>OW240921.1:10276853-10309353 GCA_933207985.1 Pelobates cultripes
CTGTCTGTATCTGATTGGCGACTGAGGCAGCCTGTCTCTGATTGGCGACTGAGGCAGCCTGTCTGTCTGTCTCTGATTGGCGACTGAGGCAGCCTGTCTGTCTGTCTCTGATTGGCGACTGAGGCAGCCTGTCTGTCTGTCTCTGATTGGCGACTGAGGCAGCCTGTCTGTCTGTCTCTGACTGGCGACTGAGGCAGCCTGTCTGTCTGTCTCTGACTGGCGACTGAGGCAGCCTGTCTGTCTCTGGCGACTGAGGCAGCCTGTCTGTCTCTGACTGGCGACTGAGGCAGCCTGTCTGTCTCTGACTGGCGACTGAGGCAGCCTGTCTGTCTCTGACTGGCGACTGCAGCCTGTCTGTCTCTGACTGGCGACTGAGGCAGCCTGTCTGTCTCTGACTGGCGACTGAGGCAGCCTGTCTGTCTCTGATTGGCGACTGAGGCAGCCTGTCTGTCTCTGATTGGCGACTGAGGCAGCCTGTCTGTCTCTGATTGGCGACTGAGGCAGCCTGTCTGTCTCTGACTGGCGACTGAGGCAGCCTGTCTGTCTCTGACTGGCGACTGAGGCAGCCTGTCTGTCTCTGACTGGCGACTGAGGCAGCCTGTCTGTCTCTGACTGGCGACTGAGGCAGCCTGTCTGTCTCTGACTGGCGACTGAGGCAGCCTGTCTGTCTCTGACTGGCGACTGAGGCAGCCTGTCTGTCTCTGACTGGCGACTGAGGCAGCCTGTCTGTCTCTGACTGGCCACTGAGGCAGCCTGTCTGTCTCTGACTGGCCACTGAGGCAGCCTGTCTGTCTCTGACTGGCCACTGAGGCAGCCTGTCTGTCTCTGACTGGCGACTGAGGCGGTCTGTCTCTGACTGGCGACTGAGGCGGTCTGTCTGTCTGTCTCTGACTGGCGACTGAGGCGGTCTGTCTGTCTGTCTCTGACTGGCGACTGAGGCGGCCTGTCTGTCTGTCTCTGATTGGCGACTGAGGCGGCCTGTCTGTCTGTCTCTGATTGGCGACTGAGGCGGCCTGTCTGTCTGTCTCTGATTGGCGACTGAGGCGGCTTGTCTCTGACTGGCGACTGAGGCGGCCTGTCTGTCTCTGACTGGCGACTGAGGCGGCCTGTCTGTCTGTCTCTGACTGGCGACTGAGGCGGCCTGTCTGTCTCTCTGTTTTTGGCGAGCGAGGCAGTCTGTCTGTCTGTGGGAGAGATGAATTGCTATAAGTGTCATTCCTGAGATAATTCAGCTTCTGTAGTTGTTGTACCACATGTGCCCTAAATACAGGTTCACAAGGCTTCGTGGCATGTTTTCATCTCCCCATTAAAATAATCTTTTCACCTCTTTCCAAGTCTGCACAACGATATTTGCAGAAAACATGTTAACTTTTCTTGTGAGCATTATGTTTGGTATATTTGAATTTTTAAAGCACACAGCAGGTTGGAGGTGACCCTATGTGATGATGTAGTATTAGTAGTTACACAGCAGTATTACTGTAATGTCAGCCATTCAGACAGACGTGCCTCTTTGCTTATTCCCATTTTGCTTTGTCAGACAGTCCATAGAAAGCAATAAGGGGAACTGCACAGACAGGGTTCACACAATTAAAAATGTTCAAGAAAAACATTCCAGCTTGGTGCCTTTATATTTTACCATGAAGCTTCAGCCTCACCTTCCCACATTAAATAGCAATATAATCCATAAAATAAAATGTCCTTTCATTCAGTCAAAACATAATATTGGTAGCTTGTTGATTGCATTTGGGCAAACATAATAATTCTCCAGCAGAAACAGTGAGTGCAGTCCAATAAATGGTGATGTATACATAATGCTTTTTACACATAAATCAAATTCAGCTGACCCAATCATAGCAAATATTATAAGATGATGAAGAGAGAGTTCATGTCACCCATAGACTTTGCAAAAGGAGCTCTTTGCCCAATAAATGGTGACATACACATTAATGCTTCTTAAACACTCTGGCACATACACTCACTCACAAACACACTGACGACACACATTTACACATTCTTGCACACACTCACAAACACTTGTTTTTTTTTTGTTTGTTTTTTTAGGCGCATCCAGCCTCCCTGCCTTTAGGAGAGCTGATGTGGCACCCCAGTGGAGAATGGATTTTCTTCCTGAAATTTTCCAATTTTCCTCGCACGCCCTCTGTAGTGATGCCGAGGCTGAAGTGACGTCCTAGTCTGGCATCACTACAGATGGTGTGCGAGGGAGCAGAGAGGATCTGTAAACACCTCACGCCACTGCCACTGCTTGCTCTCTCTTCCAGGTATATATTTCGGCAGAGTAGGTACCTGCCATCTGGGGTAAGCAGGTACCTTCTCGTCATTACTGGATAATTGCCAGCTTTGGGGGGTATCCTACGGTGGAAGCTGGCCATTTCCTTGGCCCTCTTTGACAGGCCATTGGCTCGCTCCTCGCAGCGCCTCCCACCTTCTGGCACCTGGTTGTGATGCAACACATGTACTGCCCAGGCTCGGCCCTGCCGACGGGTGATACATTTTTTTATGTCAAAAAAACTTTGCAACAATTCTTACCATGTGTGCGCTTCCTCAAAAAGATGTCTACCTGCACAAGCACACACCTTAGAGGGAACACTGATAACCATTACTTGCCATTGTAGAAGTTATGGTGTTCTCCTAATCTGGATCAAACTATTTTAAACATGTTGACCTAAACAATTGGTGACTCGGCTGGCTGCTGGCCTTTAGCAATACAGATATTGTCCATATTTGGATTGATCTGATAAGCTGAGTGCATCAGTTGACAATACCTAGTTTTAGTAACAGGGGGCATGCTGAATTCTAAAGTACAGTTTCTTGACCCACAATTACTAAACAATAGAATATGGCAGGAGTTTCCTTCTTGTCAGTCAATCCAAGCAGTCACATACCTTTATGTTTGCAAGCCCAGAAACAGGTTTATATTGTTGACAGTTATGCATTAAAGGGACACTATAGTCACCTGAACAACTTTAGCTTAATGAAGCAGTTTTGGTGTATAGAACATGCCCCTGCAGCCTCACTGCTCAATCCTCTGCCATTTAGGAGTTAAATCCTTTGTTTATGAACCCTAGTCACACCTCCCTGCATGTGACTTGCACAGCCTTCCATAAACACTTCCTGTAAAGAGAGCCCTATTTAGGCTTTCTTTATTGCAAGTTCTGTTTAATTAAGATTTTCTTATCCCCTGCTATGTTAAAAGCTTGCTAGACCCTGCAAGAGCCTCCTGTATGTGATTAAAGTTCAATTTAGAGATCGAGATACAATTATTTAAGGTAAATTACATCTGTTTGAAAGTGAAACCAGTTTTTTTTTTCATGCAGGCTCTGTCAATCATAGCCAGGGGAGGTGTGGCTAGGGCTGCATAAACAGAAACAAAGTGATTTAACTCCTAAATGACATTGAATTGAGCAGTGAAATTGCAGGGGAATGATCTATACACTAAAACTGCTTTATTTAGCTAAAGTAATTTAGGTGACTATAGTGTTCCTTTGAGTACTTTTATAAAAACACATATTTCGGTCTCTTCTCTTTTCAGCTATGGATTTTCCTCAGCACAGTCAATTGGTTCTAGAGCAGCTGAACCAACAGAGGCAGCTTGGCTTGCTATGCGACTGCACGTTTGTGGTGGATGGAATTGATTTTAAGGCCCACAAGGCAGTGCTGGCAGCCTGTAGCCAGTATTTTAGAATGCTCTTTGTGGAACAGAAAGATGTGGTGCATCTGGACATAAGCAACGCAGCAGGTACTGACTGCAGTTTGGTGAGTTCTGTATTTGTTTTGAAGGCAGAGGTTTGCCAGCTGGAGACCCACTATGGTCTCAAAGCTTGCTAATCTGAAACATTCTTATCAGAGTGCCCAAAAAGACTCTTAAATTCAAATGTATTGTACTCTGATGTGTTACCGGGTAATTTGATTTAAAAGTATGTTGTTTGCTTACTTAAAGTAAACCTCCCTTCTACAAATATGTGTAAGGTTTCTTCAGCTAGTTAAATTACTTTGTGGAAAGCTTAGAAGAAATGTTTGTTTTAAGTGGTTTGTCCAGATTAAACTCCTTTAAAACCATGCCCAAATTAATTGATCAGACTGAGGTTTGCATGTGGAGTTGTTATTCATTGAAATACAGACAGGTAAATAACAGGCAGATCAATTTGTGCTACTGTGACTTAAAAGGAATTTGATTCAGACAAACCACTCAAATGTACACAAATTACAACCCTCGATCCCTAGCATGTAGGGGGACTCTCGGAGTTTGAGGATATCCCCACTTCATTTAGTCACCTGGATGGCTGTGCACGCAGCTGCCAGTGAGAGCCATGTTTTGTAGCCTTTACAGTTTTGGCATAGAGGTAGAATCAAGTAAGGTAATTTTCACCTCTGCATGTGCTAATGTATACATGAAATTGTATTCCTTGTTAAATGATGCCAGGTGACATTTCTGTACATTAAGGCTTTACATTTAGCCACTAATAGCATGCATCTCCTTTTGCATTAGAAAGTTTCTGGCATTATTTGATTATTTATTTTTTAAATAGTTTATTGCAGCTTTTCCATGTGTTTCTAACACTTCTACTTGTCTTAGGTCTCGGTCACGTTCTGGAATTTATGTACACGGCTCGTCTTAGCCTGACTAGGGAAAACGTGGAGGATGTACTGGCTGTGGCTGGCTTTTTGCAGATGCAAGAGATTGTCAACGCATGTACAGCTCTGAAATCTCTCAGCATTCCAACGGGGAGTGATTCTAACAGCCTGGGAACTCTCACAGCAAGCCAAGGTAGAGTCCTACGTCCACATCTATATCCTAACTTCCTCATATGACACTGGTTAAATACAAAGCCAAGTATCATTGTATGCACATTGCGTACTCCATGTGATAAATGGACATTGGAAATTTGGGTGTTTATCCCGAGGGACGTGAATTTGGGTTTGTCTTTGATTATATTCCGTCCATTTTGGCCGGACTATGGAATTAACTTTATTCTCCATTTGATTTCTTCATCCTCAGGAGGTCTTCTTCATATAGAAGGAAGTTTGTCAGCTCCAGCTGGGGAAGCTGGGGTGATAGTAGAAGCTAGAGTCACAGTCCCAGCGTCATTCAAACGTGCAAAGGGAAATGAAGGAGCCTCAGCAGAGGGTGAGTGATAAAGCTATAATCAAAATTTAGATACTGATCCCCCTGCTGGAATAATGAGATGACATACAGTGCCAGTGACAGCAGTTAGTCCCAAGAAATCCAAAATAAGGTTTTCATTTGTACGTCTGCCAACTATTTGCTTGTAGAATGTACACCTACAATGTTTAAAGTGATACCAAGTCTCATTAGGAGTTATAGGCACACTTCAATACTGAATCTTTGCATCTACATACATAGAAAAGGTTTGATGGAGTTAGTATAGTTGAACCATAGTGTGTGTTAGCTTAAAGCAGACTGTCACTTCTCTTAAGATTACACCATTGAAAAAAACATTGAACATCTTTTAGAAATTGTGTTCATCTTTATTCCATGTAATGAGCCATTTTATTTTAAAATATAACTAAAAAATAAAGCATGTAGCACCACAATGCAGTTCAGTCTAGGAGCAGCCAGGGTACACAATACAAATGACGAGGAACAGATGCAATATTTAAGTTCTTCCTCTCTTTGGGCAACTTTTTATAATGCTGATTAACAGGGAACTATGATGGAGACCCCAGTTTCAGGATAGATGTGTGGATTTCTAAAGTTTATTAAATTTTTCAGACCTCATACAAACATATTTGTTAAATCTAGGGTATAGGTAAACAGAATGTTCAAAATTCCCCTTTAATCTGTCTTTGTAATGCCAATGTACGTTCCTATGTGTCGTCTTCAGGCAGCAGTGTAAGCAAAGGAGATGAAAGTGAGCCGAAAAGAGACATTCCTGAGGACAGTGACATGGAGGAGCCAGCACTGAATGGCTCACAGCTGGGTGCGTAGAGGGATGTCCAATTTAGGATGTCAGTTTGATATTCTAACACTTTTGGTATGGAGTTATTGTAATATAGCGAGTTGTGTATAATTGCTTTTCTGTTTAAGAACTAGGAGAGTGACTTAATACATGAAGAGGGATGTACTACTGTATGCTATGAATAATCTGTGTGCCTGGTGAATTGTTTGTTATAAAAGAGCTCAGGGATAGGGTTAGATCAGGCCTGTCCAACCTGCGGCCCCCCACATGTTGCCGAACTACAACTCCCATGATTCTTTCAATGAAACAGCCAGGGAATCATGGGAGTTGTAGTTCAGCAACATCTGGGGGGGCACAGGTTGGACAGCGCTGGGTTAGATAATTGGGAAAAACAGGTTCTGAAAACATTTATGTATATATCTTGCAGATGTTACAAACAAGGAGGTGAGTGTCAAAGGAGAGGATTCTGTGAATCTCACCACTTGGCAAGCGTCATCTGCTCAGGGCAGTCCTTTGGCAGAAAAGCCACAAGAGCAGAAACAGGTCCAATCATCTGATGCCCACCCTGGCTTGGAGTTGACTTGCGAGCAAGATGAAGATAATTTGTCTTTACCTGTTGAGCGGCGATCTCCACGACAAGACATATGCCATGTAGCGAGCAGAGAACATGATGAGATGGACAATGGAGAGGGGGTAGATGAGAATGAATCTTCTTCCACAAACTCCGATCAGGCTACCTCAGCGAGGTACCAGCACATGCGAGTAGCAACATTTACTTACGGAGATCGCAGTGAG
This sequence comes from Pelobates cultripes, assembly GCA_933207985.1. Lineage (NCBI taxonomy): Eukaryota > Metazoa > Chordata > Amphibia > Anura > Pelobatidae > Pelobates > Pelobates cultripes. The sequence continues at coordinate 10,283,588 of OW240921.1, forward strand.
TCACGGACCTATGGTTCTACCACCCACAAATGTCAGGTGAGTCAAACTGCACATCAGTCATTGCATCAGATTCTGAATCACAGTTATTAATCCCTAATGAGTTATGTGCTCATTACAGTACTGTGGTAAAATTTTTACGCACACTGGAAACTTCACCAGGCACGTGCGTACCCACACCGGAGAGAAACCCTTCTCGTGCCAAGAGTGTAAGAAAGCCTTCTCCGACCCCGCAGCCTGCAAAGCGCATGAGAAAACACATAGGTAATCCATTCTTGTGGTTTCTACATAGGCTTTTATTTCCTGGCAGATATCTAACTTCATCAACAATAGCCTTTGCCTGGAGCAGTTATTTTAATTTCCTCTGCCCACAGCCCCTTGAAGCCACATGGTTGTGAGGATTGTGGAAAGAGTTATCGGCTTATCAGCCTCCTGAACATGCACAAGAAGCGCCATTTAGGGGAACCACAATTCCAGTGCAAGGACTGCAACAAAATGTTCACCACATCTGGCAACCTTAAAAGGCATTACCTGGTCCACAGTGGAGAGAAACCCTATATGTGTGAGTACTGCAACCGGCCATTCTCCGACCCTACCTCGAAGATGCGCCACTTGGAGACTCATGACACCAACAAAGAGCACAAGTGTCCTCACTGTGACAAGAAGTTTAACCAAGTGAGTAAAATCCAGTTTCTTCAAATGTTAGCAAAGACTTGCTGTCAGTGAACATGATGGTTTAGGGCTAATTTGTGGACTGTCCTTTGCAGCTTGGTAACCTAAAAGCTCACCTAAAGGTCCACATTGCTGACGGACCCCTGAAGTGTCGAGAGTGCGGAAAGCAGTTTACCACCACAGGTAATGTGTCCCTGAGAGCCATCACCACCCGTGTGATTTCCCAACGCGCCATAGCCAGACGGTTGTTGATATCTGGACTGCCCTTTTCTCCCATGTCTCTACATGTCCACTTCTCCAAATCTAGATACTATTACACTAGGAAATACCCTTCTTTTCCCCCCTTGTATCCACCTCCTGCAGGAAATTTGAAGAGACACCTTCGCATCCACAGTGGGGAGAAACCATATGTTTGTATACACTGCAAGCGTCAGTTTGCTGATCCTGGTGCGCTACAGCGTCATATTCGAACCCACACAGGTAACTTGGCTCAGAGTAATGTTTGTTAAATAGTGCATGTTAGCAGTGCAATGACTTGTAATTTTGATGTTTTTCTTGCTGTCTTCATTTTTTCTTAGTACTTATTATATGAGAATTGTTTTATCCTCCATTTACCAATTTTGGTTCCTTTTCCTTTATTCATAAGGTGAGAAGCCATGTCTCTGCATGATCTGTGGGAAAGCATTCACTCAGGCGAGTTCACTGATTGCCCATGTCCGTAAACACACGGGAGAGAAACCATATGTGTGTGAACGTTGTGGGAAAAGGTGAGTCAATGAGAGAGATACGAGACAGAGGCTTGCAACTTACAGCTATGACTCCCATTGAGATCTGGAATGAGAGCCCCTTGTGAAACCTAGTGTTGTGAGGCTAGAGCACCCTTTGACTCTTGGAGTGTTGGAACTGAAGGCTAAGGTGAGCAGCTAGGACACATTGAGAGACTTGTGAGCAGCTGGGACACACTGTGAGAGTTGTGAGCGGCTAGGTCACACTGAGAGTTGTGAGCGGCTGGGTCACACTGTGAGAGTTGTGAGCGGCTGGGTCACACTGTGAGAGTTGTGAGCGGCTGGGTCACACTGTGAGAGTTGTGAGCGGCTGGGTCACACTGTGAGTTGTGAGCGGCTGGCAGTTGTGCGGCTGGGTCACACTGTGAGAGTTGTGGCGGCTGGGTCACACTGCTGGGTCACACTGTGAGAGTTGTGAGCGGGGGTCACACTGGGAGAGTTGTGAGCGGCTGGGTCACACACTGCGAGAGTTGTGAGCGGCTGGGTCACACTGCGAGAGTTGTGAGCGGCTGGGTCACACTGCGAGAGTTGTGAGCGGCTGGGTCACACTGCGAGAGTTGTGAGCGGCTGGGTCACACTGCGGTCCTTGTGAGCGGCTGGGTCACACTGCGGTCCTTGTGAGCGGCTGGGTCACACTGCGGTCCTTGTGAGCGGCTGGGTCACACTGCGGTCCTTGTGAGCGGCTGGGTCACACAGCGGTCCTTGTGAGCGGCTGGGACACACTGCGGTCCTTGTGAGCCGCCGGGACACACTGTGAGACTTGATTCTTGTAACTGATGATTGTGCCCCCTGCAATCCTGGACAATGCAGACTGATGGCTCTAGAACTTTGCTGAGGACTTTTCTTTAGCTCCTGAACAAAGATGAATGTCATATGTTGAAATCTTGTATTCACTACATCACTTGGGCTGGTATTAACCCTTTGTATATTCTCTTATACAGCTTTGTTCAGTCCAGTCAGCTCGCCAATCACATTCGCCATCACGACAACATTCGGCCTCACAAGTGCAATGTTTGTGGCAAAGCTTTTGTCAATGTTGGAGACCTGACCAAACATGTCATTATTCACACTGGTGAGTGGGGTCCTTGGAAATATGGGTTGGTTTCTGTTGGTTACTCTTTCCAATTGTATGGATTTACTAAAACTGCTAGAAATGTTAAAGTTCGTCCAATGGCTAAACCCAAAAGATTTGTAAATGTTTTGCTCATTTAGGAGAGAAACCGTACCTGTGCGATAAGTGTGGGCGTGGCTTTAATCGCGTGGACAATTTGCGTTCCCACGTAAGAACAGTGCACAAGGGCAAGGCTGGCATGAAATTAAGGGACGATGATGATGATGAGCTAGATGACGATGACGAGCTCAGTATTGTGACTGTGACAGGTGACATGGTCGAGTTAGATGCAGAAGGCCTGGAGGAAGGAGCAGTCACAGAACTGACTGGTGAGGGGAGTTATGGGTTGGAAACCTCTCTGGGTTTTCAGGCTCCAATGAAACTCATTTACACACCAGAGACCACCCTTAAGTTGTGATAATGAGTTATCTCTACTATATTTCCAGTGGTTCCTGTCACTGACTCTGAGACGGCTGATGAGACTGAAGCACTTAAAGCAGAGATCACCAAGGCTGTGAAACAGGTGCAGGAAGCAGGTAATCGTAGGAAATTGTGCAAAAAGCAGGAATTTTAACTGTGAGTCTGCACCTTGCAGAGTTGGTCTTTGATCAATTTTTTCTCTGTCAAATCATTTTTTCTTTTGTAACTCCATTTTCTTTCTGAGTTTTCCGGGCTTTGCGATTTTATGATGCCATACCTGCTCTATGATAACTGCAGTCAAAACAAAGAGGAATGGGCGTCTTGCTTCTAGCATGAGAGAGAATGAAAATAACCATTTCTGGTCGTTAAAAGGGAGCAGCATTGAGTAAAACATTAAAAATAACCTAGAATTCATGTTAACCTATTGCTTGTATCAATTCGGAGCAGCACATACCTGTCCGAAAAAAAACTCTGCTCGGCAGCAAGTCATCGCCAGGCAGAATATTCTTTCCAAACCTTGTTACATTTCAAAGAGAACCTACATAACGGAAATGTATAGATGTATTAATGAATCTGAGGTCATGTTAGTGACATCACGGGAACAAGGTTTGAACAGGGTGTCCTCAGTCTATGTCTTTCTTTAGTTTATTTACTGAACACTCTGGCTGACACAATGGGAGATCTGTGTTCGGAACAGTTCTAGGTAAAGTTCTAAAACTCGATCACTCAACAGAAACATCCCATTGTTTTTCATGACTACATAACTCTGCTGTAGGATCACATAATAGATGTAAACTCTAAATTGCTGAATGTATTTTCTTCTTCCTTACAGATCCCCACACTCAGATTCTCTATGCTTGTGACTCCTGTGGTGATAAATTTCTCGACGCCAATAGCTTAGCCCAACATGTACGGATACACACTGCGCAGGCTCTCGTCATGTTCCAGGCAGACACAGACTTCTATCATCAATACAGCACCCCAGCCACCTGGCACACGGAACAAGTCATCCAATCAAGCGAGCTCCTGTCTGAACAGCAGAATGCCATGGAGTGCCAGGGACCTGAATAAGGCCCTTGTGCTGGATCCTGCATTGGAGAACACTGCAGCCCTGATCGACCATTGGAACCTTGGAATACATTGACATATACACCATGCGTGCATAGAAAAACTTCATTTAACTCATTCATCACCCTCCGCTGATTTCTGCTTCTCGCACTAAACATATTTTGAGCAAATCCACAATCCAGATGTGTGTGATGAGATATTGGCCTGTACCAGCGCCATTATACATTAAATCATTTTCAATATGCGTCAAGGATTTTTGTTGAACAGAATTATTATTTTTTTTTTTTGTGAACTGGATTGGAATGCATTTGGTGTGAACCAGCTCACTTTAAAGAAAGACATAGGAAGATGTTCCTTGTAATACTTTGCTAATGCTATATATTTTAATCAATATTACAGTTTACTTTCCCTCTGAAGCACTTACAAAAGGTGCTTTGATCAGCATGGTCTTTAAGTATTGCACAAATCCCTAATGGTCTTTGGTAGTGACATGGACAAGAGGAAATTGCTTAAGTTTTGTTTCCAGGCAATATGATGGAAATAAACAACCAGTTGGGGGGAGGACTGTTTGCAAAAGCCATTATGATTAACAAATTGCCAACACGGGTGGGTCCTGTGGTGCTATTGGATGGGAATTTTCTAATCAGAATTCAGCTTGAGTTTGATTAGGAGATTATTAGAAGGGGTAAGGGGAGTTTTGCAGGTCTAGATTGTGATACAGGGTTTAAACCTTTAAGTTTCATGAAACTTCCTGACATAAAATGGGAAAAGGTCATGATAGATTGAAAGGGACTGGTTCGGTGTACTGGGTAGTCTGGCATCAAGGCAAGCTTGCATATTTCAGCAGTTACAGCAGAATAGAAGCTGTATTTAAAGTGGATTCATTATGGAGAGAGGACACGTAAGGCTGGCTTTACATGGAGGACCCAGGTTATTAGTTTAAATGTTACCTTTTAGTTGCCCAACCTTGAATTGAGAAGATGCAGAATCTAGGCCCCCCCCCCCCACGCCAAACACCCCTAACCAGGTGGCTGATGGGGTGTATTCATTGTATTATAGGTATTTCAAATAAACTTTATATTCCTGTTCGAATATATTACGTCCACTAATTTGTTTTGCTACAAATATTTTTTTTGCTTTAAAGTGATCCACATCTCCCCAAAGTTACATATCTTTATCTATGAATAAAAAAAAAAAAAGTATTATAAATAAAGAATAATAATGCATGAACAATTTGTTTAAATGGATATTATCGTGGGTTAAAGTGTCGAGTTGTCTGAATTTCCAATAGCTCTTCACAAAGATCAGTTTCTGGGAGAAACACCTGAAAATGTCTGGTTCTAGGGAATTGTCTGGAATTCAAAGTACATTTCAAATGTTCAGGTAAAATAACCAAATTGAAAATAATTCTCCAAATTTGCTATATTTTCAGTGTGACTCATAAACTAAATCCTGATCTTTACTTTGAATTCCTGACAATCCATGTGTTGGCAAATAACCCTGTATCGGACTCTCTCTGCCTCGTAATGTGTCCTGTATCATTTCCTTCACTAAACTGAGAATTATGGAGAATTGACTAAATGCATTAACAAGGTTATTACCTTAACTTCACATTTTAGGCCAAGGTAGCCGACCTTGAAGGATAGCAGACTTAGAGACGTTCTCACTTTGTGAATAATCCTGACACTTATTTACTAATGTGAGAAATCACAGTGAATTATTTCTATATATATATATGAATCTTGTGTTCCTCTTTTCCTATTTAACACAGGAGTTTCAAAATAAATGAATATGGTGCACTCCTCATCCCATTTAATGCTTCACTGCTGTTGACTGGGGAGAGTTAAAGGAGTGATCTATGTGGGTTATGGAGTAAAAACATATGTGTGCAGTAACCTCCACGGGAGCCAATGAAATGTTTTGTCTGTTCCAAATGCAGGATTCTGGCAAAGAATCACTCAATCGGGGTTCTAGGAGGAAGGGTGGCCTTTATAGGGTTCACTAGGCTGCGTTTGATTCATGGAAGCTGCTGCCTTGTGCTCTGGCAGTGCCATGTGACTGTTAGGGAGCTTGCCTCCCAATGTCCCAGGCTGCTTACAGTGAATCTCATTCAGGAGTTTCTTCCTATTGGCAAACCCAGGACGTGCAGTACTTGCATTGATGGTCCAGGCCCTCACCTTCTGAGAGACTCTGGTTTATTTACTAAACACCGGCTTGCAAAATGTAGGCAAAAAAAAATGATTTGAAAAGTAAAATATCCAACTCTGCTGTAGTCACAGTATGGCTGCTTTTAGGCAATATTAATTTTGTAGTTGAATTTCTAATTCACAACAATCTGCTGTTTACTGAAAGTAACAGTCTGTTTAGAGGTTATGGGGTCAGGAGTGCCCGGCACTCCCCCATTGTAAGTAGTCAAACCATTTAAGCATGGTATGACAACTTACCCGAGATCCCCTAGGTGACTTTGTCTCCACTGCCTCTGGAAGCACCTGTACTGAGCTAAGCCTGAGTGCACTTGTTGAATGCACTCAAAAGGCTTAGTGTGGTACAGCAAACACAAGTTCCTTCCAGGAGACCAGGTGGATCCAATGTAAGTGGCAAACCGTTCTTAAACAGTTGGACTATTTACTACAGCAGGCTGTTGTGATTATGGTACTTGGAGTGTTCCTTTAATAAACACGTGACTTTCATAGACCCACTATCTATTAATGATCTGCTTACAGTGTGGGCTCAGCTAATGTTCATAAAATGTCACAGATGGTTCCGTTTTTGTTTTGTGGAAAAAAAAAAAAAAAAATCTTCTAAGAAAGTTATCTTTGCTGAAGTGTGTGGTTGGGATTGTTATATACATAAACTGGTTTTCCCCAGTCACACCAATCTAGTCCTTGGGAAATCCTTGTTCTATAAATAGGATTGAAACGTCCACCATGTTTCATGTAGAAGATGGCCAGTCTGCCTGTCCTGAGATTTGGGAACTTGTATTCAACCATTTTAAGCAAATTTAGTTTTAAATGGTGATTAGTAGCAAATTGAAAATGAAATTACAGAATTTACACCAAAAGAGCTGCAATAGGAAACATTGTACAGCTCAGTATTTTGGCCTACATTTTGCAATACACAGTTTATTGAATTAACTCCATAACCATGATTTGTTAAATTAGACACTGGTATCCAAAGGGAATATCACCCTGCAATAGCTTTTTTTTTTTTTTTTTTTTCTTTAGTCAAAGCTAAATATACACTGATCAGTCACAGCATTAAAACCGTTAAGAGGAGACGTGAATTACATTGATATCGTTCCAATGGCACCTGTCAAGAGGTGGGATATAGTAGGCAGCAAGTAAACAGTCGTTGAATTTCATGTGAAAGCAGGAACAACGATAAAATTCAAGTTACTTTGACAAGAACCATAAAGCTAGATGACTGAGTCAGAACATCTCCAAAATGGAAAAGCGGGGTGTTCCCGGTATGCAGTGGTTAGTACCTACCAAAAGTGGTGCAAGGAAGGACAAACATGGGTGCCCAAGGCTCATTGATGCATGTGGGGAGCAAAGGCTAGCCCATCTGGTCCGATCACATAGAAGAGTAACTGTAGCTTAAAACTTACTGCTGGCCATGATAGAAAGGTGTCAGAACACAGTGCATCACAGTTTGCTGCATATGGGGCTGCGTAGCCAGAGACAGGTCAGCATGTCCATGATGACACTTGTCCACCAGAAGTGCCTTCAGTGGTAATGTGAGCATCAGAACTGGACCATAGAGTAATGGAAGAAGGTTGCCTGGTCTGATGAATCACATTTTCATTTAGATCAGGTGGATGGATGGCTGGCTGCGTGTGCGGTCGTTTACCTGGGGAAGAGATGGCAACAGGATGCACTATGGGAAGAACGCAGTGTTATTCTCTGGGCAATGTTCTGCTTGGAAACCTTAAATCCTGGCATTCATGTGAATGTTGTTTGAGTTTGACACGTACAACCTGCCTACAGATTGTTGCAGACAATGGTGTTCCCTTATAGCAGAGGCCTCTTTCAGCAGGATAGTGCACCCTGCCATTCTGTAACAATTGTTCAGAAATTTTTGGAGCAACATGACAAAAAGTTCAGATGTTACCTTTGCCTCCAAATTCCACAGATCTCAATCCGATTGAGCATCTGTGGAATGTGCTGACGTAAAGGATTTGCCGCTAATGTCTTGGTATCAGATACCACAGGACAAGTTCAGAGGTCTTGTGGGGTCCATTCCTCAATGCGTCAGAGCTGTTTTGGTAGCAAGAGGGGGACCTACACGATATCAGGCAGGTGGTTTTAATGGAGCTATTCAGATTTTTAAACCCAAACCTACATTACCAAAAAGTTGCCTTCCAAACAATTTTAGATTGGATATAATAAATGATGGTAATACATGAAATGGACATTTAGGCACTAGAACAGCTTATTGTATCAAAATATGTATTGTATGTGTGTTATAATTGGAGCTATACGGTGTATTATACCTGTAGATATAAATAGAAGATAAACTGGTGTAAGTGGTCCCCTGCACGTGGTGTTATAATAATGGCAGTTATAAGGTTATGGTTTAAGGAGGACCCTGTCTCCCTGCACACACCGTGTATTATACCTGCAGCTATAAGGAGATGGTGTAAGGAGGTCCCCTGTCTCCCCGCACACAGTGTATTATAACTGCAGCTATAAGGTTATGGTGTAAGGAGGTCCCCTGTCTCCCTGCACACACAGTGTATTATAACTGCAGCTATAAGGTGGTCCCCTGTCTCCACACACACAGTGTATTATAACTGCAGCTATAAGGTTATGGTGTAAGGAGGTCCCCTGCCTCCCACACACAGTGTACTATAACTGCAGCTATAAGGTTATGGTGTAAGGAGGTCCCCTGTCACCCTGCACACACAGTGTATTATAACTGCAGCTATAAAGTTATGGTGTAAGGAGGCCCCCTGCCTCCCCGCACACAGTGTACTATAACTGCAGCTATAAGGTTATGGTGTAAGGATGTCCTCTGTCTCCCCGCACACCATGTATTATAACTGCAGCTATAAGGTTATGGTGTAAGGAGGTTCCCTGTCTCCCCGCACACAGTGTATTATAACTACAGCTATAAGGTTATGGTGTAAGGAGGTCCCCTGTCTACCCGCACACAGTGTATTATAACTGCAGCTATAAGGTTATGGTGTAAGGAGGTCCCCTGTCTCCCCGCACACAGTGTATTATAACTGCAGCTATAAGGTTATGGTGTAAGGGAGGTCCCCTGTCTCCCCGCACACAGTGTATTATAACTGCAGCTATAAGGTTATGGTGTAAGGAGGTCCCCTGTCTCCCCGCACACAGTGTATTATAACTGCAACTATAAGGTTGGTGTAAGGAGGTCCTTTGTCTCCCCGCACACCATGTATTATAACTGCAGCTATAAGGTTATGGTGTAAGGAGGTCCCCTGTCTCCCCGCACACCATGTATTATAACTGCATCTATTAAGTTATGGTGTAAGGAGGTCCCCAGTCTCCCCGCACACCATGTATTATAACTGCAGCTATAAGGTTATGGTGTAAGGAAGTCCCCTGTCTACCCACACAGTGTATTATAACTGCAGCTATAAGGTTATGGTGTAAGGAGGTCCCCTGCCTCCCACACACCGTGTATTATAACTGCAGCTATAAGGTTATGGTGTAAGGCGGTCCCCTGCCTCCCATACACAGTGTATTATAACTGCAGCTATAAGGTTATGGTGTAAGGAGGTCCCCCTGCCTCCCGCACACAGTGTATTATAACTGCAGCTATAAGGTTATGGTGTAAGGAGGTCCCCTGTCTCCCCGCACACAGTGTATTATAACTGCAGCTATAAGGTTATAGTGTAAGGAGGTCCCCCTGTCTCCCTGCACACAGTGTATTATAACTGCAGCTATAAGGTTATGGTGTAAGGAGGTCCCCTGTCTCCCCGCACACAGTGTATTATAACTGCAGCTATAAGGTTATGGTGTAAGGAGGTCCCCTGTCTCCCCACGCAGTGTATTATAACTTCAGCTATAAGGTTATGGTGTAAGGAGGTCCCCTGTCTCCCGCACACAGTGTATTATAACTGCAGCTATAAGGTTATGGTGTAAGGAGGTCCCCTGCATCCCATACACAGTGTATTATAACTGCAGCTATAAGGTTATGGTGTAAGGAGGTCCCCCTGCCTCCCACACAGTGTATTATAACTGCAGCTATAAGGTTATGGTGTAAGGAGGTCCCCCTGCCTGCCACACACAGTGTATTATAACTGCAGCTATAAGGTTATGGTGTAAGGAGGTCCCCTGCCTCCCCGCACACAGTGTATTATAACTGCCGATATAAGGTTATGGTGTAAGGAGGTCCTTTGTCTCCCCGCACACCATGTATTATAACTGCAGCTATAAGGTTATGGTGTAAGGCGGTCCCCTGCCTCCCATACACAGTGTATTATAACTGCAGCTATAAGGTTATGGTGTAAGGAGGTCCCCTGTCTACCCGCACACAGTGTATTATAACTGCAGCTATAAGGTTATGGTGTAAGGAGGTCCCCTGTCTCCCCGCACACCATGTATTATAACTGCAGCTATAAGGTCCCCTGTCTCCCCGCTCACAGTGTATTATAACTACAGCTATAAGGTTATGGTGTAAGGAGGTCCCCTGTCTACCCGCACACAGTGTATTATAACTGCAGCTATAAGGTTATGGTGTAAGGAGGTACCCTGTCTCCCCACACACAGTGTATTTTATAACTGCAGCTATAAGGTTATGGTGTAAGGATGTCCCCTGTCTCCCCGCACCCAGGGTATTATAACTGCAGCTATAAGGTTATGGTGTAAGGAGGTCCCCTGCCTCCCATACACAGTGTATTATAACTGCAGCTATAAGGTTATGGTGTAAGGAGCTCCCCCTGCCTCCCACACACAGTGTATTATAACTGCAGCTATAAGTTTATGGTGTAAGGAGGTCCCCTGTCTCCCTGCACACAGTGTATTATAACTGCAGCTATAAGGTTATGGTGTAAGAAGGTCCCCTGTCTCCCGCACACAGTGTATTATAACTGCAGCTATAAGGTTATGGTGTAAGGAGGTCCTCTGTCTCCCCGCACACCATGTATTATAACTGCAGCTATAAGGTTATGGTGTAAGGAGGTTCCCTGTCTCCCCACACACAGTGTATTTTATAACTGCAGCTATAAGGTTATGGTGTAAGGAGGTCCCCTGTCTCCCACACACAGTGTATTATAACTGCAGCTATAAGGTTATGGTGTAAGGAGGTCCCCTGTCTCCCTGCACACAGTGTATTTTATAACTGCCGATATAAGGTTATGGTGTAAGGAGGTCCCCTGCCTCCCACACACAGTGTATTATAACTGCAGCTATAAGGTTATGGTGTAAGGAGGTCCCCTGCCTCCCACACACAGTGTATTATAACTGCAGCTATAAGGTTATGGTGTAAGGAGGTCCCCTGCATCCCATACACAGTGTATTATAACTGCAGCTATAAGGTTATGGTGTAAGGAGGTCCCCTGCCTCCCACACACAGTGTATTATAACTGCCGATATAAGGTTATGGTGTAAGGAGGTCCCCTGTCACCCTGCACACACAGTGTATTATAACTGCAGCTATAAGGTTATGGTGTAAGGAGGTCCCCCTGCCTGCCACACACAGTGTATTATAACTGCAGCTATAAGGTTATGGTGTAAGGAGGTCCCCTGCCTCCCCGCACACAGTGTATTATAACTGCCGATATAAGGTTATGGTGTAAGGAGGTCCCCTGCCTCCCACACACAGTGTATTATAACTGCAGCTATAAGGTTATTGTGTAAGGAGGTCCTTTGTCTCCCCGCACACCATGTATTATAACTGCAGCTATAAGGTTATGGTGTAATGAGGTCCCCTGTCTCCCCGCACACCATGTATTATAACTGCATCTATTAAGTTATGGTGTAAGGAGGACCCCAGTCTCCCCGCACACCATGTATTATAACTGCAGCTATAAGGTTATGGTGTAAGGAAGTCCCCTGTCTACCCACACAGTGTATTATAACTGCAGCTATAAGGTTATGGTGTAAGGAGGTCCCCTGCCTCCCACACACCGTGTATTATAACTGCAGCTATAAGGTTATGGTGTAAGGCGGTCCCCTGCCTCCCATACACAGTGTATTATAACTGCAGCTATAAGGTTATGGTGTAAGGAGGTCCCCCTGCCTCCCGCACACAGTGTATTATAACTGCAGCTATAAGGTTATGGTGTAAGGAGGTCCCCTGTCTCCCCGCACACAGTGTATTATAACTGCAGCTATAAGGTTATGGTGTAAGGAGGTCCCCTGTCTCCCCACACAGTGTATTATAACTGCAGCTATAAGGTTATGGTGTAAGGAGGTCCCTGTCTCCCCGCACACAGTGTATTATAACTGCAGCTATAATGTTATAGTGTAAGGAGGTCCCCTGTCTCCCCGCACACAGTGTATTATAACTGCAGCTATAAGGTTATGGTGTAAGGAGGTCCCCTGTCTCCCCGCACACAGTGTATTATAACTGCAGCTATAAGGTTATGGTGTAAGGAGGTCCCCTGTCTCCCAGCACACAGTGTATTATAACTGCAGCTATAAGGTTATAGTTAAGGAGGTCCCCTGTATCTCCCCGCACACAGTGTATTATAACTGTAGCTATAAGGTTATGGTGTAAGGAGGTCCCCTGTCTCCCCGCACACAGTGTATTATAACTGCAGCTATAAGGTTATGGTGTAAGGAGGTCCCCTGTCTCCACACACACAGTGTATTATAACTGCAGCTATAAGGTTATGGTGTAAGGAGGTCCCCTGTCTCCCTGCACACAGTGTATTATAACTGCAGCTATAAGGTTATGGTGTAAGAAGGTCCCCTGTCTCCCGCACACAGTGTATTATAACTGCAGCTATAAGGTTATGGTGTAAGGAGATCCCCTGTCTCCCCGCACACAGTGCATTCTAACTGCAGCTATAAGGTTATGGTGTAAGGAGGTCCCCTGTCTCCCTGCACACAGTGTATTATAACTGCAGCTATAAAGTTATGGTGTAAGGATTTCCCCTGTCTCCCCGCACACAGTGTATTATAACTGCAGCTATAAGGTTATGGTGTAAGGAGGACCCCTGTCTCCCCACACAGTGTATTATAACTGCAACTAAAGGGTTATGGTGTAAGGAGGTCCCCTGTCTCCCCGCACACAGTGTATTATAACTGCAGCTATAAAGTTATGGTGTAAGGAGGTTACTTGTTCTTTTCTCCCTGCATTAAATAACATTTAACAGTAGTGCTATTTTAATATTGTATTCCAGAATTAGTATAAAACAGTTTATGTAAAATTAAACAAGGGAGAGAAGTGTGATGAGACGGTGTGCTGGTTTGGCCTCACATTGGTCTATTTTTTAATGTTGCCCCCAGGCCATATCTATTGTAGGCGATTTCCCATGCTGTATGACCAACCAACTTTATGACGACATGGAACAATAACAAGTGAATTTCAAACTTAAGATACAAATAGCCAAAAGTGGTCAGCTATGCTTTCAGTTTGGCTACTCTGGCCTTAAAGGACCACTATAGTGCCAGGAAAACATACTCGTTTTCCTGGCACTATAGTGCCCTGAGGGTGCCCCCACCCTCAGGGTCCCCCTCCCGCCCGGCTCTGGAAGGGGGAAAGGGGTAAAAACTTACCTTTTCCAGCCAGCCATGGAGAGCCTCCCTCCTCCCTTCCCCGGCCACCGCCGTGTTGAATGCGCATCACATGCGTTAGCTGCGCTACAAGAGTTGAAACCCTCATGTGGGAGCATTTACAATGCTTTCCCTGATGCGTTTCTCACTGTGAAAAATCACAGTGAGAAGTTATTGTTTCCCTCTGAAGTGGCTGTCAATGAGACAGCCACTAGAGGCTTTGGGGGAAGGCTTAACCCATTCATAATTATAGCAGTTTCTCTGAAACTGCTATAATTATGAAAAAATGGGTTAACCCTAGAAGGACCTGGCACCTAGACCACTTCATTAAGCTGAAGTGGTCTGGGTGCCTAGAGTGGTCCTTTAAATTTGAAATTCACTTTGAATTCTGGCTGTAGTAAATAAGCATGTCCGTTAACAATATATACCAGTGATGGCTGACCTTTGAGACTAAGGCAGTAGTTCCAGAACAATTACATGGCTTGTTACTCAGCCATCTATGAACCTGGCTGTGCATCATGGGGAATAGTCCATAACGCCTGGGATATCAGTTGTTAGCAATTTCTGATCTGTTTGGACTTCTTTCCCATGAATTACTAGTGGCTTGTAAGCAGCACACAACAGCACCACAAAGAGGGGGCATGAGAGGGGGCATGAGAGAGACTTATGGTACAACATAGGACTTATGTATAGTAACATTAGACATGTCGCTGTCAGGACTGGAGGATCTAAACACTAAAACGTCTCCATTGAGCTAAAGTTGTTTTGATGTCTATTGTATCCCTTTAAGTCTCAAATAATTACATCAAAACAAATAAGGGTTACTGTCCAATTAGATGCTATATACTGTGAACATGTGCTCCAGTTGTATTGTTTTTTTTATAGAAGCATACTTCTGATGGCTTATTAGTAATACCAGCATTGACTCGGGGGACAGGACACATCTCCCTGCTTAGATGGACATGCTAGGGAGTAGTTTTGCATACATGTAAAAGGGGCAATTAACTATACTTTATGTAAACAAATGTATAAAACCAAGACATGTATGTTTCTGTTGCAATATTCTCAATGGGAGGCCAGTTATAGACAGAGAGTGTCAGCTGATGCTCTTGGCCTATCCCCAGCGCCCAATGAAATACATCCACTCTGAATCCAGGGCGGGGAAGGAGGCACAGGGGCTAGGAAATCCGGCATTAAATCATTCGTAAACGGTTCAACCCCTTATGGTAAGCAGACGTTCAGGATTACTTTATTGAGATAAACTCATTATGTGCCCAGAGTGGTACTTTAAATTTGGCTCAAGACTGGTAATTGGCACATTTTGTTTAACACAAAGTACCTGGTATCCTGCAGATGGGCTGTCATGCAAATATAAGCCTTTGTGTGCAAACTAACTAATTTATAACGATTTAGTGTATTGACCCTACAGTGCAGCTGTCCACATCTCTAGCACAGCTCAGTACAATTCTAGAAAAGGATGAAAATACTCAAAACACTGGAGACTATTAAAAGATAGAACACATTTCAAGTCATGAACGTGTAATATGTAAAGCTCCTTTTCCCAACACAACCCCTAGCACTGCATTCATCCTGTAAGGAATATTATCTACAGGTGACCAACTTCATGAACTGTAACCCCTTTAGCAACAATATATATATATAAAAACAAACAGAAAAGTCTTTGCAAGTAATGCGACAATGACATCCGGCTGTAAAACTGGTTTGTATCTTTTTTTTAATAAAGTTCATAATCCAATGGACACACAAAAACAAAAACCTTCAGAACGGGGAGGGAAGTAGATTCCATAAATTAATAGGTGTCAGCAAAAAAAAAAAAAAAAATAAACACAAAAAAAATAAAAGAACCAAAATGTAAATAATAGAGGGGACATGAGGGGATTAAAAAGTCTTTTGTCCAAGAGCGTATCACTTTCACACGGATTGTGATGAGCGGTTAATGTCTTAATGAAAATCACTTACAAATGAGGGACAATACGTCTGTATGAAAATAAGATTCTTCTCTGAAAACACATTTTTGGCACAGATTAAAAAAAATGTATGTCGTGGGGGTTTGATTTCTTTAAAGTCCGTATTATATATATATTTATATATAATATATATTATATATACTTATATACACACACCCATGGAGTCCTAGATTATCCAAGGAACGGATATAGATCTCCCTTTTGTTATGGTTTCCCATGTAAACTGTACATCCAAAAAGGAGAGATCAGCGAGGGCTTTGTCAGATCCATAAGCAGGGGAAGAGAGAATTGCTTTTCCCTGCGCAAATCAAAGTCACTAGCCAAATATTCACAGGATCCTGCTCGTTAGTCCACCGGCAATATGATATGATGTCCAGACCTTCCAACATCAAAGCCGGTTGCTTATGTGTATGACACAAAAAAGGAGTGGGTAAAATGCTGTACAAAGGTCCAAGTCACTAATTTAGTGCAAAGGCAGGTTCAGCTCCTTGAAGAAAGAAACAAAAACAAAAAATCACCTACAAAAAGCACACAAACTGTATCCTCCTTGGAATATCCCACAATAGAGGGGTGTGGGATCCCTCCCTCACACTGTCACAATGCGTTTGGCTGTCTGTGTGCATGAGTTTGTCCATAAGCAAAATGTAAACATCCGGGGTTAGCAGCCCCAGTGGGAGTTTCAAAACAAGGAGCTGCCGAGCAGGAGACAGCTCCCAGCGCAGAGAGTGGAGGAGCTCATACTGATGCAATGACGATCATGAGGTGAGGAGAGATGTTGGAAATGCTGGCTAACAGGTCAGGCGCTAGATGAGACAGGTGGCTTTCGGAGAATTCACACGGTGGGAAGATTTGCAGAACATACGCTGGCTGAAAGGCAAAACATTTAAAAAAAAAAAAAGGGCTGTAAGAATTTGTACTAGTGGTAACAATATTAAACAGTAACTTGCTCGGTACTTTCTTTAGGTTCAGTTGAGGTGAATTATACTAACAGAGTGGCACTACATTGAGTCTTAAAACACAGCATGCCTGACATCATTCAGCACTATTTGGCCCTTCAACAAATGGAGATAACTGTACCTGATTAGATCCAGGGTTTGGGACATTGATGATCCCAGCTGCTTGCTTAGCTTGCAGGTATGTTATAAACGCAGACTTCAGCGATTCTGTCTGATTCACCACATCCTCCTGGTCACGGCCACATGGAAGTGCGAGTAACAAGCAGTAATCACTCTCCACCTGTATGGCCAGAATCACACGCATTAGTCACTTTAAGGGTTACAGAGATATGCATCCTTTCAGAGTTAACAGTCTATGACTGAATAATCTGCAAAATAATACATGCTGCATTATATTACAACACTAAAACACTGTGTTGTTGTACCATTGGGCCAGGAAGCGGTATACTCACTTATCCTCCTAATGGAGTATGGTTGTGAGAAAAGGAAATCTCAATAATTATTAAATAAATCAAATAGGAAAAAACCCTGAAACATCTTGAGCACTTTGTCTTTTATCAACAAAGTGACATTTAGTAACAACAGATCTTTTAAACAAGAATCTTTCAGGGCTCATTCCAGTCCTTACCTGAACCTGAGAGTACAGGATCAGGGTCTATGGAGGACACCATGAACCCCTCAATAGATGGAGCCAATTTTCCTGCAGGTGGTGGATTGACACTTATTGAGAGGTAGCTCTGCTAAGTGTCAAGAAGTGTCAGGTATAGATAAAATACGGAGACAAAGTATTCCCTACTTTGTCTCAGTATATCTTTTGAATGGGTTGGAATTTCAGTAAAGATTTTACCTTTATAAAATACTAATTTTGCAGGGGTGTGTGGAAAGCAATACTTCCAGGTATTTTAAGGGACTAATAGTGCACTGGAATATGTTGGAGCTGTATAACTAATTTGAATTCCCTGACAGATTGCACAAAGTCTGTAATAACAGTCTCACCGTCATTCTACGAGCAACACCATCCAGCTGAGTGGCCTCAAGCCTCATGCGCTGTGCGATTCTCAAGGGTGGGCCTCCCTCAGGCGCTGGTAATGACCTGTGGGCCAAAACATTATTCCCAGAAACGAAGTGCAGCTGCACAGCAGCCGTGTCATTCTTCAGTGCCAAGAGTCCTTGCCACACAATTGGATATTTCTGGATGGAGACAACACATTGATCACAATTAAACGTCTGATTTTAACACATGGACAAATATGAGTAGATTAGCTACCTAGGTGGAAGCTACTTAACATTTATAAAATACTGAACTTAATATGTTTATTTACATTTCCCCTTTAAGTCTGTCTCCTAAACTACACAGTACTTCATTAAGTCAAGACTCCATTAGACTGCAAACTAGCTGTACAATTAATAAATATAATTAAACTCCCAAAACAGATTTCTTCTAAGTAGAAAAGAAGTGCATAACATAGTAAGCTTGACTTGAATACACCTGCATTACTGAATAGCTTTTTACAGTATAGTGTTTCTTAAACGTTGGGCAGGAACCCAATGTTGGGTTTCCAATGCTTGGAAAAGGCACATGATATATGCAAGCTAATGCTATGTATGCAAGCTGTGTCCCTGTTGAAAAAGGGAAACAGCCAATAGTATAGGAATGTCATAATTTTACACTGGCATGTATCTACAGTGACTTCATTGGAAGGGTCAGTGTTTAGTAGAAAAAAAAAAAAAAAAAAAGAAGATACGCACCGTTAAGAGTTGTACCATGTCGACTGATCGCTGGGGAAGGTCTTGTTTGGGAACAGATTGGACTTCCGTTCTGGAGAGGGCACTGATGCTTGGAGTCATGAATACAGAATGCTTCTGAACAGTTTGGGACTGGTGAGGAGATGGCAGCTCAGATTTTATGCTGATGGCTCCAGGAGATGGATAGGAAACTTGAGAAGTGTCTGCAGATCTCTGAAGGTGTTGAATATGAGGTTCCATTTGTCCAGTGTGCCGATTAATGGAGGCATGGTGAGCCTGCTCACTAACAGAAGGTGGAGCTATTTTGCAGTCCTGGCTCACCTGAGGAGTTTTGTTGCGTCCAGGCTGGTTTGAATGTGAATGCTCCGTGTCTGGTCCAACCTGTCACAGAAACACAAAGTTCACACAAATTTGTTGGCAAAGCATTGTGGGAAGTGTAGCCTTGCAACAGTTGGGGAACTCTACATCTGTCAAATGATTTTATGTGCTCCATCCAAGATGGCTGCTGCGAATGGAACATTAATGGAAACTGGGGCACCATAAAACAAACATGAAATCAGATAAATATGCACACAAAACTCTGATCCATAGATAAAAAAAATAAATAAATAAAAACACAGACACACTATTTACATGTAACCAAACTCCTTCCAAAAACCAATTTAAATCCCCACACTTCAATGCCAACAATACCCATTCCTTTCCATCAGCTTAAATCTCCTTTCAACTAAATCCTGACAGTCTATATGTAATAAACTTTTCATTAAACCAACTAGTTACCAACCAAAATCTGTGGGTTATATATTTTTTGTTTTTCATGCAGGTTTGAAGGAATTTCAAAGAGACGTTGCATGTCTCACTACAATAAAACCATATATTTGTATTATACTACTGTCCCCGATTACAGCAATTTACACATGTAGAGAACTGCCAAATATTTGAGAAGTTATAAGGTTAAATTACAGACATGACAATTTCAGTTGTGAAACCTCTCACTGATTGATTTACTGAGCCCATGTAAATTTTGAGTGAAAACTGAAGACTCCAACTGCACTTTAAGCCATCATATCATACCAGTTGCAAAAGAACTTGAGGTTTTTAAAATGGGACAATTTGTGTCTTTTCACTTTGCCATTTCACCATAATCTTTTGCTGAATTTGTCAATAAACATACTGAACTTGAAAAGCACATTTCCCAGGCTGTGTACTACCACCTAAAAGGCCACAGATTTGTACCCAGCTGGTTCTCCTAGGTACAGTAACACCTTTGCCAGCTGAGAGCTAAGGCGTGTAATTTCTGTAACAGGGTGATAACTCTGCAGTATTGTAAGGCTACCTTACTGTGAAGCAGTCCAGCAGTAGCTCAGTTAATGCCGATCACAAATGCATCGAACACAGAGACTGCCTGTAGTCCTGCACCATAGGTTAATCAGCGTCAAAACTTTCTGTCATAGCATTCTGATGCTGAGGAAGGCTCTTGTAATCTATTGTTGGATGTCTCATGTGTGAGACATCAGTAACAGCTCAGGACATGCTGTGATTGGCACATATTCAGCCACTTCCTCGTGCCATTTACAAATCTCACTGGCCACTGACTTTTTGTTACTGAAGCATGGTGAGAGCCGAGGGAACATAAAATTCAGCCCTTCTCTTATGGCTCTGCCACAACACAATTCTGCATTAGCTGTCCAACGTAACCAAATGTTCTCAAGCCTTTTTATTGTCATCAAAAGGTCCCTGAGCTTTGTTTTTGTTTTATACACATACAGCAATGAATTGACTTCTATTTAATTAAGTATGAAGAAGGGCTGTTTTAAATATGACTTGTTAACAGTTTCAAGGCCAATAATAATGGTAGCTATTTTTATAAAAACATTTTGTGTTCTAACTTTACTCACCTGTGATGGGGTCAAACTCCGAGACTGCAAGATGGATGATGCCCCAGCAAACTGGGGATGGGTGAGCTGGGCACTTGTATGGTAGTTCCGTATTTCTGGGTAGACTTGGTGGAAATCATGAAAAGAACTCCCAGAAGGGTGCATAATAGGCACACCATGAGGTACTACAACTGGTTGAGATAGATTTAGTCCACTTGGAGGAACATTTAGCATTCGGGAATCGCTGTGTGGTGAATGGGGCATTTTAACATCTGATTGCTTGATCAAGTCCTTCCCAGGCTGTGGCGTCTTACTGGTGGGAGGTGTCTTAACTGGTCCCTCAGGGGTCCTGGATTGTCTAGACTCCTGATGGTGTATCATCATACGGACATCACGGGTAACACCATATGGATCTATACGAATTCCTGATGTAGGCATGCGGTAATCGGGCTGCATGACCAGTACGTCTGACTGGACATGGGCAGAGCCTCTAGAAACTTGATGGTGGTAGTGCATCTCCTCTTCAGGGCCATGCTGGGAAGACATTGTAGGAAGTACCATTTCTCTAATAGGTGCTGGCTGTGGGGTGCTGGATCTCTGCGGTCGGACATCTATTTGAGACTGCATAGCTGCTCTGGGAGAATGAAGTGCTTCTTGCCGAATGCCATAAGGCATTGTGGGCAAAGGTGGGGTGTTTATTCTCACATCCCCTTGCGATAAATGGCTAAGAGACACAGGTTGTGTTACACTGTGTGGAGGCATAATAACGGTCTGTTCCGGGTGCATGCTGGGTATGTAAGGGGACACTGGAATCCCTGGAGCCAACATGACTGAGGCATTGTTATTTAAGGCAGTTGAAGCTGTAACACTGGGATGGCAAGGTCTGGTATAAGGAGATGGAGAATGGCCTGCAGTGCAGGGCGAAAGGGATTCCTGTTTAATTCCTATATGTGGAAGAGTCCGATCTGCCTGTGTGTTTGATCCAGAACCAATATGATTTGCTTCCGATTGTATTTTGCCAGACAAGGAAGAATGATGAGGGCTCAGACCAGGGCTCATACTTGTACACTGAAGAACTTTCGGCTCCACTTTGGGGTCAATGAGCTTCTTGCCTGTAGGTCCCACTTGGCCATGCATTAGCACTGGGGCAGTGTTTTGGGCAAGCACTTTAACAGCTGTGGATTGAGATGATGTGTTTGGAACAGTAATGTGACTTGACTCTGGCTTTTCTAAAGAAATGCGCTCTTGTTTTATGGTAGATATAACAGGAGAGGCATTGTATGGTTGATAGCCCGTGGGTGTTTGAGAGCCTTTTGGGAGTATCTGAGATACAGTGAGAGGCTCCTGTTTAATTTGCGTTTTTGATACAGACTGTTGTATTTCAATGTCAACAGCACTTGCCGGAGGAATCTGGCTGATTTTTGCACTTATCCTCTGAGGACCCTCAGTTTTTTGGCCAGAGTAAGTTAAAACCATTATCCCTTGTGATGTATTCACTCTCAGGCCAGGACTAGGTCCAGTTTCAGTGGGACGGTCTTCAATGACGGGCATATTCATGCAGGATCGGTTATCACTTGTATTTTGTCTTTGTATAATCTTCTGAGAAGGAATACAGGGTGGGGCAGATTGAAGCTGAGGAGAATGTTTCCCCACAGCAATTCTTGGCATATCATCCAGATCAAAGCTTGGAGGTGTTCTACTAATTACAGAGGTGGCTTTTGGAGTCACTGTGGACCCCTTTTCCTGAAAAATGGGCGCTTCTGCTGCAGGAGGTACTATTGTCTTTGGAAGAGGAACAGAAGGCTTGTCATCAGAGATAGGTTTCATAGGTTCTACAGGAGGTGGAACAGCAGTTTCTTCTACATGTGAAACGGAGACAGGTTCGGGGATAGATGAGGTTACAATTGTTGGTGTACTGCTAGATGATGAGACATATTTTGGCTCCATTAGAATCTTCCTTAAGGTGCTGGAATTTGTATCAACATCTGAGGCCTTAGTATCTGGAGGCAAAGCAGGAGGCGGAGTAGAAATGGTTGCAGTATCTTCATGTCTCATCATCCAGTCAGAAATCATTGCTGTTCCTGTATGAGATAAAGCAGCAGCAGGCACGGGTAATGCTATCTTTCCTGATGCAGCTAACTGAATTGAAGGAGTGCTGACACTAGGTGGTGTAACAGGGGCATTATCAGTACTTGAACGCAACTTTAAACTACTCTGACTGACATCATCAATAAGAAGGGCTTGTGGTGAACGGCTGGCATTGGTTTGTCCCACATTATCATCTTCTTGATCAGCGTCCTGAGAGGTTGCCTCTGAACAATTCAGGCTTGTATCATGATCTTCTTTTTTGGGGTTTGAAGAAACTAAAGCTTCAATAACCTTCTCATTTAGCCCTTCATCTGATGTGGTCTTTTCATCTTTTCTGGGAGTACGGTCTTCAAGATTGTCTTGTACAAAGATATTGCCGTCTACTAGTTCTGTCTTTTTGCTTGATGACTTTTTACGCCTTGGACGAGTCACCTTAGGCCTCCCCTTTAGTTTCGGAGCAATTTCTGATTCTCTGAAAGGTTCGGCTTCCTGGGCAGAATTTGAAGACTCGCTAAAACTGACCTCTGGTTCTTTGACTTCTTCAGGTTCTGAAGCTGGTGCAGCAGGAACTGATGATCTACTCTCAGGACCACTGGAAGAGTCATTCTCTAAAATTATGTTTACTGCCTGGTCTGTCTCAGGTTCCATGTCTTCTGCTTGAGAAGTTGAAGGGACAGCAGGAGGAGCAGGGAGCTCCGTCTCACCTTCACGTGGATATGTTGGTGCTGCAGGAAAGCTTTCTGCATCAGTAGAAATATATATTATAGATCCAATAGCCAACGCCAACTCCGTTTCATTTGCCTGGTGACCAGGTTTGTCTCCATCCTCCTCCGAGCGACCTTCTGCTACTTCCCCACCTTGGGCATCTTTGTAATTGGGAACAGCGGAGGTTTCAGTTATCTTTTCAATGTTCTCTACAGCTTGCTCAAGTTCTATCTGTCGGGCCAGCTGTACTGCTTCAGGTGAAACTTGTGGTTCTGGAACTACGTCTGCATCAGATTTTTCTGGAAAAGACACCTCTGGTTTCTCTGAAAAAGGCGGTGGTGCATTGTCTTCTTTTTGAGTGCTTTTAATATTAACAGGAGAGATGGCTATTTGCTCAGCATCCTCAAGTGGTCTCAAAGCTCCCTTCACCTCATCTACATTAAGACGTATTTCCACATTTTTTAAACGCACAACAGTTTTTGCACTCTTTGATCGTCCACCTTTGGATTTTGGTGCTTTTTCCAGAACTTTCTTTTCCAACATTTCAGCACTGGGGTTCTCCACGGGAATTTTATCAGTCTCTGTTTCTTTTTGCTCATGCTTAGCATCCACATTAGTTTCCTCCTTGACCAATTTTGCCTTGTCTTCAACAGTCTGTTCTCGAACTTCATTACCTTCCTCATTTGATTCTCCTGAAACATCATGAGGTAATTTAGAGTCCATCTTTCCCTTTTTATTCTGACCGCTAGACACCAGAGAATGAGACTGTACAATTTTTTGGGACCGCGGGGAACGCCATCCCTCAGTAGGTTTTGTAGATTCCGTCGGTTCTTTACTTTCAGTATCATCATGTTCTTGTCTTACAGCTTCGGCTTTAATGGGAGATACTTCCTCACCAGTTTTGCGCCGAACCTTTGGAGGACGTCCTCTTCTTGGTGTGCTTGGCACAACAGCAGGAGGTTCCTGGGGTTCTTTCTCAATGCGCTTTCTAGTTGACCTTGGTGTCTCTACAGCGTCTTTCACAGATGATTGCCCATCATTGTCCCCTGTTGTAGCATAAACAGATCTAACATTTCTGCGCCTTGTTCTGCCTACTGGCAAGCTGGGCTCTGAGATTTCAGGTTCTGGTACTGAGCTTGGTGACTTTGCAGTTCCCCGTGAAGCACGCTCAGACTCACATTTAGATTCCAACTGTTTTGGTGCCTCGCCACGAGGAGATGTGGATCGATTGCGTTTTTCACGGTCGATCCTGACACTTTTCCTTGTTGCCGGTTTGTCTGCAGCATTTGATCTCTTGTTTTTACAGCGATTCTTCTCTTTTACTGGAGTGGGGGGCTCAGCTTCCACATCATTTTCAGGAACATGTAACTGCAACTCTCGAACAATATCAGGCTTCTGACATGTACTATCTGTAAAAGAGTTATTTTCTTCACATGCTCCACTGGGCTCCTCTACTTGTGCAATGGGCTTTGATGGTGAGCTATTGCACGTGACAGTTTCCCCCTCTGGCAAAGCATCAGCATTTGAGTCTGTAAAAGAGGCACCTGGAGTAGGAGGCTTTGTATCCAAATATGAAGGATGCTCATCAGGCAGTGGAGCTTCATTAACAGGTGGGGGTGGCAAGGGTTCCTTTACTTCTTCAACTACTTGTGTTTGTTCTACAGGCATTGATGGATCAACAACAACAGGAGGAGAAACATGAGGTTTAGGCTCCTCTGGTGGAGGATCTAATGGCTCTGCTGGCCTCTCATCTTTAGAAGGAAGAACTTCAGGTGGTGGTTTCTCAGGTATTATTTTTTCCGGAGTAGGTGGTAGAGTCTCTTGATGAGAAGATGGGGCTGGAGTTGGCAAAGATGATGGAGATTTTAAATCTCGCTCCTTTGGTTCAGGAACAGGGTCAGGCGTTCTTGGCTGTGCCTCTTTCTCTTCAGGCTTTTCTGTCTCTTTGGGTCGCTGCTCTTTTTCCTTTTCTTTCTGCTGCATTCTTGTCAGTTCAACAAAGCGACTGTGAAAAAGGACAACTGGCTCTTGCACAAGCTCTGGCACACTAGTTAAGCCATCGGAAGATAACTGCCTCCCATAAGGTCGGACAAGATTAATATCAGTATCATCATCTTTTCTTTCCAGATGTTGGAGACGTTTTGAGTCTTGCTCAAAAATGGAACTATGCAAAAACCGGGAGGCAAACAGTTCTTGTTTCTCCTGCTCTTCTTCTTTCTGATCTTCTTTCTTATCATCCATTTTACCATCAGAATCCGTTCTAATTTTTTTCTTTTTCATGTACCATGATGGGATTGGTCTAGGAGCAGAGTCTACCTTCTCCTTGTCTTTACTGCTACGAAAGTTTGCAAATCTTGGATCCCAATCTAAAAAAGACCAATTCTCTTCTCTAGATGATGAAAGAGATTTAGCCCTTTCAAGCAAGGCCTTTGTATCAGGGGTGATGGTCTTATCCAAAGCAAAAGAGTAGAATTTATTTCTTTCCAGTGAGCTAGATAACCGTTCTTCTCTGTCACGTAGTTTTTCTTCCCCATCCCGTGATAAAAAAGAAAACCTTGAACTTTCCAGCAGTGAAGGAACTCTGGGCGAATGTGACTTTTGATCATTTTCTTCATCAGAATCAGAGGGAACCTCACCAGGTTCTAGATCCCTAGAGCGCTT
>OW240921.1:10314353-10368121 GCA_933207985.1 Pelobates cultripes
TCCAAAAGTTAAATGTTTCTCACATGCACAATGTAAACTTTCCACAGCGTGAGGCAGAGAAACTATCTAATGTAGAAGGAGAAACTGCCAGAACATGACAATAAGAGGAAGGACAGAGCATAACTTTGAAAGTATCTGATTAAGTCATCTAGCTTCCAACGACAGGCGCACAATGTTAGAAGACAAAATTGCAAGCTAGAAGGTTTGTGTAAGCCTATTACAGTTATTCGTTTGATGTCTATACTAATGAGAGTGTCTTATACTGTGCCAGCGCCCACGATTATCCTGGGGGTTATGAGAATAGCTGGCTTTGTCAACAGTAGTGTGCAGGGCATAACCAGGAGCCTAGGATTTTACATATTCTCTGCAAAGGGGAAGCTATAACTCAGGAAGAGAATTGGCATATAGCCAAATTCTGTGTTACCTTGGTGTAGTGGTTTAACTGCTTACCAGTAACAACAGAAGTCTATTGAAACAACACAACACCAAGAAGCTTAGAGACACAAGGTAAAATAGTCTGGAGATTACAAAATTATAAAAGTCTTGGAAAAAAAGTTGAGAAATGCTGTCATCAGTTAAACAGCTTTTTTTTTTTTTAATAACCCTTTTTGCTTTACTTCCCCACATCAAAAGAAGTCCTCCCATAAATCCTACAAAATAAATTTTATAATCTTTCTTTTTTTTTAAAAAAAATTATTTTTTTTTGATACACTTATTAAGGTGGTCTCTGCACACCTTAACGTCATTCCCACCAATCTTCCTCCCCTTGGTCTCTTTTACAGCTGCTTGGGCATATTCAATCTCATTGTAGAGTACCAGGGCCATGCCTTTAAATCGATCAAACACCACCTGTCAAAAAACAAAACAAAAAAAGGACATATGAGCCTCGTCCACTAGGGACCGGGTAAGAGATCAGCTTTCATCTTTTTTTCCTGCTTTCTATAAGGACAGTCAACAAAGGCTGCCTTGTCTCCCACGTGGCAAAACAGACTCCAAAGAACGAACCGCTTCAGACACCATGGTGGGTAATGTAAAATGCCAATATGTGGTTTGTAGTTTTTTTGTTTTTTTTTCTATAAATTTTAGATTACAACAGTTTTTATTATTTCCAAGGTCTTCTGAAGATTGTAAAGTAGTTGGAAAAATATTCCACATAAAAACCTTTGCATTATATTGTTACTGGTAAGACAGCTGTGGGGACCTTCGTAGGGTTAAGCAATGGTATATATTAATGCACAGCAACCTGCACCCTCTTTATTACTGTGTCTAGGAGTATAGCTTGTGTCATAGAAAAAAAAATCCAAAGAAAACAAAACCACACGAAATGGTGCAAAGTCTATGTGTATAACAATTACATATACAGTCAGACTAGATTAGTGCTACACAAGAAATTAAGGATAATATATATGAATATATGCTCGCTACAAAGACCCTACCAGGTCTGACCATATGTGTAAATGTAAATTAAAGGAAAGAAAGGACAGGAAAAGCGATTAAGAAGAGGTAGCATTGATTAAAATGCAGATCACAACACCAGACGTCCGACATTCCCTCCTACCTTTACCACTGGTCCATAACGGCAAAAATGTCGTGTTAAATACTGATCAGTGACATTAGCAGAAAGGCCATCTATCCATACACAATTGGTTGGCATACTTTTCCCAAATCCCAGCTGTGGAAGGAGAACAAATGGGATGAGTTAGAGTAAAAGACACATAATCCATTTTTAATATTGGGCTGCAAAATATGCTAACTGAAGAGAATGTCTACACAAAATATTACTGTTATTGCCAAGGCAAATCACTACACTTTAAAAACAGCAACCGCCACCTTCATGAAATTAGGTGGAAACAGGATTTAAACTTCCCGATAAGATGAGCAGTTTGTTTTAGTGCGGGGTAAAATACTTATTTATTTTATTGTGAAACTTTTACTAGAAAAATCAACTTCTTTAACTCCTTAAGGACCAGACTGTTTTGGCCATGTGGTACGTTAAGGACCAGAGGTAATTTAACACTTTTGTGGTGTTTGTGTTTAGCTGTAATTTTCCTCTCTCTCATTTACTGTTCCCATACAAGTAATATATTGTTTATTTTCAGGACAGGCTTTCTTTACATACCATTATTTTTATCATGTCTTATAATTTACTTTAAAAAAAAAATAAGGATGGAAAATGTAAAAAAAAAAAAAAAAGTCATGTTTTTTTACTTTTACTTGAAAAATCTTTTACTTATCTACAAAAGCTAATAAAAAAACTGCTGAATAGATTCCAAATTTTGTCCTGAGTTTAAAAACACCCAGTGTACATGCTTTTTTTTTGCAAGTTATAGGGCTATAAGTACAAGTAGGAAATTGAAGTTTCCAAAAACATTTTTAAAAAATGTATCAATAGTGACATTGTAACAGTGCTATCCTTCATAAATCTCTTAATCACAACTCACATGTACATATTTTTTAAAGAAGACAACCCAGGGTATTCAATATGGAGTATGTCCAGTCTTTTTTAGTAGCCACAAACACTGGACAAAGTTAGAATTTATATTTGTTTGTGTTTTAAAAATGCAAAAAAACAAGTATGAATGCTAATTTTGGTCAGCGTTTGTGACTAAGTGGCTACTAAAAAAAGACTGACATACCCAATTTGCAATACCTTGGGTTTGTCTTCTTTTGCAAATGGTATGCCATCATGGAGGGAATTCTCATTCCTAGGCTACCATACGCTCTCAAAGGCAACTTAACCAACCTGGCCATTTTCAATGTAAAAAAAAGAAAAGAAAATCACACCTTATACTTGACCCTGTAACTTTCAAAAACAATATAAAACCTGTACATGTGGGGTACTGTTATACTCGGGAGACTTCACTGAACACAAATATTAGTAAACAGTAAAACGTATCACCACAATTATATCAGTGAAAGTGCCATTTGTGTGTGAAAAATACAAAAATGGTCACTTTCACTGACAATATCATTGCTGTGATATGTTTTACTGTTTTGAAACACTAATATTTCTGCTCAGCAAAGTCTCCCGAGTAAAACAGTACCCCCATGTACAGGTTTTAGGGTGTCATAGAAAGTTACAGGGTTAAATACAGTGCTAGCAAATTAAGTTCTCTGGACTTTCGGCCTGGGTTGGCAGTCAGGTCCCTCAAATTGCAATCAATAAAATTAATTATGTAAAAGGATATAATTGTTTGAATGTGATAAACACCATACCATTTCATACATTATTGCAAATAAATAAATGAAAATTCTGCGCGTGTATTTATTTATATAAAAAGCAATAACATGTGGCGTGAAGGTTGGGATCAGCTCAGCGCCAAGTAAAATGGAATTTATTATACCTTTAGCCGGTTATTCCCCAGGTACTCGCCATCCATCTTCTTAATGGCTTTACAGACGCTTGCAATATCGCAGTACTGCAGGAATGCATACTGAGGGACCCCGTTCACTTTCTTCACGTCAATATCCTGGACAGCAAAGGAGAGAAAAAGTCAAATCAATGGCGTGCAGGCAAGGAGATACAGAAAACTAAACTATACAGAGAAACAAAGTACACAGCAGAAATCCATTGAAAATACTGAGTTTTAATAGCAAAACTCCATAAAAAGATCTATGCTATCTAAATACTTCCATGATGGCAGCTATGTTGAAACAAAACCATAAAAGCCAAACGCTATACAGACGATACAGCAGATACCTGCTCTAGCACACAATAAGCTATGATGGGCGATGAAAATGTAAGTGCACAAGAAACAGCTCCCTGGCAAAGTGCACATAAAGACATTACTAAATGACATAAGACATAAAGACATTACAGAAGATGATTTCCTTTAGAACACTGAATATGTGTACACGTAAGAACAAAGGACTTTCCTGGGAGATCTGTGACAATCAAGGCTTGTGAGTAGGTCTAGTTTTATGCACTCCTTTTTGGTTTATCTAGTACTCTAAGATTTAGTTCATTATTCTACTGGTGTGGAGATGCATCTGCTTCCAACAATAAGAATTTCCTGTACCAGATTCCTCTTCCAACAGATGGCATATTGCTGTTCCTTTTTAATCAC
Organism: Pelobates cultripes; assembly: GCA_933207985.1. Taxonomy (NCBI): domain Eukaryota; kingdom Metazoa; phylum Chordata; class Amphibia; order Anura; family Pelobatidae; genus Pelobates; species Pelobates cultripes. The sequence goes on from OW240921.1 coordinate 10,318,421, forward strand.
CTTCTTCTACGCCCTTACCCAAGTCTTACTGAATTTTGTCTGACATATTAAAAATAGTGTCTTTTACTTCAAACGGCTACACCACACAACTACTGCACAACATGGTACAGATCTGAAAAGCCTAGACTTTGTGTAGGTCTTTAAAGGATCACAGAACATTACATACCACTATTTCCCCAAAACGCTGGAAGATGTTGTGAAGTTCAAGGTGAGTGGTAGTTTTCTCCAAGTTACCAATAAAGAGAGTCCGGGTTGCTTTTGGGTGAAATTCGTCTATTCGCTCATCCAAAGGTCGGAATTCATTCTCACTTTCAGTTTCTGAAACAGGACAACAACATTTAGTTTTTAATGTATAATGTAAGTCTGACAATGGCTCCAAAAACAGACAATTTATAGAATTAGAGTTTGCAAAGAGTGCATCACATCCTTGGAAATCAGAAACAAAAAATTTCTCTGGCCTGTGCTGCTGTTCCCAGATCCCTCTACAAACAACTGATTGTGAAGCTCATGGTACTAAGACATATAGGCAAAGGTAAATAAGCCATGTAGGTAAATAAGACATATAAACGAAAACCAGTCAGCAATCCAAAAAAATATAGAGAAATAAATAAAAAGATAATAAAAATCAGAGAGTGTTTTTACCAGCATTAAGATGAAATATGATGTTTTAACTTTTGATTGCTGCTCTGGATTTCATTTATACTTCCTTTATGACAGCAGGAAACTTTACAGTCAGTTTTCTAGACTGCACCATTAATCCTTTAACATATTTCAGAGCAGTTCATATGGCAAGGAGGAACTGGGAAAGCATCTAGGAGAATTTTGCTGTGGAGAGGCTACTCCACAGGTAAAAACATATGTATTATAGCAATATGCACATGAACAATAAAGCAATTTTAAACAAAAGAACAGAAAAAAAGCTGAGCAGCATGACTAGAACAGAAATGTCTGCTCGCCCAAACCCAACTGAATTGTCATAGGTCTTCAAAGAACAAAAAATATATTATTGTGGACTAGAAAATAGGTCTGTAAATGCCTAAACTTTATTATAACCTTACCTGATAATAAAAGCTAAATGCCCCAGACTGAAGGCTCTATAATAAGCAATATAGTAGCAAACACATGGTTAAATCATGGCCATGTCTCTTGGTTGACATACCTGGTCCTACCCAAGCGGTCACTTCGATTTGCATGCCAAAGAAGAGTTTGGCTTTTGATGCATTAAGTGCTTTTTCTTGATCTTCCTGTTGTCTAAAAAATACCAGTCCATAACGCTCCTCTGAAACACCGTGAATCTGGACAGATGTCACCTTTCCGTATTTTTTAAATTCATGAAAAAGCCCATCTTTAAGGCTCGTATCTAAATGGAAAGAAAAAAAAATCTAATTACAGAAAATATTTAGATAAGAAATAATACACAACTATAAATGTCAATATAAAGTGGACATGCTCTGTATGTGAAAGGTGCACTTGTATATCGATTGATGTGGAAGTAAAATGTACGTAATTCTGTTTTGCTTAAAGCCTGACTTCATTTTTATTAAAGGGACTCTCCAGTGCCAGGAAAACATATCCGTTTTCCTGGCACTGCAGATTCCTGCAGTGCCCCTCTCCCTCTTACACCCCCCCCATCTCATGTTGCTGAAGGGGTTAAAATCTTTCTGTGACTTACCTGAATCCAGTGCCGATGTCCCCGGCGCTGGGTCAGGCTCCGCCTGTGCTCCTCGGGGAGACCTAATGCACATGCTCGGCAATGGCCGCGCGCGCACATTAGACCTCCCCATAGGAAAGCATTATTCAATGCTTTCCTATAGGGATTCTGGCGACGCTGGAGGTCCTCATGCATAGCGTAAGGACGTCCAGCTTAGTTTAAAACACTTTTCGGGTTTTAAGAACCCGGAAGTCCCTCTAGTGGTTGTCTGATAGACAGCCACTAGAGGAGGACTTAACCCAGCAAGGTAATTATTGCAGTTTATAAAAACAATAGTTACACTTGCAGGGTTAAGGGTGATGGGAGTTGGCACCCAGACCACTCCAATGGGCAGAAGTGGTTTGGGTGCCTGGAGTGTCCCTTTAATTTGCCAGCTATTAAAAGCCCTCTCCCAACAGGAGACAGAGACAGCAGGTCAGTGTTTCAGTACAGGTACAGAATAATTTGCCTTTTCTGCATCTTTACATTTTTTTAAGTTTACATTAAACAAAAACTTACAACTAAACTACAAATTCAAGAAAACATTGGTGTGCCCATAAATCACTTGTTATGAGATAAGCTCACTAGTCCTCCTGATTGGCCAAGTCAATTTCTTAGCTGGGCAAAGTCCACTACAGAACTTAGCCAAAGGATTTAAATCAAATGCAGAAAACCCCAAAAAGTGACCATCTTTTTCAAGTGGTAAACAAACCAACATATAAATAAATGGATGGACATCAGACTTGAATGTCTCTTGATATTATTTAAATGTCATATTTGTTAACTTTATGCAAACTTGTGTTGTAAACAAGACACTGCGAAACTGGACTAATGTGACAGTTGTGAACAAGAACTTCATAATCTAAAAAGAATACTAAACCGCTTTAAATAAAAGCACGAAGTATTAACAATGAACACCAGCTACTTGGGGAAACAAAAGCTGCTGAGAAACCTTTAAACCCTGTAAGGTGCTAAAAAAAAAAAAAATGTCTGACAACACTTCAGTAAATGGCATCTGTAGTGTTTGTGAGCGCAATGCGTGGTATTAACTTCCATGAAGTCACGAAGAACCTTTACACAATGCACAAAGACTTATTTTCTAAACAATGGTGTCAGTTCACACGTATTATTGAAATGGAACTCTGTACCTGTGGAGCGGACGGGTAGATTCTGAACTTTGATACCAAAACTTTTGCGTGGTTCATCTTTATCCAGAGAGAGGAGTGGCTGGGAAGGAGGTGCTGGAACGGCTGCAGACTGCACCGACCTTGCTGGAGACTCGTCACTAGAACTGCTGCTTGAATCACTGCTGTAACAATAAACCTGGTTTTAGACTGCTTCTGCAAGGGACACAGGGGCAGGCTGTAAGCAATGAGCCAAGTGTAGAAATATGGGGCAAACTACTACTCATATCACCTTTTACCTATGCCTTATTTTAATACAATTCTCACAGCATAGAAGCACATGCGGCATTTCAAACAATAAAAACACTTTTTACAATTAACACCATGGTAATTCTTGCATTCTAAAAGTTAGGCAACCTGTCCCAAAAATTACAAAATAAACTAGTTTACACAAAAGTATTATTCATTTATTTAATTTTTTCCCCCCTCAAATTTCTTTTCTAATAAAAAAATAAATAAAAAAATAAAAAACAATTAATGTAAAACAAGCATAAATACTGAATGGAGTAATAATGACTCCAGTTTGGACTGGTAACTATAATGTAAGTAGAAGAAAAACAGAATGGTAAACCGCGCCAGAAGAGATAAAATACTTAAAGTGAATACAGCAAAGTACTGGTATATACATATACTAAAAGCGGTCCAATATTGTAGCGGTGTATATAGCCCTCGAAGAAATAAAAACAGGAAAAAAATAATAGTGCAATATGTCACAAATTATTTTAACACATGTGGATATAAAAAACCCAATACAAGACTCACACTTTGCAGAGCTGCTAAGAGCTCTGCCGTATAGCGCCTGTACGGTATAATTCCAGTCTTAGCAAATATGGATAATGGCTGTAGTTGGTGTCCAATTCTCAGCAGCCGTTTATGTGGGGAAAAACAGGATAAAATCCAATGGTACAGTATATAGTGAATGATATACAGTAAAATAAAAGCAGGTATCCTACTTACAATTTCCAGAGCAATGACTAGCTCTGGTGATAAAAGCTTGTGGTGGTATAATCCCCACAAAAGGATATGTTGGATGAGCAGGAATCCGATAGAACAGCACCAGGAAAAAGTAAAAAACAAAACAAAAGGGATGTGGAAAATAGCAATAACTTTTATTAATACAGAGTATAAAAATCAATATATTAAAAGGAGCTTCCAGGCCCTACTTGATGTGTTTCATCAGAGTTTGGGCTTCTTTAGAAGTATCAGTCAGTTTGGAAACCAACCATACTTTAATAGGCAGTCTTACTATCTTAATTCTTATCCGGTGTGCTGTTCCACTTCCTGCTTCCGCTGGGGTCGCACGCGTCGCCCGGAAGTGATGCACTGCGAATCCCAGTGTTTGATGGGACATGTAGTCCATTGTCTCATCAGACATTATAGCCGTGATGAGAAGTGACAGTTTGCGTCACCCAGAAGTGACGTATTTCGGCACTCCGTGCTCCCTTGGCTATATGGGACATGTAGTCATACAGATTAACATCTCCAGGGGCAGTAAAAGAGAAAAGGGGCTTAGAGGGTAAATTAAGGATACCCTTTATAACACTTCATCAACCATATTTATTACAAATGAGAAAAATATAGATATGAATACATTAATACCAATATGACCAATTGGAGTACTGAGAGTTGGAGACATTCTCATCCAACTGTCAGTGTTTTACAATTTAAAAAAAAAAATCGGAATATACTTTAAGGTATTTTAAAAAATATATATATATAAAATTATTTCACAAGTGACATATATTACTCCTGCAGTAAAGTGAAAGCATGCATGTTGGTGGTAAAGAAAAATAGCAGGAAGAGTAGAAACAGTATATATTTAGTTTGGTGGGTATGGAGAGGTTTTGACTAGGGTAAAAGAATATAAATATATATATTTATAAAAAGTTAAAAAGATTAAATTCTGCATTTAACTCCTTGGGGTGTAGAGTGTCCAAATAATAGGCCCACTCCATCTCTTTTTTGCCCAATTTTTTAAATCATATCTCCACCTCTCCAATGTTGGGTCAATTTAGTGATACCCATAAACTTAAAAAAAAATTGTGATGACGCAAGATGGATTTTAAAACCCTTTTCTATGTTCCTACAATGTTCGCTAATTCTCGTCTTTAGAGGTCTTATAGTTCTTCCTATGTACTGGAAAACGCAGGGACACTCGTAAATAAATCACATTTTTGCTCATACAGGTAATCGTATTTTCAATTTCATAGCTTCTGTTTGTATTATTTGATTTAAATTTTTGTACATATCTATCTTTTTTGTTTTCTACAAGCCACACAACAATTACATATAAAAATCCCTTTTTGCTTTTCAAAAAGTTGTTAAGTTCATTTGAGTTCTTTTGTTTTGTAAAATTCTTTCTCAGTTGCATTTTTAAGTTTGGAGCTCCCCTAAATATTATTTTTGGCCAATCAGGGATAATTTATTTCTAGTATTGCGTCTTCCTTCAATAAATGCCATTTTTTCTTGACTATCTTTTTGATTTTTGTTTACTTTTATTATTATAGTCAAAAAATTATGGGTAACACATCATTACTGTTCCTGATTTTACTTTTAGGGTTTTCATTTTTAATTAACTTATCTCTACGACTTCTTCTATTCTTCCTTTATTGTATCCTTTCTCAATAAGTTTCCCTTTCAATTTGTTGGCCTGGATTTCAAAAACATCTTTATCAGAGCAATTTCTCCTCAGTCTTAGAAATTGGCTCTTAGGGATACTATCTAGCCAACTTCTATGATGGCAACTGTCTGTTTTAATAAAATTATAAATTGAGTTTTAGTGTGTATTCTGTTATCCTTAATATTAATATCCAAGTCTAAAAATGTTAGGTTAGTCTGACTAAAATAAGCTTTTAAAATAATACCATCATTATTTGTGTTTAAAAATTCTATAAAATTCTATAAAACAGGAGGTCATTTACATAACGAAAATAGGCAACCAGGTTCTCCACCCAACCATGCCCGCTCCACACCATCCTCTCTTCCCACTCAGTCATAAAGACATATCACTCATCCAACATTTCCTTGGGTGGGGATTATAACACCACAAGCTTTTATCACCAGAGCAAGTCACTGCTCTGGAAATCGTAAGTAGGACACCTGCTTTTATTTTACTGTATATTATTCACTATATATTGTACCATTGGATTTTATTCTGCTTTTTCCTATATAAACGGCTGCTGAGAATTGGACACCAACTACAGCCATTATCCACATATCCTAAGACGGGGATTATACCATCCAGGCGCTATACGGCAGAGATCTTAGCAGCTCTGCAAAGTGTGAGTTAGTCTTGTATTGGGTTTTTTATATCCACTTGTTAAAATAATTTATGTTACATATTGCACTATTGTTTTTTCCTGTTTTTATTTCTTCGAGGGCTTTATAAACCGCTACAATATTGGACCGCTTTTAGTGTATGTATATACCAGTACTTTGCTGTATTCACTTTAAGTATTTTATCTCTTCTGGCGCGGTTTACCATTCTGTTTTTCTTTTACTTTTGGTCACTACAAGCAGGGATTGGGAAGTCTTGTTGGTTTACTGCTGCCTTCTATTTTGTTATTTTAGTAAGTGCCTAATCCTTGTTGTTTTTTGGTATAATGTATAAGTATCAACAGAGTGCTGCTTTAATGACTTGGGATATTTAAAAGGGCACTATTTGTACTAGGACTACTGCAACCTGCTGTAGTAAACCTTCTCAGCGGCCTGACAAAAAAGAAGTGTACCCTGGGAAGCTGTGGACCAGCCATTAAATTGGCATATTGTTAATGTGTAACTTACTGCTCAGCCAAGGAATGCCTTCTTCATTTGGAAAACTGGCACTGCTAATGCAGAAGTGTAACATCCTTAAAAAACATGTGCGAGTGAGAGGGACAGGCTATAGAAGACCATCAACTTGTGTCAAATTGCTCAAAAATGGTTTATTACATAACCAAAGGGACAGTGCAATAGACATGCTGGCAACATGGCTATGGTGTTTTATGTGCCCCTTTAATACAGGGGTAGGACTACAGGCAATATAACAATAAAATGAAGTTCTTCAAGTGCCAACAGTGTCCCTTTAAACTGTTCGTGAATGTGTGAGTGACACTCCCCTGCCCAAATAGAAATAACAAAATCACTGTTTAGTAGATATACCCCCAAATGAAAATGTAATTATAAATGTTTTCACTATGGAATATCTACAAAAAAAAACAGCTTGTAAAAGCTGCAGAACTCATTTGCTGTCTTTGCAAGCCCTTCCCTTCTAAGCCCGCCCAGACTTTCTGTGGCTGTCCAATCACAGACTTTCCGATGCAGCTCAATGAGAAGTGCTCTGGACAATTGCTGCCTCTTGAGTTTTTAGCTCCACTGAGCTAAACAACCAGGAAATAACAGAACCGGTTGTCAGTTAAAAGGCAAAGGGGTGCAACAAGGTTATTTTAAAAAACTGTCAATCTTGAAATCTGCACTTTTTGCAAAATGAAAAAAAAAAGAAGAAAAAGAAAAGAAAAGGGGGTACACTTCACATAGCAAGCATTTCAGCAAGCTAACATGCTTTAGGGGTCTGGGGTATCCCTTCAAGGCTCTCAAGGTAAGCTGGCGCCATGGACATCCTGACTCCATAACAAATTCACCCAATAGAATTAAAATTTTTATGGCCACGGAATGCTACTAGAGACTGTTATTCGTGTTGGTGGCCATTATGGTCAGATCATGTGCCGATCTCCTGTGTGTGCATTTAGAAAAACAAAACAGCATTAGATTTTGGAGCATTTGTCTTTTAAGATTTAATAACTCATGCAGCACTAAGTTAACAGAGACTGTTTTAGAGAATCTGGACTTGTCACCTTTTCCTTATTTCAGATAAGAATATTAGGCCTGCAGCACATATAATGCCGAAATTGTCACATTATCAGCTAAAAGCATATAGCAAGAGCGGCATCCATGTGCAGGTACTGGGAGGATTACGTTTAGCACAATAGAGCATTATTAGTGGATCAACAGTAAGAATGAAAGCAGCCGTGTGTAAGACCGTGAGCACAGCTTGCAGGTAGAGTTCCATGAAAGCATGGGGAGTGAGTAACAAGTACTATTTACCAGATATGTCATAAACAGTTATGCAACCATGGGGTTAACAAATCCTATCCTGGATCTTGGGGCATGGACTAAATTCTGTTGAGCAAACAGTGCAATGGTGACATGTCCCTAGCCATAGAATACAGAATATTCAAGGGCTTTGGGTCAGTCTTGGCAGCTATGCTTCATCTTTATTCGGGCCTTCTTCCTTCCATATATGGCATTAAACGTCTACCTTCCCAGTACCACCAATGGGATTTAAATAAAGATCTGCCTTTTTCTTTAGGTTAGGGTAGTTTGTAAAGGTGTGAACACTTAATAGTTAAATGTTTGACAACAAGTGGTAATAAAATCACACTGTGTTCACTCTTATTAACACCAGCTTGTCTGATTTGCCAATAGAAAGGCAATCAGATAAGCGTTTTGCATTCATGATTTACATATAGCTCAAAATAGAAGGGAAAAAAAAAAATTCAAACAACTTCCCAGCAAATGGAACTTCACCTGCCTTCCATAGAAGAAAATGTATACATTTATTTGCAATACTAACTTCAATAAAACAGACATGGGCTTGACAAATCCCAAGCGCCAGGACAAAATTCCTAGTCGTCATGGCTTGGGTGTTTGTCAGTCCGTACAGCTGTGGCGGCCATCGGAGGGAGAATTGAGGCAGGTCCACAATGGGCCTGAAAGAGGAGTAAAAACACCTTTCCCATACGATCAGAAAAGACACACACTGACAGGCACACACACAGACCTTTTCTCATATACTCACAACTTGTTATATATTTTTAATTTAAGTCCACCCAGCCTCCCTATGTTTGAGGGAGAGCTGAAGTGGATCCTTTCCCTGGGGTCCAGTGGTGCTGCTATGATTCTGTTATCTTGAAGTTGTTCTAGTTCTGCTCCCTCGCGCGCCGTTTAGAGATACTGGGGCCGGAGTGACCAGGGCAGGAAGGTCACAGCTCCCTCGTGTGCCCCTTCACGGCCATTAGATGGATAGTTTGTAACGGTGGGAAGACTTACGAATGAAAATATTTGGGGACAAGTAAGAAAATTACACTGTGTTCACTCTTGTTAACCAGCTTGTCTGATTTGCTGATAGAAAGGTAATCTGACAAGTGTTTTGCATGTATGATTTACATATGGCTCAAAATAGAATAAAATTATTCCAAGCAACTTTTGGACTAGGAGCTGTGACCTTCCTGCCCTTCTCCCTGGTCACTCCAGCCCCAGTATCACTAAACGGCGAGCGAGGGAGCAGAACTAGAACAACTTCAAGATAACAGAATCATAGCAGCACCACTGGACCCCAGGGAAATGATCCACTTCAGCTCTCCCTCAAATGTAGGGAGGCTAGGTGGACTTTAATAGAAAATATATAACAATTTGTGAGTATATGAGAAGCTGTCTGTCAGCCATTGAGTCTTTTTAGCTGACCAGCCCCTCACAGAGGTGTTTTTACTCCCCTTTACCCATGCCACGCCTCCATTTCTGAGATAATCAATCTTGATAGGAAAGCATTAAGTGGCTCTTGTGCATTAGCAGCAAAATGCTGTGCTGTACCAATCAGTATCTCCTCATAGAGATGCATTGAATCTATGCATCATTATGTAGAACATTGAGTGTCTTCATGCTCTGAATGTGGGCAGCACTGTACTCGGAAGCATCTTTAATGGCTGTCTATGTGACTGTCACTAGAGCTGTTCCTAGGCAGAATTGTAAACACCTTTTCTCTGAAAAGGCAGTGTTTACATTGAAAAGCCTGCAGGGACAGGCTATACAAACCAGAACCACTACATTAAGCTGTAGTGGTTCTGGTGTCCATAGTGTCCCTTTAAGAATTGTATTTTTGTCGTAAAAACAAAACAAAAACTGATTTTCATGTATATTTTACCAGATTTATGATATAGCAGGCATAGAGCACGGGTCCTCACAATGTTGTCTGTGAACGAATAGCTAATTGAATAACGAGACTAATTTTGTCTTTAGTTTCTAGGTCTAAAGTTTTTTAACCCTAAAAACTCAGTTCACGTGTACTTATTTGATCACTTAGCTGTTATATGCTTATTGTTTTTATTTAAAATGTCAAGTGTTTCACAATATACCTGAAAAGAGCTATTTGGTGATATTGTATTGCTTGGCCTGGCTCCAAGATTCAAAGCAAATTTTGTCAAGCCCTGCATTAGACACAAGCCAAAAGTCAGAATCTCAAAATGTTAAGCCCTATGCTGCTAGCAAGCTCTCAAAGTACCTTGCGACCAAAACATATACACATTATTGAATGAGTATGAGAAGTGGGCACATCAGATTCTTAACCTGTCTTCTGAATATTTATAGTTAAACAGAAAGTATCCATTTATATACTCCTTTCTAAAAAACCACAGTGTCTGATGCCTGGCGCATGCTCGATCCTTACAGGTTATTAATATATTTATATATATATTTTTAATTTATTTATATAGCGCCAGCAAATTCCATAGCACTGTACAATGGGTGGACTAACAGACACGTAATATCAGCCTCGCCGCCGCATTCATTGTAGATTGCAGCAGTGCAATCTGGGAACATGTAAGACCACCGAGAAGGGGATTGCAGTAGTCAAAGCAAGAATGCAAGCTATGCAAGCTATGTTTTTGAGATGGAAGTGGCAGCATTTGGCATCGACTGGACATGAGGGGGTGAAGCAGAGGTCGGAGTCAAAGAGAACACCTGGGCAGCGAGCCTGCAAGGTAGAGGTGATGGTGGCGCCGTTGACTTGGAGGGAGGGAGACACGGGAGTAGCAACACTTGAGGGAGGACAGACCAGAAGTTCTGTTTTGGACAGGTTGAGTTTAAGGAAGTGAGCAGCCATCCACTTGGAATAGTAGGGAGGCAGTCAGAGACACAAGTCAAGATGGGCAGAGAGAGATCAGGAGAGGACAGGTAGATTTGTGTGTCATCTGCATATAAATGATAATGGAAGCCAAATTAGCTGATGAGTTTACCAAGGGAGGCAGTATAGACTGAGAAAAATAGGGGACCAAGGACAGAACGTTGGGGAACGCCAACAGAGAGGGGTTAGGGAGAAGAGGCAGAGCCAGAGAAAGAAACACTGAAAAAGCGCTGGGAGAGGTAGGAGGAGCACCAGGACAGAGCAGTATCTTGTAGACTGAGATTATGGAGAATGAAAAGATACTGTTGATAATCAACAGTGTCAAAGGCAGCAGAAAGATCAAGGAGAATTAGGATTGAGTAATGGGCGTGAGATTTAGCAGCGATTAAATCGTTGGATACTTTAGTCACAACTGTTTCAACAGAATGACGAGTGCGGAATCCAGACTGAAGTGGGTCAAGAAGAGAGTTTGATTTGAGGAAGTCTGTCAATCTCGCATGCACAACTCTCTCAAGGATGTTGTATGCAAATGGCAGTAGCGATATAGGGCGGTAGTTGGATGGGGAGTTGAGGTCGAGGTTGGGCTTCTTCAGAGTCAGCGTTATAGTTGCATGCTTGAAGGGTGAAGGAAATGTGCGGGAGGAAAGGGAGAGTGTGAAAATGTACTGTCCTCCAGAAGGCTACCTGTTGCATATGGCAGTAGAACAGCTGATGGAGCTCTGTGTTGCTTGCAAGTCTGGGGCTGGATAGATTTTAAATCAGGCTGAAGGAGAATTAATACCAGCAGCACCAGCCATGTAAGCTTGCCCACCATGAGTAATCTGTTTCAGCTTGGTTTATGAATGGTTTGGGAAAGACTGAGTGTAGGATTAGTAATTTCGCTAGCAAATGTACAGATGAGGAAAAAAATATATTTAAATCTATTTGATTTTTTTCTCCCAGCTGTCAAGGGTGAGCAGAAATGACTCCCCCCACAGTAGGTTCCTCTGCTATCCACCCAAAGCAACCACAGCGCATGCACCGGCGCCTCTGTTGCTGGCTAGAGAGTAAAGAAATGGAGTGGCATGACAATGAGGTCAGTGTGCCAGTGTTGCAAACTAGATTTGCCCTGCTTGGGGGCAAATCTAAAGAAAAATTCTGGAGGAGCGCAGGTGGAGCAGAGGACAGCCAAAAAGTGGGTGTTACATGAAGATAAATAAATCTTTATATTTTACATTAAATACAACATTTTTGTGATACATTGTGTATTCAATATATATGAGAGCAATTTTTTAAAGGTGCACTTTAAAATCAATTGCAAACTCTTTTGAGCATGGTCCTCATCAACCTATGGTCCTGTACCATTTTGTAATTGTCTCATTAAATGTTACATTGTAAAGCACTGCAGAATAAGTTGGTTGGCGCTATATACATGCCAATAACAATATATCAGCATGGATTTCTATAGATATAGCAGGCAGAGAATGCTCTCTAATGAGCTAAGGCAAAAGAGCCCAAAAGATTTCCAACTGTGATAGAACTACTACTCCTGATGGTACTGGTAGTTCTACCTCAGCTGGGGATCCACATTTTCGCCATCCCTGGAATATCTGAGCCCAGGTGTACTTGGCATATCAAGTACTTCTCATGGAGAAGGGAGCATGGGATGTGAGTGGCACGTCAAGATATTTAGTCACACAATTAGAACCTGCTGAGAAAATGTGGGTATATAATTCAGGAACTAGGAAGGGAAGCATCCTAGCTTTGTACTAATTACATTAGATTACTAGGTGGCGGATACAGATCAATACTATTCCATAGTTCAGTGCTCCTGCCCATCACCATTGGCATAAATCGTGCTGACATGCGTCAATGGGTAATTTCACTTTTACTGGTTTCCATTTTCTTTGGCATTTCAATAGAGTAATAGAGCCTGTGTCATCATCTAGTGCTCCCAGACAATCAAGCATATGATTCAACAGCACCATATCCAGCTCCACAGCATAAGTATCAAGTGAAGCAGAAACTACAGATGTACTACATGTGATGGGCAGAATGTGCAGTAAATGAATATTAATGCAGTGTACCCTCGCCTTCCCAATTCACAGTTGACAAATTTTAGCACTGCAAGAGGTGTGTGATCTAAGATTCCCATGTACATTTCACAGAGTGGAGGCTGGCAGGAACATTATGATAACTTTGGTTTACATATAAATGCAGTACCAAATTTGCCACAGGGTTCTATGTACATCAACCATTTGGGCAAAGTGGTTTGCGAAACTTAAAGGGACTCTATAGTCACCAGAACAACTAGTTTAATGTAGTGGTTCTGATACAGCAATGTATACGCTGCATTTTTGCTTTGGTGTCAGAAAAAATGCAGTGTTGACATTGCTGCCTAGTAAAAGCACTAGTCACAGTCACTGAGACAGCCACTACAGGTGCTTGCTAGTCCAGTACTAACCAATGTGTTGTATTCCTGACTCCGTAGTGTTCCTTTAATAATAAATAGAATATATACAGTGGGTGAGGAGAGATAGAAAACAGCATCCTTTGTGTTTCTGCTCTGGCACACAGCCAATCATTTTGATTCATTGTGTGCTACTCTAAAATATTCATTATCCTTTATAGAGTGACTGTTTGCTTCTTTATGAATGCATAACAAAGATAAATGTATACTGTATTTACTCTTTATAACAGGTTAAAAGTAGCCTGAAATTAAAAGGACACTATCGTCACCAAAACAGCTTTAGCTTAAAGAAACACTGTAGGCACTGTAACAACTTAATCTCATTTAAATTGTTAGAGTGCCTTAAATATTTTCATGCTTCTCTTATTTTTCTAATCATTTTCTTTGTTCTTTATAAAGGCTTTAAAGTGCAGCTTTAAGCCACACTCCCAAACCAGCCGATTCCGAGAGCCGGGAATGTAACTTCCCTGCTCTCAAACCAAATCATACTCTGACGTCACCACGCATAACTTGACGTTAAGTATCATTTTGCCGCCTAATGCGCGCTCCCGCGATATCAGAAATGTTTCTATTGATTCGTCAAAAAGACGAATGAATGAATAGAAATTTCACACGAACAAACAAAGACCAAATGTCGGTGTTCGTTCGTTCATTACAAGGAGAGAGCTGCCGGCTCGCAGGTTTCTCCTTGTAATATGTAAAAATAGAAGCGGCAGGGAGCTGTGCTCCTGGCCACTTCCTAACCCCCCACATGTCCTCCCTCACTCTATGGGGGGTCAATATGACCCCTATATTAGCATAGGAGTGTTAAAATTTGCTATGCCTCGATTAGTAAGCACTGTGAACTCCCCCCACCTATTAACTAGCGGGGGAGGCCGTGCCCCCCAGAGCCCTAATCCGTGCCCAGCGAGTGGGGGCTATACCCCGTGGGTGGGGTCCCTAAATGACAATGGTGGGGGACCTCTTGCCCTATTGCCCACTCCGACCCCTACCCATGAGCAGCGGGTGGGGGACCTATAGTCTCCCAGGCCCCCTAGATTTTTTCTAAAACCTTTTTTTCAGCCCCCAAAAAGGCCAAATAAAAATCCATAATTCCCCCCCCCCGCCACCCCCAAAAAAGAAATTTTAAAAATCCCCTAGCCACACCGACAGTCTGCATAAATCAAATGGTTTTATTTGTAATCAGATGTTAACTTACTTTAAAGTTTTCTCACCTGCTCTTTAAATGGAACTTTAATCACACACAGGATTCGCTTTCAAGGTCTAGCAAACTATTAAAGGAACACTTTAATGTTAGAAATACAAAGATGTATTCCTCACACTAAAAGGGTTAAAAACCCTTTCATCACTTTTACAAAATTAAGTCCCATGTTCAAACTCCCACTATTCATGTACGGCAGCAATGACAATGTTTGCCTTGACGTGGCAGGTGAGTTTACACTTAAATGGGCATTGGAGTGATACTTAAAAAAAAAAAAAGAAAAAAAAAAAAAACCCTCCTGTGACTAATGCCCCCTTGCCTGGATGTTCGCCACGGGTTCCTGGAGGAGTGTGGAGGCTAGCCTCCTGCCCACTAACTATGGGCCATAGAAAAGGCTGGTAAAAAAAGACTATTCGTGGGATTTATTTGTACTGTTCGGGAACCGAACAAACTCAAAAACTGCGGACCACCTCTGGGCTTGTTAACCCTTGGTAACCTCTCCTGATACTTCAATTATCATGTGTTCTAATTGTGCGGCTGGATGTTAGCGGGAATGCAGGCAGTGGTGTTTGGGCGTCGATCACATGGAACTAAAATCGGACACCGCTGAACTTTGACGAACGCCTGCTTCCTTCCCATCCACATGTCAGGAGAGCGCCGTACGGTAGGTTTGTTCTTATGAACCATACAAACAAATGCTACTAAATAGCCAGAGTCTGTATTCGGTATTTCTTTTGCATGGAACTCCCGAAGTTGACCGGCAAAAGCACAAGACGCCCTGGAACTGTTTTGGGCATAGGACCATGTGTGCAGCCGGTCAGAACATCCACGCGGTGGCGTTTTGGTCCTGTTCGTGGGATCTGAGCGCTTTTCGGATATGTTGGGCATTCAGATCCAAGCTATCCAGGGATGTATAAACTATGGGGGTTCCGAGGTGGGAAAAATTAGATTTTGTCTGTTTTCTATAATTTGTCATTTTATGCTTGGTCATGGTGACATGGCATTTTGAGGACATTTTGTGGGTGTCTTTATGGGAGTGTCATGGACGTGTTTTCTTTGTCCCTGTATTGTATAAAAGCAGGCCATTGAGCCTGGATTAAACAGATCATTTTACCCCTTCATGAAGTCATGTTTGGGGGATTGAGAACTATATTCACACTTATAATCACTACTGCGCTTGGGACTTGGGAGATTCTTCACGGATGTACTCAGCTGGAGTACTTGGATCCGTTACACCTCCAGTTATTTAAATGTGCATTGGGATTTTGGATAGGGCGCAAGTAACCCTTTCCTTTCATTTACTCGCCTTATTCTAGTACCGTTGTCCCTTGGCTCTGGGTCACACTCCTCATCCTCTGACATCAGCTGATGAGGAGACCCAATGTGTAGTGAGCCCCGGGTGCATATTATGGCTTTGCCATAGGAAAGTATTGAATCAATGCTTTCTATGGAGTTTTGCGTGACACTGGGTATTCTTATGCAAAGCGTGAGGACGTCCAGCGTCGTTTCACAGAGCCAAACACCATGAAACTGCACAAGTCTTTCTCTAAAACTGCAATATTTTAAATTGCAAGGCTAAGGGGGATAGGGACACAGTACCCAAACCACTTCAATGAGTTGTAGTTGCGTTTAAAATTGCAGAATATAAGACATTCTAACTTTGAGTGTGCAATACAGGAAATGTAAACATTAGATCTCACTTTCCAGGAAGTGTTTAGGAAGGTTGTTCAACATTGCCTGCAGGGATGTGTGGCTGCATGCAGGGTATAACTCCTAAATGGCAGTGAATTGAGCAGTGAGTCTGCAGTGGCATAATCTATACAGCAAAACTGCTTAAACTAAAGTTATTTTGGTGACTAAAGTGTCCCTTTAAGAGCTCTCTCTAAAAGCAAGTACCCGTTATCGTGCAAAACGATCTCTTATTCTACCTTCGAAAGTCGTAGGAAACATGGCCTCAATTTAATAAGTCTTTGAAATGATTCAATACGGTTAGAAAAACGTTCCAAATGATTTATTTATTGAAGACACTGATCAAGAATACGTGAATTTTGGTAGATAAACCATTTGGAAAGTATTTCTAACCGTATTAAATCAATAGGAAAACTCATTAAATATAGGCCCATGTTTGGGATCTCACTGAGATATTTGCACCTAAATGGACACAGATCAGCATGATTCAAGCAATATGCTGCCACCCATCAACTTTTATTCACACAGCCTGGTGTGTGACATCTATTGTTTCCCAGTTCATTTTTCTAGAAGCCAACACTACTCAATGGCTCAACGTAACGATTCTCATATGATCATTAGAAATTAATTGTATTCCAAACACATCACACACAAGTAAAAACACACAAATTCTGCCATTGCTCTGAAAAGATACACATACTCAACATAGCTTCAAGGATAGTAAATACGTTTATGATTCAGCAACTCCTGTTTATATATTTATGGGTCACAGTTTCCAAACATAAGTCTGAAAAGGTGATATTTGCTGAGAAAACCTAATGAGACCATTAAAATGGAGGTAACTCCCAAAATAAGTCTTTGTGAACAATGAAAAAGAACAAGTTTGTCCAGTTTAACAGCCATTAGGTGAATACGGCAGATAATATTACCCTACATAGAAAGCTGTAAAAGCTGCTGATACGGTGTCAACGTATACACCCACTCACCTTCAACCTTTGCTATGTTTCTGTATGTGTGTAGATACCCGTAACCGTCATTGTACACGGCTTGGAAGGGACAGGGAAAGAAACAGCAGGGATTTAAGTGTTACTACCAACAGAGCATTTGAAAACGAAGAGCAGAATGAAAATAGGGTAGAGGTTATTATCCACTAAATATTCCACTGATGATTATCTAAGGCTAGGGTAATCTGACCCAAACCATACTGGATCATATCCAGGGCTTGACAAAACTTGTTTGGAATCTAGGAGCCAGTTCTTTTAAGGTACACTATAGTCACCAAAACCACTACAGATTAATGTAGTAGTTCTGGTGCCTACAGCCTGTCCCTGTAGTCTTTTCAATGTAAACGCTGCCTTTTCTCTGAAATATTTACATTGCTGCCTACTAAGTCACTCAGACAGCCACTAGAGAGTCCTATGGCAGTGCTATGTTACCCATAGAGAACATTTGTAATATCCTCCCAATGCTTTCCAATAGGAAAGCATTGGCTTAGCCGAGATCATTAAGATCTCAGCTATGGAGGCGGGACAAGTAACGGCTAAACCAACACAGCGTGGGGGAAAAGATGAGTAAAAACACCAATCATGCGATCGGAGGGGGGCAGGTACCTAAACAGACACACACACTGACACACACACTTTCTTTAACACTTACACATTTATATTTTGAATTCTAATCCTCCCAGCCTCCCTACCTTTGGGAGAACTGAGTGGACTTTCACTGGGGTCCAGCGGAGCTGCTATTCCTGTATGCAAGGGAGCAATGACCTTCCTGCAGCTCTTCTCTGCTCCCTCGCACTGTCCGCAGTGATGCCGGGGTTGGAATGATGTCCTATTCCGGCTCCTGGCAAAGATTCCTAAGCCCTGGGCTGTATGGAGGCGGCCGACTTCGGAAACTACAACGCTCCCCGAGGCGGCCGCCTCCATGCAGCCCAGAGCGGCCGGCTTAGGAAACTTTATAGCCAGCCGCTCTGGTCTGTACGGAGCTGGCTGGGTCATGGGGATAGTGCAGGCGCCGCCCTGGTTATCTTGCAGGCAGCAGGCTGGGCAGCCGGCCAGCTTCATTGTTTGCCCAGCCGGCCACTTTAGGTTAAAGGCTGACAAATCCAAGATGCCATGGCAAAAGTTGTTGTCGCCATGGCAACCTGGGATTTGTCAAGCCTCGTCATAAACCTTAGATATACTTCTCAATTAGGTGATTAAAGGGGACAAATAACATTTCAGAAGGTTTCTTTAAGGTATATCTGTGATTTTAACAAACCTCCTTTCTGACACTGACGCTCTGGTTTTGTTGCCAGAAAGCTGGCGTAGGAATGAATGAGTCACTCTGCTCCTATACTCAGCCAGCGCTAATAGCGTCGTCTGGGGAGTTACCCTAGCAACCACAACACATTTGTAGGAGGTCTATTCTGCTCTTTCTGGTCCGTTCTTTGGTATAGAGTCTAAAAGGTCAGAGAAATACTTATTTTTAAATAGGTTTTTCTCCCCATCTACAACAAATTTCCTACCAGATCTATTAGCACAATGTATAAATGAAATTTTATGCGTCCAGTGCTCACAGCGGTCCTTTTCGTCTTACTTAAGAGAAATAACGAGGAAATGAAATTCCACATTATCTCAGTGACAGTGTGTGTGCCCATGGTCACCAAGTCTGCACCAATTTTTATCAAACTCGAAGGAACTGCTCCTACTGCACCATAACATCAACAATAAGCCACCGTGGTTCTTTTTCGAGTTTCAATTGTGAATGAAGCACACAGTTGGTCTGTAACAAGGGACCCCAACAGACCTGTACCAGTTTTATGTAAAGAGAAAGCTCCTGCAGCGTAGGAGAGATTTAACTTTACTGCCTGATTTCTGCCATCCTAGCAGGCTCCATTGATCCAAGCGTATCCTACAGAAAAGGTGGGTATTCACAAAACCTGCTGTTGCAGGACCTATAACTCAGGAGTACGCCCAAGACAACATTGTCACTTCACACTAAATCTTGACAAAGTCGAGTGTAAGGCGAAACCTTATCACTTTATTGTATGTTTGCCTAAATAAACTGAAACTAAGGAGTGCTTCTTCTAGCTTCTACAGATTGAATGGGGCATGTTCCAATTCTGATCAACTGCCACGTGGTGATCATCGTAAGATGGAAAACCGATCGAGTTGTACATATCTCTTTTGGGATGTGTAAAGCACTTAACCAGCTATGCCATATTCACTTTGGCTTCTTTTGAAAAGATAAAAGTTTAAATGATCACTTTAAACATTAGAATTATTTGCACAATCCTAAAATATTGGCCAAAACGTCTAATTCTAATACTCTTCAAACATGCATACTAGAATGCTGCATTAACTTGTCAGTGTGCCATAATTTCTTGTTTCGAGAATAAAAGCAATCCTTAAAAGTGCTCTTCACTTGTCAGTTCTCCACAATTGACAATTTAGGCAATGGGTGTGCCTTGTTTCTATGAATTAAAGAGACATGAGAAAGGAGAAACATTGGCTAAGGTTACTGGAATTTGCAATAGACATCAGATCAGGATGAAGATGATTGTCTAATGTGTTCTAGCAAATCATGCTCCATTGGAAGAATTTCCATGGGTAATTATAGCACGTCACACAGGCATTAAACTAGTTCAATGTGTCATAGAAAGAACTGGAACAGAATAAGAATGGCAACTTGTCCCACTAAATTCCAAGGTTGTGATTGTGTAACACACACACAAAAAGGAATAAAAAATAAAAAAAGAGAGAAAGAAAGAAACCAGGCCTGATGTCAGAAATAAAATCAGTATGAGAGGCTTGCTGGGGGATCTCAGAACTAAACAATCAAGAGTACAAATCATGATATACACACCTTGATGTGATATTCACAAATCTCACATACCAGGCTGCTGAGAAGAAGAAAAAATACAGGTACTACGTGCAGGCATGAAACAGTTAAACAGAAGGCATGATTACGCAAACCAGCAAAAACAGCAGTTGCCACAGTGGTTGGAGAGAGCAGTGCGCTCCTGATAATGCTCCTCCCAGCAACAAGCAGGCATAGACGTTATTGGCATGCATAAAGAGGATTACTAGTTTGGAGGGAGAGAGAGAGAGAGAGAGAGAGAGAGAGAGAGACACACACAAATAAATAATTAGCTCTATTCCAAGGAATTACTTTCCTTCTCAACAGCAGAGTTTTACATGTTCAAATTAACCCATGATTAACCAAATAACCCTAAAGCACATAATTATACTGTGTACGGTCTGATCTACATCAGAGTGTTTCCATTAAATTTTTGTTTATTAAAATCTCTGCATGATTTACACACAAAAAGCATATATCATGAACAACTAGCCATTCTCTCAAATGTCATATCTGGCAGACAGGCAGAAGGGGGTTGGCCATGATTTCTGTAAGTCATAATTAGGGTTGTCACTCACTGGTATCATTATTACTTTTGGCATTTACATAGCGCCAACTTATTCCGCAACGCTTTATTATATTATAAAGAGGGAAGTTTAATAAATGAGACAATTACAAAATGTTAGAGAAACAAAAGGTTGATGAGGATCACACTCGAACGAGCTTACAGTCTAGAGGAAGCAACCAAACAAAGTGTGGAGTTGGCCCTCTAGAAGAGAGAGCAAGAGACAGGTTTGTGTGATAGTAGTTACTCTTGGAGGCCAGAATCTTTTCTGGAGAGATGGGTTTTGAGTGACTTTTTAAAGGAGCACTTTAGGGTCAGGAACACAAACATGTACTCCTGACCCGATAGGGTTAAAAATCACCATCTTACACCCCCCTCCACCCCCTGATCCAATCACAATGCTTCCCCATAGGATTGGCCTGAGGCTCACAAAGAGGCAGTTCAGG
Organism: Pelobates cultripes; assembly: GCA_933207985.1. Taxonomy (NCBI): domain Eukaryota; kingdom Metazoa; phylum Chordata; class Amphibia; order Anura; family Pelobatidae; genus Pelobates; species Pelobates cultripes. The sequence continues at coordinate 10,339,424 of OW240921.1, forward strand.
GGCAGAGACAGCACAATTCAAACACAGCCCTGGCCAATCAGCATCTCCTCATAGAGATGAATTGAAACAATGAAGGAAGGTTCAGTGTCTGCATGCAGAGGGAGGAGACACAAAGTTTGGTTACATTTTAGGCAGCCATGACGCAGGAAGGATCTCTAACAGCCATCTGAGAAGTGGCCAGTGAAGTTATCACTAGGCTGTAATGTAAACACTGCATTTTCTCTGAAAAGACAGTGTTTACAGCAAAAAGCCCGAAGGTACTGATTCTACTCACCAGAACAAATGCAATAAGCTGTAGTTGTTCTGGTGACTAGAGTGTCCCTTTAAATCGTTGAAGACTAGGGGAGAGTCTGATGGGGGTTGGCAGGCTATTCTAAAGGAGCCACCCGTGAGAAGTGGACAGGAGAAGGTCATCGTCAGAGCGGAGAGACCTAGAAAGGGCATGCTTACGAATTAGTGAAGAAATGTTGTTTAGTGCTTTATAGGTAAGGTTCGTATTTTGAATTTACTCCTACAGGATACAGGAAGCCAATGTAAAGATTGACAGAAGGGCAATATTTAAAGGAAGGACACCGGTTTTAAAAGAATAACTTTGTAGAAGAGAAAATCAAGTACAGACATATTTTTAACCTTCTCTATGTTCATTAAAAGAGACACAGTCTCACACTAGCAATATATAACTACGTGTCCATTAACTTCATATGGTAGAGAAGACCGGTTTAGACTGGGATATAAGCAATTAATAAACATGAAAATACATGTACATATTGCATACATGCACAAAAGACCAGGTGTACAATCTACTCACAAACATGTCTGCTTTTGCAAAACATGTACTCTTACATAGTTACATAGCTAAAAAGAGACTTGCGTCTATCAAGTTCAGCCTTCCTCACATTTGTTTTTCGCTGTTGATCCAAAAGGCGGCAAAAAAAACCCCAGTTTGAAGAACTTCCTATTTTGCAACAAGCTAGGAAAAAAATCCTTCTTGACCCCAGAATGGCAGTCAGATTTATCCTTGGATCAAGCAGTTATTACCCTACATTGAAAGATATCTCTGAATATTCAGTTTTTTGCAAGTATGCATCTAGAAGCTGTTTGAATATCTGTATGGACTCTGATAAAACCACTTCTTCAGGCAGAGAATTCCACATCCTTATTGTTCTTACAGTAAAAATATCTTTCCTTTGCCTTAGACGAAATCTTTCTTCCAGTCTAAACGTATGACCTCGTGTCCTATGTAAAGTCCGGTTTGTGAATAGATTTCCACACAATGGTTTGTACTGACCACGAATATATTTTTATAATGTTATCATATCCCCTCTCAGGCGACATTTTTCTAAACTAAATAGGTTTAAATTTGTTAACCTTTCTTCATAGCGGATATGTTCCATTCCTTTTATTAATGTTTTTGGCTGCCTTTGCTCTTTTTCTAGTGCCATAATATCCTTCTTTAGAACAGGTGCCCAAAATTGCACAGCATATTCAATATGGGGTCTTACCAGTGATTTATTAAGAGGCAAAATCATATTCTTCTCATCCCGAGAATGAATGCCCTTTTTCATGCATGACAATACCTTACTGGCCTTAGCCACTGCTGATTGACATTGCACATTGTTGCATAGTTTGTTGTCTATATCAATTCCCAAGTCCTTTTCGTGTGTTGTTATCCCTAATTCGCTTCCATTAAGGGTATACGTTGCTTGTGTATTCTTTACACCGAAGTGCATAACTTTGCATTTTTCAACATTAAATTTCATCTGCCATTTGAGTGCCCAGTCCCCCAGTCTATCTAAATTCCTCTGCAGCAAAGTAATATCTTGCTCACATTGTATTATTTTACAGAGTTTTGTGTCATCGGCAAACACTGAAACATGACTTTCAATGCTTTTTTCACTCTTGGTGGGTTATAGAATAGTATTTCTGTGTATAGACACAGCAGAGCATATGGATGGGTCGTATAATCAGTGGTCGTATAATCAGTGCTTGTGTAAATGGAAGGGTGCATTCACAATATAACACCATTATCAATGCACACAATAGGAGTCACTGACAGCTCTTATATCCCAAGATATAGGCAGACGTGTCCTACAATAGTAAAAAGATCAGTCAAGTCCGTGTACATTCTTATGGTCTGCATTTATTAACTTTCAATAAAGTCTTGGAATTGCCAAACACTTGTTTGGAAATGTTTTAATAAAATTGGACAAATGTATAAAAACTTGGCAAACTTTTGCCAATCACTGAATATCGCGTCATTATAGAATTGCCTGAAGGAAAATGAGGAAAAGTTGGAGGAATTGAAGAGATGTCCACTTTAAGAATACATATTGATTAGGAATCAGATCTTGCATGGATGATGCAAATATACCAATCCAGATGCATGAGGACACAAGATTATGGTCCACATAAAAGCCATGGCAAAGTGTATCCACAAACTTGGGACCATTCAGATGGGACCCCTTGGTGCACAACAACTATGCATAGCAGTTAAAGTTAGAAGACACAGGCCATCCTAACTGTGAATTCATCACTGGCAGTAGCCATCCAGCTAATAGCTGGTTCATTTGACTAGAACCAAGTCAGTAGATGCCATTATTTAGTCCCATAACAACTGTGTCATAAATGCTATTTATCATGAATGCACAGGGGCTCAAAAAAATGGTATACACAGTCCTAAGCAAACTTTTTTTTTTTTAATTTATAAAAGTTTGTGTCTCATTTGTTTTCAGTTACAAGCCCTCATTAAAATGGCAAAGCACTGAGGTAAGCCTGGGTGCCATATAAATGACAATAAGTGCAGCATTTTAACAATGGGACAGTCAGCAGGGACCTTATATTGGCTTCCATGGTGGCTGCTTCAATTTAGAAATTCCACATGCATTTACAAAACCTGGGGGCAAAACATACATAACATGCTTGTAAACATAAACGTTACGCCATACATTATCCACTAGATAGAATGTACAAGTCTGATTCACTCACATTTGTTCAGATGCAATGCACTGGCACCCTATTAACCCTTTGAGGGCCCGAACATAGTTTTGCACACATTTTGGCACATTTACAGATTGTTAATACGCAGCAAACAATACAAAGGACAAGGAAAACCATAATAACAGATCTATAGAATAAGACTGCCACTGCAGAGACTCACAGACATTACAGAGGAGGGATCATGAGCTAAAGAAAGCACCTGATTGCAAGGAGCAATCAGAAGGAGCCCAAATATCTAGCTGTGGGTTAACTAAGAGTCACACATAGCACTGATCCCCCATCCCCCAATCTGTGTGGCCAGAATAAGGAAGTGCAGCATGCACGCGGCCTTGGGAGGTGGCACCTAGCCAAATGAAACTGGATTATTCCAGTCCAGACTGGCTGCAGACATACAAACAAGGACTCTGATCCTCTCTGCAGCCTGCACACGCAGCTCCCAGCTTATCGCCTGCCTGACCACCATTTCCCTTCCACAGGGATCACACCAAACAGACATCTTCCATGGTTCATTCCCACGCACAAACAATGCATTACAGCCAGTGGAAATCATCATTTGTATGTGGGAATAAGCAGATTTATTTTGGCATTATAAGACGCCCATTTAGCTTGTAAGGTTCAGGATCAAACAAAAACAAAAAAGGGTTTTGTTTTTGTTTTTCCTTTTATTATAATATGATCTTTTCAACTTAAATAAAGTCAGGTGAACTGCTCCACAGATTTCAACAACAACCAGTTAAACAAAAAAATCTGTGCAAAAAAAAAAAAAATACAGAAATGGGGTGCCAATGTGTGTCCTAAGAACTTTCTAAAAACAGATTTAAGAAGTGACCTTGGAGGTTATTTAGAAAGACTGATTCTGAATCAAAGGCTAGAAGTGGAGAAAACAGCAGTAACATTCCAATGGTTTCCATGGTGAATGCTTTACTTTTATTACTCTGCCCCATGCTCCAACAAGCACTGCAGTTACTGCAATTGTTAATTCAGCACTGATATGCTACACACAGGTAGGCAACAAGATAAATAGAATGTAATAAGACTTCCACACATGGAAATAGAACAGAAGACGCCAATAATTGCCTAAGAGAGTCTTGGGAATAGTAACCTGTATGTCCATGACGGAGGACAATGTGGGGATTTCCCGGGCAGGGTTAGTTAAATAAAGAATAATTCACACCATGACAATATAAATGCCTTGCATATATTCAGCTCATAGAACAAGCAAACAATTCAGTAAAAAAAGGCATGTAGAATGTATAGGATTGGAATATTTGAAATATACTTTTTATATTACATAGATTTAAAAAAATTCATACTTACTGTGAGGCTCTGAACTACTCAGATAGGCATCCAGAAATAGTACCGTATATACTCGAGTATAAGTCGAGATCCCTAATTTTACCCAAAAAACTGGGAAAACTTATTGACTCGAGTATAAGACTAGGGTGGGAAATGCAGCAGCTACTGGTAAATTTCTAAATAAAATTAGATCCCCAAAAAATTATATTAATTTAATATTTATTTACAGTGTGTGTATATAATGAATGCAGTGTGTGTGTGTGTATGAGTGCAGTGTGTGTGTGTGTGTATGTGATGCAGAGCCTTGGTGGGGGGTGGGCATTTTTATATATAATAAAAGATTTTATGTAATTTATTTTCGTCCCCCCTCCCTGCTTGATACATGGCCAGGGAGGGGGCTCTCACTTCCTGGTGGTCCAGTGGATGGGATGTGTAGGAGGGGGGCTGGCAGAGAGCTGTAACTTACTTTTCCTGCAGCTCCTTTCTCTCTCCTCCAGTCCGGTCAGCTCCCCTGTAAGTCTCGCGGTCTGACTGCCGCGCGGAGCGTTGCCACAGTAACCCGTGACAACGCTCTGACCCCGCGGCTCTCGCGAGACTTGCAGGGGAGCTGACAGGACCGGAGGAGAGAGAAGGGAGCTGACAGGAGCTGCAGGAAAGGTAAGTAAACACTTCCTGCCAGCCCCCAACAGGACCGCCGGGCTTCTAATGAGCCCGGCGGTCCTGGTCTGTATTATGGCAATGTAAGTTGCCATAATACAGACAGTGACTCGAGTATAAGACGAGTGGGGGTTATGTGCCGAAAAACTCGTCTTATACTCGAGTATATACGGTAATCTAGTACAGTAGGTGAAGGTACAAAATAAGCTGGCTGAAAGAATGGGCTGTTTAACTAAATCAAGTTTCTGCAGAAAAAAGTTATGAAGCCTGTAGTGCAGTGGGAGGAAAGGAGTATACAAGCCAACCAAATACGCTCCAAACATGCACCTTAAGGAGTGGCATACTAAATCAACTCGCTACCCACAAAGATGCTCCCGTTGTGCTGAAAGCTACTGGAGGAAGTCTCGCACCCAGTTCGACTCAATCCACTACAAATTCATGTTGCGACCATACAGCACAACCCTTGCCAAACAGTCACACTTTTCCTCCGTCATTAGCGGCGTGTGTGGGGTGGGGGCGGGGTAATGCAGGTAAAAACACCTTACCCTTGTGGTCAAATGGGGGCTGGTAACCTAAACAGACACACTCACTGAAAGATATATTCTCTCACGCACTCACATATTATTTGATTAAATTTAATTTACGTTCACCCAGCATCCCAACCTTTCCCTGGGACCCAGTGGGTCTGTCATGAGCTTTTAATCTTCCTCTGCTCCCACACATGCTGTTTAGTGATGTCTGGGCCGGAGCGACATCATATTCCGGCTCCTGGCATCACAGCATCTGAGATCTCAGTGTAGTTCTAGGAACAGCGAAGATGCTGAACAGAATCCTTCTACTACAAAATATCCACTTGCAAAATTATCTATTTTTGAAATGGTTTATAGCGCTTTGCTTTATTCCTTTATTACAACAACAAAAAAAGCCTGTTTCAGTTCCAGGTTTGAGCTTTCATCAGGACATCCCAATAAAAGCTCCAAGCTGGAACTGAACATTCATGGTTTAATGGTTCAGGATTACACAAATGTATTGCAATATGGATAAATCCATTTATGATCCAAAACCGATAGTATTATTATTGGTATTTATGTAGCGCCAACTTATTCAGCAGTGCTTTAAAATATTACGAAAGCAAGTTGTCTAGGTTCTATGTTAGTATCCACAAACTTGCAGTATTATTCACTAGACTCCAAAATGGAAACTGAATGGCAACATGTAACATAGCAGACCTGAAATAGTCCATGTAAATAACCTTGATGGACACGGTTTCCTAGCACAGTGTATAGACCTAAACTGCTGTTCTGTAAAGTACACCATTCTTTGCACGATAGATGAACTTTTATGAAAAAAAAACAGCCAAATTAATAATTAAAAAAAAAAAGTCTAAACACACAGACCCATATGAAAAGTACAATTTGACCGTACGGTATATACAATCTGCTGATAAAATGCCTCCCCCATTCCAACAAATAGCACATGGAGAAGAGACAGGAAGTAAAAACTGAAATAAATGCAGGGGTGTGAAAGGCATTGTGCAGGATTGCATCAAACATAACAATTAGACTTAATAAAACAACAAAAATGTATACCCAACCAGTGTGGAAAGTCACCACAATTTCCAGAAGACACATGCTAAAACAGCAACAAGAACAGCCTGTGCCTGAAGGGACAAAACTCATTACAATGTAAGCGAAAAAAAGTTAAACGTGGCATAGGACAAGTCAATATTCAGATATGTCTACTCATGAAAACTAGAAGTCTGCGCTTGGTCAGAAACAAACATTTACTGCTCAACTAAAACATTAAACATTCTTCTGACTAGGCTCAGTCCTGCCTGTGATCCAACACTTTCCCTTCTTCCCATTTGGGTTTAACATAGTCTGGCCCTTACAACATTAGAAGGAGCTTATCAGGATTGATACTTTCACGTGAAAAATACTTCATATTAATCCAAATTACCACAAGTATAGTCCAAACTGATCATTGATAGGCCTTATTCCAATTGCTTGGAATTCTATTTCTAATTTTGTGACTAATCAATGAACTATGTAGATTCATCAAGCAGTGTTATTTTATTTACCCTAATTTTCCAGGTCCCCGAACATCAAAAGCTTTAAAGATTTGATAGGACCTTTGTATAATATTCAGTGATTTTAATCTCTGCTACAAAGGTAGGTCAAACCAGAAAACACACTTAGTTTGCTATATTTCCCTTATTAAAACACACAGTCTACCCGTGTGTTATATCAAATCAATAGCAAACTAAATACAAAAAAGAAACTAAATACTACTGCATTTAAAATGTGAAAAAACAAACAAAGATTAAAACAGACTCATTTCATTGATATGAATAAACAAAGGTACAATCAGTTGCTTTACCTACACACACTACTGAAAGCTATTCAGACAACAAGACATGATTAATTAATGGCATGTGCTCTGATGTATGAACAATCAGATTACACCCTGTCTACAGATGATGAAACCAAACTATAATAAAATGACAATAGCAAGAGAATTGAAGGTTTCTAATGTCATGGATCTCATATAAAGTCATTTTTTCCATTCCTATAAATTTAAGCCTAGTGAGGAATTCAGTCAGTAGCGAACCCCTCTCCAAAGCTATCCAAACCTACCTGTCGCTACTGGTACTGCTGCTGCTGCTGAGAGAATCACTACTTGACGATCGACTCCGCGAGCCACTGCCACTAGGAGACCTTGCAGGCCTCGATGCTTGGCTGGCCAGTCTCTGTGGTGATTGATTCCTAGACTGGGATGAATGAGGCGACCGACTTCGGCTGTGCTGGTAATTCCGATCAGGCCGTCTCCCTCGTACCTCCCGCGAAATGTCATTCCTGTATATATCCCTGTGTACAACACTGGGTAATGTAAACTGTTCCCGAACCCTAGATTCGTAACGGGGATCATGAGCATCAAAGCGGCTGGGACTTCGACGGGAATTATAATAAATCCCATGCTGTAAGGTCCGTTCTCGAGGGTCTCTATAATAATCCTGATCATAATGTCTTGTACGATCGAATCCTCCAGTCCCTCGTTCATGGTGTCCATAGGCACTATGTTCATAAGAACGCTCCCTAGTTTCAGAAGCCCTGCATTGAAGAACGGAAAAACACTTTAGTTGCTTTGCAAATGAAATCTGTAAACAAGAGCAGATCATGCAAGCATCCCTTCAGTAAGAATCATCTCTATATACATAGTAAAAAAATAAATATTAAAGTGTGTACAAACAGAGGAAGGATATAGGCCTCTTGGACAGCATGTCAAGGCTGTGTGAGTCTCTCTGGCCTGTGATCCAACTACTCTCAACATCACTTGATAAGAACCAAGTTAGACCTACAGATTCGGAACACTAACATTTATTTACTAACACAGTTAATCTGGACCATCTGGTCTGCTCTGATTAGATAAATAAATAATTCCAAAAACAAATTTAAAAGAAAAGAAAAATAAGTTTGAAAGTGTAGAAAATAAATAAATATAAATTAATATTACTGCAGAAATATCTTATTTGCAAATTAAGTATATCTGGATTACTGTTCTGGATAGGACAGGATTTAAAAAGAAGGGGGGAAAAAAAGTTTTGTTCCTGTAACTTAGTGTCACTGAAGTTTAATGTAGATTAACTTTAACCTACGGTTAAAACGCACAATGCCTCGCGTTTCACTCACTTTTGCCAAACATGAAGCTGCAGACACAGCAGGAGTACACACATACAGGGGAGGGGGAGGGGAGCCAATAGCAAAGAGGAGTGTTCGGGAACTGTGCAGAAGTATTTGCTGAAGGTTCTATTAAAATCTTTTCCGCAGTCATGTAAAGAAGTTTGGTGTGTATAGTGTTCCCTTAAGGATCTTTACCATTTTTTTTCTTTTTTGGCAAAAACATGATATTGACTGAAATCAATAGAAATTCCTTCCTATGGAAAGGAGATGATGGCACTCAAAATTCCTCAACTACGGTTTATTATAAAAGAAAATTACTCGGGGATGTGGATTTAATTTACTTGCATGAGATTAGCATTTTCTAGTTATTAATTGCCAGCATGATGTTAAGTTTAGGCAAATGCTGCAGCACTAAGTTTAGAAGTTTAGCAAATTGGAGCAAGACTTGACTAAAGACTAGAAGTTTATTTTATTAGGAGTCCGGGTATATTCATGGCTTTTTAATTTAGACCGTACAGGCATCTAGGGATTTCAGGTCCTAAAACACAAGCTCCAATTTTATCATTTTGCAGCATGGATTTCACCACAACACATTACTATCAGGATTATTCACTAAAGTAAAGAATTTTCAGGAATTCAAAGTGAATTTCAAGTGTAAAGCTAAAGTAGCAGAACTGAAGTACAGCTAACCTGGAAATGTTTTCCATTTTGTCTATTTTGGCCATTAATTTAAAATTGCAGGTTTTGAATTCATTTTTATGAACTTTTTTTGTCTGAGGACATCTTGCAAATGTTAAGTTTTTTAGGTTTTGTTTATGTGAAACTAAACTATTACCAAATATTGCCAGCTGAAGTTAAGGCCTATATTTATTTGTATACAATGTCTATGGGAAAGAATTACTGTTTATGTATTTAAGATGTCAATAAATTAAGGGATATTGAGAGCAGTTTAGCAAATAAAAATCAGGATTTTATTTTCATTAGCAGACCAGATCAAATGACAGCAAAAAACATGGATATACAGAGGCAAGATTTTGAAATCTATTGGAAAAAAAAATGGATTTCTAGCGTTTGTTGGAATGTCCGTGATTTTTAAAATTTATTTTTAAATAAAAATATGACAATGATATGGAAATAATATGATGGAACCATCACCTGAAGCTAAGGGAGGTTGTTCATAGGTATACAGCTCACTTAGAAGGAAAACTTAAACTACCTAATTTTTTTCTTTGCAAAATAACTGCTGGATAGGTTGCGGTAATTCGTAAAATATCTTCTGAAAGCTTCTTTATTGCGTGATGAAGAAAATCATTTCTTAGTTACTGCACAAGGTGAAGGGTAGTTTCTTCAATAATTCTCATGGCTTTGTCAGCAGTCTACATTCCTTCGTTACTGCACCAAGTCCATATTTGTTATGAAGATCAATCCCAAACCCAGTATCATATATAAATTTTGTTTATGGTGGACAGCATACATTCAAATACACATTTTTTTCCTCTCTTAAAATGTTACCACTATAGAGAAGATAATTGGGGGGAATAATAGCCTAAATTCTGTCTGGGAACAGTAATCATTCCTGACCAGTGTAAAGGGCAGCTATCATTTGCCAACCTGAGCTAAGGGAAGTCAAGAACAAGGAAAGCATCAGAACAGAATTTAAAAGTAAGGTTTATAATTGTTCTAGCTACAACAGACACACCAATACAAAGGTCAGCATTACATAACAGCTAAAGAAAGGAAGCAGAGGAAGAAGCTCAGAAGGCTAAAGTACTAACATTGCTGTTTGTTGTATATATTAGTGCTAATGTCTACCAGGGTTAGTGAATATAAAGGGTGACGTGGGTTAGGAAAGTGGCTAATATATACAGGGCAGCACATACCAACCTTTTCCTCGTGCGGAAACACGACCTACAATCCCAATTAAATCTAGGGAGTGATTTGAGAACATAACTTCCCCAATTTGGTCCCTTTATAGGGATAATCCACCTTCTCAATGAGGCAAAGGGCAAGGGTTTCAATTGACACTTTTGATGAACCAAGATGGAAAAAAAAAATATCTTAGTAAAAAGACCAAAAATTAAAAATATGCAGGAAACAAAAAGGATCAATCCACAGATGAACACCATCCTATGGTTACAAAAACAAAAACCAAGGAATAAAAATATACATTATACACCTCTGCAACCCCCAAAATTGTCTTCATATTTATCCACTGTGGGTTTTGAGACAAAATAATGTGTCCTTTAGCATTCAGTAAGCAGCTGTTAAATGGGTCTCTAAGTGTAGGATGGATCCATGTATCCAGTGAAGTCTAAGTAAGCCACTCATTTTACAGGGTTGTGTTAGATATCCAGATTGTTGTCATATCCATAATGCCCAAATGTACGCAAAAAAGTTTGGGGGGAAAAGTAAAATAAATAAAACGCTCAGTGCAGTATTCACCAAAGATCACTTTGCATTTTTGAATCATATTCCCCATGTTTCTGGAAGTCATTAGTAATCTAGAGTCCAAACAATACTGGCCATTCCATGTTTCATTTAAATCCCCAAATAAGCCGTTTCTATTTTATTATTAGACGTATATTTCCCTATGATAGAATAATCCCCATGGGTACCAGGATGCATATAGTTCCAGAGAGAAAGAGTGATGTCTTCATTCTTCCAGCTTCCGTAGCCATTTCCAACTTGTGAATGTAGAATCCAGACTGATCTCGTATGACGTTTATACAAGTGTCTCTTTAGGAGATGACAATCCACTTCCAATACTAAAATCTACCAGCCACTAACGTTAACCCTGTATTTAACACTCCAGTGCTCGACTTTGTGTACTATTGTAGGATTGTAACTCCAGGAATAAATCCATAGAGGCAGCAGAACTATCCACAGAATGAAAATCAAAGAGAATTATCCCAGAATCCATTTGACCCAAAGTAACACCTCCACTTAAAAGGACACAGATCCAGCCAGCTGAAGGAACAATCCTTTATGGATCCACCAGTTACCAGCCATTAGGATAAGAATCACTTCTTTTTCCAAACCCAAGAGGAAGCACAATCATTTCTCAAAATTTTAAATCCATCGGGGGGGCCCTATGCGAGTTTTGTTTTTCTCACCATATCAAATACAAAATACCTGCCTAGAGAAACCTTGCAACTTACCCATCGACTCTCCGTTCATAACGTCCTTCCCGTGCATGAAGTGATTGCGGGGGGCCATAAGTGGGCCCTCCACTACCTCCTCTGAACCCAGAAACCTCTCTACTACGAGATGTTATCGAAACTGTATCATCCAACGCCCGGGCCACGCCCGGAATGGTGCCAGGTTCATTGTAATCCGTCCGGAGATCTCGGTCTCCCATTTTGTTAACTGCATTGTGAGCCTTCTGTGCACTTTTGATATCCACAAAATCCACAAATGCTGCCACACCACCATCAGATCCCCTTTTGGGTAAAATTTTGACACTTTCCACACGTCCATACCTAGAAAAAGAGAGAAAAAAAAAAAAAGCAGGAGAAAAAAAAGCAAAATAACCAGATTAGAATCAATGGACAATAACAATGAGTAAATAAGCTTTATAAACCACCACCCAACACACACAGAATAGATTGTGGTATTTAAATATTAATCGTTTTAAAATAAAAACCAATCCCCCACCCCCAATCTGGTCACCCTCTTCTATAAACAATATACAAAATTGTACATTGACCCCATTCCTGGGTTAACAAAATACCCAGATGACATCAATGTTCACACTTAACATGCAGACTGGGGGCTTTTAACCACACATTTCACAGACAAGCGCCACCATCAAAACCATTAACCCCTTAAGGACACATGACATGTGTGACATGTCATGATTCCCTTTTATTCCAGAAGTTTGGTCCTTAAGGGGTTAAAAAGGTTTTAGGCATACACTGTGCTTGTTGATAAGACAATAGGTGGTCTGGCCCACTGATTTTTAATTCTAACTGTAATTCTCAATTAGCCAAAAAAAAAAATTAAAATAAAAAAAATAGATGCATAGATTATATTGAAATTTTGAAAAGCTGTCACAAATTATAGAGCCGAAATAATTTGCCAGTTACTGACAATTAAGCAGCAATTTTCTTTCACTAGCATTTCTTTACTCCACTTTTGCTGAGCCAGTATCCATCACATGTGTAATCTTACACCAGTTCAGGTCCACTCACTAGGCAGGCATATCTAATTAATGTCCACAATTTCTGCACAGAGGCGGCTGCAGACCCGACTCTGCATGTTTTGAAAGGTTTGATGCCACTACCCCCTTTATAGTAAAAAAAAAAAAAAAAATGACATATTATTTTTCACTTCGAGCGAGAGAGAGAGAGAGAGAGAGAGAGAGAGAGATTTTTGTAAATCACCAAATTAATTTACAGATTAGAATCTCTCAAAAAGATCTGAGGTCACAGGTTTAAAGATACTAAACCAAGCAACATTTCAAAGAGGAGATCAGCGTTGCTTGTATAGGTTTGCATTTACTAGCTGTAGTGAGAAATTTCGACACCAGCAAGCATTAGCCTGACTGAAGGCAACATTGTAAGAAATCATCTCCTAGGTACCGCCTCCAGGACAGACTGCGGTTGAATGCAGAGGCCCAAAAAAGGAAAGATATACCCACAGCATTTAGGGCCTTATAAAACATTTATACACATCTGCTGAAATAAGTAAATAAATAATACCCACATGTGAACTATACATTATATACATAGAGAAAGGCTAACAGCATATTCTGGGTGCATTTGAGAGCTGACAACCACAGAAAGGGTGGGATTTTGCTCAGCTCTGTTCCCTGCTCATAGCACATCTGAAAGTTATTTTGGGCCACGCTTAATTCTTTCCACAAAACAAAAGGGAACAGAAAAAAAAAAAATAAAGAAGAAATGAACTAAAAATTTCTCAGTCAACCACAAACCTGCCCAATGGCTAGATTACTAGGATCTGTCATATACACCCTTGCAATGCTGGCTGTCTTTTCACCACAGGAAAATATTTATACAATGGGTACTAAAGGCATCTGAGAATTGAGAATGAGGACAGGCTGGGAAAACCAGAAAGGCAGCTAAATAGCCTGACTTCACCTCCCACAGAGTCCTGGGAAGACTCCTGCACTCAAAACAAGCACCTCTGCTTAACTCCCAACAGACTGGTAAAATAAGCTCTATTTTGAATAAACCCAGGCTAGCCTTGCAGTATACAGATTTTTTTTCCAGACAGAAAATTTTCAAAACACCAACATAAACTGCAATGGTGTACAGTAGACACATGAAACAATGAGAAATCAAAGCAAATACTCTGTTCAAATGAGTTTACAAAACTGGTCAAAATATATATTTTTTTTTTATTGCTCAGGGTCCACTAGCACATTCCACTACAAAAATGAGCAAGTTCTGTGGTTTAGATCTCCGCCAAACAAATTTACCAATGTAGACCAGCACAATTTCAAAATATGATAACCACTAACAAAAGGAAGCTATAGGAGAGTGATGGCACACACAGTAACATGCTCAATCCATTCAAAAGACAAAGATGACAATTGCATGTGTTTTGCAAAATACTGTCTTTGGATAACGCAGGCTTACGATTTATTTTTGCACAGACACAGCAACCATTTCACACAATGAAGAGGGTAGCATTTATTCCAGGAGGCAGGAAACTGGCTAGATATGCTACGCAAACGCGAGCAATGACTTCCTAATGCTAAAACACTGTGCTTGAAATTAATAAATTAAAAAAAAAAAACAAGCAACACTACCAGGCTGCGTTACCCCTTCAATAAGGAAGTGAATACAGAACAAAGAGCCATTATTTCACAAATAATTTACAATGATTAACCACAACTTGAAACAATGGGCAGTGAACATTTCACAATACAAAACTGAAGCACCATATTGGACATAAAACAGCAGGCTAAAATTATGACAGAAAAAAATTGTGACACTTTTGCAATCTAGATATATACATAAATACAGTAGAAATGTCTACAAAATAGTTAAGAGAATAGCACAAGGGGTTAAAGCACATTTCTTTGGCAAATGTCAACTGGGAAACAGTGCAAGTTAAAAATAAACCCTTCCCTGTCTTGATCACACTGAGGAACTATTCTGACCCATCACACTGGCTCTCATAGATGTACAATGGGAATTCTGGCAACTAGCAACCACACATTTAAAAAAAATGTAAAAATAATACATTGAAATTAAAGGTAAATACTGCTATAATCCCTTCATACTGGACTTGTGCCTTGATAGCCGAGATTTTCTGTGATTTAAGCATAACATATTTACACACCAATTATTGAAAATATTCACAGAAATCTATTTTTACAAAATGAATATAGACTTATATAAAAGCTTACCCAATGAAAACAGCCAACCCCCCTCCCACAAATAAAAACGTAGATTGCACGCAGTGTAATACTTAGCATGCTGCACTGCAGAGAAAAATGGAAATACAAAAAGGCCATGAAAGCTGGTTAATTTAATGTGATAATTATTTTATCAGTGCAATACAGGGGCTGCTTTCAAACTCAAATCAACAATATGGAGAAAAAAATGCAATTAAAAATTACATCTACTGTCCCAACTGAAATGTTAGGGAGACAATTTAAAGTTAATGGTAGGAAAGACACCGGGATAGACAGATCTATAGACCACCATATTTCCATGCATTTATACTGCAATCCCAACGTTTACCTACTATGAGATCCTTTAGCAAAGATTCAGCAATCTAAGACCTCTACAAACAGACATGTTATAGGACCAAAATATTAGGCAGAGATATAGTCACAATTATTACTTTCAATAATGTGTCAATCACATTTGGGAATTCATCAAAGGCAATAAAAAATAAAATAAGAAAAGAGAAACATAATATCTATTTAAAAAGAATCACAAATCCCCTTTAAAAATGTTTTTTTTTTTTTCTCCTGCTCCATACATCCCCAAAATCACATATTTGCAATGACAGAGGCATCCAGTGTTAAAAACCAAAGATTTTTTCCACCTCCGTCTGTAAAGTAAGATATCTGATAATAAAATGCTAATTGCAGAATAAGAAAAAGGTCATATATATATATATATATATACATACATACATACATACACACACACACACACACACACATATATATATATACATACACACACACATATATATATATACACACACACACGTGCATATCTAGTCTATGTTTGCAAATTGGTTTGAGCCATTATTTACATAAAAAATAAAAACTTCTTCTGCAAATTGCACTCACCAATCAAAATACTGAGCAATGGTGAGGCTCTGAAAGTGAATATTGATCTGTATTGATTCACTTGACAAGAATTCTGGTAAATTAGATCCAGCATTTTTTTTTCCTATGCCCTACAAACCCAATACACTGATGCATTTATACATTGTCAAATTAATTCCGAATCGTTTGCACAAAATGTAAATAAAAAATAGCATACATATTACATGTAAAAAATGGACGTTATATTGAAAAGTGTGCTAATTTTTTGTTAAGGTCCATTTTATAAGAACTACTTAATCTAATTGTTTTTTTCCTCTAAAGGGTATTTAGCATGTGATAAATGACAGTAAACATACTATCGAAGCAATCAGAGAGCAATTCAAATGTAAAACATAAGAGAACAGGGCATTCACACAACAAAAGATGTGATAACTGCTGAGATTGGACAATAAAGGATCTTCCCACACCCAGACAACTGACAAAATGCTGTTTATCTCTCTGCAAGGACAATTTATATATAAAAGAAAAAGAATACTCATGAAAAAAAAAAAAAAGCACACAAAACAAAACAACCAAACATAGCGATGCAACAGAGATTTTGTGTGCAGTCCATGTACAACACATTAAGGTTTACAACAGTAGCTTGCAATTTAATTAAGCTTACTAAGGCTTTTTGGGATTTTTTCACAGGCTGGGGGATGGGTGGGAACTACGACTGCATTTACCTAATATCAGCTCATTTGAAAAAGCTTCTCAATGGGGGAAGATATTATTCAACCCGTCACAAGACACTATTTTAAGCCGGTGCCAGAAATCTACAGATTGTTTTACTATGATTCACAATGCATTGGTGTTCGCTATTATAAGATGTATGGAACGCTCAAGCATGCAGAGCCCATCACACTATAATCTTAATCTTCAACAGCGATTTTTGTTATTGTGCTAAATTGGGGAAAATACATTTAATCACCACTTCTTATTGTTCTCATGGCAAGGCTTCTAAAATTAAAAAAAACTACTGGAATTAAAGCTGGTATTTTAAAGAATAAATGGTATTGTGATGGCTTCATTTAAATCCCTCCCCTAATGGATCTCTTAGCAACATCACCGTAGCAACTTCAATTCAATATTTAAAGACCTTTTTGGTTGCTGTGAAAGCCTAGCAACACAAGGTACTTTATTTGCTCAATCTTGCAGTGTACAAAATGTCAGATTAATCTGGTACTCCAGAAATAACCAGAGCTTAAGGCAAAAAGACCCCCTCCTGATAACCAGAGATGTCCAGACGGTATGGTCGCTGCTTAAGGGGGAGAAAATGGCAGCTGGCTGTCTGATAGCACTGTCGGCTAATCAGGTGAATGAGGATAGTGCTTTGAACGTTGTGTCAGACATGCACACAGTAGAATTATTGCTTGCAGGTTGCAAAAAAACTGGAAGATTTTGTTTTTAATTTTAAAGAAATACTTATAACCAGAGCAGCGCCTTTGCTTCTGATTTGGGAGGAGGAGAGTTCTCCATGCACACTCAGAGCAGGAGTTGCAGGGAGACAGCTCTGGCTTATGGATGGAGTTAGGGAGGGAGGTTTACTGCAGGGAATTACCCATACAAGGAGATCAACTGCAAACTGCACGACCAAAGATCAAGGCTTTTCCATGATATATCATGCACCAGAGATAGCTTTAACAGCTTTGCAAACAAAGGCTTGTACTGTGATATTAACCTCTGATTAAACCTTTCAAACATGCACAAAAACAATTCAAAGCTAGGCACGGGAAAGCCAAAGTTAATTGTGAGCCAATGTATCGTTGACCATGGATAGCCTGACAAGAGGGACAGAGAGATCCCTTGCCTAAATATGTCCCAGGTTCCCACCAATCTCATGATTAGTACAGAGGCAATGAATGGTCGGATACACAGATCACAACCCCCTCCCCCTCCACTGGAAAAATGCAGGGGGGAGGGGGATTAAATAATTCACAAGGCCAGGAGACAAGACTCACAAACAACAGTACTGATTGACCCTTTAGCAATCGGGGAAGAATGAATGCTCATGGCCATAATACACTTAGCAAAAACTAAAACAAGAGGATGAGGGAGTCAGGCGTACCCCGTATTAAACCAGGTATTGTTGGCATCAATATATTCAAACACAATGTATTTAAACAGCTGGCTCACAACAGACTGCATATCACATAATGCCACACAGAAAACAAATTGGATTCCTTCCATAAAACAAAAACTGTGCAACACAAACAAATCTGAGAACCTGATTATCACATTTGAAATATGCCTCAGACCTTTGTAGGCCTGATGGCCAGCTGTTCACCATATATCCACAGAACACATGGTGATAATTTAAAAGTACATGATCTGAAAAGTTATAGGGACAAGACAGTCTCGAAGAAAACAAAACAAAACTTTAGCACTATGAAGCAGGTTTAGTGTATAGATCATACCCAAAGTCTCAATGCTCAATTCTCTGCCTTTTAGGACTTAAATCAGTTTGTGACCTATCCATGCAGCCCTAGCCACACCTCCCCATGCTGTCACTCACATAGACTGCATGAAAACAAATACTGTAGTTTCATTTTCAATCAGATGTTAATTTACTTTAGGAGGTTTTATGCTCTGTAAATTGAACTTTAATCACACTCAGGAGGCACATGCAGACTCTATTAGGCTATTAACATCACAGGAGATATGAAAGTATAGATTACACAGAATTTGCAATTAAAAAAAAAAGTGTAAACAGTAGATCTTGCTTTACAGGAAGTGTTTAGGAAGGCTGTTCACATCACGTGCATGGAGGTATGACTAGGGCTGTATAAATAAAACTACTAAAACTTCTAAATTGTGGAGAATTGAGCAGTGAAATTACAGGGGCATAATATATACACCATAGTTACATAATTATGCTAAAGCTGCTTTGGTCACTACAGTGTTCCTTTAAGTGGAATGTTCCTATTCATTTCCAACTTTTTTTTTTCTTTTTTTTATTAGAAACCATTAATAATTCTCCCCCCCAGTTTATACAGAGTATATAATCGTGTGCTATAGCAATTACATACAATACATTGCACGCAGCTGAAGCAACAGTAGCCTGCATACATATATCATGCAAACACTATAAATGCAGTGTACATCATTCAAAATGTACGATAAATATTACAAATGAATTCAATACAAAACCCATTACACACTTATCCGTTCACAGTAATACACATTGCACAAGCACTCTGGGCAAGCACAACAGTAGATTACACATGCACCCTGAATACACACAACACCACATTACACATGCAACCGGTACAGCAACACAGCAAAACATCACACTGTATACACACAGCAACACATTACACATGATGCACACTGCACCCTTCAGACTGTAAACTCATCTGAGCAGGGCCCTTGCTACCTTCTGTTCCTGTACATCCAACCCGTTCAGTTGCAATTATTTTTTTATTCGGCCTATAATAAAGCACTAAGATATATGCTGGCACTTTACAAAGAACAAGAACGAACCCTGAATATGCACAATACATATATCCAATACACACATATACATACCACATATATCCCAGTATATATACCTTGGCCAGTAACACACACACATTAAACATGTACCCAGTGCCCACACCTGTACACACCTCATCCACACACAGTATACACACACCTCATCCACACACACACACACACCCCTCATCCACACACACACACACAGTATACACACACCTCATCCACACACACACAGTATACACACACCTCATCCACACACACACAGTATACACACACCTCATCCACACACACACAGTATACACACCTCATCCACACACACACAGTATACACACCTCATCCACACACACACAGTATACACACACCTCATCCACACACACACAGTATACACACCTCATCCACACACACACAGTATACACACACCTCACACACACACACAGTATACACACACCCCATCCACACACACAGTATACACACACCTCATCCACACACACACAGTATACACACACCTCATCCACACACACACACAGTATACACACCTCATCCACACACACACAGTATACACCCCTCATCCACACACACACAGTATACACACCTCATCCACACACACACAGTATACACACACACCTCATCCACACACACACAGTATACACACACACCTCATCCACACACACACAGTATACACACACCTCATCACATCACACCTCATCCACACACACACAGTATACACACACCTCATCCACACACACACAGTATACACACACCTCATCCACACACACACAGTATACACACACCTCATCCACACACACACAGTATACACACCTCATCCACACACACACAGTATACACACCTCATCCACACACACACAGTATACACACACCTCATCCACACACACACAGTATACACACCTCATCCACACACACACAGTATACACACACAGAGCATATTATTTGCCTTTAGCACACACCGTGCCCCTCGGGCGCGCGCGCGCACACACACACACACACGGTTTCCCTGGCTGACGTGACAGGTCCCTGGCTCCCTGACGGATGATCCGCCGCCCGGCGGAGGTGGTATTCTCACCGTTTAAAATGTTCGATAATCTTGTCATCGCGCACGTTCTCGGGCAGGTTCCCCACCCACAGGTGCCTGGTTTCCCGGACCATGCTGGCGCGGTGCAGACGGGGGGAGGGGGCCCAGCATTGGCGGGAAGGGCTCCGGTGAGGCTCGCTCCGCTGTGTCCCGGTCACACGCGCACTGCCAGCCCCTGGCGCCGACACCGGCTCTGCGCATGCGCGGCACTCGCTGAGGTGAATGGGGAGCTGAGGGGGCGGCGGAGGGGAGGGGCCGCACTGGGCACGCGCGCTGCATTCTGCGCGGGGAGGGCGCGCGGCGGGATTTGCGCACGCGCGGCGGCCTTCCAGCAGTATCGAAGGGGCGGGGTCATTTGCGCCTGCGTATCGCTGATTGAGTGGGAGAAGAGGGAGGGGTCTGCGCGTGCGGTTCAACTGACAAGCAAGAAAAACAGTGGGGGAGGGGCATGCCACTATAAAGTGGGAAGGAGGGAGGGGGAGCGTTGCCTGAGAGCACCGCGGAGGATTCTGGGAGTGCGTTCTCAATTCCGTCAGAAGAGACAAGATGGTTGTTGTTCTGTTAGGCTCTTTCCAGCTAATTCCTGCTGAGGGCACGTGGTCACTGCTAGCCTGATATACTGTGACATGGCAGCTTGTGACCTCATTATAGATAGACAGGAGCTCTCTAGAGTTTTATCTATCTGTAAATCTCTGACTGGAAACTGCTAACCGATAAATCGCCGAGCGCCCTGCAGGCCGGTAAATCGCCGAGCGCCCTGCAGGCCGGTAAATCGCCGAGCGCCCTGCAGGCCGGTAAATCGCCGAGCGCCCTGTACTGGAATGTTGGCTGTGTGTTGAAATTGGTGGATAAGCGACAAGTTATGAAGCAGTATTTTGAGAGATCTGGATATATGGACCAGCTTGAGGAATGTTGATAAATTCAGAGGTGACTGAAGTCACATGAGGTGATGAAACACCTGGGGAATTACTTTATTTATTTATTTATTTATTTTGTGCAGAGGTTTAAAAATGAAGGTTTTGTGGACATCCGTTTAATTGAGCATAACTTTGCACCAGTTGCAAAGCTACAGGTGAACATTTAAAAAATAAATAGGGGGGGGCGGAGCTAACTTGTCTACCGAACCCCATTCCAGTCTGGTGAACCACATGCCTGCCATGGGACGACGTTCCCAGAAAGCCAGCTACCAGACAGAAGGGAGAGACATAGGGGCTATGTTACAATGGCCCGCTAGGCCCAAACCGGCCCCAGAAGAAGGCCAGACAGCTACAGCACCATACCACCAGCTCCCCCAGGGGGATCGCCACCAGCGACAAAACATGACCTGCAGATACTCCTGCATGATTTCCACAAAATGCTGGCAAAGGAGCTTGCAGGTCTTAGAGCTGACTTACAAAGCAGAAACGACCGGGTGCGTGCTACAGAGGATGACATGACAGAAGTCACAACAAAATTGACAAACTTACAGGCCTCGGTGCAACAGTCCCAACACAATCTGACCCTGCACTTGAATGCCCTCGAGAACAGCCATAGACGCAATAATATCAAAATCCGCGGCATTCCAGTGAGTGTCACAGCAGAAGAGCTGCCACATTACATAAGAAGGCTAATAGCAACAATCTTACCTCCAGCGTTGGCAAGAAAAATGGTAATCGATGGCATATACCGGGTAGCAGGCCCCCCAAGAGCTACCTCACAAACAGCACGTGATGTCATCCTACGCTGCATATCCTTACTAGACAAGGGACAGATAATGGTGGCACTGCGTGGCAAAACCCCACTATCATTTGAAAACTCCAGCCTAACCTTTTACCAAGATCTAACGAGGGCCACCCTCCAATGGCACAGGTCACTCCACCCAGTGACCCAACAACTGCGAGCAGCCAACATGAGCTACAGGTGGGGGGCACCAGGATCGCTGTTGGCCATTCACAGTGGGACTACCCACACGCTTACCTCTCTTGCAGAAGCCCCGACCTTTCTTGAAACTCTGGGACTGAAAGCGGCGGACACACAAACCCTAGAGGGAACCTGGGACCCGGATAACAGTGTCCCCTTCATCCCACGCACTGCCCCAGCACACCAACAGTCCACATGAATGCAGCTGAAAGAAACAATCCCAAGGACACTGCACAGAGAGTATGAATAACCAGGCTCTACGGATACCGCTAACGATAGAATGTTACTCAGCATAGTGCAGCTCAAATTAGGGCTTGAGTGATAGCAACTTTTACCTATACTTACGTTAAGAATGTTTATACATCAGTTCATAGTTCACAAGTTGTACAGCATGGCGCAGTTCAAATCCTGACATAAATAATAGGGTTACCTACCTACACCTACCGTAGACCGGGACCCCCCCCTTAAGGGCCCCGAATCCGCCACAGACACCTACCACTGCGCCACCTCACACACATCCAATAGACGAGATGACAACCCCCCCACCCCCTGCTTGACCCCCTTGGTTAGGGGTATCAAACAGTACACACCTATCACTGAGCACCATACTGAGAAAATGCAAACAGAGGGATAGCAAATTCACTACGAACCCATAGCACAGATGAGCAGCATCCCACATCGGAATTAATCCCACATATAGGATCTACACTGTACTGTATGCTAAGAACACGGTTCAGAGTTACTACTGACACCTATCTACAACCAAAGCATCTTCTCTGCACGCATAGTCTCAGAACCACGAACCCAACCTTAATTTTAGGCTTGATATTTCTCATGAGCATTGACATGTCTTGTACACCCTAGGAAGACCTCATTTAACCTCTGACATGCCCTGTCAAACGCAATAGATTCACACAAAAAAAGTGCTGTATAATCATTAATAACTCTTTGTCACACAAATGTATGCCTGTTTATAACCTATCTTTGCTGTTGTGGCAGAATCGGTACTTTTTGTACCATTTAAGCACGACAAAATAAAGCATTTAAAAATAAATAAAAAGGATGTGCAGCAAAGGATTTGTTGATGGTCCAAGACATCAGATCTAAAGTGATGGTTAAAGGGACACTATAGTCACCCAGACCACTTCAGCCCAATGAAATGGCCTGGGTGCCAGGTCCCTCAGGTTTTAACCCTTCACATGTAAACATAACTGTTTCAGAGAAACTGCTGTGTTTACATTTGGGGTTAATCCAGCCTCTAGTGGCTGTCTTCCAGAGAGTCACTAGAGGCTCATCTGCGATGCTGGAGGCGAATTTCGCCTCCATCGCGTAGAGCATCCATGCGTCCACTGGCGCATTCGGCTTCAGTGACGTCGGATGGAGAGGAGAGGTCACCAGCACCGAGGGAGCCCGGCACTTATAACTCCTTCAGCGCCACGGGAGGGGGACCTTGAGGGTGGGGGCACCCGCTGGGCACTATAGTGTCAGGGAAACAGCCTTCGAGGCTGAGACCAAAACTGATTCGACGCTCCAAAAATATAGAGAAAGGGCTGATACAGGGACTGTGGGATCAGACCAGGAGATGCGTTTGAATTTCGCCTCCATCGCGTAGAGCATCCATGCGTCCACTGGCGCATTCGGCTTCAGTGACGTCGGATGGAGAGGAGAGGTCACCAGCACCGAGGGAGCCCGGCACTTATAACTCCTTCAGCGCCACGGGAGGGGGACCTTGAGGGTGGGGGCACCCGCTGGGCACTATAGTGTCAGGGAAACAGCCTTCGAGGCTGAGACCAAAACTGATTCGACGCTCCAAAAATATAGAGAAAGGGCTGATACAGGGACTGTGGGATCAGACCAGGAGACGTTTGCGTGGGAACAGGGTCGACTGTACCGACACACAGAGAAGAAGGGCCACCGGAGGAGACAGTTAGTAATACCCCACAAGTATAGGCGAGATATCCTCCGGGTGGGTCATGATATTCCCTTAGCCGGGCACTTGGCAGTAACCCGTACCCTGCACCGTATTACCCATACCTTGTTCTGGCCAGGAGTACATGCAGATGTGAGGTCCTATTGTAATACGTGCGAGGTATGCCAACGGGTAGGCAAACGAGGAGACCACCCCAAGGCACACCTCGTTAACATGCCCATTATCGATGAGCCGTTTAGCCGGGTAGCCATTGACTTAGTTGCGCCCCTGGCCACCCCTAGTCCCTCGGGCAAGAGATACATTCTTACCATAGTGGACTATGCTACCCGCTACCCAGAAGCTGTGGCCTTATCTAATATCCAGGCAGACACAGTGGCTAATGCCTTAGTGCAGGTATTCTCTCGGGTAGGATTCCCTAGGGAGATCCTATCCGACAGGGGATCGCAGTTCACGGCAGAGCTGACCCAGCAGCTCTGGCACGTTTGCAAAATTAAATCCCTGCTTAGCTCCCCGTACCACCCCCAGACCAATGGGTTATGTGAGCGGTTCAACGGAACCCTCAAGCAAATGTTAAAAACCTTTACCCAGGAGTATAGGGACTGGGAACGTTTCCTGCCGCACCTCCTGTTCGCTTACCGGGAAGTGCCCCAGGAAACCACCGGGTTCTCTCCCTTTGAGCTGTTATACGGTCGCAAGGTACGGGGCCCCCTGAACCTGATCCGTGAGCACTGGGAGGGAGAGACCGAGAACGCCGGGGTCCCCATCGTGCCTTACGTACTGGAGCTCCGGGACCGAATGGAGCAATTGGCTAAGTCAGTTCAGGCCAACCTCCAGGCGGCCCAGGGGCGACAGAAAGTCTGGTACGACCGGGGGGCACGGCGAAGAAGCTTCTGTCTCGGACAGAAAGTTATGGTACTAAAACCAGTTAAGACGGACAAGCTGCAGGCAGCCTGGCAGGGTCCCTATCAGATAGTGGAAAAGAGAGGGGACACCACTTACGTAATCGCCAGCTGTCACGATGAAAACTTAAGAAAGATATTTCACGTGAACATGCTGAAGGAATACTTGCAGAGACCCGAGGAAGTGTCAGCCATATGTAGCCCGGCGCACGAGGACGCAGATGGTTTACCCATACCCGACTTATTAACCCCTAAATCCCCGGTTGAAATAGTGAGCCAAGTACAGATTGGGGACAGACTCCGCCCAGTTGAGAGGGAGCAGCTACACAAACTGCTCCGGGAGAAACAAGCCATGTTCTCCCAAGAACCAGGGTACACGGAGCTGACCACTCACCAAGTAGATACCCCCGGCCAAAACCCTTTGAGACAGGCTCCCTACCGAATTCCGGAGGCAGTAAGGACAGGCATGAAGAAGGAAATAGATGAGATGCTGCGATTAGGGGTCATTGAAGCTTCCGATAGCCCCTGGGCATCCCCGGTGGTCCTGGTCCCCAAAAAGGACGGCACCACCAGATTCTGTGTGGACTACCGGAAACTCAATGACAAAACTGTCACCGATGCATACCCCATGCCCAGGGTGGATGAGCTACTAGATCGCATAGCCAGGGGGAACTACCTAACTACCATTGACCTCTGTAAGGGTTACTGGCAAATCCCCCTGGCCAGGGAGGCTGTCCCCAAGTCGGCCTTCGTCACCCCGTTCGGTTTGTACCACTTTAAGGTCATGCCGTTCGGGATGAAGAATGCCCCCGCCACATTCCAACGCTTGGTGGACAGACTCCTTGATGGCTTCCAGGAGTTTGCCTGCGCATACCTGGACGACATAGCGATTCATAGCGAGACCTGGGAGGAACACTTAGCTCATGTGGGAATAGTTCTGGACCAGATCCGAGCCGCCGGCCTAACTCTAAAGCCAGAGAAGTGTCACTTTGGGATGGCGGAGGTTCAGTACCTGGGTCACCGGGTGGGCTGTGGGAAGCAACGACCGGAGCCAGCCAAAATAGAAGCGGTCGCCAACTGGCCCACTCCCCACACTAAGACCCAAGTACTAGCTTTTCTGGGTCCGCTGGGTACTACAGAAAATTTGTACCGGAGTATAGCGCCATTGCCAAACCCCTGACCGACCTGACAAAGAAAAACCTTCCCCGACAGGTCCTGTGGTCTCCCCACTGTGAAACGGCTTTCCAAGCCCTCAAAACTGCGTTGATTAATGCTCCTGTCTTGGCTGCCCCAGCCCCTAATCGACGTTTTATTGTCCATACAGACGCTTCCATGTTCGGGCTGGGAGCTGTCCTCAGCCAAGTAGGAGATGATGGGAAGGAACACCCGATTGCCTACATCAGTCGAAAACTCCTACCACGCGAAGTCAGCTATGCAGCGGTATGGGCACTAAAGAAGTTAACCCCCTATTTGTATGGACAAGAGTTCACTCTGGTTACAGACCATAACCCGCTGGTTTGGCTCAACCGGGTCGCTGGGGACAATGGCAGATTGTTACGCTGGAGCTTATCCCTGCAGCCCTTTAATTTCACAATCACCTACCGACCCGGGAAGCAGAACGGCAACGCCGACGGATTATCCCGGCAAACAGATCTCAGCCCAGCCTAACCCCACGAGTCTGGACAGCCTTAGTATGCCCCGAAAAGGGGTCAGACAGTGTCTGCCAGAGTGTTCCACAAAGAGGGAGCATTGTTACAAAAGACTGGAAATCACTATGTTGCTGTTTTAACTCACCGATTGATACTGTTTGCCACTGCATAAGTTAAGCAGAAAACCACACAAATGGATTATGCGAACCCTTATGAAGGCTCCATTCGTGGTACGAACGGGGGACCCCCCACAAACTGGCGTGTGCCGCCACTTAACCCCGTCACCCCACAAACTACCGAACGGTCGACCACCCGGCCCCGGAGTGTGGCAGCCATTAACCACCCAGGTGCCTGCGGTTTGCGGTTAACCACAACGTAATTGGGAGGCCTGGGGGCATCGACATTCGCACCCAAAGTACCGAAGGGAAAATACCAAACTATCAACCGAACGACAACCCCCTACAGCGGGTCGTGTGACGCTAGTTAACTTGTGGTTTTTGCGGTTAACCGCAGGTCAAGTACCCTGCTCCCAGGTGGTCCTCATTCCCTTACCGAACGAGCCCACTACCAGCCAGACAGCGGGACTTCGCATGATACCGAGTTTAGTTCCACGAGTTAGACACGAAGTCCCGCTGCTCGCTAAAACAGCAGAAAACATGGCCGCCAACAAAGACTAATAATCCCAAAATGCCGAACGGACTTCATACGGCAGAAACAGTACATTCTGTTCGTGGGATTAGAGCGCCATTCGCATGTTTAATTTACACGAACGTGAGCCTTCAGATGAATGGTAGAATGCGGGGTTTGTCTTTATTAATGTAAAAGTTATGGATTTTTATGCAGTTTTCTGGGACATAATAAAACGTGGTCTTTGGTGCGCTTGGAGATAATTAGATTGTATAACCGTTGGCCTCATTATCTCCAAGCTGGGCGGGTACTAATTCAAATGATACACTGTATTGTGATTGGATATGTGTCTGTACTGTACCTGTATTCCATCAGGTCCACAGGGGGCTGTCCTTGGACCTGAGGAATCACATAAATTGCCATGCCATGTGCCAGTAAAGCCAGTTCGTTTTTGACCCTCAACTTGCAGCCTCGACTCATGTTGTAGGGATCCGGGATATTGATGCTTATATCGTGCTTGGGGATATTCTACATTTGCAGTTTACTACCGAAAGACCTCCGTTCGACTCTCTGCAGCGGGAACCAGGACATCCAAGCGATCAACCCTCCTGCAATCGTAACAGGGAGGAGAGGTGAAGGGGGGAAGGAGAGGTGAAGAGGGGAGGAGAGAGAGGTGAAGAGGGGAGGAGAGGTGAAGGGGGGGAGGAGAGGAAGGAGGGAGGAGAGGTGAAGGGGAGGAGAGGTGAAGGAGGGAGAAGAGGTGAAGGGGAGGAGGAGGAAGGAAAAGACAGGATGCAAGGAGGAGAGTGAAGGGGAGGAGGAGAGGTGAAGAGGGGAGTGAGAGGTGAAGGGGAGGAGGAGGAAGAGGGAGGAGGAGGCAAGGCTGGGGAAGGAGAGGTGAAGGGGATGGGAGGGGAGGAGGAAGAGGGGGGGAGGAGAGGGAAGAGGGGAGGGAAGAGAGGTGGAAGGGGGGAGGAGAGGTGAAGGTGGGGAGGAGAAGTGAAGGAGGGGGGAGTAAGAAGAAGGGGAGTATGAAAAATGGGGGGTAAGAAGAACAAGGGGGAGTGAGAAGAACAAGGGGGGTTGAGAATAACACAAGGAGGAGGGGGGAGAGTAAGGGTGAGGAGAAGGGGAGATGAGGAGAAGGGGGGACTGAGAAGAACACAGGGAGGGTGGGAGGTGAGAAGAACACAGGGAGGGTGGG
>OW240921.1:10368221-10388518 GCA_933207985.1 Pelobates cultripes
ACACACCTCATCCACACACACACAGTATACACACACACCTCATCCACACACACACAGTATACACACACCTCATCCACACACACACAGTATACACACACCTCATCCACACACACACAGAGCATATTATTTGCCTTTAGCACACACCGTGCCCCTCGGGCGCGCGCACACACACACACACACACACACACACACACACACACACGGTTTCCCTGGCTGACGTGACAGGTCCCTGGCTCCCTGACGGATGATCCGCCGCCCGGCGGAGGTGGTATTCTCACCGTTTAAAATGTTCGATAATCTTGTCATCGCGCACGTTCTCGGGCAGGTTCCCCACCCACAGGTGCCTGGTTTCCCGGACCATGCTGGCGCGGTGCAGACGGGGGGAGGGGGCCCAGCATTGGCGGGAAGGGCTCCGGTGAGGCTCGCTCCGCTGTGTCCCGGTCACACGCGCACTGCCAGCCCCTGGCGCCGACACCGGCTCTGCGCATGCGCGGCACTCGCTGAGGTGAATGGGGAGCTGAGGGGGCGGCGGAGGGGAGGGGCCGCACTGGGCACGCGCGCTGCATTCTGCGCGGGGAGGGCGCGCGGCGGGATTTGCGCACGCGCGGCGGCCTTCCAGCAGTATCGAAGGGGCGGGGTCATTTGCGCCTGCGTATCGCTGATTGAGTGGGAGAAGAGGGAGGGGTCTGCGCGTGCGGTTCAACTGACAAGCAAGAAAAACAGTGGGGGAGGGGCATGCCACTATAAAGTGGGAAGGAGGGAGGGGGAGCGTTGCCTGAGAGCACCGCGGAGGATTCTGGGAGTGCGTTCTCAATTCCGTCAGAAGAGACAAGATGGTTGTTGTTCTGTTAGGCTCTTTCCAGCTAATTCCTGCTGAGGGCACGTGGTCACTGCTAGCCTGATATACTGTGACATGGCAGCTTGTGACCTCATTATAGATAGACAGGAGCTCTCTAGAGTTTTATCTATCTGTAAATCTCTGACTGGAAACTGCTAACCGATAAATCGCCGAGCGCCCTGCAGGCCGGTAAATCGCCGAGCGCCCTGCAGGCCGGTAAATCGCCGAGCGCCCTGCAGGCCGGTAAATCGCCGAGCGCCCTGTACTGGAATGTTGGCTGTGTGTTGAAATTGGTGGATAAGCGACAAGTTATGAAGCAGTATTTTGAGAGATCTGGATATATGGACCAGCTTGAGGAATGTTGATAAATTCAGAGGTGACTGAAGTCACATGAGGTGATGAAACACCTGGGGAATTACTTTATTTATTTATTTATTTATTTTGTGCAGAGGTTTAAAAATGAAGGTTTTGTGGACATCCGTTTAATTGAGCATAACTTTGCACCAGTTGCAAAGCTACAGGTGAACATTTAAAAAATAAATAGGGGGGGGCGGAGCTAACTTGTCTACCGAACCCCATTCCAGTCTGGTGAACCACATGCCTGCCATGGGACGACGTTCCCAGAAAGCCAGCTACCAGACAGAAGGGAGAGACATAGGGGCTATGTTACAATGGCCCGCTAGGCCCAAACCGGCCCCAGAAGAAGGCCAGACAGCTACAGCACCATACCACCAGCTCCCCCAGGGGGATCGCCACCAGCGACAAAACATGACCTGCAGATACTCCTGCATGATTTCCACAAAATGCTGGCAAAGGAGCTTGCAGGTCTTAGAGCTGACTTACAAAGCAGAAACGACCGGGTGCGTGCTACAGAGGATGACATGACAGAAGTCACAACAAAATTGACAAACTTACAGGCCTCGGTGCAACAGTCCCAACACAATCTGACCCTGCACTTGAATGCCCTCGAGAACAGCCATAGACGCAATAATATCAAAATCCGCGGCATTCCAGTGAGTGTCACAGCAGAAGAGCTGCCACATTACATAAGAAGGCTAATAGCAACAATCTTACCTCCAGCGTTGGCAAGAAAAATGGTAATCGATGGCATATACCGGGTAGCAGGCCCCCCAAGAGCTACCTCACAAACAGCACGTGATGTCATCCTACGCTGCATATCCTTACTAGACAAGGGACAGATAATGGTGGCACTGCGTGGCAAAACCCCACTATCATTTGAAAACTCCAGCCTAACCTTTTACCAAGATCTAACGAGGGCCACCCTCCAATGGCACAGGTCACTCCACCCAGTGACCCAACAACTGCGAGCAGCCAACATGAGCTACAGGTGGGGGGCACCAGGATCGCTGTTGGCCATTCACAGTGGGACTACCCACACGCTTACCTCTCTTGCAGAAGCCCCGACCTTTCTTGAAACTCTGGGACTGAAAGCGGCGGACACACAAACCCTAGAGGGAACCTGGGACCCGGATAACAGTGTCCCCTTCATCCCACGCACTGCCCCAGCACACCAACAGTCCACATGAATGCAGCTGAAAGAAACAATCCCAAGGACACTGCACAGAGAGTATGAATAACCAGGCTCTACGGATACCGCTAACGATAGAATGTTACTCAGCATAGTGCAGCTCAAATTAGGGCTTGAGTGATAGCAACTTTTACCTATACTTACGTTAAGAATGTTTATACATCAGTTCATAGTTCACAAGTTGTACAGCATGGCGCAGTTCAAATCCTGACATAAATAATAGGGTTACCTACCTACACCTACCGTAGACCGGGACCCCCCCCTTAAGGGCCCCGAATCCGCCACAGACACCTACCACTGCGCCACCTCACACACATCCAATAGACGAGATGACAACCCCCCCACCCCCTGCTTGACCCCCTTGGTTAGGGGTATCAAACAGTACACACCTATCACTGAGCACCATACTGAGAAAATGCAAACAGAGGGATAGCAAATTCACTACGAACCCATAGCACAGATGAGCAGCATCCCACATCGGAATTAATCCCACATATAGGATCTACACTGTACTGTATGCTAAGAACACGGTTCAGAGTTACTACTGACACCTATCTACAACCAAAGCATCTTCTCTGCACGCATAGTCTCAGAACCACGAACCCAACCTTAATTTTAGGCTTGATATTTCTCATGAGCATTGACATGTCTTGTACACCCTAGGAAGACCTCATTTAACCTCTGACATGCCCTGTCAAACGCAATAGATTCACACAAAAAAAGTGCTGTATAATCATTAATAACTCTTTGTCACACAAATGTATGCCTGTTTATAACCTATCTTTGCTGTTGTGGCAGAATCGGTACTTTTTGTACCATTTAAGCACGACAAAATAAAGCATTTAAAAATAAATAAAAAGGATGTGCAGCAAAGGATTTGTTGATGGTCCAAGACATCAGATCTAAAGTGATGGTTAAAGGGACACTATAGTCACCCAGACCACTTCAGCCCAATGAAATGGCCTGGGTGCCAGGTCCCTCAGGTTTTAACCCTTCACATGTAAACATAACTGTTTCAGAGAAACTGCTGTGTTTACATTTGGGGTTAATCCAGCCTCTAGTGGCTGTCTTCCAGAGAGTCACTAGAGGCTCATCTGCGATGCTGGAGGCGAATTTCGCCTCCATCGCGTAGAGCATCCATGCGTCCACTGGCGCATTCGGCTTCAGTGACGTCGGATGGAGAGGAGAGGTCACCAGCACCGAGGGAGCCCGGCACTTATAACTCCTTCAGCGCCACGGGAGGGGGACCTTGAGGGTGGGGGCACCCGCTGGGCACTATAGTGTCAGGGAAACAGCCTTCGAGGCTGAGACCAAAACTGATTCGACGCTCCAAAAATATAGAGAAAGGGCTGATACAGGGACTGGGGGATCAGACCAGGAGACGTTTGCGTGGGAACAGGGTCGACTGTACCGACACACAGAGAAGAAGGGCCACCGGAGGAGACAGTTAGTAATACCCCACAAGTATAGGCGAGATATCCTCCGGGTGGGTCATGATATTCCCTTAGCCGGGCACTTGGCAGTAACCCGTACCCTGCACCGTATTACCCATACCTTGTTCTGGCCAGGAGTACATGCAGATGTGAGGTCCTATTGTAATACGTGCGAGGTATGCCAACGGGTAGGCAAACGAGGAGACCACCCCAAGGCACACCTCGTTAACATGCCCATTATCGATGAGCCGTTTAGCCGGGTAGCCATTGACTTAGTTGCGCCCCTGGCCACCCCTAGTCCCTCGGGCAAGAGATACATTCTTACCATAGTGGACTATGCTACCCGCTACCCAGAAGCTGTGGCCTTATCTAATATCCAGGCAGACACAGTGGCTAATGCCTTAGTGCAGGTATTCTCTCGGGTAGGATTCCCTAGGGAGATCCTATCCGACAGGGGATCGCAGTTCACGGCAGAGCTGACCCAGCAGCTCTGGCACGTTTGCAAAATTAAATCCCTGCTTAGCTCCCCGTACCACCCCCAGACCAATGGGTTATGTGAGCGGTTCAACGGAACCCTCAAGCAAATGTTAAAAACCTTTACCCAGGAGTATAGGGACTGGGAACGTTTCCTGCCGCACCTCCTGTTCGCTTACCGGGAAGTGCCCCAGGAAACCACCGGGTTCTCTCCCTTTGAGCTGTTATACGGTCGCAAGGTACGGGGCCCCCTGAACCTGATCCGTGAGCACTGGGAGGGAGAGACCGAGAACGCCGGGGTCCCCATCGTGCCTTACGTACTGGAGCTCCGGGACCGAATGGAGCAATTGGCTAAGTCAGTTCAGGCCAACCTCCAGGCGGCCCAGGGGCGACAGAAAGTCTGGTACGACCGGGGGGCACGGCGAAGAAGCTTCTGTCTCGGACAGAAAGTTATGGTACTAAAACCAGTTAAGACGGACAAGCTGCAGGCAGCCTGGCAGGGTCCCTATCAGATAGTGGAAAAGAGAGGGGACACCACTTACGTAATCGCCAGCTGTCACGATGAAAACTTAAGAAAGATATTTCACGTGAACATGCTGAAGGAATACTTGCAGAGACCCGAGGAAGTGTCAGCCATATGTAGCCCGGCGCACGAGGACGCAGATGGTTTACCCATACCCGACTTATTAACCCCTAAATCCCCGGTTGAAATAGTGAGCCAAGTACAGATTGGGGACAGACTCCGCCCAGTTGAGAGGGAGCAGCTACACAAACTGCTCCGGGAGAAACAAGCCATGTTCTCCCAAGAACCAGGGTACACGGAGCTGACCACTCACCAAGTAGATACCCCCGGCCAAAACCCTTTGAGACAGGCTCCCTACCGAATTCCGGAGGCAGTAAGGACAGGCATGAAGAAGGAAATAGATGAGATGCTGCGATTAGGGGTCATTGAAGCTTCCGATAGCCCCTGGGCATCCCCGGTGGTCCTGGTCCCCAAAAAGGACGGCACCACCAGATTCTGTGTGGACTACCGGAAACTCAATGACAAAACTGTCACCGATGCATACCCCATGCCCAGGGTGGATGAGCTACTAGATCGCATAGCCAGGGGGAACTACCTAACTACCATTGACCTCTGTAAGGGTTACTGGCAAATCCCCCTGGCCAGGGAGGCTGTCCCCAAGTCGGCCTTCGTCACCCCGTTCGGTTTGTACCACTTTAAGGTCATGCCGTTCGGGATGAAGAATGCCCCCGCCACATTCCAACGCTTGGTGGACAGACTCCTTGATGGCTTCCAGGAGTTTGCCTGCGCATACCTGGACGACATAGCGATTCATAGCGAGACCTGGGAGGAACACTTAGCTCATGTGGGAATAGTTCTGGACCAGATCCGAGCCGCCGGCCTAACTCTAAAGCCAGAGAAGTGTCACTTTGGGATGGCGGAGGTTCAGTACCTGGGTCACCGGGTGGGCTGTGGGAAGCAACGACCGGAGCCAGCCAAAATAGAAGCGGTCGCCAACTGGCCCACTCCCCACACTAAGACCCAAGTACTAGCTTTTCTGGGTACCGCTGGGTACTACAGAAAATTTGTACCGGAGTATAGCGCCATTGCCAAACCCCTGACCGACCTGACAAAGAAAAACCTTCCCCGACAGGTCCTGTGGTCTCCCCACTGTGAAACGGCTTTCCAAGCCCTCAAAACTGCGTTGATTAATGCTCCTGTCTTGGCTGCCCCAGCCCCTAATCGACGTTTTATTGTCCATACAGACGCTTCCATGTTCGGGCTGGGAGCTGTCCTCAGCCAAGTAGGAGATGATGGGAAGGAACACCCGATTGCCTACATCAGTCGAAAACTCCTACCACGCGAAGTCAGCTATGCAGCGGTAGAAAAGGAGTGTTTGGCTCTGGTGTGGGCACTAAAGAAGTTAACCCCCTATTTGTATGGACAAGAGTTCACTCTGGTTACAGACCATAACCCGCTGGTGTGGCTCAACCGGGTCGCTGGGGACAATGGCAGATTGTTACGCTGGAGCTTATCCCTGCAGCCCTTTAATTTCACAATCACCTACCGACCCGGGAAGCAGAACGGCAACGCCGACGGATTATCCCGGCAAACAGATCTCAGCCCAGCCTAACCCCACGAGTCTGGACAGCCTTAGTCTGCCCCGAAAAGGGGTCAGACAGTGTCTGCCAGAGTGTTCCACAAAGAGGGAGCATTGTTACAAAAGACTGGAAATCACTATGTTGCTGTTTTAACTCACCGAGTGATACTGTTTGCCACTGCATAAGTTAAGCAGAAAACCACACGAATGGATTATGCGAACCCTTATGAAGGCTCCATTCGTGGTACGAACGGGGGACCCCACACCAACTGGCGTGTGCCGCCACTTAACCCCGTCACCCCACAAACTACCGAACGGTCGACCACCCGGCCCCGGAGTGTGGCAGCCATTAACCACCCAGGTGCCTGCGGTTTGCGGTTAACCACAACGTAATTGGGAGGCCTGGGGGCATCGACGTTCGCACCCAAAGTACCGAAGGGAAAATACCAAACTATCAACCGAACGACAACCCCCTACAGCGGGTCGTGTGACGCTCGTTAACTTGTGGTTTTTGCGGTTAACCGCAGGTCAAGTACCCTGCTCCCAGGTGGTCCTCATTCCCTTACCGAACGAGCCCACTACCAGCCAGACAGCGGGACTTCGCATGAACTGATACCGAGTTTAGTTCCACGAGTTAGACACGAAGTCCCGCTGCTCGCTAAAACAGCAGAAAACATGGCCGCCAACAAAGACTAATAATCCCAAAATGCCGAACGGACTTCATACGGCAGAAACAGTACATTCTGTTCGTGGGATTAGAGCGCCATTCGCATGTTTTATTTACACGAACGTGAGCCTTCAGATGAATGGTAGAATGCGGGGTTTGTCTTTATTAATGTAAAAGTTATGGATTTTTATGCAGTTTTCTGGGACATAATAAAACGTGGTCTTTGGTGCGCTTGGAGATAATTAGATTGTATAACCGTTGGCCTCATTATCTCCAAGCTGGGCGGGTACTAATTCAAAGGATACACTGTATTGTGATTGGATATGTGTCTGTACTGTACCTGTATTCCATCAGGTCCACAGGGGGCTGTCCTTGGACCTGAGGAATCACATAAATTGCCATGCTATGTGCCAGTAAAGCCAGTTCGTTTTGACCCTCAACTTGCAGCCTCGACTCATGTTGTAGGGATCCGGGATATTGATGCTTATATCGTGCTTGGGGATATTCTACATTTGCAGTTTACTACCGAAAGACCTCCGTTCGACTCTCTGCAGCGGGAACCAGGACATCCAAGCGATCAACCCTCCTGCTAGACCGGGGGCAATCGTAACACCGGGAAATGCCCAGCAATGAAAAGTTGGCAGTGTAGCGTGACAGGCAGTTATCACAGATCATAAGAAGGGAAAAAAAAAAACAGAATTGGCACCTTTTTAAACTTGTTACCCTTAAAGGGACTCTATAGGCACCAAAACAACTTAATAATGGAGTTTTGGTGAATAGATCATGCTCCTGCAATCTCACTGCTTAATTCTTTGCTATATAGAGTTAAAGTAGAACTGTCCTACCTCTGAAAAATAGTATTTCATATTTTCCTATCCTATAGTGGCAGTACTACAGTGTGGTGTGCACTTCTTCTTGGTACAAGCAGGACAAGAAAGTACTGAGGTTGAAGCCACTGGATTTTAGTCTGTCACCAGGATGGACAAGCAGGCTGCATTTGCATGGTTACAAGTCTGGTGAGGCACACGGGCTGCTGCAAATGTCTGATCAATCCCCGGGTGGTGAACTGAAAGACTCTGCTCCGTTGTAAACTGTTAT
Organism: Pelobates cultripes; assembly: GCA_933207985.1. Lineage (NCBI taxonomy): Eukaryota > Metazoa > Chordata > Amphibia > Anura > Pelobatidae > Pelobates > Pelobates cultripes. Next base: position 10,376,383 of record OW240921.1, read on the forward strand.
GGAGCAAGTAAAGCTGCATTCACTTATGCTGAGTGGTATTCTTGGAGTGGTATTCTGGTGTATTTTTAGGGCTGGATTTTACTCTTTAGAACTAAAGTCAAAACATTGTCTGGAAGAAAATATTCCAACTGCTATGCATCTGCTAAAGAATCATGGATTATCAACAGAGAAAAATCACAACTTCGGATAACATCGGTTATTCAGTTCCTGGGCTTATTAATAGACCCTGTCTCTTCATCTGCTTCCTCAAAAGAAAGATAAGATAAATCTGGCTCCTTCAAGCACCAACTTGATCAATCCGTAAAGCTATGAGCGTACTTGGTATCCTCACTTCTTGAAACCCAGCTGTCAAATGGGTAAAAGCAGCCTTAAGACCTCTTCAATGGGAGATTCTCAAACACTGGTCCAAAAGAGGGTGAAGATTTAGAGATCAACCTATCAACACAAGTCCAGAAGAAGTTGAAATGATGGAAACAAAGTACCTATCCTTAGGTTATCCTTTCTATCTACGGGAATAGATCATTACAACCAATGCTTCAAAATTCGGATGGGGTACACACCATTTTGTCAAGTCATTTTGGTCTCCAAAAGAATCAAGCGAGTTAGCAAATTACAGAGCGCTGAAAGTGGTGTTCTAAGCTCTTCAGGAGTTCAAGCCTTAGGTTGCAAGGAAGGCTGTCGGTTTCCAGTCAGACAACCTCATGACTGTATCGGAACAGACAAGGTGGAACAAAAATCAGAGCACTTCACCTTCTCTGTGGCATTTGCACATTTAAAATTGTAAGTTCTATCAGCACTTCATATAAAGGGCATGGACAATGTTATTGCAGATGAAAGCAGCTGGGCACAGTGGTCTCAGGCAGAATAGTCTATATACCTGAACACTTTTGCAAGCCTCTTAAGAAAAATTGGTTTGCAGAAGTGGATCTGTCCAGATGAAAGAACAGGAAAGTTCTGATCTTCACCTCCTTATACAGACAAGCTGGTCCTCTGTTCCTGGGCGGTATGTTAATTCCATGTGATTTCAAGTTGACTTACCAGTTTCCTCCAATGGCATCTATTCCCAGAGTCCTTAAGAAAATCAGGACGGACAAGGCATTGGTAATAACTATCATTCCGTATTGGCCAAACAGAAACTGGTTTTCGGAATTGAAACAGATGGCTTTACCCTTCTGGGAGCTTCCGGTGTCAACCCCACTGCTGGAAAACAAACCACTTCCAAAAGGCACTTTCGTTGTTCCAATTGACAGCTTGGCTGCTGCAAGGTCTTCTGAACACGGAATTCCATAAAAATTGTTTGTTTGATCTACAGTACTTCTAAAATCTACCTAAGGATTTAGAATAAGTTTCTGCATTGGTGTAGAGATGATGACTGTCTTTATAGTGAACCGTTTGATAACATTAAGATTGTCTGGTCTTGGTGTTTCGACCTGAAAGGTACAGGCCCGTAGCCATTTTCTGGTTCAGGATTTTGCCTCCAACATGCTGACTAGAATATTCTTCAAGTCTCTTCTTCTTAGAAGGGCCTCCTTGGAAATCTGTTCCCTGCTAGGGATTTATTGATGGTTCTTAAGGCATTGTGTTTTGTGGCTTGTTTAGGGTTTTTTATTTATTTATTTTTTTGAACCCTTGGGGGAAGTTTCAGTTAACTTCTCCCTCTCAAGATGGTGGTTCTGGTGACAATTACTTTTGTTAAAAGGCTCTATGTTCATCAGAAGTATTCACTATTTTTCCATTAGGACAAAGTTGTTCAACTGAAACCATTTTTTCTGCCTAGGGTTTTATCAAAAAGATCGATTTTAATCAACCTATTGTGTTGCACTATTTTTTTGCAGTTCTGCATTATCTGCTCAAGAGAAGAAGTTGCACCTTCTGGATCTTAGATCATTGGAAACACCTATTAACTGTCAAGGTAAATTGCTTAGAAATGAAGCCTCTAAACCTTCTATTGCTAGATGACTCCCTGATACCATAAAATTAGGTTAGCAGTTTTGCATTGCTGTTTCAAGTTAAAGCTCATTCCACAGGGGAAATGGCAAGGTTTGGTGCCACACCAGAAGACATCTGAAACGCAGCGGTCTTCATTTAGCACATTCTTCAAGCATTATAGGCTAGATATCTTCTCTTGTGCAGAAGCTGCTTTTGTGCGTAAATTACCCACTTTTTTTTTTATTATTTTTTGGGGGGGGGGATCTTGCTATATTCCCACTCTACTATATGACCTGCTACTATATGACCAGTTATTTAGCTAATTTTATAGTTTTGCATTTGAATGGTGCTCAACGGTTTCTTGCTATTTACTGAGGTTGAAATGAAGTTTCTGGATTTTATAGGGTAAGGAGGAGGGATAATTTGAATTTATTTTATTTTACTTTACTGTCTGCTTGTCCTGAAAATTAATGCACTTCTTAAGCGGTAAAGTATGATCCTCTAGAGACTTCAATGCTCTTTTACGCATGCCCGAGAGTGCAAAAGTGATGTTGGCTGAAGAGGACTTGCCGGTCGAAGATGGTCATGCCTGCAAGGGACTGGTTCAGGTACGTAAATCTCACCTTTACCTTGCCACTGGACCACTAGTGCTGATGTCACTGTTGGGGATCTTTGCAAAGTCCCCAGATGGTGACAGTGCTGCTTGAAATAACTCTGTGTGTACACCACTAGTGACACTCCCTTCTAAACACTTCCTAAATTATAACCTAACCTAACTGTTAATAGCTTCCTAGACCCTGCAGGAGTCTCCTGTGTGTAATTAACGTTCGATTTATAGAACAGGGGTATTAAACAAAAAAAACTCTAAAGTAAGTTAATATCTGGTTGAAAATGAAACCATTTGTCTTAATGCGTGCTAGTCGCAGCAAGGGGCAGTGTGGCTAGGGCTGCATGGACAAAATCAAAACTCCTAAATGGCATAGAATTGAGCAGTGAGAATGCAGGGGCATGGTCTATACATCAATACTTCTTAATTGAGCTGTTTTTTCGATGCCTAAATTGTCCCTTAAAGCATCAGTGCTACCAGCCTTGGTGGCCACATTTACACAAGTGACTTTGTGACACCGGAGCCTGGCATGACATATCTCGAACTTATTGGGATCAATGTGCACATTCTACAAAGTTTACTTGAAATATTCTGGGGTTCCAGAGAAGGTCTTTAATCATGACAGGCAGGGTAACAGAGTTAAATCTTATTCCTGTTCAGATAAGGAGCTAATAAAGGGATAGAAACTGATGTGATTTTATTTTTGGCATGTATCTAGCGCCAACTTATTCTAACGCTTTTTTACAAAACTATAAAGGGGAAATATAAAAATGTAACAATTACATAATGTTACAGGAACAAGAGGTTGATGAGGACCCTTGTATGCGTGTTTGTGTGTGTGTGTGTGTGTATATGTATTCGGGAGCAACAGATTAGCAGTTGGGCCAGTAAAATTGGCTGGTATTCGGTAATAATCTGTATAAATTATACCAATATAATCTTATTTATATAAAGCAATTAGGCAACAGAGTGGATTTGCCACAGACCCCTACCCCTTTATAATATTATAAATGGAGAAATGTAATAATAAATGAGACAATTGCAAAATGTTACAGAAAAACTAGGTATGTGAGGACCTTTCTCAAAGAAGCTTACAGCCTAGAGAAGGTGGGGGTCTAAAACTACACTAGGGCAGCAAGGGAGACGGAAAACTAGGTGGAAAAGTAGCAGGAGTGGAGTGTGGCTCTTAAGAAGAGAGCAAGAGACCGATATGTGATGTACAAGTTACCTCTGGGAGGTCATAAGCTGTGACTGACCGCCTTGCACCCTGACCGGGTACCTCCGTCAATCGCTGCTTCCTAGTACTTGCGAGTACCATTGGCACTGCACCATAACACCATAACCACCGTAAACCCCACAAATCGCCGCAGCTTGGTTGGGGTCTCGCTGTCCTCCACCCTCCCTGGACCCAAGACCAGGATCCAGCTTCCAATGGGTAGGCATCTCCTAGTTCAGAGAACGTAGCAGGAGCAGCTCTTAGAAGAGCTAGTGATTATACTCAGGGGCGTATTGTGATATAGCAATCCCCAAACATGAGCCAAGACTTCATGAAGGGGTAACGTATTCTGTTTAATGGAAGCCACAGCTGGCCTTTTATGCAAGGTGTACACCCACATGGACCTTGTTGGGGACGGGGACACAAAGCTTACAAACCAATTAGAACAGTAATGAAATGTACGACACTCCCATAACAAACATACAATCCCACCCCTCTGCCTGTGAGAGTCAAATACTGTATTAACCCAAATATCTCGAGGCAGAAAAAAACACATTTTACAAAACCCCAAAACACAACATACCCCCAATGTTACATCCCCTGATAGCCAAATATCACCCGGATCAGTTAAGGGGTTCAAGAATTCCCTGGAAGTCTTATTTTTAACCGACCGTGCACATGGTCCCATGCCCAAAATGGTTCCAAAGAATTAGTGCGAACGGTCGGTCTCTCTCTCTGTCTGGAGTACAAAAGTACATACTTCACATGAACAGAGCCTTTTAAAGTACATTGGGCAAGGTATATTGCAGGGCCCATAGTCCTGAGGCAAGAGGCTGGCCAGCCGGCCCCTCCAAGAACCAGTGATGAGGTTACTTTCGTCACATAAGCATTTCTGAAAAGATATGCTTTTTTTTAGGGACTTCTTAAATGATTGAAGATTAGGGGGAGAGCCTGATGGTGGTAGGCAGGCTGTTCCAAAGGAAAGGAGCCACCTGTGAAAAGTCCTGCAAGTACGAATTTGCAGTAGGGGTGCAAGCAGTGGACAAGAGAAGGTCACAGGCAGAGTGGAGAGACCACGAAGGGGCATATCTACAAATCAGTGAAGAAATATAACCGGGACTATAGCTTTATCGGTATTTTGAATTGACACTTATAGGATACAGGAAGCCAGTGAAAGCAGTGGCGTACATACCAGGGTCGCGGCTGCGACCGGGCCCGGCCCACCAGGGGGCCCGGTCGCCCCTGCGACCTGGTATGTACCCACAGGGCCAGCCACTTCTCCTGGGGGGCCCATGAGCCGGCCACCTCAGGGCCCCCCTGAGGCTGGCCCTGCTGACCCCGGCGGGCGGGCTGTCTGGGTGGCCGGCGCGTGAGGGAGCACTCTCCCCTGTGTGCTTCCTGTTCAGCTCCCTCGCCAACGCGTAGGGATGCCGGCACGGGAAGATGACGTCATCTTCCGGCTCCGGCATCAGTGCGGCGCGCGAGGGAGCTGAAGAGGAAGCACACAGGGGAGAGTGCTCCCTCGTGCGCCGGCCAGCCCAGCAGCACCACTGGACCCCAGGGAAACCCCCCAGCACTCCAAAAGGTAAGGAGGCTGGGGGGATTAAATTTAAAAAAAATTTTTTTAGTGTGTTTGTGTGTTAGCGTGTGTGTTTGTGTGCTAGTGTGTGTGTGTTAGTGTTTGTGTGTGTCTGCTAGTGAGTGTGTTACTGTGTGTGTCTGTTACTGAGTGTGTTTGATGTCTGTTAGCTAGTGTGTATGCGTCTGTTCGTGAGAATGTGTGTGTCTTTAGCATTTACCTTTCTCCAGCGTCGGACACCCTTGGCGCTGGGGATCGCTCCGCCTCTCAGCTCCGAATGCACTTGCGCGGCAAGAGGCGCGCGCGCATTTAAACCGCCCATAGGAAAGCATTACTCAATGCTTTCCTATGGATGTTGAGTGTCTTCTCACTGTGATTTTCACAGTGAGAATCGCGGAAGCTCCTCTAGCGGCTGTCAATGAGACAGCCACCAGAGGCTGGATTAACCCTCAGTGAAACATAGCCGTTTCTCTGAAACGGCTATGTTTTCAGCTGCAGGGTTAAAACTAGAGGGACCTGGCACCCAGACCACTTCATTGAGCTGATGTGATCTGGGTGTCTGTAGTGGTCCTTTAAGTGTGTGTGCATACTTCGGTTGCGGGGTCGCAGCCCTGCAACCCCTGCGACCAGGTGCCCGCCGCCATGTGTTGCGGCCCCAACCCGCGCCGAGTAAGCGTGGGGGGGGAGGCCCACGGATCAATTTCCACACCGGGGCCCCATGGGTCATGTGTACGCCACTGAGTGAAAGGATCGACAGAGGGACGAGGCATGGGAAGAGCGACATTTGTGAGAATGATCAGCCTGGTGGCAGCATTTATTACACCTTGTAGTGCGGCTTCTGGCGAGACCAACTGGAAGAGAATTCCAGTAATCCACTACACTCTCACAAATATTCTTGAAAACCTTTATAATCTGACCGGCATGTATATTTTGTGCATTTACCAATATAAATAAAAGAGAGATTTACAAAAATGTTCAGTAAAAGGCATATTTATGTAGAAATATTTTCTTTTCCTTATTTGTTTTTTTTTTTTCAGAATTGTAAATTAACAGAATGTTGGTACTGGTTATGGCCAATTGGCCTGAAACGCGACTGATAACTGGTATCGGCTCTAATAAATCTCTTTTAATCTGTCAATTGGTAGTTAAGAAAAAAGAATTAAAAGATATATTATTTTCATGTTTTCTGTCTGCATCACTGGACTAATGGCTGCACTCTAACAAAATTAAATTTTATATATTTTCTGGAAACAAAATATTCTTGGCTTATGTCTGAATTCTGCGTATATGTAGTTATTGGTACATAACAGGAAGCCGTATGGTTGATTATACGCTGTACTATAAGCTTAGATGATGATATGGCACAATTTATGCGGTCTCTGTCAAAGTGTAAAATTTAGCTTTAGTGTATGTATATATATCTCTTAGCATTTCACTGGGGTTTGTAAAGACTAAAGTATAACAAAATGTGAGCATTTTTATGCTGCATCTATGTCAGTTATCTTCTCTTCTGTTGTAAGAGAATCTTTATTTATATTATTCCTAGTAAACCATATGGTGAGGAAACGTAGAAGCTGGTTTGTTACTCTAGCTCTTCCAAAATAGCGGTGGTTTGTTCATTTCCTTCAGACACAATAAAGCCTTTGCTTTGTGTGCGTTTAGACAGTATAATTAGTAAATCCCACAGAATGCACTTTTTACACAACCATAGTTTTAATCCACTTAATTATTATGCCTGCACTGTAGTGTCTACGTCCTATACACATCCCTCCCATGTTCTCTAAATATAGCTGAAAGCAGCTGCTCCACTGGGTATCTGAACTCTCTGTGGGATCATGTTCAAGGGCATTTATTAAGTCGCCTGGGTCCTGGGGCATAACACAGCTGCTGGTTGTACCTACTGCTGCTGGAGCGCACTATGCATGATTACATAACACAGCTCAAATGGAAATTCTTGATAGTTTACAATTGAATTTCAAATTTTATATACTCGAGGGCCCATGTATGTTGCATAAATGTTTTTTAGAGTGTTATGGTACTTTCAGGATTCAATACAGATTATAAACTCTTTACTACTTTTAACCTTCTCTTTTGATTGAAAATCTGAAGTTTTGCAAATGTGGCACAACATTTTAGTGATGTAGCTGCTCCAGTGTTGAGAATTCATCTCAGATCAAAAAAATACCATACAGGCACATGTTTGTTCCTTATCTCAAACAAGATCCTCTAAATTTAACAAACTACAAGTTATAACGGGAACTAAATTGTCATGGCATTCTTGGAATCTATATCGTAGTAGTCTGAGATGACCGGATGATTATTTATAAAGCACCAACATACTCTTAAACTGGCATGTCCTTGACTTTAACAGACCAAATTCAGAATTTGTTGTGGGACTGGCAGGGTTTTGTAAAGGAAAAATATAGTATCAGCCAGTATTGGGTTAAACCAAAAGCCAAGTGAAATTTTTGCATCCTCCTCATACAGGCCACAGTACGTCAGCCAGAAGATCTAGGACAGGTGGATTTTATCCTAGGCTAGAGTATCTATGTTAAAGCATATTCCCTGAGGGGTATCCCAATGTTCTTTAGCTCTCTCAATGTTCTACCAAGACTGCAATTGTACAAGGAACTAGCTGCAGATCTCTCAGCTTGCCAAGCCCAGCTTTTATTGCCAGATATTTTGTTCTTTCCTGTTACAAAAACAGTCTATACAGATGGCTTTAAGGTGTTTTTTTAATATATATATTATTTATTTATTTTCCCTGTATCCAGATTCTTCTAACCTTTTTTTTCATGGAGAGTTTTGCACAAAGAAAAATGTTTACTTTTATAACCCACCATACATTTACTACTAGTACAGGAGATATGTAAAATTCATTTGTCTGCTAGCCTAGGTATTCTGGGATAAACCCTTCTCCTGTGATTCAAGTAGTCATATTTTTTGTCTTATTTTTCACTACAGTACTTTTTGTACATAATAAAGTCAGATTATATTGACTGATTGAAGTTGTCATAGTGTGCATTCTATATTATATAGTCATAACCACATGTCCTTAAATTTCACATGGAAGATTTTTCATATGAAATAGTTGCATTGTGGCATCTACATTTATTTGGGTATTGCATCCAGTGATGTTGGTGTCTAGATTTTTAGAATCCTTGTATAGTTTTGATCCAGATGGGAGAGGGTAACGTGTTCAGATTTTGTTTTGAGGTGGTGAATGTTGAGTTGACCACTGTTCATATTCACAGCAGCCAAGCATCCATTACATATTGGCTCATTATAGCATAATATAAGCTACATAATGCAAAAACACTGGGTATTGCCTGACTTTTATTCTACTTTGTGTTTCCAGAGATAGCAGTATCCATCAGGTGAATGTCTGATTTCAGATTTAATTCACTAAACTGTACATAAATAAAACAAACAGAACCTGCAAAATTCCAGATATGGAGTCTAAATTCTGTTACATATACACACCCCCACCTAGACCGGTGGGGCTTATCTTGAGTGGACTGTCTCACTGGTTTATCCCATGGCTTGACAAATTTGCTTGGAATCTAGGAGCCAGCTAAAAAAATTAGGAGCCAGAGAAATAAACACTAAAAATACAATTCTTAAAGGAACACTATAGTCACCAGAACCACTACAGCTTAATGCAGTTGTTCTGAAGTCTTAATCCTATCCCTGAACACTTTTCAATGTATACACTGACTTTTCACACAAAAGGCAGTGTTTACATTGCTGCCGAATAACACCTGTAGCGACCGTCACTCAGACTACCTCTAGAGGTGCTTCCTGGGTCAGTTCCCTATGGAGATGCGTTGATTCAATGCACCTCTACGAGAAGTTAAATTGGTGCATTTTCCCGTGCATGCAAAATAGTCTTCCAATGATATCCTACGGGGAATCATTGGATTGGCTGAGATCGTCAAGTTTGATAATCTCAGCCATGGAGGTGGGGCCAGGCGCAGTGTCATCAGCACAGCGTGGGAGAAAGAAGGTGAGTAAAAACACCTTTCCCATGTGATTGGAGAGGAGACACAGTTAGACACACACACACTCACAGACATGCAGACACACTCACAAGTAATTACTTTATTTAAATCCACCCAGCCTCCTTACTTCTGGAGAGCTGGAGTGGATCGGTCCAGTGGAGCTGCAGTCATCACCCTCTCGCGCCCTGTTTAGTGAGCCGAGGGCCGGAGTGACGTCATAATCTGGCTCCCGACATCATTACAACCGTGTGAGGGAGGTGAGTAGGGAGATTACAGCTCTCTCACCGTGGGACTAAGTCATCTGTCCGCCCCCTCTGCTCTCCATTACCTGGCCGCCCCTCTCCCTCAGCAATACATGAGCCGGCCGCTCCACTCATTCTGTCAGCCGCTCCATGCCGGTCGCCCCCCTCCCTCCCTCAGCAATACATGAGCCGGCCTCCCTCCCTTATCTCTTAATGAGCCGTCTGCGTCACTGTCAGCAGCTTGCCTCAGCCCTCAGTGATCCGACTGCCTGCCTTTGCTCTCAGGCAGAATGTGACCTCGGGGGCTGAACAGGCTCACAAATCCCATGCGCCAGGACAAGTTTCCTGGTCGCCATGGCGACCTGGGATTTGTCGAGCCCTGGTTTATCCTGTTGCGAAAGATGGCTTCCACAGCTTGCCTGAATGATATGCTTTTTAAGATGGTGGATGGGCCTTCTACAGAGGTGCAAAACGTAGAAAGCAGAAAACAGCTTGATTTCAACAGGCTTGTGGGCTCTGTTGAAAGAGCGACTAGCTGAATCAACTCATCAGCCTTTGAGATTGTATAACAGGGGTCAGGTGAAGCAAAACTCCACAATGCAAGGGCCACTTTGGGCTTGAACCCACCACACCAGCTGCCTAGGTAGAAAACAGACTATCAGAAACCGAGACGGTTCTCCAACTTCTTTCGACAGGTTTCATTGTTGAGGGGTATGAGTTTTTTTTTGTTTTGTTTTTTTAAGAGCACTTGGGTCGTGCTGGTGGGAGGACCTTTGATCAAGCCTGAAGCTGGAGGTGGGCCCTGACTGGGTACATAGATACTGATCACCATGGTGGACTATCAAAATACCCATTAGGACTGGCATGCATAGGAGTAGGCTGATAACCAAGCCTTACATGTGATACTTGATCACCTTGCCAATGGTGTAAATACCTAGAGTTTAGAATTCTTTGACAGATTTTCTTATACTATAAAATTCTTGTGAACTTTCGTAATACCATAAAACTGCCTCATTAGGTGTTTTTATGTACTTACTCTTGCTGTCAGGGCATTGCAAGCTTGCATGTATTTTCATTGCACAACAAAAATAAAGAAATTTAAATTAAAAAATAAATAAGAACTGAACTGCCCCTGGCAAGCTTGGGCTTCACCTTTATCACATAACACCAAGATACTAGTTATGAAATTCATTAGAGAAGGTAGGCAGACACAGACCCCAGTAATTGCGCTGTGCCTGTAATGCCCCCCCACCCCCCTTCCCCTTGTGTAGAATGCCACAATTCAAGGACCTTCCGCTCCTTGATCTTAGTAAACCAGACCGCTGGTGGGCCTATATACCGTTTTCTATATAGGGGAATCCATTGATTAGCTATTATATTATTTATATAGCGCCAGCAAATTTCGTCTCCTTGTATAATGGGCTATCTTCAGGGAGCCAAGCTATGGACAGCAGAACTGGATAACTTTTTTCTCCCAAATTGGTTATTGTAACTTGGCATTCTGATATCTATTTGCTACATTTTTTAACTTCTTGAATGAAAATATTTAGGTGGTGTTTGCTTAAAAACACAATTGTATTGAATTGACAGACCGAATTTTCAAATTTAAGTAAAAAGTCAGTATGTGGAAACATTCTCTAGCTCTTCGAGTCCCCGCTTTCTTTTAGCCTACATTTTTCATTATATAGCTATTCGCTACATAACCCAAGTGTTTAGTCACTGAACACGAAGGACACTTATCACTGTATTGTGGACCCTTTTCATCTAATTTTTATTTATTTTTTCTGGCCCAATTTACTATAAAGGTCTTCTGGAAACTTTTCAGGAATCTTTGATAAATCCTCTGGTGTTGGCTGTTCCATGAAAAGTGCTGCAGCAGCCACACACCATCTCAGAGCCACACTGAGTGGAACGCATTCAGTGATTGGCTTTACGCACTCGATGTCCTGCGTGTCCTACGTAACTCCAGGTCGGAGCGTGATGCGAGAGGGTAAGCCGCCTTTAGTAACTGCGCATGCGCGGATCAGTGACCCCTCCCCCGCTGGCCGCATTGGGTGCGCATGCGCAGTATCGCGGGCAGGTGCGATGGAAGCTTCTGGAATAGCGGAGAGTCAGCCTTCACAGCGTACCGGGAGGAGACCGGAGAATCCGCGGGATACGGCGAAGCTTTCTGTGGATAACAGCGACTGGCGCTCTTGGAGTTAACTCGCGTGGACCTAGTACTCCGCCAGCCGCTGCTTTACTGTGGGAGCTCGGATTCGGTGGATTGTTATTGTTGCCGCCATTTTGTGGTCGCTGGAGTGTTATCCGCCATTTTATGTGCAAGATGTTGGCGCATGCGTGATATCTCCAGTATGGCGTTTGCTAGACGTGCGAAGTGTGATCGGCCATCGTACTGCAGCCCATTACACCTTGCAACCTATGGCTGACTGAATTACCGTGCTTGTTCTAACTGCACCCCATCCCTGCCCCCCTCCTACTGACAGCACCCCATCCCATCCCTGCCCCCCTCCTACTGACAGCACCCCATCCCTGCCTGCCCCCCTCCTACTGACAGCACCC
>OW240921.1:10388618-10581075 GCA_933207985.1 Pelobates cultripes
AACCAAAAAGCTCAGCCTGAAAACCAAACCAGTAATTAGCATGATTTTTTGGGGGGCTATTGTTTAAACAGATACATTTAAACAATTTACATCATTAGAAGACTTTTCAATGTGACTGACTTGTAACCACAGTAGATTTGTGTGGGTTTATAATGGGTTGTTTGTTGTGAATATTACCACCACCCTAAATATTAAATGTGACTGACAAACACAGGTTGGCTAACCACATCCTTACATCATCTCTAAAACCAGTAGGCAGTGTTCATATAATGCAAGCAATCAGCTTCCCCAGTACAGATCTCTTCTATGAATGCCCACCTCCTACCGACACTTTACTTATTCTTTTGTACCTTCTTCTACGTTATATATCTCAGTGCCTGGTTGATTAGCATTTCGTCACTTCCCATCGGATTGCTAATTACCTTATTTTCGTTTCCTTACTGATGGGGATACGTTATTCGCTGATAATTATTTCATCTCTGTCAGTCGCTGATAGTACACTTTCGCCCTACCGTTTTCCATTGATTAGTAGCTCATCTTCAGCCTTCTTCCACTGACAAGCATTTTTCCTCTACTGATTAGCATCACCTTACCTCGATTAGCACTACCTCAGCCTCTACTGACAGCACGCACTCGTTCTCTTCCCATTGACACCCCACCTTCGCTTCAGCCTTGACGATAAGAGTTCTACGCCTTCTACTGACAGCCTCTTCCTGGCTGACAGCACCCCACCCCTGCCTGCCTCCTACTGACAGCACCCCACCCCTGCCTCCCTCCTACTGACAGCACCCCACCCCTGGGGTGCATTCTACACAAGGGTCAGTAGGAGGGAGGCAGGGGTGGGGTGCTGTCAGTAGGAGGCAGGCAGGGGTGGGGTGCTGTCAGTGTGAGGCGTGGGTGGGATGGGGTGCTGTCAGTAGGAGGGGGGCAGGGGTGGGGTGCTGTCAGTAGGAGGGGGGCAGGGATGGGATGGGGTGCTGTCAGTAGGAGGGGGGCAGGGATGGGATGGGGTGCTGTCAGTAGGAGGGGGGCAGGGATGGGGTGCTGTCAGTAGGAGGCGGGCAGCAGGGATGGGATGGGGTGCTGTCAGTAGGAGGGGGGCAGGGATGGGATGGGGTGCTGTCAGTAGAAGGGGGGCAGGGATGGGATGGGGTGCTGTCAGTAGGAGGGGGGGGGATCTGTACTGGGGAAGCTGATTGCTTGCATTATATGAACACTGCCTACTGGTTTTAGAGATGATGTAAGGATGTGGTTAGCCAACCTGTGTTTGTCAGTCACATTTAATATTTAGGGTGGTGGTAATATTCACAACAAACAATCCATTATAAACCCACACAAATCTACTGTGGTTACAAGTCAGTCACATTGAAAAGTCTTCTAATGATGTAAATTGTTTAAATGTATCTGTTTAAACAATAGCCCCCCAAAAAATCATGCTAATTACTGGTTTGGTTTTCAGGCTGAGCTTTTTGGTTTCCACACATTGTACTATATTATAGAGGTTTACTCATAGTTTGAGACAGGTTCAAAAATAGACCAGATTTCTCTCATATTAATAATGTTAACAGCAACTTTTGAATATATCGGTGGTTGAGCCTTTCATGTAAACAGATTCAATAACTGGTGAGATTAATAAAAAAATTGTTTAAAAAGTGTGACTTTGGTGGGCTCTGTTTGAATTTTTGTTTTTTCTGGCATATGGTGGCAGTACATGTGGGTTTTGCTCCTTTCCTGTGGACAAGTATGTAACAAGATTAAGTTAACAAACCCCTCCCCCTTGCCCTATATAAGGGCTATCTGGCAAAATCTACCCCAGTTTCCTTTCTTGTCCCGAGAGGGAAGGACACAACATCTAAATGGTGAGACACATAGGCTCCTGGTCAGGGGGATCCGGTCCGAGAGCTGCCCGTGTGGTTGGCTGAGAGACCATGCTTCCGACCGGTAGGTTACGGAGCAAGTGGATATGTGATTCCTTTTATGCCAAGAAGGGTTCCGGCAATACTTCCTGGAGGCGGAGTTTATCTGGCGCACAGCGGTGAAACGCACGCCCAGGTGGTGCGTTTCACCTAAGCTTCCGGTTGTGCTAGTACGCATGCGCAAACCGAAAGCTTTATTTAAAAAAAAGCTTCAAAATCTAAGCTGTGCAGGTACCTACTGCCAGCAGGGATGCTTGTCAGAAGAGGTACTCCTTGTCACCAACCCCCACACGGCTCAGAGGTATTTTAAGGTAAGATTAACTAATCTTTACTTTAAAATTATCTCTGTAAAGTTTATACACGAAGGGTACAAGGAAAAAAAATGAAGACTATGAGGGAAGAAGAGTGGTAATAAAAAAGAGAGTTTCGGCACTATATGCTCTATGTATGAGTTACTGTGAGCAGTATATGTACCCACTATATGCTCTATGACAAGTGAATGAGCAGTATATGTACCCTCTATATGCTATGATGAGTTGCTGTGAGGACTCAGAGTGTGTGTGTATATATACCGTATTTTTCGCTCCATAAGACGCACCTCACCATAAGACGCACCTAGTTTTTAGAGGAGGAAACCCAGAAAAAAAATATTCTGAACAAACTGTTCCATAGTGTTTCTTACCATGGGACAGTTTGTTCAGAATATTTTTTTTTCTCCCCTGTCCCATAATGATCTTTAACCCCCCTTTCCTCTGTCCCATAGTGATTGTTAACCCCTCCTACCCTGTCCCATAGTGATTGTTAACCCCTCCTACCCTGTCCCATAGTGATTGTTAACCCCTCCTACCCTGTCCCATAGTGATTGTTAACCCCTCCTACCCTGTCCCATAGTGATGGTTAACCCCTCCTACCCTGTCCCATAGTGTTCTTTAACCCCTCCTCCCCTTGTCCATTAGTGTTCTGATCCCATAGTGTCCCCCCCTCCCATTGTCCCATAGTGCACTTTCCCTCCCATAGTGTCCCCCCTGCCCTTGTCCCATAGTGTCTCCCCCTCCCCTTGTCCCATAGTGTCCCCCCTCCCCTTGTCCCATAGTGTCCCCTCCCTTGTCCCATAGTGTCTCCCCCTCCCCTTGTCCCATAGTGTCCCCCCCTCCCCTTGTCCCATAGTGTCCCCCCCTCCCCTTGTCCCATAGTGTCTCCTCCCTTGTCCCATAGTGTCTCCCCCCTTGTCCATGTCCCATAGTGTCCTCCTCCCCTCCCCTTGTCCCATAGTGTGTCCTCCCTTGTCCCATGGTGTCTCTCCTTCTCTATGGGTCCCCTCCTTGTCCCATAGTGTCCCCTCTCCTTTCTCCCATAGTGTCTCCTCCCTTTCTCCCATAGTGTCCCCTCCCTTGTCCCATAGTGTCTCCTCCCCTCGTCCCATAGTGTCTCCCCCTCCCTTGTCCCATAATTACTTACCTGTCTTGGAGCGTGGGCCGGCTTCACAGCGCGCTCCGCGGTCCAGGAACTATTTCAGGTTCCGGTTTCCGGCGGGACTGAAAGGAAGTGTGCACTGAGTGTGCTAGTCCCGCCGGAAGCCCTGAAATGGAAGTAGACCGCGGAGGAAGCCGAAGCCGGCCCACGCTCCAAGACAGGTAAGTAATCTTCACATTCGCTCCATAAGACGCACAGACATTTCCCCTCACTTTTGAGGGGGAAAAAAGTGCGTCTTATGGAGCGAAAAATACGGTATATATATATATATATATATATATATATATATATCTATCCACTATATGCTCTATGTATGAGTTACTGTGAGCTATGACGAGTTGCTATGAGCATTATGTGTATCCGCTATATGCTCTATAATGAATTGCTGTGAGGTGTCAAAATATATATATATATATATATATATATATATATCTATATATATATCTCAAAAATAGAAAAGTCCTTGCACTCACGCTTGGATGATTTAATAACCGGGTGGGTGCTTGTAATCCAGGAAAATTCAAATAAATTAAGATAGCGATCAGCACTCACGGATTTTCAAGAATTAAAATTAACAATTTATTAAGTATCCATTAAAAGATCAATCCGTGAGTGCTGATCACTATCTGAATATATATATATATCCACTATATGCTCTATGTATGAGTTACTAGGAGGGCTCAGTATGAGTATACACTAGATGCTCTATGTAGGAGTTATTATGAGGACAGCCTCTGTATATGTATCCTCTATATGCTCTCTGACGAGTTGATGTGAGCTTTGTATGAGTTACTATGAGGACTAAACCTCAGTATAGGCTCTATAGATGAGTTAATGTGAGAATTCAGCCATCAGTATATGTATCCACTAGAGGCTCTATGTATGAGTTATTGAGGTCTCTGCCTCTCTATATGTATCTACTATATGCTCTACGATGAGTTGAGGTAGGGAATCAGCTTCAGTATATGCATCCACTTTTATGCGCTAGGTATAGTTACTATATAGACTCAGCCTCAGTCTATATACCCACTACATGCTCTATGTATGAGTTTTTAAGAGGACACAACCTCTGTAGATGTATCCACTATATACTCTAGGTTGAGTTTATGTGAGATCTCAGCTTCAGTATATGTCACCATATGCGCTATTTATGAGTTACTATGTGGACTCAGCCTCAGTATATGTACCCACTATAGTCTCTATGTAGGAGTTATTAGAAGGACACGGCCTCTTACTATGTAGCCACTTCATGCTATATGATATATGCTCCATATATGTGTTTCTATGAGGGTTCGGTTTCAGAACATGTGATTTTTATATACTCTATGTTGGAGTTAGGAGGACACCGCACAGTATAATGCTCTATGTAATATTTACTATAAGGACACAACCTTGGTAATTCTATCCTCTATATGCTCTATGTATGAGTTTCTGTGGAGACAGAGCCTCAGTATAGGTATTCTCTAGATGCTCCAGGGATGTGTTCTTGGAGGTTACTACCTCAGTCTATATATCCTCTATTTGTGCCATACATTAGTTACTGTGAGGTCGCCACCTCTATATATCTTCTGTGGCGCGGTTTACCACTCTGTTTTTGCACCTCTATATATTTATCTACATGTTGGATTACTTCTAGGAATCCTATCAGACAGCTTAACTTGCGGGAACCAGAGCTATATTTTTTTTTTTCTTCTCTCCTGGTTGCTCAACGCAATACTAAACATGATTCCTGGAGATCAGGATTAACCTATGCTACATTAGTGCCTAAATTGGCGATTGTCAAAGAATGATTCATTTGTTTTCTCTTTAGGTCTATGTTTGGTAACTTTATTGTTGCAATCATAGACGGCTGATACCGCACCTACACTTGAGATAATTTGGGATCAGAACAGAGGTAGACATGTCTGACGCCATCAGTTCTACCAGACATCCAGGGATCCTTATTCCCTTTCAAGGAGTTCCTTAGTCTCGTGTTTCAGTCCAACAGGTTGTTGGTTTTCTTTTTCCAACCATAGAGTAAGGGAGTTGGTAGAAGCAGATCCGGATTTGAAAGATATTGTTCCATCAGAGCTTAGTCCTTTAGTGGACTCTAAATGGGAGATTCTATAAGCCTAGTCGGGAAAGGTAGAGGCTCTACATGGGTGGGGTTTTTTTTCTTCAATTTTTCCCATCGTGTAAAAGCTCTACTTTCTTGGTGTAAGTCCTCAGAGTTCCTTTCAGGAGGCCTGTTTCTTGCGTCTGAAGTTCATTACAGATGCTCTCGTAATTGTTTGGTGAGCTTATCTAGTTTCCATCATACTTCGAGGTTTAGGTTGAGGGAAAATCCGCAGTTTCGGGGGTTTCAGCAATGCTTTCCGCCTTCACCCCTCCAGTCAGTGGATGCAGCGGAAGGCCATATAGATTCAAGTGGACTCCTGTACACTGGGTTCATATACGTCAACCGGCAAGGAGGAATCAGAGTAGGCGCTCTTTATCGCCTGTAGGCGGTTATCTTGCTGTGGTGCAAACATTTCTAGTAGATATTTCGACAGTTTTCTTTTCAGAGGGATCAACAATTACTTAGCCGTCAAGCTCGGCAGGGGTAATTGGAATCAGAGAGTTTGGTCCTGAGGTCCATGTGTTGTTTTATGTTCTGGAGAGGAACTTCGATTTTCCAGACTTGACCCTTAGGGCAAGCCTTACAGAAGCCAGGTTCCCCAAGTTTCCTCCCTGTTCAGAGCAGGTCCCTTCAATGAATAGAAATACTCTCATTGTAATGTACTGGCATACGTCTTTCTTCCGCTGTCACTATTTCCAAGGATTCTTCGGAAATGAGGGCAGTCAGAACTTTATCCTGGTTCTTATTCTACTCTAGGCCAAACAAGGTTCTTGTTCCCGACGTTCAAGAAGATGGCCTCCACGCAGTGGGAATTTACAATCTCATAATAAACAGGAATCTAACCTAGGGTTCTGTAGAAGTTCAGGTTTACATCCTGGTTACTGCTGTGTTAAAAACGACTACCTACTTTTTCGGTCTACTTTCATATAAAGGTCAAGTTTATTTTTTGATGGTGGGAACACCATTGCCCGCATGTTCATCCGTCTCTAAGACGCATGTTTCAATATTTTCTGTAAATTATTTTTTTCTGCAGACTTGGGTCTTTCTGCTTTGAAGTTCAAGCCTCAGTCCTCAGATTCACTCAGAAAGATTTTGCATCCGTTTGTTAATCTATAGGTTTGTTGTGATCTGTCAGGTCCAGACATCCTCCTAGAGATCTGTTTTTTTTTTTTCCTGGCTAGGGTTTATCATTGATTTTTCCAGCTCTTTCTGCCCCTCTTTCGATCTTTTGGAAGAGGTGTCCCTTACACGTTTCGTTCCTCTAGGTCACCTTCTTGGTGGCCGTCAGACCAGCTAAAAGATTCAGTGAGCTTCAGGCATTTTCTTCCCCAGATGATTTTTGCAGTATTGCTATGGACAGGGTGGTTCTTCACCTTACGAAACTTCCTTTTTTTCCTACAAGTCAACCGATTGTGTCTGCTTTGCCTTGGGTGGTTGTCCCACCTCTCTTCGGGAGTGTCACGAGCGTGGGCTTTAGGCCCAGCCGAGACAGTGGGTAGAGTGTGGAAGTGACAGGGTTAATTACACCAGACCCCTGGTTACTTGTTGCTAGTCCCAGCAACCACTCAATTAACCCCTGCAATCCCTTCTACACTAACCCCCTTAGTACACACTTTACTGCCACCACCAAGACTTTTAAACCCGGGCGTCTTAGGTTACCCCACACACAGGAGAATTATAGTATCACAGTTCTACTTTTACTGATAAAACATATATAGTTAACCCTTTTTGGTAACGTGTTTACCTGAGCTTTCCTCTGGAGAGTGAAGCTCATAGAGAACAGAGACACAAGCTGATTAAGTAAACATTTAATCTGACAAAAAAGGATTCACAGTGCTGAGTACAAAATACAGAAATAAATGACATACAGATAACAAATTGCAAAACAGTACATTAAATAAAATAGGAGAAAACACAAGAAATTCCTTACATGTAGTTACCCCATATAGAATTCTTGTGGGAGTCATAGATGGTAAAGGTCTCCTAGAAGTTGCTGACAAAAAAAAATGAATAACTGAACTCCCTGGATATATCTAAACTAGTTGTTTCTCAGTGGGCAGACCCCTGGTGGGGGGGACCAGAAGGGGTTGGTCTGGCAGTCTATTGCCCACTCTATGAAATTCCTTGTATTCAGCTCTGGTGATGGCTATCTAGATGTTTTATGGTCTAGGCCTGGTGCAAGATCAAAGACCACACTAAATGTCATCCCAAGGTTTACAAAAAAACAACTCTTAACATATATAAACACACATCAAACACCAACTCATGCTTTTGGCATGACAGGGAGCTTAAAGAGTTTTTTTTTTTTTTCTTGGAGCATTGCAAGGTTTTTCTTCCTAGGACTGAGGAGCTCAGGTATTCTGGCCTGTTTGTTAACCTCCAGTGTAGATTCCAGGGGTACGGAGCTTCCTGCAAAAAACTTTGGTTTAAATTGACTCAGACGAGCAAGTAGATTGGCATATTTTTCCGGTGGTCCTTAAGTGCCAATATCTCTTACGGCTCTTTTCTCTTAGGGTATTGGCTGCCCCTGGGGGGGTAGAACTCTTGTTTCTCCAGTAGATGTCTGTAAGGCAGCATCTTAGGCTGCCTTTCCACATCTTCGTTATTCTCTACAGGCTTGAGATATTCTCAGCCTCGTAAACGGCCTTTGGGCATAAAGTTTGCCAGCTGTACTAGCATTGGACCCACTCGGTTGGGGTATCTTGCTATATCCCACATGTACTGCCACCATATGCCAGAAAAAAATGACATTTTTACTTACCGTAAATTCTTTTTTTCTTAATATGGTGGCAGTACAACTTCCCTCCCTCTATATGTGTATATATAAACTCATTTTTAGGTTGTTTTGTGTTTTTTCTTGCTACTTACTGGGGTAGGTTTTGCCAGATAGCCCTTATATAGGGCAAGGGGGAGGGGTTTAACTTAATTAATCTTGTTAGATGCTTGTCCACAGGAAAGGAGCAAAACCCACATGTACTGCCACCATATTAAGAAAAAAAGAATTTACGGTAAGTAAAAATTTCTGTCTGCTGCATTGTTGTGTACCGTCAAGCCTTCAAC
This sequence comes from Pelobates cultripes, assembly GCA_933207985.1. Classification (NCBI taxonomy): domain Eukaryota; kingdom Metazoa; phylum Chordata; class Amphibia; order Anura; family Pelobatidae; genus Pelobates; species Pelobates cultripes. The sequence continues at coordinate 10,397,166 of OW240921.1, forward strand.
TTTCGTTCACTTAAATACATATTGCTTTTTTTTTGTCTGTACAAGTAAATGCGTCCATTTTACTTTCTATAATAAATATCATTGGTCCATCAGCTTATTGTGCTGCTGAAAATTCATTCTATGTACAGCTCAGCCACACAGGGAGGATCAACCAATGTATAGTGAGATAATTTCACTTATTCACTAAATCATGAATTGTGGAGAATTGTGGACTGAATTATTAAAATAGCCAATCTGGGACTAGCTCGTGTGTGTGTGTGTGTGTGTATTGTGATACTATCTAGAGTACAGAGGTACTAGAATCCTGAATGGGAATACAGTTTATAGGGTGTATTTGCAATGGTTGTGGAGGACAAACTGCATGTGATTGGTCCAGGCAGTGCTTCTCTGTCATAACCAGGTATGCTAAATGTGGATCCTGCCTCAACAGTCTCACTAGTTTAGTTTTGTATTATTTATGTCTGCATTGATTTTGAAGTGTTAAAAACGTTTATATATGAGGTGGGTCTATTAACATTTTTTTTTTTTTTTAAATTGCCTTTAATTCTATTGTTTAAAATCCATTGAGTGTACATAGAGCCAGTCAGCCATTGCAGCTTGGGCAGGGCTGTCTATTAGAAGTTACAGTGTGCACGTTTGCAGGACTTATTTGACCTCTGCGTCCCTGGCAGTCCCTTCACCGCACTTGATTCAATATCAGAAGCTTCTTAGTGAAACCTCTGATGGGTCATTTACATTTGGAAAAAGTGGGGGAGGAGGGGTTGCAAATGCTGCAAACAAGATTGTATATCCCTAGTTTTGTTTACTTCCGGTCTATAGTCCAGGTACTTTGTCGTAACTACGGTATTCATTCCACTGTATGACTTCTTCTAATGCTGAAGACCTCCTACATTTTATCATCATTTACACAGCAACCATTACAAGTTTTTCATTAGATAAACAAAGTGCAAGAGAAACTGCCAGATATTTTAGCTGAGAAAAGCTTTTGCCGAATTATAAAAATAATGCAAAATTCAGGATTAAATATCCAGTGCTGAGGAGTTGGTACCTTTTTAAAAATTTTTTATATATTATATTACTACATGTAGTCGATACTAGATTGGTTGTTAATATACCTGTCAAAAAGCTTTAATGCTGTCAGACTGTTCTCCCTTCACCTAGCTAATTGCATTATTTCCATTTACACAATTTAATTACAATTAAGGGATCATTTCCTACATCATACCATTTAACCCTATCGTCTCAGAGAGTTGGCAGATTATTTCTCATCGTGCACTGTTCCGTTATGCAGTTCTTTGTAATAATTAAATCTGCTCATCTCGTTGACTTCTAGCCTTTTTTAATAAAACTCTTAATCTGGCAAGCTTTTCTTCTGTTTAGTTGTAATATACATTACTGGGACTTTCTCTAAAATGGATCCACATTTTTATTTGTATCCCCAAAAGTATGACTAGTTTATATATTTTTGTTTGTTTTTTGTTTTTTTCCACTAACTAGGAATTATGTGCTTGATTTATTTGTTTCAGGTGTTGTTTTCTGGCCATGTCTACTAAAAATGAGCCTCAATTTCACTGTAACTAAACTTTAAAGGAACACTATAGCGTTTATAATACAAATGTGTATTCCTAATGCTATAGTGCAGAGCTTGACAAATTTGTTTGGAATTTGTGAGGTTTTTGGGTTTTTTTTAAATTAAGTTTAATTTTCAAGGAGAAAAATGCTATTTTAAAGAGACACTATAGTTACCTGAACCACTACAGTTTAATGTAGCTGTTCTGCTGTCCATAGCCTGTGCTTGTAGCCTTTTCAATGTAAACACTTTTTCAGAGAAAATGCAGTGTTTACATTGATGCCTAGTAACACCTCTAGTGACAGTCACTCAGACAGCCATTAGAGAGTCCTGTGTCAGTGCTGCACAGTGTGCAGGACCTATGTTCAGCGTCTCCACGCTCTGCATGGAGGCGCTGAATGTTGCCCATAGAGAACGCTCTTGCATTAGGATTTCTCCATAGGCAAGCATTAATCAATGCTTTCTTATGGGGGAAAAAAAAATCTGACACTGGAGGTCCTCATGCACAGCGTGAGGACGTCCAGCGTCTGATAACGGACCAAAGGTCTGTTTCGATTCAGGAAGCCCTCTAGCGGCTGTCTGGTAGACCGCCACTGTGGGCAGATTTAGAGCTGCAACTGCACTGTTTTAGAGTACAGCACTAGGTGCAAAAAGGGACAGAGCACCCAGACTACTTCAGTGAGCTGCAAAAACAGCAATATAAACGCCACAATATCGGTGAAATGTAGTGGAAAAATGACTTTGCTTAGTGATCAAAATGTAGCCTCCCAACATCGCTACCCACAAAGAACGACCTTCAATATACAGAATACCAGAAAACAGAATATTCGGGATACGGCTAAGTGAATCTAAAAAAGGAAAATAGACAAAAAATAGTGTGATACAGTATGCACAATAAATCATGCGCTATATAAGAATGCACTCACGAGATGACGTAGAGTTAAGCGTTCATAGGGTGCCTCCCGCGATGATATGGGGGATAGTAATCCCCTTCTCACTGCAGGATAACCAGTGGTACACAGGACTTCAGATGGATTAGGGTAAAAAAAATCAGCTCTTTTATTATTTTAAAAGGTGAGTGATCACCAATCTGCATAGGATAAAAAAGAGCGAAAGCTGAATTATTATTATTATTATTATTATTATTGCCATTTATATAGCGCCAACAGATTCCGTAGCGCTTTACAATATTATGAGAGGGGATTTAACTATAAATAGGACAATTACAAATAAACTTACAGGAACAATAGGTTGAAGAGGACCCTGCTCAATCGAGCTTACATTCTATAGGAGGTGGGGTGTAAAACACATTAGGACAGGAATTTGCAATCAAATAAGGTGGGCTGCCCTTTAGGAGAGGGCAAGAGACAGGTATGTGAGGTAGGGGTTAGTCTTGGAGGCCATAAGCTTTCCTAAAGAGATGGGTTTTAAGGCATTTCTTAAAAGATGCAAGACTAGGGGAGAGTCTGATGGCGGGAGGCAGGCTATTCCATAGGAAGGGATCCGCCCGCGAGAAGTCCTGCAAGCGCGAGTTGGCTGTACAGGTGCAGACAACGGACAGGAGGTGGTCACGGGCAGAGCGGAGAGACAGAGAAGGGACATACCTGTGGATCTGTGAGGAGATATAAGAGGGGCTAGAGTTCAGTGCTTTATAGGTGTGAGTTAGTGCCTTGAATTGGTCTGGGTGCCTACAGTGTCCCTTTTAAGTGCTAGGTATTTAAATATTCTCCCAGACACAGAGGCACCAGGGAGGGTCTACCTATGTTTTCAATGGAAACCCGCTGCTGGGTGTCTGTGTTTAAAAGATCACATTATCCCCAATAAAGGTTGTCATTGTCCCACCATCAAGTTTTGTCTGATGTGTGGGGGGGAATAAATATAACACTATTCAGCACTTTCTTCCAGCTCAAGGGATATTCCAGCAAAGATACTCAGCCAGAGTATAGGAGTTTCGCTACAAGTATCTCCTAGAGATGCATTGAATCACTGCATCTGTATCTGGAATGTTAAGCGACTTCAAGCAGACCGTGGAGATGCTAAATGACAGTACTGCACAGACACAGGAAGCACCTTTATTAGGTGTTACTGTTACTAGGCAGCAATGTCAACACTTCTCTGGAAAGACAGTGTTTACAGTGCTAACACTGCAGGTAAATGCTGCAGACACCAGAACCACTACATTAGGCTGTAGTAGTTCTGGTTAATATAGTGTCCCTTTAAAATACAAGATGTGAAAAGTATATATTATTATATGTAAAAAAAAAAATACATTTAAATCCGTTTTTTCAGGTCTGCTAATGAATTTATTTTAGACATGTCAATGGACATCTTAAAACTTTCAGCTCGTATGATGGGTCTATCCTCAGTGGCAAGAGGAGCTCTGTGGCTGAGGTCATGGACGGCAAACACTGCTTCCAGAGCTGCCTTGTGTGAGTTGCCACTTGAGGGTAATACACTATTTGGATCTCAATTGGAAGAAATAATATAGCAAATGTCAGAAACCAAAAAAAGCTCTGCCACAGGATAGTAGTTATTCTTCTGGAAGTAGAAGATTCCGTGCTCACTATAAGAGGTCTTTCAGGTATTGGCAAAGATTCTGTGCTTTTTTCTTTTTTTTTTTTTGGCAGACAACAAGGGACAACAGGTTTAATGAAAATAAGTCGAATAAACAGGACAAAAGGAAGAGATTCTAACTCCATCAAAGTAGGAGGGAGACTCCAAAGAAAAATACTGGAAATCCCTGGAGTTGGAACCTCCTAAAAGGTGGGTACAAGATAAAGTTTACAGAAAAGCCAAGGCCACATTTCCTGATCTCATCAGACCCTTCTCGTGACAAAATGGAATCTCTCATGGCAGAAGCCATATCTCTCCTATTTAAAAATAAAAAGGGGGGTGGTTTTTTTTTGAGTGAGTTCCAAGAAAAGAAAAAGGCAAAGGAGTTTACTAATGATTTTTCCAGGTTCCAAAGAAAGAACATTTTGGTTTGTCCTTTGTTAGATCTAAAAAACATCATCAAGTTTATTTCGTATAAAAAAATGTAATGACTTACATTCTGCAAAAAGTATATTTTATGTCGATCTTGGACTTGAAGGACACATACCTTCATGTATCTATGGCAGATAAAATTGTGTCTTTTATACTTTTTGAAGATGTCCCATTGACGTGGTTTGACCAATCCAAGTCTCTGCACGTTCTCCAACTCTGAGTTTATTTATCTCGCCCTTGTAGTACTTGGGTGGCTGATGTAGTGTTTGAGAGTAAATTTGAGCATGCTAACAGAATCGATTAACCAATCAGAACATTTTTTCATATGGCTTTTAAGCATCAATTTGATATTAAGCACAGGGCAAGATATAGGCAGTTAATATTTTCTTTAACAAGATCATGGTTGGATCATCAACCAAGAAAAATCACAGCTACAGCCCACATCAGTTATTCAGTTCCTGAGATTTATTGTAGACTCAAACAACCTAACTCTTCTAACTTGCTCAATAAGAAATGCTATGAGTATTCTTGGCACTCTTAGTTCCATACTGACTGTCAAATGGAAAAAAGCAGCCATAAGACCTTCATTGGGAAATCCTAGAACATTGGCCCAGAAATGAAGAGAATTTAGATGTTCAGTCTATCTGTGAAAGTTCAAAAGCAGTTGCCATGGTGGAAAAGATCAAGATTCATTTGTCTAGGTTACCAGTTCCATCAAAAAGAATGGATTGTCATTACAACGGATGCTTCAAAGATTTTCTGGGGGGCTCATCTTCAGTCTCCGTTCTGCCAAGGGGTTTGGTCACCGAAAGAGGCAAGCCAGTTGTCAAATTACAAATCGCTAAAAGCAGCTTTCTATGCACTTCATGAATTAATACCTTGGATTACAAGAAAGGCCATAAGGATTCAGTCAGACAACATCACGACTGTATCATATTTGAACAGATAAAGGGGAATGAAAATTGTGTCTCTTCAAGAAGAATTACAAAAGTTTCATATAAAATGATCAGAACATATTAGTGCGGACGCCCTCAGCAGGGCACACTGGTCACAGATAGTGGTCTCTACATCCAAAACCCCTTTTCAAGTTTCATAGGAAAGTTTGGTTTGGCAGAAGTGAATCTCATGGCAAGGCGAAAGAACATGAATGTGCCAGTCTTAGCTTCCTTGTACTAACAAGACAACTCTCTCAGTTTCTGGATGTGATGTCAGTTCCATGGGACTTCAAATTGGCTTACATATTTGCTCCGATGGCTTTAATTCCAAGAGTACTCCAGAAAATCAGAGCAGACAAGGCGAGAGTTATAGCGATAATCCCTTATTGGCCAAACAGGGCTTGGTTTTCAGATTCTAAACAAAATTTTCAACCAACCTTTGGAAAACAGTCTTCTCCCAGGGAAGTCACTCCAGATGTTTCTATTAACGGCTTGGCTGATGCAAGGTTAATTCTACATGATCTGGGAGCTACGGAAAACTTGTTTGACCTACTACTAAACCACAATAAAATCTACATTAAGAATTTACTTGAAGTTCTGCCTGTGCATAACGCTCAGAACGACAGGTTGATGCGTATTAGGGACTTTAACTTGTGGCTTGGTGAATGGTATCGGGAGCAAGGATTTGGCTTCATTTCTCATGGTAGCTCTGTTTGGAATGGAAATAAACTGTACAAAAAGGATGGTTTGCATCTTTCTCAAAAGGGAACAGATGTTCTCAGTGAGCAGTTCAGAGGTTTTGCTAGGATGTATTTAAACGAGAAGGTGGGGGGGGGGCAAAAGGGTGATAAAACATCAATCCAATTGCCCTCCCCCCCAAAAAAAAAACAAGAACAGAAGGTGCCTATAGCAAGTGTGTTTAAAAATGATAAGCTTAGAGTCATGTCTATAAATGCTCGCAGTTTAGGGAATAAGATCCATGAACTTGTGGCAATAATGGCAACTGATAATGTAGATTTAGTCGCTGTTACTGAGACATGGTATAATGAGAAAAATGACTGGGATATAGCAATACCAGGGTACTCTTTATATAGAAAAGACAGGGAAGGTGAGAAAGGGGGAGGGGTGGCCCTGTATGTGAAGGATAGCATAAAATCTAGCATAATAAAAGTTAGTAAGGTGAACATAGAGTCCGTTTGGGTTACGTTAGAATTTGGTAATCACACAGTAACTCGTGTAGGTGTGATTTATGGGCCCCCAGGACAAATAGAAGAGTTAGATAATCTACTAGTTAAGGAAATAGCTAAAATGACAATGAAGTAGGAAGTTATCATCATGGGTGACTTAAATCTTCCTAATGTGAAATGGAAAACCAAAATAGCTGCTTGTGCCAGGAGCACACAAATTCTAAACTCCCTACTGGAATTGTCTCTAAAACAAGTCGTCGAGGAGCCAACTCGTAAGGATTCCATACTAGATTTAGTGTTAACAAATGGAGATTTGGTATCCGATATTACTGTAGGTGAAAGTTTAGGATCCAGTGATCATCAGTCAGTGTGGTTTAATATCAGAGCAGTGACTGAGTCACACCACACAAAAACAAAAGTTTTAGACTTTAGAAAAAAAGACTTTTCTAAAACTAGAATATGTGTAAAGGGGTCATTATCAGACTGGAGCAATTTAAATAGAGTCCTAGAGAAATGGGATTATTTAAAAGTTGCACTGCTGAAGGCAACAGAAAATTGCATCAGGCTTGTCAGTAAAAGCAATAAATTTAAGAAACCACTGTGGTAGTCCGCAGATGTGGCCAAAATGGTAAAAACTAAAAGTTAGCATTTAGTAAATATTAAAAAAAAAAACAGAGTGAGGAAGATAGACAGACAGATCTATAAGATTAGGCAGAAAGAAGCTAAGCAAGTTAAAAGAACTTCCAAATCACACACAGAAGAAAAAAATAGCACAGTCAGTAAAAAAAGGGGACAACACATTTTTTAGATACATAAATGAGAAAAGGAAAGTAAAACAAGGAATAGTTAGATTAAAAACAAAAGAGGTATGTAGAAGAGGATAAAGGTTTTGCTGACTGCCTCAATATTTTTGTTCAGTATTTACAGATGAAAATGAAGGAAAGGGGCCTCAGTTAGGAAAAAAGGATAAATTAGTAATTTGTTGCATGTGAGTTTACAGAGGAAGAGGTTCTATTTCAGCTGTCAAAAGTAAATACAAATAAGTCAATGGGACCTGATGGAATACACCCAAAGCTGTTAAAAGAGCTTAGTGGTGTACTAGCAAAACCATTAGCAGATTTATTTAATCAATCAGTGTTAACGGAAGTAGTCCCAGAAGATTGGAAGTTAGCGAATGTTGTGCCCATTCACAAAAAAGGTAATAGGGAGGAGTCGGGCAACTATAGGCCAGTAAGCCTTACTTCAGTAGTGGGGAAAGTGATGGAAACCATGTTAAAGGATATGATTGTTGAACATCTAAAATCACATGGATATCAAGATCAGAGATAACATGGGATTACTTCAGGGAGATCCTGCTAAACTAATCTTATTGATTTTTTTTTTTTTTTTGATTGGGTAACTAAAATAATAGATCAGGGTGGTGCAGTAGACTTTGCTTACCTAGATTTCAGTAAGGCTTTTGACACTGTTGCACATAGGCTTATCAATAAACTGCAATCTTTAAGTTTGGATTCCAATATTGTTGAATGGGTAAGGCAGAGTGGCTGAGTGACAGGCAACAGAGGGTTGGTGGCAATGGAGTATATTTGAAGCATGGTCTTGTCACCAGTGGGGTACCTCCGGGATCTGTACTTGGACCCATTCTCTTTAAAGGACCACTATAGTGCCAGGAAAACATACTCGTTTTCCTTGCACTATAGTGCCCTGAGGGTGCCCCCACCCTCAGGGACCCCCTCCTGCCCGGCTCTGGAAGGGGAAAAGGGGTTAAACTTACCTTTTTCCAGCGCTGGGCGGGGAACTCTCCTCCTCCGATCCTCCTTCTCTCCTCCCATGCGATGAATGCGCAGCGAGGAAGCATTCAGCCACTATGAAAGCCTTTATCTGTGTGATTTTCACAGTGAGAAGCGCGCAAGCGCCTCTAGTGGCTGTCAATGAGACAGCCACTAGAGGAAATAGGGGAAGGCTTAACCCATTCATAAACATAGCAGTTTCTCTGAAACTGCTATGTTTATGAAAAAATGGGTTAACCCTAGCTGGACCTGGCACCCAGACCACTTCATTAAGCTGAAGTGGTTTGGGTGCCTAGAGTGGTCCTTTAATATTTTTATTAGTGATATTGCAGAAGGTAAGATATTGTGGGGATATTTATGGGATAATAATAGTAAACAGTGAGAATTGCCCCCTAATTCAATTCTCAGATCCCAAAGATCGTTATCGTAAGTGAAAAGTATTTCATATAGATAAAATCACAATATGTTATAAAAATAGATTTATTTATTATGACCAATAATTAACAAATAATATTATGTAACATGCGTGACAATAATCAATGAATATCCAGTATCAAATGATATGCAATACAATGGAATGGGTATACACGTTTCAATGGCTAAACAGCATTTTCTGTCAAGACTTACACGATTTATGAGGTATCCTTACAGACACAGAAAGCGAAGCTTTTCACAGCGAAGGGCCATAAAACCCTGGCTAACAGTTAGATCAACTGAATAACCCTTTCAGTGCTGGCTAGATCCTCCTAGGTAATTAAGATCTATTCTTATGTAATTTTAAATAAAATAACATTTAAACCAGTTCATTAGTCATTTCCTGGAACCATCCAATAAGAGAATCTACCATGTGTTTTTTACAAAAGCCGAATTTAAGTTGTCTAAACAGATCTTTTATCTTATTTTAGAGCAAATCAATACAGCTGGATAAATATCACGATATGCTAACATGTGATATGTCACATAAATACATAATGATTAATTTCTATCTGCAGCATAGAAAGTTCAATGATGTACTTCGTTAGTAACTAAGATTTCTAAATATGGAAATCTGACCGTGATTTATCCAGTCATATATCATGCTATTAGAACATTTTAATTAATTAAATTAATTAAATGAAACCAGTATAATTACCAATTGAGTAGATATTTCATCCGATTGGTAGGTAGTCTCAGGAACTTATTTGGATGTCTCTCTGCATGGAGGTGTGTAGGAATTTTTGAGTGTTCTAGAGTGTATATCTGTCATAGGCCTCTCTGCCTTGTCCCTGACTGCTCACTTCTTTGCTTCCTTTGCATACCCTTGCATTCCTCGCCTACCTCCTTCTTATTTTTCTCTTCCCCTTGTCTTAACTTTTTAAAGGGAAAATTCACTAGTTGATAGACCAATAGGAACACTGGAGGTGTGGTTACCTTCCAGATAGCAATTTAGTATTTGGTCTATAGAGGGCAGTCTTGTCCCACTAAACATACCTATCCAGGAAAGAGTTAACTTTTCTTGGTGGCTATTTTGACGTCATTTTGCGTTATCTTTATAATTGCCATAACTTACGTTTTCTTTCACTTCAAAGGGTTTTCTCTTAGTTTTGTCCGGACTTAGTGTCCGCAATTCCTGCTATAATTTCTAATATGACAGTTCGTAAACTAAGTTTCACCTTAAACTACAGTGGGAGGTTATACAATATAAAAAGTAAAATTAAATTATTTAATCTTCTCTGTCACAAATGTCACAAAATGGAGTCTGCTTTGTTCAAAGTGACTCAGCATATATACTTTTAATTTCTATCATAGCCTAAGATGTCTGCCGATATAAATACCCTGACAATATGTAACAGGGTTGATCTTCCAGGAGGGATAAGCCAAATGACAAATGATTTAGGTAAACTAAAAAAAATGGTCAGATTTGTGTCAACTGACATTTAATGTGGACAAGTGCAAGATAATGCATCTTGGATGTAAAAACCCAATGGCAGAGTACAGAATATTTGATAGAGTTCTAACCTCAACATATGAGGAAAGGGATTTAGGGGTGATTATTTCTGATGACTTAAAGGTAGGCAGACAATGTAATAGAGCAGCAGGAAATGCTAGCAGAATGCTTGGTTGTATAGGGAGAGGTATTAGCAGTAGAAAGAGGGAAGTGCTCATGCCATTGTACAGAACACTGGTGAGACCTCACTTGGAGTATTGTACACAGTACTGGAGACCGTATCTTCAGAAGGATATTGATACCTTAGAGAGGGTTCAGAGAAGGGCTACTAAACTGGTTCATGGATTGCGGGATAAAACTTACCAGGAAAGGTTAAAGGATCTTAACATGTATAGCTTGGAGGAAAGACGAGACAGGGGGGATATGATAGAAACATTTAAATATATAAAGGGAATCAACACAGTAAAGGAGGAGACTATATTTAAAAGAAGAATAACTACCACAACAAGAGGACTTACTGAACGAGTAGTGGATGCATGGAATAGCCTACCAGCTGAAGTGGTAGAGGTTAACACAGTAAAGGAGTTTAAGCATGCGTGGGATAGGCATAAGGCTATCCTAACTATAAGATAAGGCGGCCTGGAACTAATGTAAGTATTTAGAAAATTGGGCAGAGTAGATGGGCCGACTGGTTATCTGCTGTCACATTCTATGAAGATTTGGAATAAGTTCTTACATTAGTGTAGAGATCATCACGGTTTTCTATGTGCCCCATCTGTTTCTACTATTCTCAAGTTTCTACAGTCAGTTTTTATATCCTTCTTTGGTGTCTCCACCCTGAAAGTCCAAGTTTTCTTGTCCAGGATATTGTTTCACATTTGCTGGTTAAAGGATTTTTCTTTTTTTAAATCAATTTTTCTGAAAAGGCCTCCTTGGAGAACCCCTTTTCCCACCTGGGATTTATCAGTTGTGCTGAAAGCCTTATGTGAAGCTCCCTTTGAGCCGCTGGAAGACATTTTATTTGAAGCTTCTATCTCTGAAGACAATCTTTCTGGTGCCTGAAACGTCTCCTAGCAGGATTGGAGAAATTTAAGCCTTATTTGTTTTGTTCATTTTTTTTCTTGATGAAAAAATTGTAAAGAAGTGTGGGAGCACTAGGTATAAAGGCCAACAAGCAAATTACAAGCAATTACCACATCTAATTACCATAGATGTGGTAATTACAAAACAAGAACACAACATAGAGGCTCTGACCAGCTAGTACTAGTGAGGAGTTAAAACTTTTTTTTTTTTTTTAATGAATAATAGATAACAGATGATAAATAAATGGAGACACTCCATAGAAGACACAGTATATACAATTGAGAAAATAGTGAAAGAATAAAAAAAAAAAAGATGAAATAAGATATGTAGAATATTATATACACAATCTGCTAAATGTAGTACTGTGAAGGCAGGGTGTGTAATCTGATAACACAGTCTGAGATGCTGTACTACCAGTGAGCGACAAACTATCAGAGATACTGTACACCAAGCATGTCAAACACTAGCACGGGCCAAATAAATAAGGTTTAAGTTTATGTGGAACAAGAAGAAAGAAAGGCTGCGCCAAAAGGAGGATAAGAGAAACACTAAAAATATAAAAATTAAATAAAAAATTTACATGTTGGGGCTATCCTATTCATAGTTGTTACCTACGGCATTATAGTCTGGGATGTCCCCAACATGACCGCACTCTTATCAATTAGTGCTTTATTAATTCCTTCAAATTATTTTTTGCTATAAGTTTTGTTTATGCTCAAATTCAATATTCTTTATAATATATTTTAATTTCATAACTTCATTAATTTTATCATCATATTTTATCTTGTGACATTCATACATTTTATTTCTTCTTTATATGCATGCCCATAACCTATATGGCTCCATTTATTGTTTGCCCATATAGCTTTTTTCATACATATTTATTAACTATCTGTTTATAATTACCACCATTATTTTAATACCCTCATTTCAATACTCTGTTGTTAGATTTAATATAGGATTTAATTGTCAGATCACTAATATTTTTTTCTTTAAAATATGGTGGCTGGACACCCTACAACTACATATCCCATGCGGCTATGCGCCGCCTATCTCTATTTTGCCGATCACGTGACCCGCGCATCACATTATCCCCAGTTGCTGCGGGTCATGTGATACTTCCGCACCTGCCCCCTATGACGTGCGCGCCGCAAACCAATAGGACGGCCGCACTCCCTCAATAGTTTAGATCTCCTCCCACTTCCTATTTCAGCACATAGTGCCATGCGAGTCACGTGACGCGCCATATCTTTTACAATATTATATTTAAAGTTATAAAGTTCGTTTTCCATCTATTTCTATCTCAAATGATTGTTGTATCTGACATTTAATATATACATACTTTTATTTATTATTTTAAACTCAATTGTAAATTTTAATTTTAAATGTATAATGCATTGCTCTGATTGGCTAATGATGCTATTTTGGCACCATTTTTAAAGTACCAATGTACCTATATATACTCTTTATTTGCCAGGTTTTAATACTATTCCATTTTGATAAAAGCCTAGTGGTGAAACGCGTTAATGGTTTTAAATATTGTGTATTTTATATAATAAATTATTTTTGGCTAGATTTCTGCGCCATTATCTTTTTACACACAATTTTTTTATTTTCTTGGCATTTTATTCATTTTCCAATACCTATCCTGAGGTGGGGATTATACTACCAACGCTACTACTAGAGTGCAGTGACGTCTGCACTCCATTTGTGAGTATATTTTATTTTATTTTACCAACTATTGCGTCATATCATCAGAGAGCACTATTTGCTGTTTTTATGCATTATCCTCTGGAGGACAAGCATCCACATATCCTATAAGCGGGGATTATACCGCCGTATGCCTGTTTTACCTGAGCTGGCCATAGCTCATTTAAATGTGAGTGATCCATTTATATTTTAATCTATTTAACATTCACCTTATACACTCTGCACGATTGGTCCTCTCTTCTTGTGTCTTCCATATCACGAGACGATTTGAACTACTAGAAACATAGACACTCTACCAGCGACTACAGTGACTAAGTCACTCTAACCTCAGACATTCCATTGGGACTATTTATATTTATTATCTTTTATTGTAAATTTTTTATGTAATTTTTATATTTTTAGTATTTCTCTTATCCTCCTTTTGGTGCAGCCTTTCTTTCTTCTTGTTGCACATTTTAAACATAGAGGGTGAGAGGGCTACCCTCTGTAAGGTTGCTGCCTATCTATTGTATTATTAGCGCTAACCTACCCCTTTTATCTCTTTTAAGTTTATGTGGGCCGTAAAAAAAACTTAAAGGAGCACGATAGGGTCAGGAACACAAATATTTATTCCTGACCCTATAGGGTTAAAACCACCATTTAGCCACCCTGTCCCCATCATGCCTCCATAACAATAGTAAAATCTTAATTGTATTTAGCCTGAAGCTCTGTCTCTGCATGCTGTTTGCCTCAGAAAAACAAGCTGTCTGCTGACATCATCAGAAGTGGTGGCCTGATCCAATCACAATGCTTCCCCATAGGATTAGCTGAGACCGACAAAGAGACAGATCAGGGGCACAGCCAGCACAATTCAAACACAGCCCTGGCCAATCAGCATCTCCTCATAGAGATGAATTGAATCAATGAATCTCTATGAGGAAAGTTCAGTGTCTGCATGCAGAGGGAGGAGATACTGAATGTTTGGATGCATTTTAGGCAGCCATGACCCAGGAAGGATCTCTAACAGCCAACTGAGGAGTGGCCAGTGAAGTTATCACTAGGCTGTAAGGTAAACAATGCATTTTCTCTGAAAAGACAGTGTTTACGGCAAAAAGCCTGAATGTAATTATTCTACTCACCAGAACAAATGCAATAAGCTGTAGTTGTTCTGGTGAATATAGTGTCCCTTTAAATTTTCATAGAAATATAGGTTTGTTTTGAAAAGTACAGTATTAAAAAAGAAAAAAAAAGAAAACAGCATCCCCCCTCCTCTGTACTAAATCCCAATCCCCCCCTCTGTACTAAATCCCAATGCCCTCCTCTATACTAATTTTCAGTCCCCCCACCCCCCTCTACTAAACCCCGGCCCTTGTTTAAAAAAAAATAAAAAATATTAGCCATCTAGCAGACTCCATTCACATTGCCGCTGCCAGTATGCGAGTCCAGACTCTGGTACATCCCTAATGGCGCCGTCCACACCCTGTGCCAACGCAGATCCTATAGTGTCAGGGAAACAAACCCGTTTTCCTGACACTATAGTGCCCTAAGGGTGCCCTCACCCTCAGGGTCCCCCTCCCTTGGCGCTGAAGGGGTTAAAACCCATTCAGCCACTTACCTTTATCCAGCGTGCTGCCTCGGCTCTGGTGACCTCTCCTCCCCTGCCGACGTCCACTCCGGAGTGGAGCGGAATGCGCTTGCCATGCGCGCATTCAAACAGTCCATAGGAAAGCATTTCTCAATGCTTTCCTATGGACGTTCTACACGCTGGATGCGAATTTCGCATCCAGCGTCTCAGATGCGCCTCTAGCGGCTGTCAGGAAGACAGCCACTAGAGTTTGGATTAACCCTGCAGTTTCTCTGAAACTGCTATGTTTACATCTGAAGGGTTAAAACCCGATGGACCTGGCACCCAGACCACTTCATTGAGCTGAAGTGGTCTGGGTGACTATATAGTGTCCCTTTCATTGTGGGCCGCGGGTTTGACATGCTTGATGTACACAGTCTCATCACATGCGGCAGCCTCTAGAGCTGTCAGAGAATGTCAGGCACAGAGTATTATGTTACACAATGATCCTGGCAACACAAGTATAAATCCAGCTGTCAGGCACACCCTAAAGGTTTAGCAAATGAGCAACTAGGTTACCAACAAAGAAGCGTGCAGGAAAGTGCGGAAGGCACAGTCCAGTAAACAGTTCTCTGGGCATGATAGTGATGATGACTGGAATATTTGATATAAATCAACATAAATGTCAGCAGAATTTGTTTATTAATCTGGTTGTTTAACATAATATCTGTACTGTGCTTTAAAGTAAGCAAAATCTAAAATCTGACCTTAAAGCAGCAAAGATAGATAAGGCCTCTGTGCCAGAGAAATGAAAACAACTTGGAATAATTATATATATATATTACACACACTATCTCAAACTTAAAATTAGAGCAAAGTAATGCTTAACATCCAGGTATAGGAATCACAGGCTAGAGGACAGAGGCAAGCCCCCACATACGTTCTGCCAGTCACGTGGATCTTCATGGGGAAATGAATGTCTGGGAGTGAGTGTATAAATATCCCAAGGGATAAGCAATATCGCTAAAGAGGTCTCCAAGCCTTTTATTGCTAGAGCGATCCTAATTACCATTAAATTAGCACACAAAGGTTGTGGTCTAACTTTACCTTTTTCTGTAAAAGCCCATTCCACCAGGGCAATGGCTGCTTCCTGGGATGAGAAATCCAATGCTTCACCAGAGGATATCTGCAAAGCTACAAGCTGGTCGTCATCCAGCCTTTATTTGTATTCATTATTTGAGGATTTAGCTATATCCCCACTGTACTACACAGTGAAAGCTGTGGTATAGAAATCTGATGGATGTGCTGCGCACATACGCAGTACACTCGTCAGATTTCTATACCTGGTGGATTTGCTGCGCACATGCGCGGTACATCAATCATATTTGTATATCAGATTGCTATAGCTGATAGATGTGCCGCGCGCACACCCTTCAGATTAGTGGCCCAGCTGATCGCGCGTCATCAGAGGTGCGCCTTTATCAGAATTCTATACCCCGAGGCCTGCTAGTGTGCATGCATGCAGCTGATCGCTGACGCGGGTGCACGGGAAGTGACGTCCATTTAGCACTCTGATGGAACACCGGCCGACCCACATGTTGCTAGAAATAAGGTAAGCTATTTTACCTTTTTAAGGGGGGGTGGGGGGGCAAGCCACCTAAATGGTAGTTTTAACACTGTGGAGTCAGGAAAACATGTTTGTGTTCCTGACTCTATAGTGTTCTTTTAATATAGTGGCAGTACTATTTCCCTCCCTTCATTTTGAGAATAAATTTAGTAGGTCTAAAGCAGGTGGTTTTTCTTGATATTTACTGAAGATGTAGGTAGGAGTCAGCATTTATATAGGAATTTTTTTGTTTACTTTGCAGTCGGCTTTGTCTCACTAAGGAATACAGAACCCACTGTACTACTGCACTATATTAAGGAAAAACATTATTTACAGTAAGGAAAATTTTCAGCTTTTCCACAACCAGATCTAGGCAAATCGCTAGTTAATGGAAAACTCATTAATTGTTGCTGGTTCTTAAGGTAAAAATAAATCTCTGAACACATGCCTCACGCCCTGGGAGCGAAATCTTTTTTTTACCTAGAGTTAAAAATAAAACAAAGTTGGTCCTTGGTTCATCTATATAGATCTAGACTCACATTCCATGTTTGGTATGTGACATAAAATGCTATGTTTCTGTTGGTCAGCACAGGTAAGGTGTGTGTGTATTCATATGTCACTTTATAAGCAGATGTCTGAGCAATCTGGGTAGGTGTCTACACCAGACACAGATGTTCTGTGGAGGGGAGCTTTATACAGACATCCACTGCATTCCTCACCTGTAAAGCTTCATTAGCTTTTTTTACATTTAAAGGACCACTATACAGTGGTGTATCCTGGTTTTGTGCTGCCCTAGGCAGGACAAAACTCAGGCACCCCCCTCCCCCCGCGCCACCCCCACCCAACCCTTCCCCGCCCCACCTTCTAAATACACACACACACAGTCAGACACATACACACACACACACACACACACAGTCAGACACACACACACTCACACACACACAGTCAGACACAAACACACACACAGACACAAACACACACACACAGTCATACACACACACAGTCAGACACAAACACACACACAGACACAAACACACACACAGTCATACATACACACACAGTCAGACACAAACACACACACACAGTCATACACACACACACATACACAGACACAGTCAGGCACATACACACACACACACTCACAAATACACACACAGACACAAACACACACACAGTCAAACACACACACACAGTCAGACACAAACACACACACACAGTCATATACACACACACAGTCAGACACATACACACACAAACACACACATACACACACACATACACAAACACAGTCAGACACACACACAGATTAACTTTTTTTTTTATTTAAATCCCTCCCCCCAACCTCCTTACCTTTGGGAGTGCTGAGGGGGGGGGGTCTCTCTCTCCCTGGTGGTCCAGTGGCTGCCGGGCGGGCGGCTGGCGAGGGAGCACTTCCTATGAGCTGTCTGCTCAGCTCCCTCGCGCGCCGGCTGCAGAGTGAGACTGGGAGCCGGAAGATGACGTCATCTTCCGGCTCCCAGCCTCACTGTGCGGCGCGCGAGGGAGCTGAGCAGACAGCTCATAGGAAGTGCTCCCTCGCCAGCCGCCCGCCCGCCCGACCGCCTGGGATGTCAGTTAGCCGTAAGGCTAACTAGGCATTTGCCCTGGGCATTTGGGGGGCGGCGTTTTTTGCCGCCCCCTGAAGAATGCCGCCCAAGGCAAATGCCTTGTTTGCCTCGCGGCTAATACGTCCCTGCCACTATAGGCACCCAGACCACTTTAGCTCAATGAAGTGGTCTAGGTGCCAGGTCCCCCTAGTTTTAACCCTGCCGCTAAAAACATGGCAGTTTCAGAGATATTGCTATTTTACACTGCAGGGTTAATCCAGCCTCTAGTGGCTTTCTCCCTGACAGCCACTAGAGGCGCTTCCGCGATTTAGACAGAGTAAATTGCACTTATTTGAAGTTGGATGTCCTCACAGTCCTCCAGCGTCAAAAAAGAGGAAAGCATTGAGTAATTCTTTCCTATGTGCGAGTTTGAATGCGCGCGCCTCTGGCTGCTCATGCGCATTCGCAAACTTGCCAACTGTCCCAATTTTCACGGGACAGTCCTGGTTTTTGGCCCCTTGTCCCGTTTAATAAATGTCCCAGTATTCTGTCCTGTGTTTTAAAAATGTTCTCCTTGTGACATATTGGTAGGCGGAGTTATAATACTGCTGTCTATGCAGAGTGACCCCTGGGCGACAGACCTCCTCCAGTGCTGCTGTCAGCACTTCTGACACGTGCTAGATGGAGCAGGACAGCTCGGTTCAGCAGCTATAATTACCGGAAGCCTTCGGAGGAACAAGGAATGGAATGTGAATACTCTGAGAGCAGCTGTGGGAGGTAAATAAATAAACTTGTGCCCTATCCCCTTAAGGATATCCTAGTGGATCCGGCTCTAAATGCCGGCGGGCGGCATAGTGTGTCCCTACCGTCCAGGGGACTTACCTGATCGCAATGGGGGGACTTGCCAGGCATCCCAGGGAATCGCCCTGCGTCTGATCCGGTCGTCCTGGGCCATGATAAGCGAGGTCCTTGCGAGGACCTCACGATCACATGGACGAAATAGCAGCCGTCCATAGCAGTGCCAGCAGGGGGACTGCCTGGAATGACAACTTACACATACACTGTCCAAGTGTATTTTTTAATAATATATATATATATATTATCAAAATACACGTAGAGTGATATTAATTAAATATATATGTATAATTATATATATATATAATAAAATAAATATATAAATATGTTAAAAATGAAAAATAATAATTAAAAAATATATATAGTGATATGTATATATCACTATATATATATATATATATATATATATATATATATATATATATATATATATATATATATACAGGGAGTGCAGAATTATTAGGCAAATGAGTATTTTGACCACATCATCCTCTTTATGCATGTTGTCTTACTCCAAGCTGTATAGGCTCGAAAGCCTACTACCAATTAAGCATATTAGGTGATGTGCATCTCTGTAATGAGAAGGGGTGTGGTCTAATGACATCAACACCCTATATCAGGTGTGCATAATTATTAGGCAACTTCCTTTCCTTTGGCAAAATGGGTCAAAAGAAGGACTTGACAGGCTCAGAAAAGTCAAAAATAGTGAGATATCTTGCAGAGGGATGCAGCACTCTTAAAATTGCAAAGCTTCTGAAGCGTGATCATCGAACAATCAAGCGTTTCATTCAAAATAGTCAACAGGGTCGCAAGAAGCGTGTGGAAAAACCAAGGCGCAAAATAACTGCCATGAACTGAGAAAAGTCAAGCGTGCAGCTGCCACGATGCCACTTGCCACCAGTTTGGCCATATTTCAGAGCTGCAACATCACTGGAGTGCCCAAAAGCACAAGGTGTGCAATACTCAGAGACATGGCCAAGGTAAGAAAGGCTGAAAGACGACCACCACTGAACAAGACACACAAGCTGAAACGTCAAGACTGGGCCAAGAAATATCTCAAGACTGATTTTTCTAAGGTTTTATGGACTGATGAAATGAGAGTGAGTCTTGATGGGCCAGATGGATGGGCCCGTGGCTGGATTGGTAAAGGGCAGAGAGCTCCAGTCCGACTCAGACGCCAGCAAGGTGGAGGTGGAGTACTGGTTTGGGCTGGTATCATCAAAGATGAGCTTGTGGGGCCTTTTCGGGTTGAGGATGGAGTCAAGCTCAACTCCCAGTCCTACTGCCAGTTCCTGGAAGACACCTTCTTCAAGCAGTGGTACAGGAAGAAGTCTGCATCCTTCAAGAAAAACATGATTTTCATGCAGGACAATGCTCCATCACACGCGTCCAAGTACTCCACAGCGTGGCTGGCAAGAAAGGGTATAAAAGAAGAAAATCTAATGACATGGCCTCCTTGTTCACCTGATCTGAACCCCATTGAGAACCTGTGGTCCATCATCAAATGTGAGATTTACAAGGAGGGAAAACAGTACACCTCTCTGAACAGTGTCTGGGAGGCTGTGGTTGCTGCTGCACACAATGTTGATGGTGAACAGATCAAAACACTGACAGAATCCATGGATGGCAGGCTTTTGAGTGTCCTTTCAAAGAAAGGTGGCTATATTGGTCACTGATTTGTTTTTGTTTTGTTTTTGAATGTCAGAAATGTATATTTGTGAATGTTGAGATGTTATATTGGTTTCACTGGTAATAATAAATAATTGAAATGGGTATATATTTGTTTTTTGTTAAGTTGCCTAATAATTATGCACAGTAATAGTCACCTGCACACACAGATATCCCCCTAACATAGCTAAAACTAAAAACAAACTAAAAACTACTTCCAAAAATATTCAGCTTTGATATTAATGAGTTTTTTGGGTTCATTGAGAACATGGTTGTTGTTCAATAATAAAATTAATCCTCAAAAATACAACTTGCCTAATAATTCTGCACTCCCTGTATACCTAATATATAAATAAAAAGATTTCTATATATACATAGGTGTGTGTGTGTGTGTATATATATATTTATATATATATATACGAAGAATATGTATAAGGTGCACTCACAGGTCTTTTAAATAAGTGATAGGTTTATTCCAACGTGCAAATTACATATGCCACAAAATTTATGATGATCGACGTTTCGACCCACACTTTTTAATTCTACGTATATATTTATGTAATATTTTTACATAATTAAGTCATTTTATTAAATACAATTTGCCGGAACTGCCTGATAAACCAGGCAGAAAGTCCAGAGAATTTAATTTGCTAGCACTATATTTAACTGTGTAACTTTCCAAGGCACCATAAAACCTGTACATGGGGGGTATCGGGAGACTTCGCTGAACACAAATATTAGTGTTTCAAAACCGTAAAATCTAAGACTGAACTACCGCAATACGTGGGGCGCTTGCTCCAGCAAATACTCCCCCACAAACAGGCTAAGAACATCCTGGTGGATAACGTATACA
The DNA here is from genome assembly GCA_933207985.1 of Pelobates cultripes. NCBI lineage: Eukaryota > Metazoa > Chordata > Amphibia > Anura > Pelobatidae > Pelobates > Pelobates cultripes. Next base: position 10,418,467 of record OW240921.1, read on the forward strand.
GAATCCGCAGGCAGGGCAGACAGCCCTAACAGGCATCCAGCGATATCGTTATACAGCTTGTCACACACCTGGACAAAACGGCGATCATGGCAGCGGTCAGGGATTTGCCATTCCTGGCCTTCGAGAGGCACAACCTGACATTCTATAATGACCTCTCAAAACCCACCATGCAATGGAGGCAAACACTGCGCCCTATCACCAGCGTGCTGAGGCGGAAGAAGATCCCGTACCGCTGGGGCACTCCACGCTCCCTTCAGATCACCGCGGAGGGGATAACCCATACAATACACTCACCAGAGGAAGGCCAATTGTTTCTGACCCAGCAGGGCATCATAACACAGAGGGAATTCAGAAGGGGCAGCCCTCGGAGAACACAATGGGATGTGGACAACATCGCCCCATTCGAACCACGGAGAGACCCCCACCTGCCTGAGGCAAGTCCAGGGGACTAAAAACCGAGACAACCGACGCATAGCCTCGTGAAAGCATGAGACTTAAATCCTGGTTTGGGATACATCAACCTTATACCTTTATGATTAACATGTTGGAATACACAGAAAGTCTAGCATGTTTAAAAGTTACAGGACTTCCTACTAACTCTCTACGATGGCAGGCGCTAGGTAGTAAATGCTGCTACCTTGTTTGTTCGTGCTCTCTCAGGGTGGTTACTCTGGGTAATTTGACTTAGAATACCTAGTGTGTGTACATGTTATATGGCTTCCTGCTAATGACCAGAAGCTGGCAAGCGATAGGTGATGTGGGTCACTACCTTAAGGTGCTTAACTTGATTTCCTCTGCCTACAATCTCGAATTACATTGTCTATTGTTCACGCATAGGCGCGACCACCCACAGTAACGGCCTAACAAGGCTCTACAAAAGAACCTGCTAAACAGCGGTTAAACTAAGTATGGGCACCCCTGACGACCACAGTCAGCAGATTGCCTTGGTCACCCACAGCAGATTCCATTGACTGGCCCAATGCCACAAAGGTGGGGGACCACTGTAATTTGCCTCCCTAACGAACTTCACTTAGAAACCTAGTTAGTTAGACCATAGCCGGTTACTCACTGTGCTATAACATGTTAGCTAAGCACACACATGCACTGTTAAACTGTTACATGGTTATCATCTGCAATCATACTGTGCCTCCGCGTAGGCGAACATGACTTTTTGCTAGAATCTGCACAATGTTGACATATAACTTGCATTATGAAAATAAAAATATGCCTGCTGTAATAATACAGCTAGATCGGTACATGCGGGCTCCTTCCCCGGGCGGCGCACTTCTGAGGTCATACCAGCCTATTTAAATGACATCCTCCCTTCTGCCGTAACACCAACCATAGTACCCAGCGGCTACCCTGCTGACAAATTAACTACAGTTTAGCGTCTTCCCTTATCTTGATATATTATACTCGACTACGTTATTGTCAATCCATATAGTATGTCTCAAAAAATTCTACTGTTTTCTTGTTAAGCAACACTATATGCATCACTATGTTTATCTTTAAAAATGTGCAATACTACTACATGCCACAGTCTTACGCCTCTTGAAATGTCTGTATTTACTGTTGTGGCATGGCAAGCTTGTCTGTCAAACTTTTGCACAACAAAAATAAAGAATTAAAAAAAAACTAAAAAAAAAACGTAAAATCTATTACAATGACGATATCATCAGTGAAAGTGGCTTTTTTGCATTCTTCACACACAAACAGCACTGACACTGACGATATTGTTGTGATACATTTTATGGTTTTGAAACACTAATATTTGCTTTCAGCGAAGTCTCCTGAGTATAACAGTACCCCCCATGTACAGGTTTTATGGTGTTTTCAAAAGTTACAGAGTCAAATATAAGACTTGTGTTTCAGTTTTTTCACATTGAAATTCGCCAGATTGGTTACGTTGCCTTTGAGACCGTATGGTAGCCCAGGAATAAGAATTACCTCCATGATGGCATGCCATTTGCAATAGTAGACAACCCAAGGTATTACAAATGGGGTATGTCCAGACTTTTTTAGTATACACTTAGTCACAAACACTGGCCAAAATTGGCATTCAAATTAGTTTTTTGCATTTTTCACTCACAAACAAATATTAACGCTAACTTTGGCCAGTGTTTTTTTGTCAAAGTGGCTACTAAAAAAGACTGGACATTCTCCATTTGCAATACCTTGGGTTGTCTACTATTGCAAATGGCATGGCGTCATGGGGGTAATTCTTATTCCTAGGCTACCATACGGTCTCAAAGGCAACGTAACCAATCTGGTGAATTTCAATGTGAAAAAAATGAAAAATGTAACATGCTATATTTGACCCTGTAACTTCCCAAAACACCATAAAACCTGTACATAGGGGGTACTGTTTTACACGTGAGACATCGCTGAATACAAATGTGTATTTTATTACAGTAAAAGCAAACAGTATTATGACATTCACAGTTAAAATGTCAAGTAGAACAAAAAAAATAACAACAACATTTCTTAATTTCTCACATTTTTAAAAATATTTTATTCATATTAAATTATGTTTCATCGCTAAATATTTGATGTTAAATGAAAGCCCTATTTCTCCTGAATAGAATTATATATAATAGGTGTTGGTGAATTGTGGTTGAACAAACATATAGCAAATTCTGAGTTTTGTTTACATTTTATTTTGATCAAAACGTGTACATTTGGCTCAGTCCTTAAGGGGCTAATATTAACCCTGTAGATTCCTGATTGCTCTGTTTCTTCAGAGCTGAGCTATGGATTACCTTTGTGCTGGCTACAAATCCTTTACTCTTTCAGAGGTTGCTTGACATTGGCTTTGTATGTAGGGGAGAAGAGGGTTAAAAAACAAAAAATAAAAAAAGGTAAGCAGGGTTAAGAGATACAGAAGAAGGTGAAAGGCATAAAGAGACACAGGTTAGAAAGGGGAGTAGGGATTAGGAAACAAAAAAGGAAAAAATTCGAACTAATCTGGATGAAACTGCAGTGTGACCTATGAATAGATACAAAGTCTGATCACAGGAAGGGATCTGCCAGATTTTGTGATAGTATTTTCACTTCTGTAACACCTGTTATTGAAACTGTTGCTCAAAATAGCAAAAAAAAAAAAACAGGGTTGGCATTAAATCATTTATATATATATATTTAGTAACTGGATAACGTCTGTCAAATTATCTTCTGCTGGTATGGACCTGTAATATTCTACACTCTTTCATCCTATTCAATTTATGGGTCTGCAGGCAACACTGTTTTTTGTTTTATTTTACAACTTTAGCAAATGATCATAGGGATGAAAGATAGGACATGTACCCTGACCGCTAGGAGTGAAAACAAAATGTATAATATTAGATTATTAAAAATGTATCTTTATTAATGTGTCTCTTAAAAAAAAAAAAAAAAATAGTTATAGCAGCTATGAGACAAAATATGAGATAAAAAATGTATAACTCTAAGTCAAAGTATATAATAAGTGTGCACAGAGACAAGGACAATGAAACAAGCAATTACATCTATATTACATATATACAATGGTATGCCAGACTAAGTCTTGTCTACACAGAACCTATTACTAACTAATGTAAGTTATACAGTCTGCATGTAATAATGGCTCTTTGTTCCTGAAGTTATTGGCTTCATGCTCCCTTTTTGCCCTTTGACCCTCTATATATTTCCTCTCCCAGACTCCCACCTTCTCTTAATGATCCTAGGTATGGTTACAGATAGAGAGATATATAATTAGACATGCTGCTACAAATGTCTTGAGAACCCTACCCATGGCTGAGGGATTTTAATACTTTGGCATAGCCTGCAGGTTCACAATGGCAACTGGTGCAGAACTCTATTACACAACAAAACTTAATCATCCCCAGCCCTACCTCTGCTCCTCTCCTAGCCTCCACAACACCGAGTGCTGTAAGACCAGCCCATAATACTGCTCTAGAAGGCTGGGACCAGGTGCTCATTTCATGGCCTCAGCCCGGTCAAACTTCATTTGCCAATCTCTAAGGCTAAGTACATCATATTCTGGTGCTGGATATTTGGCTTATCTGGTGATGTATGGTTTATGTGTCTAGCTTATGTTTAAGCTATGTGTTTTTTTTAATTTTATTATTGTTTTATTATTCAGCTGCCCTGGATCCTGAGGACTTAATAAAGCGGGGAATTACATTATATTTATATGATCCCAGTGTGAAACCATGAATAATGCATTCTGTTTGTTTTTATCCCAACTATGATTAAGTGATGTTGCACATGAAACCTACGTTCTAATGGACCCCACTACCTGAAACTCCACAGGCTTAATATTTGTATTATTACACACAGAGCAGCAGGTGCCTCTGTATTACACACAGAGCAGGGGGTGTCTCTGTATTACGCACAGAGAAGGGGGTGTCTCTGTATTACACACAGGGCAGGGGGTGTCTCTGTATTACACACACAGCGGGGGGGGGTCTGCGGAGAGAGCGCCGCGGCAAGGGCCGGTCACTTAAACAGTGACAAGGGAACTATAGCGTTAGGAATACATATTTGTGTTCCTAAAGGCTGCCGGTAGACACAGCTTTCTGACTGAAGCACATCTGCACATGGTCTTTCTATATTTGTACTTGTACTCACAGTTAGTGATGTCCCGAATGGTTCCCTGCGGACTGCTGCTGATTGGCTGGAATGTGTCTGCTGACTGTGAGGTACAGGGTCAAAGTTTACTCAATGATGAGTCCACGGCGAACCGTTCGGGACATCACTACTCACAGTGTCACCACTGATATCCAACTCACATTAAAGTGATAAAATGTAACTGCTGATATAGATGCTGTGCTGCGAATATATCTATCGAATACCAAGGATACATGGTACTGTTGGTGGGAACCTGGTGTTATAAAGGTCTACTCAATAAAGAGAGAACTGCAGGGAATTGTGATGGGAATTTCAAACTTTAGATTGAAATAGTGCAGCTGAATGGGATAATTTTTCCAGCTCTCTAAGGCTACTTTGGACTTAAGTTTAAAATCCCCATCTCAATTCCCTGTAATTCTCTCTTTATTGAGTAGACCCTGTAATCTGCACTATAAATAGGTGGGAATTAATTATGAAGGTTTGACATAGTGGGCTTTGCAGCAGTGGGTGTGGTTAATTTTCATGGTAGGAATTGATAGCGGTGCTGCAAAGTGTCCCTGGAATTTTTTTTCAAATGTCGACAACTATGCATTCGGCTCCACTCAGGAGCTGACGTTGATGGAGGAGGAGAGGTCACCCGTGCTGAGAGAACCCGGCGCTGGATTAAGGTAAGAAAATAAATGGTTAATTAACCATTTATTCGCAGCGGAAGGGGCCCTAGTCTCCATTTAGGTGACTAGGGCTCTATAGCGTTAGGAGTATATATTTGTATTCCTAACGCTATAGTGTTCCTTTAAGTGAGGGAAATAATTTTTATAATGACTGTTTTAATTCTATTCATAATGATTTCCTTTATGTTAAAAAAAAAAGGAAGTAAATCTAAATGAGTATTACTGACTTTCTTTAATCCCATAAGGACACATGACATGTGTGACATGTCATGATTCCCTTTTATTCCAGAAGTTTGGTCCTTAAGGGGTTAAATAAGACTTCTTTGCCAGAGTTCTATTTTGGAATCCACAAAGAAGTGAAATACCCAGGTCTATAAACGGCTATCATGTATTTATTTTTATTTTTTTAATTCTATAACCCCCTTCATGGAATTAGTCAAAAAGGTATTTACCCCACTCCCTCTAGCATGTAAGCTCATTGAGCAGGACCCTCAACCCCTCTGTTCCTGTGTGTCCAACTTGTCTGGTTACAACTACATGTCTGTTCGTCCACCCATTGTAAAGCGCTGCGGAATTTGACTGCGCTCTATAAATATCATAATAATAATAATAATAATAATAAGTTCTTACAGTGCCACCTAGTGTACAAACGCAGTATGGGGACTTATCAAAAGTGAATATCAGGCGACACATGCTCCATTACCATGTCTTTTGTAACTAGACACTCCTAATTGCCATTTCAAGGCTCTTTTGATGGACTTGTTATGACCGAGATGAGTAATATGCACCCACAGAGTAGTCTGCTGCTTACTAAACTATACCTGTTGTGACGTTCAATATTTCCAAAGGAACTTTTTATTCCACGGTTACAGAGAGATAAACCTGTAAACTCGGACTTTGACATATGAAATCTACACACAAGCCTGATGGGCATACATCACGCAGACTAACTTCATCCAGTGCTAAACACATAGCACTGGCTAACACCGCTGCTCAGGCAATTACTGCAGCAGGCAATTTTTTGTTGAGTAGCATCTTTTCAGTAACAGATTCTGACCCAACATGGTTGCCAAGACAGATACAAAAAAAGGTGAATTTGTAAAAACTAAAGATAAAAAAAAATCTAAAATAATAGTTTCACTAAAATTACTAAACTAAATCTGCCTTTACACCTTTAAGTAAACTATTGATAATGCTATACTTTAACACCTAAATGAACCCAAGTATATCATTCTATAATTATATTTAAGCAAATTTTTTGATATACAGTGACAATTTATTGGCTGCAATTAACTTGATACAGGAACAGAAATAAAGCACTCAGTAAAATTATAATACAAAACAGAGTACATAGAAATTAAATATTAAAATAAGCAAAATAAAACATCCACTTCTCTGATACTTTTATACAATTACATCCTGTTATGTTTGTCCAAAATATTTACATTTTTAAATGACTTTTAACGCCTTTGTTTGTCTTTGTCCCGTGTGCTGTAATAAAATGTAAAATTATAGACTGAACCAGAATATATAGTCTTATTGGCCCATTCTTGCGTATGTGGCAAAATCTCATTGTCAAACAAAATCACAAGATTGCGGGAAGGTGTACTGATGAGTGAAGTTAGTTTTGTGTAGTCTCAATGAAATTACACAAGTTAAAAAAACAAGAAACCTTTTTACAAGAAATTATATTGTGATTTGGCATTGATCATACAAAGCCCTTACATATACCTCACAATATGATTGGGCAGTTATTTTCATGTTATTTTCACGTGAGACAGACTTTATGATTCATGGCATCTTGTGAAAGCCACAATTCCTGTGGTGGAAGAGATACTCAGAGCTGTGACAATCCCGGGACTGTGCCTGTTTGAGTGGTGCTGTCTGCAAAATGTTGAGTAAAACAATGCTGAGTTATTATGCTCTCCTTGCCCTTTGGCTAAGCCATTTTGGCTTTGATGATTGGAACACCAAGTAAGTTTATCCCTAATAGATGGACACAATATAGAGGAAAAATTGGGTTTGTTTCGATGCCTCAACAATCTGATTAGACACCGTATTCTGCATTTTGCAAATCCTAGTGGCGTTGAATTGTGTAGGCTACAACTGGTCGGTCCATGAAAGATGGCAAGGCTTGCACAGTATATGACCTCTCAGTGGATAGCAGCCACTTTCTGTAGGCTCCAGGGACAGAGTAATGTGACATTTCTGCAAAAAAAATAAAATGTCAGTGGATATTGTTGCATTCTTACCACTAACCTTTATAAAAGCCACTTATTTTATTCTACTAGTTAGACAGATTACAACACAAGTGCTCTGACACCACCTCCAATTTAAGTAGTCAATCACTCGGAATGGTTTGACTTCTTAGTTGGGGTCCGCGGCCCGCCGGCTGTCTCTCCAGCCACAAGTGCTCTGATCTGAGCTTAGACGGGCAGTGTAGGACTTGGCCTAGGAGAGTAAGAAGTCACACCGTTCGAACCAGTTAAAATATTTACACATGGCGGAGGCAGGGCACTCCTAGCATACTCTATGGTGCGTGAGTGTTCCTTTCACTAAACTTGTTCACTAATATCCCAATGTTTTTATCGTGCAATACATTTTTTTTTTTAAAAAACACCCTAAATTAGAAAAAGCAAATCTTAAAAAAATAAAATTTCTCCTCTCTCTTTAGTATATTCCCCCAATCGTATTTTGTTCCCTCCATTCTGTGTTCACTGACAAACTGACCTCACAGCGATAACAATTTTCATGGAAATTCCTCCCAAGACATTCAATTTTATAGGAATCCACATCGTCTCTGGGGATGATGGGTTTGTCACAAACACTACAAATAGGCGCATATTTCCTGGGAACAAACAAAAGACATTATTTTCATAGATACCTCATGTTTTAATGCAGTAAAGAATTATCACATTATTTCCTAACCACACACAGCATGTAAAATACAAAGGATGCCTCTTATGCTAACTGTTTTTAAAGGGTTACTCCAAATACCATGATCACTCCAGTGTTTTATTGTGGTAATAGTGCTCTGTATGTACAGTATGTTTCAGAAATAAACTCTGCAGAGATACAGCTCTTTGCTGCCGGATGTGTAACTCCACCACTGGTAGCAGCATTAGCCAGACCAGAACGCGCGTATATATGCCATAAAAGGCATCTGTCAACACATAGCACGCTGGCGACAGACAATCAATGACAGAAGCCTATGCACCCATGCTGCCCAACTCATCACCCCCACCTATCCTTCAGGACATTCCTTTCCCTCAAAGAGTAGCAGTGAGATGACGATTGGACTGAAGGGTTCACTGGAATGTTTTTTTTTTCTCCTTTTCAGAACATTTTATTTTATTTAAACATTGGTTTGGCTGAAATAACCCTTTAGTTGGCATGACCTCTTCCCCTCTCCCTGACTTTTTGTATGTTTCTTTTTTTGTCTGGCTCTGGAGAAAACATTTTCACCCACCCCCTGCATTGCCTGAAAGATGACATTGGCAGCCTCTACCCACCTATAATAATCCTTTGCGCAGTAAACATCGTTATATTCATCGACAGCAAAGCTCTCATCTGCAATCATGCGATTGCAAACAACACATGTGAAACACTCTGGGTGATAACCATTACCCATGGCACGCACAATATGGTGGGTGATGAGTGCCTGGCATTTGGCACATTTTTCCAGTGTTTCCTGTAGAAGAGAAGAATACAATTATTATTTTTTTTGTGTGTCTTTTTTAAGTGCACTATTTTTTATTAAAGCCATACTGCACTGATGGAAAAAAAACAAATGTTTTTAGTGGGCATATCTCCCAGAACGGAGTAAATAAATTCATCTGTCTCCTTCCAGTACATTGTGTATATAAAACCAGAATAGAGCCAAACACCTTTCTTTAATACTAATTGGTCTTACAGGAGAGTTCAGGAATAAGCCTGGGAGGTGGGTGAAACACGGAAAAAGTGAACGGAACCCGAAACAAGAGACTGGTTGCCATTTTTATGCAGTATCAAGTGTTATTCTGGAAACCCAGTTCCCAAAAAGTATGTATGTATCTGTTTGTCAAAGAGATTGTAGATACAATAGTGTGTGTGTTTGTTAAGCTGTTTTTAAGACTTGCCTTATTCTGCATAAGCACTGCTTAGAATAGATTTAAGGATGGTAATTACTAGTGGGTGTGAGACTTGCAACATATGCCATATGCAAGGAGCAGCATTTTTTTTTCCAATTTGTATTTTATTGGTGTTTTGAAATTCAAAATACAACGTTGTCATAGTATGAGAATATCAATAAAAACAACTTATCTTTAACTTCACTTAATAAACATCTGGTATGGGTTACCGTAGGTATTCCTATGAAGCGAGCTATTACTAGGGGTTATCATGGGTCAATAGTAGTGGAGTCGATCCAAACAATTTGGATATTCTACATGCACCTTTAAGCTGTGTCCAAAGTAAAATTCAGGGACTCTATGGGGCTGAGGCGGCTAACTCTTAAGTCAAGTGTTCTATGTCAGTTCTCTTCTTCTTAGTCTTACGACCACCGGAAGCTGTGATAGTCTCACAAGGTGGGTGCGGCAGCTACCCGCTTAAGTGCGGGGTTGTCTCTTCATCATAACCGGCATGCAATAGCCTTTTTCTGCCCTTGATTGCACTGTGGTTGTTGCTGCGTCTGGTTGCCTTCCCCTCTGGTCTCTCCCTTTTCTGCCTCTTGCAGGTTCAGCTGTCAGAGGAATTGCTCCTGGTCATCTGTGGAAGTCAGGATGATTGTCTGGTCTCCCCGTGGTACCACCAGGGATCCGTCTGCACCCAACCAGTATCTAACTGCAGCATCTCGTAGCCTTCTGGCCATTGGTGCCAGTAGTCTTCTTTCTACCAGGCCTGCGAACAGGAGGTCCCCATAGAAGGTCACTGTGTTACCCTCTAACTGCACATTACCACGTCTTTCATGACCGCTATAGTGTCTCTGGGTGATTCCGTTGCGGCTTGGCGGATTCTGAATGTGGACATTATCATGCCGGCTTCAGTGCTCCCCCGATTCCCATTACTGTTAGTACGCGATATATGTATGTCAACAGGGCTTCACCTCCAATGGTCTCTGGTATGCCTCGGATTCAGATGTTCCGCCTCCTATGCCGGGCCTCTTGCGTCGTGACAGTCCGCGTGAGCTTCTGGACCTGTGAGTTAAGGTCCTGCATAGCATCCCTGGAGTGCTGTAGATGAGTGTCTCTTGCGCTCTCAATGGCTTCCACATCAGTAAGCCTCTTTTGGATATCTCCCACCTCCTTTCTTGTGTTTCGCAGATCTGCCCTCCACACCTCCCGCATTTCTTCACCTAAGGTCACTTAGGTCCCTCTTCGTCACGAGGGATGAGTCCTCTTCCAATTCGGAAGCTTGATATTGGACCCCATCTTCTGCCGGAGGTGAGGTAAGGCTTTCTCTGTCCTTGTGGGAGTCTTCTGAGGTCTTCTCCTCGCTGAGTGCCTCGGGCGCCATCTTGGCAGGTGCTGGCGGAGTAGGCCTCGCAAAGGAGAGCCGAATGTCAGGTATTTTAGGTGGCTCTGGAAGGTGGTATTTCTTATTTTATCGCCCCATCACCGTTTGAGGGTTTTTGGTCTCTTCTGTTAGTCTCTGGTACTGAGCTCCACAAATACTGAAAGTTTTAAGAAGCCATCTTTGATTACCACCAACAGTAATAATATATCAGAGTCTGTCCATAGTGCAGACATACTGCACCAGAGTATGTTATGTTAACTGGCTAATAAAAAGCACAAAAAACTGAACGGCTCAGCCTCAGGTATGAGCATTTTAACCCCTTAAGGACCAAACTTCTGGAATAAAAGGGAATCATGACATGTCACACATGTCATGTGTCCTTAAGGGGTTAAAGGGGTCACCTTCTATCTGCCAAATATATGTATAATAATAATATATATTCCCTTGGAGGCACAAGGATAGCCAGTATACTAAAAGTAATCCTTGTTGTAATAGATACCCATATGATTTGCTGAAACTAAAGACCACTGGAATCCGCAGAGTTTGCAAAACTATTCTCAAACTGACTGCACTCCTGCCAAGCACAATAATTACTGTTTTGTGTAAAATTGGCTGCTTGAACTTCTGATTTTGGAACCAGTTCAGTGATGTAAGTGCATGACACCCACATTATCTGTGAGACATGCTTTTCAAAGCTAGGGCACCACTTATAACTCAAAATAGGGAAACATACTGTGATATTTATTAAAACAAAACAAAGAACAAAAAAAACATTGAAATTAAAATGGTTAGACTTGGTTCTGAGCCCGTTGTCACTCCAGATGATGTGTCCTACACATATCTCCTGATGCTTTGCCAGCATTATGGCTGTAAGACCAGTACCGAAGGTTGCCTATCCCTACCTTAAAAAAACCCTATGAGCACAATACACAGGGACGGCATTGATTCCAGAATGGATACTCTGTGCAAGTTGAACCCAGAATGGCAGCTCTGTGTGCATGCTGCATGTACCACCAGATCTTGAGATGGTCGTTCTATTCCTGCTCTCTATTTACTCTTTCGTACATTTTTGGGAGGGGTTAGAGGTGGGTAACAACTAGCTTGAATCTCTTGATGGCTGCACTCTATACTTGCTTTTGGACCCCACAATGACTGCTCCCCACATGTGCTGCCAAACCCCACAATGACTGCTCCCCACATGTGCTGACTAACCCCACAATGACTGCTCCCCACATGTGCTGCTGCATCAATCAATGACTGCTCCCCACATGTGCTGCCAGACCCCACAATGACTGCTCCCCACATGCGGTGCCAGACCCCACAATGACTGCTCCCCACATGCGCTGCCAAACCCCACAATGACTGCTCCCCACATGCGCTGCCGAACCCCACAATGACTGCTCCCCACATGCGCTGCAGAACCCCACAATGACTGCTCCCCACATGCGCTGCCAAACCCCACAATGAAAGCTCCCCACATGTGCTGCTGTAACCCGCAATGACTGCTCTCCACATGTGCTGCCGAACAATACAATGACTGCTTCCCACATGCGCTGCCAGACCCCACAATGACTGCTCCCCACATGCGCTGCCGAACCCCACAATGACTGCTCCCCACATGCACTGCCGAACCCCAAAATGACTGCTCCCCACATGTGCTGCTGTAACCCGCAATGACTGCTCTCCACATGTGCTGCCAAACACCATAATGACTGCTTCCCAGATGCGCTGCCAGACCCCATAATGACTGCTACCCACTTGCGCTGCTGGACTCCACAATGACTGCTTCTCATATGCGCTGCTGGACCCCACAATGACTTCTCCCCACATGCGCTGCCAGCCCTTAATGACTGCTCCTCACATGCGCTGCCAGACCCCACAATGACTGCTCCCCACATGCACTGCTAGACCCTACAATGACTGCTCCCCACATGCACTGCTACACCCTACAATGACTGCTCCCCATATGCACTGCTAGACCCTACAATGACTGCTCCCCACATGCACGGCTACACCCTACAATGACTGCTCCCCACATGCACGGCTACACCCTACAATGACTGCTCCCCATATGCACTGCTAGACCCTACAATGACTGCTCCCCACATGCACTGCTAGACCCTACAATAACTGCTCCCCACATGCGCTGCTGGACCCCACAATGACCGCTCCCCACATGCACTGCCGGACCCCACAATGACTGCTCCCCACATGCACTGCCGGACCCCACAATGACTGCTCCCCACATGCACTGCCGGACCCCACAATGACTGCTCCCCACATGCATTGCTAGACCCTACAATAACTGCTGCCCACATGTGCTGCTAGACCCCACAATGACCGCTCCCCACATATGCTGCCGGACTCTACATTGTCAACTCCTAATATGTGTCATTAAATCCTGAATTCTCTATTAATGTCAAACTCCTTATAAAGTTATTACCTCATTATTGTTAAGCCTGCCATAAGCTGAAACGTGATTTGTATTCCACACCAGATGCTTTTTATATCGTGTAACAACTTGTTTGTTATCACACTATAACTATAATATGTTATTCATTCAGGAAATCACCTGATATTTTCTTTGCTGAATATAATTTCTTGTATATAAAACATTGATTCTCTCATTGTGCTAAAATATGTGATGTGACGCTGGAGTTTGCTGGTTGTGTCTTGTTAGCCTCAGAAATAATTGTCTACACTGCATGTACCTGCTTACCTACTGACACCGAGGTAAACCGTTTTGAGAATGAGAAATGCTCTCTCTCTTATAAAGGACGTTGAATCTTGACTTGATTTAGCACATAATACATTTGAAATAACCATACTGCTAATTGGGATTTGTGTAAACTTTTCATGGGAGTTCAGTTTATATTTTTTAGACATTTAGATAATGAATTGTCTGTTTGTTTCAAAGAAGAATTCAGTCTATTCCTCCTACGGCGTGTAGGAAATAGAACAATGTTGTGTGTGTTTGTGGTTTATCAAAGTGTGAATCCTGCGCTTTCTACTCTATTCTATATTTCATTATATTACTCAAACAAGAAAGTGAGGGGTTACTGCTTTTTAATTATTTTGTTTTATTTTTATTTTCAATTTCTTAAAATGGACATATATTTGTATGTCTTTTTTGGTTTGAGATTGGACTTGAAAGTCATATTTGTAGGACCAAACTAACAGCAAAATATTGATGACTTTAGGGAAAAAAAGTATAGTAAGATACATCTGTCATGTCAAAATGCTATATTATCCATGAAGCAGAGTGACACAGTGCCAATAATCTCTGTGAAACCACATGTCGTTTACCTTATAACAGTGATCACAAATGGGCTGTCCATCCTTCTGGTAGTACAGCTGCCCGGCCAGGAGGCGGTGACACTTTCTACATGTGAAGCAGCTTGCATGGTACTGCTTCTTCATGGCTTCAATAGCAGCTACGTTTGGGAGGATAGTCTTATGACAGAAAGCACATATATCTGATCCTAAACAAAACAAAACACACATATATTGTAAATAAAAGAGAACTTGCAATGACTATCACTTCCTGGGTTAATGGGTTAGTAAAAGGAGGAAATTCGCATCCCATATTAAAAAGCATATGCCATTTGTGCATTATAACTAGAGGGTCCCTCCAGGAGCACCTTTTACATTAGTTTAGTTATTTATGCTAGGCGTATAATATGTCTAGATTTTCTTTTTCACTACACAGTGTTATGAATACAAACCTATATCCCTAATGCTTACAGTGCCCATGTCTCTAGTTCTAATCAATCATCTCGTGCTATTTCCGATCTAAAAATAAAAATGTTTACTTATCTTTTTCCAGTACAGAGACTCCTTCAGTGCTGATGGTCTCTCTGCTTCCCACAACATCATCCTAATCCAAGGCTTCTCATAGAGGAGCATTTGGGACCTGATGCACATGCTTAAAGGAACACTGTAGGCACCCAGACCACTTCAGCTCATTGAAGTGGTCTGGGTGCTGTGACCCTTTTGCACCTAGTGCATCAAGAAGGTCTTGCTGGTAAGGTATGTCTTTTTGCTGATGATACTAAGATATGTAACAGGGTTGATGTTCCAGGAGGGATAAGCCAAATGGCAAATGATTTGGGTAAACTAGAAAAATGGTCAGAGTTGTGGCAACTGACATTTAATGTGGATAAGTGCAAGATAATGCATCTTGGACATAAAAACCCAAGGGCAGAGTACAGAATATTTGATAGAGTCCTAACCTCAACATCTGAGGAAAGGGATTTAGGGGTGATTATTTCTGATGACTTAAAGGTAGGCAGACAATGTAATAGAGCAGCAGGAAATGCTAGCAGAATGCTTGGTTGTATAGGGAGAGGTATTAGCAGTAGAAAGAGGGAAGTGCTCATGCCATTGTACAGAACACTGGTGAGACCTCACTTGGAGTATTGTACACAGTACTGGAGACCGTATCTTCAGAAGGATATTAATACCTTAGAGAGGATTCAGAGAAGGGCTACTAAACTGGTTCATGGATTGCGGGATAAAACTTACCAGGAAAGGTTAAAGGATCTTAACATGTATAGCTTGGAGGAAAGACGAGACAGGGGGGATATGATAGAAACATTTAAATACATAAAGGGAATCAACACAGTAAAGGAGGAGACTATATTTAAAAGAAGAAAAACTACCACAACAAGAGGACATAGTCTTAAATTAGAGGGACAAAGGTTTAAAAATAATATCAGGAAGTATTACTTTACTGAGAGGGTAGTGGATGCATGGAATAGCCTTCCAGCTGAAGTGGTAGAGGTTAACACAGTAAAGGAGTTTAAGCATGCGTGGGATAGGCATAAGGCTATCCTAACTATAAGATAAGGCTAGGGACTAATGAAAGTATTTAGAAAATTGGGCAGACAAGATGGGCCGAATGGTTCTTATCTGCCGTCACATTCTATGTTTCTATGCTGCAATGTAAAACGCTTCCGGAATCCAAACGGACCTTTGGTCCATTATCTGACACGTCAGATTTTCCCCATAGGAAAGCATTGAATAATACGTTCCTATGGGGAGGTCTAATGCGCGTGCGCGCAACCATTGCCGCACACGGAGGAGCGTGGGCGGAGCCTGACCTAGGGCTGAGGGACATCAGCGCTGGATTCAAGTAAGTGGCTGAAAGGGGGTTGGGGCTTCTGGTACCGTATCCACTATAGTGCACTCTTGGAGTGTTCCTTTATTTGAACTTTGACACACATGGCTGCTGTTGACTCTAGCAGGCAATTAAAAGAGCTGGAAATAGGAATGCCTAAGACACATGTAAATGAAAATGTAAGCTCTTTTTTGGGGAGCGTGTAGGGAGGATGTGGCTAGAGCTGCATAAACAAAGTCATCTAACTCCTAAATGGCAGAGAATTTGGGAGTGTGTTCTTGTTGTGCTAGTACTAAATATGAATGTTGGTCACATGCTGGCTGTGAATGACTCTGTGACCGGGTTGGGAGAGCACTGAGATTTATAGGGTGAAGGAATGGTCAGAACAGGTGTTTCATTAATAGATAATACCAGGTCCATACCCTCATTATCTTGCTTCATGGTGTGGCCATTTTGGTTGTGCTTGTCTGACGCTGATCGTTCCGTCTTCTGCTGGGTGTGAGAAACTGGGACATTTTTAGATTTATTCAGTTCTATTGGATTCCCAGCGCTTGGTTTCTGTGAAGAAATAAGGTTGAGCAGTGAATGTGTATTTTAATATTGCAGGTGAGATATAAACTGGACATTACTTGGTTTACAAACACACTTGGGAAGTGATGTTCAGGGCAAACATTGGCATTTAAACACGTGGGTACCTGGAGGGCCTCTTCAACTGTTGTTCACTAAATGCTGATTTATTTTTCTCACAGATGATTTTGATTAAAATGACCAAATTGAAGCTAAATTTGCAACTCTCATATTTAAAGACCAGTTCGGTTGAAATTTAGTACACCTCATTCAGTACCATCCAGGGCCTGCTTTGAAATTCTTAATCCTCCTATGTGAATTCTGTATAAAATATAGGACTCACATATTTATCAGCCAGAGTCTAACTCCGTGAAACGATGCTGAACGTCCTCACACTTTGCAAAAGGATTTCCAGGGTATTAAAAATCCCCATAGGTCCCCACCCCGAACCCTAGAAGAAACTGGACTGCAGCCTGTCACGAGAATGAAAGTGAACTCCAGGCATATCGAAACGCTAAAACTGTACCTGATCAATTTCCACTGGTACGTAGATAATCGATGCATTGTATACAACATCTGAATGTAATACCAGCATGTACCATGAATAATACCCTCCCTACATTCTTTCTGTACCCCCACCCCGACATTGTACTCCATCTGAAACTTAAAATTCAAAATAAAGAATTTATAAAAAAAAAAAATCCCCATAGGTAAAAATTAATTCAGAGCTTCCCTATAGCAAAGCCCTAATGTGCACGTGGCTCGCTGGGCACGTGCATTAGGTTTCCCCACCGCCATGACGCTGTGGGAAGAACATTGCCGGTAAAAAAGATTTTCGTTCGTTGATGGTATATAGTTGGTTTTGTTGTTTCTGTCCTCGGTTAGGCCTTAATTGAAAGGAAAGCATTTTTTAATTCCTCTGAATTCTGAAAATTCTATCATATTTTAACTGCATTAGGTTATCTTTATAAATGATTTGATTTCTACTAATAACCTGCTTTGAAACAAACCCTCCTCCGTCATAGTACTGTATTTGCCTGTAATCTGGCCACTAAGATTCATTGTTTTCCGCCTCTTTGTAAAATGGAACAAACACCAAGCATTTGAAACATTTCCACAGTGTAATTTATTCTGAGACAAATGCTTTTCCAAATGCTACCAGTATGACAAAGCACATTATTGCATGTCAGAGGTGTCTTGAAAACACACTACGAGAGAACTATAGTTCTCTTGTACTCGGAGAGAAAGTCCTTGTGGGTATCATCTTGAAACCCAGGGGGCTTTCACATCCTGTTTTATTAAAGTGCCTTCTTATGACTTTAAAAACTTTAAACAAGACTTAAGGGGCCCTCCTACAAACCCCTAAACATCAGAAAACAGTCTGGACTCTAGAAAGTTGTGTAACATATGCGGGCCTTTACTTCCATTTGTATAAAGAAATATTTTTTTAAAAATAAAGGGACAATCCAGACCCCTAAAGCGCTTTATCTTGCTGAAATGTGTTGTGTAAAGAGTTGCAGATTTCAATAGAAACTGGCACTTTTTTGTAAATTACCTGGTTACACCCCCCTCTGTCAGACAACTGGTCCTGTTACTTCCTGGTTTGTTTAGCTCAGTGGAAATAAACTCAAGAGGTAGCGACTGCCCAGAGCACCTGCCTTGCAAAGACTTCTTATTCAGCTGCATTGGGAAGTCTGTGATTGGACAGCCACAGAATGGAAGGGTGAGGGTAGAAAGGGAGGACTTGCAAAGGCTGCAGACAAGAGATCTGCAGCTTTTACAACCTGTTCTTAGATATACTCTAATGAAAACATGCATGTATTTAAATGTACATCTTTTTGCATTGAAGGTATTTCAGATATAAAATTATTCCTAAGGGAATATGCACTGTAAACAATCAAAATTGGAGCGAGGCCAGAACCGACTGCGGGCATGCTCCCCATGCTCGGGAACTCCTCCAGTTTTGTTTGTGTTCCAGCTGGTACCCAAGGTGATAACTGGAGCACATCGGGTTATGGCAAGACATAAAGTGTAGCTGTGGGATCGTATGAAACTGTTGCATATATAATTTTTTAGATATTTCATTTACTTTTTGTTTTTTCTTCATGTCTCTCTTTCCCTCCCCTCGCTTTAAAATTTCTAATGTAGATGTTAGTAATCTAGATAGAGCTGATACTAGAGTGTTAGCGTGTATTACAATTGGCGACTATCTGCCTGCAGATTCAGAATAACATAACGTCTCTCCCATCTTGAACCACTCTTCTGCCAAAAAAGGCTAGTTTTGCTAAAAACTGGCCCCATTGTTTAATCTGGATTTATAAATATACTGACCAGGACTGGGCTTAGTAGAACAGAAAATTATATATTAATACTAGCCTATTAACGAGTTGTTTATATCAGCATTTTTATTGTGGATTTTGTAATTCATTGTTATTAATAATCCCTATAAGGCCAATATCATTTTAACATTTCATTCCTTTTCACATTCTGTAGGATTCATTCACTGAGCCAGGAATCTGGGTCTTACACATTTTACAGGGAAATTTAGCATTGCAAAGATAGCAAAAAAAATAGATTTTTGCTGAAAATGTGCGATAACCTGGCCATTTCTTTCACAATTAATTAGAAATCTAGATATATCTTACCTGGACCGAAGGGATGGGAGCCAAATCCAGCTTTCTCAGTTCTAAACTCAGCCTGTCTTGAACAGAAGTATCGAGTAAAGGAGCTCGAGGAACTTCATTCTGTGCATTCATTGAAACTGGAGCTGTGGGTTCCGGAAACGGAGCAGAATAAGCAGGAAAGGAATCTCTGAGAAACTGTTTTGGTGTCTTTGGTAAAACTGGAGGGGAAGGTGGAGGTGGAGGGAGATCAGAGCCAAGAAAGTCCTCGGTGCTGGGCATATCATCCAAGAAAATGGGACGGAATGATGGACCTTTACCAAAATCAGAACATAGTGACAAAATTAAACTATACATTGACACAATATCAAGATTTTTCAACAATCATTTATAAAGCATCAGTATAATCTACAGTGCTGGACAATTATGGGAGAACGTACAACGTACACAGACAAACACAATAGGTAAAGAGGGCTCTGCCCGTAAAGATCTAGCCATTGAATCTCTTTTATATAAAGCCCATGAGCTTACAATCAAATATAGAAATATAAGCTTGTTACATTGCCATCTGTAATATGTTCGTTTTCCATTTTACAACCTAGTGATTGGCTCTCTTTATAGGAGGCGTGCTATCACTTCACCTTAGGCTGAAGGCATGGGTGACTTTAGTACAGGGATGGCCCAAAAGCAGACTGATAACTAGAGTATCTGTTTGCTTGTCTTGTCATCCCCCCTCCCAATTGATAGCCTGGTGTTGATTAGAATGGGAGGGGTGGGAGCTCTCTGTGGCCTCCTGCAGAGAGGGAAATTCTGACAATCACTTGGAATTTATCCAGGACAGCGATGCCTTGAATTTTTAACACTGGCTGTATGTACATTGAGGAATGAGAAGCTTTTATCTTCACAAACAATGGCAGCGGAGGAGGGGCATTCAATAAATCATAGGGTCCTTTGCCTTTAGCCATGCTTTACATCGAGGATGGTAATCATAACTTTATTGCACACTAACAGAGCTCCACAACAAAACAGGGTGTATCCCACCTCAACCCTGAATCACAATGGGCAAAGTACTCCCACCTCAACCCTGAATCACAATGAGAAAAGTACTCCCACCTCAACTCTGAATCACAACGGGCAAAGTACTCCCACCTCAACCCTGAATCACAACGGGCAGTACTCCCACCTCAACCCTGAATCACAACGGGCAGTACTCCCTCCTCAACCCTGAATCACAACAGGCAGTACTCCCACCTCAACCCTGAATCACAACGGGCAAAGTACTCCCACCTCAACCCTGAATCACAATGGGCAGTACTCCCACCTCAACCCTAAATCACAACGGGCAAAGTACTCCCACCTCAACCCTGAATCACAACAGGCAGTACTCCCACCTCAACCCTGAATCACAACAAGCAAAGTACTCCCACGTCAACCCTGAATCACAGCGGGCAGTACTCCCACCTCAACCCTGAATCACAACGGCAGTACTCCCATCTCAACCCTGAATCACAGCGGGCAGTACTCCCACCTCAACCCTTAATCACAACGGGCAGTACTCCCACCTCAACCCTGAATCACAACGGCAGTACTCCCATCTCAACCCTGAATCACAACGGGCAAAGTACTCCCACCTCAACCCTGAATCACAATGGGCAGTACTCCCACCTCAACCCTGAATCACAACGGGCAGTACTCCCACCTCAACCCTGAATCACAACGGGCAAAGTACTCCCATGTCAACCCTGAATCACAGCGGGCAGTACTCCCACCTCAACCCTGAATCACAACAGGCAGTACTCCCACCTCAACCCTGAATCACAATGGGCAGTACTCCCACCTCAAACCTAAATCACAACGGGCAAAGTACTCCCACCTCAACCCTGAATCACAACAGGCAGTACTCCCACCTCAACCCTGAATCACAACGGGCAAAGTACTCCCACCTCAACCCTGAATCACAAGGGGCAGTACTCCCACCTCAACCCTAAATCACAACGTGGCAAAAGTACTCCCACCTCAACCCTGAATCACAACAGGCAGTACTCCCACCTCAACCCTGAATCACAACGGGCAGTACTCCCACCTCAACCCTGAATCACAACGGGCAATACTCCCACCTCAACCCTGAATCACAACAGGCAAAGTACTCCCACCTCAACCCTGAATCACAACGGGCAAAGTACTCCCACCTCAACCCTGAATCACAATGGGCAGTACTCCCACCTCAACCCTGAATCACAACGGGAAAAGGACTCCCACCTCAACCCTGAATCACAACGGGCAAAGTACTCCCACCTCAACCCTGAATCACAACGGGCAGTACTCCCACCTCAACCCTGAATCACAGCGGGCAAAGTACTCACACCTCAACTCTGAATCACAATGGGCAAAGTACTCCCACCTCAACCCTGAATCACAACGGGCAAAGTACTCCCACCTCAACCCTGAATCACAATGGGCAGTACTCCCACCTCAACCCTGAATCACAACGGGCAAAGTACTCACACCTCAACTCTGAATCACAATGGGCAAAGTACTCCCACCTCAACCCTGAATCACAACGGGCAAAGTACTCACACCTCAACTCTGAATCACAATGGGCAAAGTACTCCCACCTCAACCCTAAATCACAACGGGCAAAGTACTCCCACCTCAACCCTGAATCACAACAGGCAGTATTCCCACCTCAACCCTGAATCACAACAGGCAGTATTCCCACCTCAACCCTGAATCACAACGGGCAGTACTCCCACCTCAACCCTGAATCACAACGGGCAGTACTCCCACCTCAACCTTGAATCACAACAGGCAGTACTCCCACCTAAACCCTGAATCACAACGGGAAAAGTACTCCCACCTCAACCCTGAATCACAATGGGCAGTACTCCCACCTCAACCCTGAATCACAACGGGAAAAGTACTCCCACCTCAACCCTGAATCACAACAGGCAAAGTACTCACATCTCAACCCTGAATCACAACGGGCAGTACTCCCACCTCAACCCTGAATCACAACGGGCAAAGTACTCACACCTCAACTCTGAATCACAATGGGCAAAGTACTCCCACCTCAACCCTGAATCACAACAGGCAAAGTACTCCCGCCTCAACCCTGAATCACAATGGGCAGTACTCCCACCTCAACCCTGAATCACAATGGGCAGTACTCCCACCTCAACCCTGAATCACAACGGGCAAAGTACTCACACCTCAACTCTGAATCACAACGGGCAGTACTCCCACCTCAACCCTGAATCACAACGGGCAGTACTCCCACGTCAACCCTGAATCACAACATGTAGTACTCCCACCTCAACCCTGAATCACAATGGGCAGTACTCCCACCTCAACCCTGAATCACAACGGGCAGTACTCCCACCTCAACCCTGAATCACAACATGTAGTACTCCCACCTCAACCCTGAATCACAATGGGCAGTACTCCCACCTCAACCCTGAATCACAATGGGCAAAGTACTCCCACCTCAACCCTGAATCACAATGGGCAGTACTCCCACCTCAACCCTGAATCATAACGGGCAGTACTCCCACCTCAACCCTGAATCACAACATGTAGTACTCCCACCTCAACCCTGAATCACAATGGGCAGTACTCCCACCTCAACCCTGAATCACAATGGGCAAAGTACTCCCACCTCAACCCTGAATCACAATGGGCAGTACTCCCACCTCAACCCTGAATCATAACGGGCAGTACTCCCACCTCAACCCTGAATCACAACATGTAGTACTCCCACCTCAACCCTGAATCACAACATGTAGTACTCCCACCTCAACCCTGAATCACAACAGGCAGTACTCCCACCTCAACTCTGAATCACAATGGGCAGTACTCCCACCTCAACCCTGAATCACAATGGGCAATACTCCCACCTCAACCCTGAATCACAACGGGCAAAGTACTCCCACCTAAACCCTGCTTCATAACGGGCATTATAACCCGACAGACACTCACACACACGCATACATGCATACATACAGAGACACGCACAGACACATTCATACACACAGACACATACATACATAGAGACACACATAGACACATAGATATAGACACCAGAACCACTACATCAAGCTGTAGTGGTTCTGGTGACTATAGTGTTCCTTTAAGGATTGTATTTTTGTCGTTGAAAATTAAGCTATGTTTAAAAAAAGCTGGCTCCTAACTTCTTTAGCTGGCTCGGAGATTCCAAGCAAATTTGTCAAGTCCTGTGATACCCTCACACAATAATGGCCAGTGCATTTAACAGGAGAGTTAGCTGTGTGTATTACAGACAGAGAAAGCGAGTGAAAGTTAGCACTGTATGTTAAAGGTAGGATAGAAGTGTGAGTTTTACAGACTGTAGAAGAGTGACAGATATTTGTGTGTGGTATAACAGTGAAGACGTGATCACTGTGTGCATTCTCAGTAGGGTAGCAGAACTGGATAGCGCTGTGTTTTTTGCAGGCTGGACAGCGGGTGGATAATAGCTGTGTGCATTTTAGTTACAGTTGCCGAGTGGGAGATTACTCTGTATGGCATGGACTGGGTAGTAGAATGACACACAGCTATTTGGGTTCTGTGTAAGGCTGCAGGTGAGGGATAGCCCTTAGCCACTATTTCTCACATTTACACTGTTATAGACCTTACCTCCATTTTGAAAGTCTGCATGTTCTGCCCAGGATTGGTCTTGTAGGGGCTCTAGCGGTGGTGGTGATGGTGTTGGGGGAAGTTGTTGAACATGCTGCTCATGGGTGTGGGATTGTGTCTTGCGTGATATTTCAGCTCTCCATGGTGGAGCCAACATTATCTGGACTGAGGATACCATTCGTTTCCCTGACATCTTCTAAAATAAAGAAAAAAGTATTTAAGATATACTGAAAACACAACACAAACAGCAAGGAGTGATATTATTTTATATCATTATATATCCTATATATGCAAATTGGGTCCACCATCTTGCACACCATGTACCCAGCCCCTCAGGCCTGGCACTGCGCATGCACTTAACCCCTTAAGGACCAAACTTCTGGAATAAAAGGGAATCATGACATGTCACACATGTCATGTGTCCTTAAGGGGTTAAAGGGACACTATAGACACCCAGACCACTTCAGCTCTATGAACTGGTCTGGGTGTCAGGTCCCCCAGGTTTTAACCCTTCAGATGTAAACATAGCAGTTTCAGAGAAACTGCTATGTTTACATTGCATGGTTAATCCAGCCTCTAGTGGCGGTCTTCTGGACAGCCGCTAGAGGCGCTTCTGCGACGCTGGATGCAAAATTTGCATCCAGCGTGCAGAAAGTCCATAGGAAAGCATTGAGAAATGACTCAGGAGCTGATGTCGGCGGGGGAGAAGAGGTCACCAGCGCCGAGGGAGCCCGGCACTGGATTAAGGTAAGTGGCTGAAAGGGCCCTTCAACGCTACGGGAGGGGGGCCCTGAGGGTGGGGTTCTAAGGATGCTATAGAGTCAGGAAAACGAGTTTGTTTTCCTGACACTATAGTGATCCTTTAAGCCCTTCCATTGCAGCTAAATTTACCCAATGCAAACAGGAATGTGACCATATCTACCTTAATTGGCCTATTCATATAGGATATGTTTAGGGATAGATTCTGCACCAAATAAATTGCATTAGAAACAATGTCTTAACCATGAATTGCAGCAAATATGTGTCAATTATTAAAGACAGAATTTAAATAAAAATAGCTTGGCTCCTGCCTGATCCTGGCTTAAAAGCGATTTAACGGATGACAAAAGCCCTATTACTGGTCTAACTCATACTGGCAAACTTGTCTAGTATCTTGTAGGCAACATTGGAGTGAGATCCAGACCTCCACACTCTCAAACCCAATCAGTAGCAGCCACCATCTACTTGCGGCCTGGTGTTGTCTCGGCGGGAGAAGCTGCGGATCTCTCTGTCCGAGGCGGCTCATGCTTTCTACATTGTGGAACTATAGAACCCCGTACTCCCCCCCTCTGGGTCGGTGGGGGTTATCCCGGTCCCCACCAAGCAATGTTCACTTGCCTACCTGCGGCTCCTGGGTGACTCCTGCATAAAAAGTTCCCACGTGGACTATCTAAAATGGCTAACAGCGGCGCTGCCGCAAAGCATGTTGTACAAGAACCAACGTAGAGCTGGGAAGAGGGCTTCTTATGAGCATTTGATGCCATATGCCAGCGGTTATGGCAGAACCTGAGGAAACGGAGGAAGCAATTTGAAATGAGGGTCCATGTGGCTCAACCTGCTTCCAGAGTTCCTCCCTGGAAACCCTAAACTGATCTGAGACCCAAGTGGCATCAGCGAGCAGCACAAGGGCTCCACACCCGAGTTCCTGCCAGGAAACCCTCAACTGGTCAGAGACCCAAGTGGCATCAGCGAGCAGTATAAGGGCTCCACACCCGAGTTCCTGCCAGGAAACCCTCAACTGGTCAGAGACCCAAGTTGCATCAGCGAGCAGCACAAGGGTTCCACACCCGAGTTCCTGCCAGGAAACACTCAACTGGTCAGAGACCCAAGTGGCATCAGCGAGCAGCACAAGGGTTCCACACCCGAGTTCCTACCCAGGATCCCTCAACTGGTCTGAGACCCAAGCAGCATCAGCGAGTAGCACGTAGCAGGCTGCACACCCGCGAAAATCGTAGCCCCCTGGAGTCCCAGGGACTTTACCTTGTCAAGGGAAGGGTAGCCTATGGCTACAGGAGCTGGTGTGCTGCGGCGGGTTGTGGAATCCTGGAGAACTTCTATCAGCCTTTGCGCGTGCCTGATCTCTGCCTGTATGCCATGGGTATAGGATGAATGTACCAAATATCCCACAACTCCTACCCAGTACAGCCCCTCTGCTCACTTTACTATGTCCTTACACTCAGCGAGCTAAGTTAAATAGCTTTTGGTGGTTTCACTAGCTAGCAGGTTAACACTAATCTCTAACTCTTTAATCTCTCATATTTTGCAATGTTTTAGTTCAGTTAAGCTACCATCACCTTTTCCTTCTATTGTTGTCAGTACTTTATCTAAGCATATATGGACCAAGCATGTTCCTATGTCATATACTTTAAATACTATGCTATGCCTACCATTTCTGCTTCATATTATAAAATCGTGCAGACCTTCTACTTGCCATGTTTGGAAATGTACAATGATATTATGCTTGTGAATGCTGTTGTGGCAACACAGGCTCGTTGGTAAAACTTGCTCAACAAAAAAGGAAGAATTTAAAAAATAAATAGATTTAAAACAAAAATCCTATAAAACATGTTTATTATTATACAGAACTGCGAAATAAAAATGAAAACTGGAAAAAGTCTTCATCTTGTTAATCAATTATTTTGTGTATGGTAAAATGTTTTGAATCGTTTGCCATTTTACTGCCATTTACTGCTAAGGGAATAACTCCCTTAATGTATACTGTGTAAAATGATTATTTAAAGCAGCAGCACTTCATTGAAACATTCATTAATTACCAGCCAACGGGAAGTTATAAAGCGTGCCCCAGCTGCAGGCTGGACGTGTGGGTGTAAAGGCAGTAATAAACCCCATTCTGTTGGGCTGCTTAGACACTTTCTCACATTCTCTTCAGCCCTATTCCCAGGGCATATTTCACACAGAGCAATCCTTGGAAGTCCATCTCTGATGCAAAGTTCATTGTGAATTCTGAACTTTTGTATGAAGGCTCCTTCCTTAATTTCAAAGTTACTTTAGCCTTCTGCATGCCAGAGTGGTGTACATGTCTTGCACTACAGGTATATGGTCCAGTCTCTATAAAACGTGGATTTCGAGTGAAACCGCTAAATGTAGATAAATCAGTAGTACCATTTCAATCGTTTCCATGATAATTTCCTCAAATCTTGTCCTTAACCCCAGAGCTACTCTTCTTTTAAGGGGAACTGTCTCTTCTTTAGCATAAACATATAAGCATACGTAAACATACTATTAAAAATGACAGGTCTCCATTAAAGCGGCTCTGTTAACCTCTCCCCAATGAGCATGTTTTATAATGATAAAATGTTTATGAAATGTTTATAAAGTCTGTGTTGAGATGTCACTGAAATTCCAACCCAGCCAAAAAAAAATAAGACAAAGTAGGGACTTTTTTGTTTTTATTCTATACTTGACAAGAGGTGGAGCTACCTTTTGACAAGTTCTTATCTGTCACTAGTTGTGACTGAGGTGTAGAAGGCTCTTTCTATGGAAGGTCTCATGGTTCCCCTTCTTTTCTCTCTTTACACTGCCTCTCTTGGCAAACTCATTACTTCCTTTGGATTCCACTATCACCTGTACGCCGATGACACCCAGATATATATCTCTCCTTCCCTGCTGTCCTACGACGTGTCACAGCTTGCCTTTCTTCAATCTCTGACTGGAAACTCAATCTCTCTAAAACGGAGCTTCTTATTTTTCTTCCTCGTAATCCTCCTCTTTTGCCTTCCTTGCAAGTTGATGGTACCTGCATCAACCCATCCTTGCAAGCTTGTTGTCTTGGTGTTGTCTTTGATTATGGCCATATCCAGTCTATTGCTAAAATCTGTTGATTCCACCTTTAAAAAATAGCTGCTTTTGCCCCTTTCTGACGCAAGATCCTGTCAAGGAGCTTGTTCACGTTCCGGTAATCTCTTGCATGGATTACTGTAATTCTCTCCTAGTAGGTCTCCTCAAAAGCCGTATTGCCCCGCTACCAACTGCAATGTATGCTGCCGCCAGGCTGATCTTTCTCACCTGTTGCTCCTCCCATACCTCGCCTCTCTGTTGATCCTTACACTGGCTTCCTGTATCCTATAGGTGTCAATTCAAAATACTAACCCTTACCTATAAAGCTCTAACCAACTCGAGCCAATGTTACCTTGCTTCTTGGAGTCATAGGTATGTCCCTTCTCGGTCTCTCCACTCTGCCTGTGACCTTCTCCTGTACTCTGCTCGCATCCTTACTGCAAATTCGTACTTGCAGGACTTTTCATGGGCGGCTCCTTTCATTTTGGAACAGCCTGCCTACACCCATCAGACTCTCCCCTAGTCTTCAATCGTTTAAGCAGTCCTTCAAAACCCATCTGTTCAAAAATGCTTATGGCCTCCCAGAGTAACTTCTACATCACATATCTGTCTCTTGCTCTCTCCTAAAGAGCCACACTCCACTCTCACCTCCACTTCTGCTACTTTTCCATCTTGTTTGTTTGCTGTCCCCTTTTGATGCCCTCCCTACTGAGTCTTTATACTCCACTCCTCTAGATTGTAAGCTCCTTTGCGCAGGCTCCTCATCTATATATCGTTCCTGTATCATTTTGTAATTGTCTCATTTATTGTTAAATTTCCCCCTTTCATAAAATTGTAAAGCGCTATATAAATACCAAAATTATTAATGCTCCATAAACCTCATTGCGTCAGAGTACAGCGATGATGACGGCTCAAAACAGATGAAGCTCTAGGAGCTGAAGTGGACCTCAAGGAAAAAGAAGGTGGAGCGTGCAAGGGACAGGTTTAGGCAAGTAAAAACTAACCTCCCTTGTCTCCCACTTGAATAGAAAGCAGAGCAGTCATTATTTGGGGTCTATGGCAAATATTCAGATACAACCTACAAGGTGACAGAGCCGATTTAAGATCAATAGATGTTTTTTTTTACACAACGAAGAGTTGCACATAAGATGATCCAATAAGTGATCAATGTTACAGCCAGTAAAAACCATTAAGACTCCATTGTAGTTATAATATGTCTCTCTTTTCTAATACATTCCTAGAATAACGTTTTGAAAAAAAAAAAGGTATGGTCCATTCATCGTTATTGTCAGAATCAACAGATTGTCAATGCATTGCATTTTCTGCTATCTGTTTAGTGCTTAAACCACTCATCCAGTTGGAATTTCACCAAATCTGTTAACTCCCCTTATTATAAAATAGTGAT
This sequence comes from Pelobates cultripes, assembly GCA_933207985.1. Taxonomy (NCBI): domain Eukaryota; kingdom Metazoa; phylum Chordata; class Amphibia; order Anura; family Pelobatidae; genus Pelobates; species Pelobates cultripes. Next base: position 10,447,438 of record OW240921.1, read on the forward strand.
TTAAATAGAGGCACCTGAAAAGCTTAATAAAACAACCCAATTCTGAGAGCAGTTCGTGGACTTTCTACCCTCTCTAAAGTGTAAGCTTTTGGGGGCAGACGATATTGCACCAGTGACTTCTAACTTTGGCATTCTATAATCTAGGTGATTGTGGACTATAGGTCCCAGAATGCTAAGTCAGCCAATGAACATTAGGTGTTCTTTAATAATGTTGGTAAATCCTCTATTCCATTGGGAAGCTGTGTGGAAGATATGGACGAATTAAGGCATTACCTCCCCCCCCCCCTTCACAAACCATTAAAGGGTTGTGCATGCAGCATTTGGAGTAAATGCTGCTGGGCACTGGGTGTGCCGGGGCGTGTGTGTTTGCAATGGGTGTGTGGTATAGGGCAGATATCTCTGCCTGTTACTGTTTACCAAAGACGTGCACTTTGCCTTGAGTGTATGTGACCAGTTCCTGCACCAACATGAAAGTGTTTCAGGCTCACATTATGGGAGTGGAGTGCTGACTAAGCTGAGCCACGCGTGACCTGGAAGATGTGTGACAATTATTCCAAGTACACATAGATTGCATGACATTTAGTTTCAATGAACTGTGTGCAGCATGCAGGTTCCCGAGACATCACCCTGAGATGGCTTGGTAATTATATTTTTACATTTGTTCTCAAAAATCCAGGAAAGGCCCATGTAATCTAACCGCAAACGTCAATGTTATGCAGACTTCTAAAAGGAAATTCATTTCAACGTTTCAACGTTGTTGTATAAACAACAGAACTATCTTCATCTTGGTCAAAGGTCTATTTTTTCTGTGGAGTGTGCAACGCTCCAGTGGTATCGGTATCTATGTATCATTTTATGTAAGCACTGAAAGATCACAGTCCATTCAAAAAGAAAGTTTTAATAATTCCTGCTGTTTATAATAAAGACTCCATCACTCACAGTCGCAGTCTTTCTGTAATGTTACTAGCGCAAAGCAAGCTATACTAGTAATATATATAAAGCATATCCTGTAACCACCTCAATGTATTTTATAAAACAAATTATCTCAATGGAACACAGAACGTATAAACACATTATGCTCTTAACAGGAAGGAAGTTAAATTATCTCCAACTCTACTGTGATTTTCAAACCGCTTCCAGCTTCCATTTTAATTATACGGATACACAATAGTAATGACTTTCCCTTTTCGCCTGATTTATGTTGAAGGATGTATTAGTATCTGATTTTAATGTCCATGTCGTACACAAACTCCCTGTGGTAAGATGGGGATTTTATCACTGTTGTCCTGTACAGACTGGGTTCCACACTAAGCCATTTGATTTGTGATGTGCAATCATTGGAAACCCACCGTACATGCCTGTTTGCTGCTTGCTACCCAGTCCTCAGGCAATGAATATAGTGCTCAAAGGATGAAGAAAAAAAGGGCTTCCTGCAACTTTAAACCACAAGACAGGTCACCTTTACATATAACTCTGTCCCCCCCCCAAAGCCCACCAATAGCAATGCTGCACATGGGTACAGCCAGTGGTCTCTTTCTATCAACCCTAAATATAAGAAAGACCAAATCCACTTAAAACACAGCCATTTCAGTATATCAATGATATAAGCTAATTATAATCATTTAGCACATTAGGAGTATAGTCAGACAGAAAGCCCAGTGGGTCCCATGTCCAGCAGCCATCCTTCAGGGAGCATAGTAAGGAATCCTGGCAAAGCAGAGTAACAGAGGAGGTAGCATACCTGACTGTGCAGTGGGAAATCCCTGTATAATCCTGAGTGAGTGTATATGCAGAGGTGGGTGTGTGTCCTTCCTTCTATCTTCTCAGAACAATAGCTGAGCTATGTCTGCTTTGTTTTTTGTGATCCAGCCCTGCTGTGCTTTCTACAGGGGTCAGTGAGTGACACAGACCCTCCTACTGACATCACAGAGCCCCTTCCTCCCTCCTTCCCTCTCTACCTCCTTCCAACCTTGTCCTGCCCCTCAGCCCTCTCTTTACCATAAAAGGTGGAAGCTTCAGGGTGCAGCAGGAAGTCCTCCTTTACCTGCCTTCTGCTGCAGGTAAATCTTGTTAATGTTTATTTACACTTTCTGATTGCATTCCTCATAAATAGTTCAGAGTGTGTGTGCTCTAGACTATGTTACCCTATTGTGTGTACAGATGCAAGTTTAACAGTTTGTTCAAACTTTATTTTTTTGCTCAGATTGATGAAACAAATATACCATGGTGACTACATCACTACTAGAATCCAGTAAGCATACAAAATGAACACTTTCTGGCTGTTTTATCAGTGAAATGTAAATGGTGATCTGCAAAGTTCACTTCATCTAAAATACAAAGCTCCAAACATAACCTTGAGCAGTTCAATAGGTGAAATAACAAACCGTAAAAACAAGATAAGTTGGACATAGGGGAACAGCAGGCAGTGAGGAACCTGCTCAGACATTAATTTTCAGTCTAATATAAGAGGAAAGTGTATTTCTGCTGGGAGAGTTTACTATAGTGCCAGGAAAACAAAGGTGTAAGTTGTTGCTGAAGTGCTGGTTCAGGCGCCGCCTCACTCCTCTCTCCGCCAACGTCAGCCAGTGGGGGAGACTTAATGCCCATGTGCTGCGATGGCTGCGCTCACATTATTACTTACCTCATAGGAAAGCATGTATGTAAAACTATGGGATTTCACGTGATGCTAGGTGTCCTCATGCATAGCGTGAGGATGTCAATCGTCATTTAGGCGGCCGAAGGTCGCCCAAAGCCCTGAAAGTCCCCCTAGTGGCTGTCTGGTAGACAGCAAGTAGAGGTGGAGTTAACCCTCAAAGGTAATTTTTACAGTTTATTAAAAACTGCTATAATCACCATTACAGGGTTAAGGGACCTGAGACTGCACCCAGACCACTTCAGTGAGCTGAAGTGGTCCGGGTGGCTATAGTACCCTTCTAAAGGAATATTCTACCATCAAAATTAAGTTTTTATGGTGCCCAAAGGTACCTGGCACTGGCTCCCTTTAGGGGTTCAACCAATAAACCATTTAACCCCAATGTCTCCTTTCCAGCACCAGAAATCTCCACTCCCTCTCAACATCTGGAAAACTTGCTGCAGACAGGATTGTAGAACTGCCGCAGACAGGTGTGCCGCCGATTGGCTTGGAGCGGTTAGCTGATACTCTCAGCCAATCGGTCAATTCCTATTCACAAAACCACTTGAGAAACCTATGTATTGTTCTCAAGCTTTCCAGCAGGCAACTGCTGGAGGGGTTAAGTAATTTTTATCACTTGAAAGGAGACTTTGTGGTTAAACCATTCATGAAGGTAAGCCAAAGCTACAGACTTCCTGACACCATAACAACTTCATTTTGATGACGTTGTTAGTGTGCTGGAGTGTTTATTTAAATGTTGTATGACATTGTTGGAGGAGATGAAGTGAAGCAGGTTAGTGAGGTGTGAGGAGAGAAGGGAAAACGTTAATGTTTCATTGATTTGCCCTTAGTGATTAAAGGAGTTTCGGCTGGGGGAGGATGTAATGGAGTCACTGGAACAGTGCAGCCCCGGAGAAGACTTGAAGGGGAGAGTGGAAAGTACTGGTATGAGCAGAGGACAGTTGTAGGGTGGAAGTCCTGAATGGAGCCGTACATTTAATATTGTCATTGTAAGGACTGACAGTTTGGCAGGTGCGAGAGAACTGCAAGATGAGCCCTGCTGCTGCACTGCAAGTACCATAACTACTTATTGCATTTCTGGCAATAGTGCTAGGGTATTCGTGCAGAACCTACAGGTTTTGTCGTAGCTTTTTCAAATGGTGTAACAAATACGGAGGATTCCTCAGCATCGAACGCCAACCTTTCATCTTGGGCTTCACATGATACAGTTTCATGTTCTCCATAATTTGTGCAAAATAATCATACAGGAAGGCGGACTTCAGGTGAAAGGGTTAATGGGGATTCTATGCCCTGATCACACAGAATATGTGTAACACACAGCCTTCCAAACCTTAGACTACCTTTGTGCAAAGCGATGCTTTTCAGATTGCTCGACACAGGGCTCTCGTGGATCTTAGGAGCCGGCTGTCCATTTATTCTTTAGACAGTCTGCTCTGTTATCTCCTCTTTTGTTACTATAAATACATTTGATACACACACTACAATGTGACATGTGATTTACCAGTGAAAGAGATAATAAAAGGTCAGTTCACAAACTGGTAGCAGTATACCCCACATTCTCAAAATATCCAACAAATTAAAATAAAAAGTCACCATTGGAGTCCTTTAAATATCCTGTACATTTGTGACATTTATATCAGACTGAACCCCAAAGGTTGTGTGGACACAATGATTATAAGTGAGAATGTGAATACTACATACATAAATGTGTCACTTATATGCTGGCATAAAAAGACTCCTTTTTTATGTATAAAATGGTAGCTCCGTCCTTTAAAACCATTGTACAGCGCTCTGCAATTTGCATGAAATAACATTGATTTTAGTAATGACAAATATTTTCCCTCCCTGCCTCCCTCCCTTGTGTGTATCTTTTTTTCACGTTTGCCGTGGTCTTCTTTTCACTGTTAGTCACTTGTTATGTTTGATGCATTTTACGCTTGTTTACATTTATTTTATTTACATAATGTTACCCATTCGCTGTTTATCAGTTTTGCATGTGTTATTATTATTGATGATTAGTTATGCATACTTTGCTGCCATGAATATTTGGTTGTGTATGTTATATATATTCTAATTTTGAGATACCTTTCACGTGTTTTCCTTTTGTTTCAGCTTAACCTTGGGCTTTGGTACTCCTCCAGGAGTTGGGAATTTACCTTTGCATCTTGTGATCAGATTAATTTGATGTTTGTTTCCATTTCTTCATTGTTGAATTTGACTGGTTTTATGTATTCTTGATGCCCTTTTTTTACATCAAAGAAAAAAGGAGGTGCTTTTATGTACATGCCCTTATATTCCCCCCTTTGCTCCTCCCTTTCACAACCACACATGGACCGTACCTTCCCTACCCTACAAGCCTTCTCCGTCTTCCCCTTCCAACTATCGTCCCATATCCCTGCTTGCTTTTTCCTCCAAACTTCTAGAAAGACTTGTCTTTACTCATATGACTCACTTGATCCTCTTCAATTTGGCTTTCGCCCCATCCACTCTACTGAGATTGCTTTAATTAACGTTACAAATGACTTAATCGTAGCTAAATTCAAAGGCCACTACTTCATACTTATTCTTCTTGACCTCTCTGCTGCCTTTGACACTGTTGATCATGTCCTCCTTCTCCAAACTCTTCAATTCCTCGGCCTGTGTGACACTGTCCTCTCGTGGTTCTCCTCCTATCTCTCCCAACGTTGGTTCAGTGTCTCCTTTTGTAAGGACACCTCCTCCTCTCACCTTGTCTCGGTTGGAGTCCCCCAAGGATCTATTCTTGGTCCCCTTCTGTTCTCTCTTTATACTGCCTCTCTCGGCAAACTCATGAACTCCTTTTGGATTCCATTATCATCTGTATGCCGGCGACACCCAGATATATCTCTCCTTCCCTGATCTTTCCCCACGGTCCTGCGACATGTCACTGCTTGCCTTTCTTCTATTTCTGATTGGATGTCCTCCCGCTTTCTGAAACTCAATCTCTCTAAAACGGAGCTTCTTATTTTTCCCCCCCATAATGCTAATCCTCCTCCTTCACTCACCTGCAAGTTGATGGTGCTTGCATCACTCCATCCTTGCAAGCTCGTTGTCTTGGTGTTATCTTTGATCCTGGCCTCACCTTTGCCCCACATATCCAGTCTGTTGCTAAACCTTGTCAATTCCACCCTTAAAAATATCGCCCGCATCCGCCCCTTTCTCATGCAAGATTCTGCCAAGAATCTTGTTCATGCTCTTGCAATCTCTTGCATTTATTAATGTAACTCTCTCCTAGTTGGTCTCCCCAAAAGCCAAACTGCCCGCTACAATCGGTTATGAATGCTGCCGCCAGGATGATCTTTCTCACCCGTTGTTACTCCCATACCTCACCCCTCTGTCGATCCCTACACTGGCTTCCTGTATCATATAGGTGTCAATTCAAAATACTAACCCTTACCTATAAAGCTCTAACCAACTCTAGCCCCTCTTACATTGCTTCCCTTATTCATAGATATTCCTCTTCTCAGTCTCTCCACTCTGCCGGTGACCTTCTCCTGTCCACTGCACACACCCTTACTGCTAATTAACGCTTGCAGGACTTCTCGCGGGCGGCTCCCTTCTTTTGGAACAGCCTGCCTATCCCCATCAGACTCTCCCCTAGTGTTCAATTGGTCCTGAAGTTCCTCAAAACACATCTATTCAGAAATGCTTTTGGACTCCTGGAGTAATTTATCTATACTTACCCAAGTCTGTCTCTTGCTATCCTAAAGAACCATACTCCACTCTCTCCTCCAGTTATGCTACTTGTCCACCTTGTTTGGTGGCTGTCACCCTTGCTGCCCTGTTTGTACCCCACCTCATCTACCTGTACCCCACCTCATCTAGACTGTAAGCTCGTTTGAGCAGGGTCTTCATCTACCTATTGTTCCTGGGTCACTGTGTAATTGCCTCATGTATTGTAAATCCCCCCATCCCCGCCTTTTATAATATTGTAAAGCGTTGCGGAATTATTTGGCGCTATATAAATACCAATAATAATAATAAAATAATAATATTACCTCCTACTCATTTTTTGATTGGTCTGTGATTTTTCTTTTGATTTGTGCTGCTGTTGGAGCTAGTAAAGAGTGTTTATAGCAATAGGAAGTTATAGGAAATCACACATATGGTAAATTACCACCACACACTGTTTAGTAAATATGTGACTTAGTTTAAAATACATTAATCGGGGGAGGTGAAAATCTGCCTGTACACACCCTGGATCATTCTGCTCCCTGCCCTAAGGCCACAGGATAAGCAGGAGGTCTCATTAAAGCACTCCAGGATACAGAGATTAAGGTTTTGTTAAAATGCGGTTTGAAATAATTCTATTTATCCCTGAAAACATTGCTCCCCCTCAACACTGTAAGGGTTAGCACACCAGCAGGCATTTAGCATTTAAATGTAAAGGAAACTTGGAGGTCTGAGTTTAATACATGTTTCATGATGGTCTGTTTGCAGTAAAAATCATTATTATTAACAGAAATATGTTTTATAGGCACATTAATCATCCCATGTATGACAAACTGTGTTTCAGCAAGAGGTAGGGGTCTGTCAGCGGTGATTGCGATCAGACACAAAGTGTATAAATCCCTCTGCTCAGAGTTATCAGTCATTGGATCCATTCATTTTATATTTCCTGTCCCACTGTCGGTTGTATTTACAGAACCGTCTAAAGCGTGGAATTAAAACTGAGGTTCTTGGGATCAGATATAGGTTGCTGAACATATAGGATTCTCTCTTCAAAAGGAGGTTCTGCACAAAATAGTTTTTAGTTTTTTTATTTTGTAAAACTCTGCTCCTTGTATCCATCCTCATACAGCAATGGTGGTGTTTACACAGGCCTGTGAGGGGTAGTACTGTACGTAGCAACATGGGATTACTTTGAGAGCTTTCATACTGCTTCTTGGTATTATATAAAATATGTGTCATTGACTACAAAAGTGATATTCACCCACATTGCTGATGGCTTCACCTCAGTCAGCATGGGAGAGTTACCCTTTACTCTTCTGTCAGTTTAAAGGGAAGGAAGGAAATTGGCAATATTACCCCTTGGCATCTACAGTATCCCTGTAAGGGGGCACTTCACTGCATGTGGGGGTTACATTGTGTCGCACCTGTGATGTAACATTCATCATTATAATCAGTGGTCGAATGAACACGCCACTAGAACAAAGTGGCTAAATAAAGGCTGAACTTTTAATAGTGAATACTATACTGGTGTTGTTACCTAATTTTGTGGGAATCTACATGCACAGTCGCTATAGAGAACTGCCCGGCAAGTTAAGGAAAGTTGGTGTTATTATTTGCATCGATTGATTTCTAAACACATTTATTGTAGTTTAAAGACACATTACTGGGAGCATTATTGCTGTGGAGCTCTGTTATACACTCAGACACATTACTGGGAGTATTATTGCTGTGGAGCTCCGTTATACACTCAGACACATTACTGGGAGTATTATTGCTGTTGGGCTCTGTTATACACTCAGACACATTACTGGGAGTATTATAGCTGTGGAGCTCTGTTATACACTCAGACACATTACTGGGAGTATTATTACTGTGGAGCTCTGTTATACACTCAAATACATTACTGGGAGCAGGGGCGTATTAGCCGCGAGGCAAACAAGGCATTTGCCTTGGGCGGCATTTTTCAGGGGGCGGCAAAAAACGCCGCCCCCAAATGCCCAGGGCAAATGCCTAGTTAGCCTTGCGGCTAACTGACATCCCGAGCGAGCGGGCGGGCGGCGCTGGCAGGCGGGCGGCTGGCGAGGGAGCACTTCCTATGAGCTCTCTGCTCAGCTCCCTCGCGCGCTGCAGAGTGAGGCTGGGAGCCGGAAGATGACGTCATCTTCCGGCTCCCAGCCTCACTCTGCAGCCGGCGAGCGAGGGAGCTGAGCAGAGAGCTCATAGGAAGTGCTCCCTCGCCAGCCGCCCGCCTGCCAGCGCCGCCCGCCCGCCCTGCAGCCACTGGACCACCGGACCACCAGGGAGAGAGAACCCCCCCCCCCAGCACTCCCAAAGGTAAGGAGGTTGGGGGGGGGATTTAAATTAAAAAAAAAGTTAGTGTGTGTGTTTGTGTCTGTGTGTGACTGTGTGTGTGTTTGTGTCTGTGTGTGACTGTGTGTGTGTGACTGTGTGTGTGTTTGTGTCTGACTGTGTGTGTGTGTGTTTGTGTCTGTGTATGTGTCTGACTGTGTGTGTGTGTTTATGTGTCTGACTGTGTGTGTGTGTGTATTTAGAAGGTGGGGCGGGGGGAAGGGTTGGGTGGGGGTGGCGCAGGGGGAGGGGGGCGCCTGAGTTTTGTCCTGCCTAGGGCAGCACAAAACCAAGATACACCACTGACTGGGAGTATTATTGCTGTGGGGCTCCGTTATACACTCAGACACATTACTGGGCGTATTATTGCTGTGGAGCTCTGTTATACACTCAGACACATTACTGGGAGTATTATTGCTGTGGAGCTCTGTTATACACTCAGACACATTACTGGGAGTGTTATTGCTGTGGAGCTCCGTTATATGCAGATGTACCAACAATACAGAGCTCCTGGAAAAGAGGGACATTAGGAAAGAAAAGAGCGAGAGAGGGGTTTGGGCCCACAGTAGGGAGTGTTTATACTAAATATGAATAGTTGGGAGATATGTTAGAATGATTCTTTAAGGTTGATTAACCATGTTGAATACAACATTTCTGAGAGTTAGAGTTAATGTAGGATAAAAAGTATATTTGGGAGTTAATTGATCAAATTTTAGACTTCTAGTCAGAATTTGGGTTAGGTTCACCCTAATTATAACTAACATTACCCCTAATTATCCCTGTAGCATCCTCCCTAATCCAAAGGATCACAGTAACCCTATTTTTACATGCGTGGCAGGATTTCACTAAGGAGCCTTCTTCAAACACTCTGGGGAACCAAACTGAGAATGACATTTGCAGATGAGTAATGAGTAAATATTTTAGATTGTAAGCTCTTTTGATCAGTGGCCAAACTCCATCTTGGAGTCAAACTTGTCTTATTGCCCCACCATTATAGAGTGCTGTGGAATATGTGAGCACTATAAATATTAATAATATATCCCGCTCACTATAAAATCTCAGGATTTTACTGGTCTGTTTTTTTTGGGGGGGTGGGGGGTTAGAATGATTTCATACACATTCACAAGAGGCCTCTCCAGTTCTCTGCAGCTGTGGAGTTTTCATATTACTAACAGTTATGTGACCCATGTGTAAAGCCGTGCTACTTTGTGGCTAAACATGGCAAGTACTTTCCTGCTGAGTTACCATGTTTCATTCATGAGACAGGCAGGATGTTATCCCATGGATTGCTCAACTCAGCAGTGTCTTTGAGCCTGAGTCAGCTCTGTCTGGGTGAAGCTCTCTCCCCCATCCTGCATTCTTCTGGGCCTGGGAAGAGCCTGCAGGCAGCCGGCATTGTCACTGTTTTAGCTTTGATGCAGCATTTTGTGTGCCAGACACAGGAGCACCCATTACCTTCCATAACAGGAGGGAGCAATCTCACCGTCACATCCTCTGTTCAGCCCAATATTACTGCACCTTGGACTAACTCTGTAAGAGAAAGGGTTTTTAGCCATGAACGTTGCTTAAATTAAAAAAGGAAATTGCAAAATGCAGCCCAAAATAACATTGCTTCAATTTTCCAACTCAGCTGTGTTTCCAGCTTGGCTATGTTGGTATTCATTTTATTGTTTGGTTTTCGATTCTCGCAATAAAACTCAAAGTATAATGTGACGTCAACATGAGGCTATTTTTTTTTCTTTTTCTTTAATGTGACTTGTTACACATTGCTGTGAATGTTAAAGGATATTACCCAACAGTGAGAGAGCAATGCCCTGATTGCTCTATTTCAGTGGTAGTCAACCTTTTTCTACCTACCGCCCACTAATGCATCTTTCTTGATGGAAAAATTTCCTTACCGCCCACCAGTTTTCGCGCAAGCGCGGAATATTTTTTAGAAAGGAGGTTGTTTTAAAAAAAATAAATAAATGTACGTACACTTATCTTTTTATTTCTACTTTATGCATGTTTATAATGTTTTTAACTTTATAAAGTTTAATTAGAAAACAATAAAGTAAATTGAAATTAGCTTTACTAGTGAGATCCTTGAGGCTGATGCTGCGAGACTAAATATTTGATATCTGGTTCGATTTTCGTAAGGAACAAACGAAGGTCTCCTCTTTCGGTGATATTCAGACGGTTTCTCTGTTTGCTCATAATATGATTAACAGCACTAAAGCCTGATTCTACAAGATATGTGGTAGGGAAAGGTATCAATAAATTGAACATCATTTTCCACATATTTGGATATAACGCAGGCATTTTTTTATTTTGCCAGAGTTTTTGGTATCCACCACTGCCAAAATTACATTTACTCTCTTCGTCATATTTAAGTTCTAATAGTTCTTCTTGGCAAGTTATATCAACTTCAGCAACATTTGCTGTAAAAGGATTTATCATCCAGTCATGCACCTTTAAGTTCAAAATATCTTGAAATCGTTTTTCCATATCCAATTTGAGTTCCTTGAGGTGACTACTGAACCTTTCAATATCCCCCGGACTTACATCATTGTTTATAGAGGACAATTCAGGAAACTGATGAAATTCTCTCTTGAAAATATTATGACGGAGAAGATCAAGCTTTTCGATAAATAATGACACAATATTTTTGCAACTTATAAGAGTTATATTGGCTCCTTGAAGCTGCAAATTAATGTCATTAAATCTCTTGAAAATGTCTGCCAAATAAAAGGCATCATTCTTTACGTTTTTTAACTGTTCATAGAGACCAGTCTCATTATCACTTTCAAAAAACTGTACGACACTATCAAATAATGCAACAAAACGAGTCAAGCATGTACCCTTTGAGAGCCATCGAACTTCTGTATGTAAAAGTAACCTAATAAACTGCTCGTTATTGTCCTGGCACAGCTGTCGAAACATTCTATCACACTTGGCATTAGATTTTATCTTATTTACAGCTTTAATTATAATACTTAATGATGAATGGAGACTTGTACTTAAATGTTTTCCTACAATATGTTGTCTGTGTACAACACAATGAATACACAAAACGCTTGGCACTTCTTCCTTCAAGTAAGCAACAAACCCACGATAGCGGCCTACCATTGATGGTGCTCCGTCAGTAGCACATGCAACAATATTGTTCAAGGGTATATTGTTTTTTGCAAAGTATGATTTCACAGCATTAAATATTGATAATCCTTTTGTATCTGTAATCAGATTGACAGTGAATAGCATTTCTTCTTGCAATGTATTGTTTTCATCAAGGTACCGTACATATGTCATCAGTAGAGCATTATTATCTGCAATGACAGACTCATCCAATTGTATAGAAAATGACGAATTTTGGAGAATACCTATAAGTTTATTTTCAACATTAGCCGCCATTTCATCAATGCGTCTCTTTACTGTGTTATCGCTAAGGGGCAATGTTTTTAAAACTTCAGGTATATCCTGATGCATTACTGTTGAGATAAATTCTTTGATAGAGGGTATTATCAAAGTTTCTCCAATATTATGGCTTTTACCACTTTTTGCAATTAAGTGTGATATACGATAAGCTGCAGTTAATCCATCCTCATTCTTTGCATGTTGTTTTTGAAAGGATGTAGCTATTGTTGAACGATTTTGAAATCTTTTATAGATTTCTTGAAAATATTCAATGGGCTTATCTTTATCTTGCGAATGCTTTGTAGTAAGATGTTCTCGCAATCGACTTGGCTTCATTGCTTCATTAGATAATGTCTTGTGGCACAGTAAACACATTGGAAGCTGTTTATTTGTAACAGATTCAATGAAACCCATCTTCAGATACTCTGGTAAATAGCCACGAGCGTATTTCTTTTTTTCAGACATGGGTTCTAAATTTGTTTCACAATTTAACAACTACTTTTACTCTTACGTTTTGATCTGCACTCCACACAGTGCTTTTTTCCCTCCTCTTTTCCCTTTTATTACTAACACCAAAAACAATGCTGTATTAGGTGCCAATTTTTATTAATATCACCATCAAAAGAAATTCCTTTTCCTGCCTGCTTCTTTACCTTCCTTATAGTATATCACTATATTAAGGATCTCTTTTTCCTTTTTTTTATTTTCTCCTTCCCTTACTTATTTTTTTCTTTTATTTTATAAGATAACAAAACTTAATTTATGAGCCAGACTAAACACTGCTTACTCTCCTCCTTTATTTTATCCCCTTTTTTCTATTTTTCTTCCTTTTTTTATCTTTTCCTTTTTATCTCCTTTCTTTTACCTTCCTGAGCGACAAAAGTAAGGCTGAGCTAGTTAGCCCACTTATTATTATTAGCCAACAATTCTCTTTCTCTCTTTGCCCTTAACTTTTCTTTTTCAACTCCTCTGCTCCGTTTCAGCCTGCTTCTGCCTGTCCCTGCTATCAGTTTCCACTCCTCCCCTAAACAATTCTCTTTCTCCTGCCTATAACTTTTCTTTTTCAACTCCTCTGCTCTGTTTCAGCCTGCTTCTGCCTGTCCCTGCTATCAGTTTCCACTCCTCCCCTAAACAATTCTCTTTCTCCTGCCTATAACTTTTCTTTTTCAACTCCTCTGCTCTGTTTCAGCCTGCTTCTGCCTGTCCCTGCTATCAGTTTCCACTCCTCCCCTAAACAATTCTCTTTCTCCTGCCTATAACTTTTCTTTTTCAACTCCTCTGCTCCGTTTCAGCCTGCTTCTGCCTGTCCCTGCTATCAGTTTCAACTCCTCCCCTTCCTCTTCCCACGTGTTTGCGTGCGCTCGCTCCCGCCCGACAACTTCTCACACAAAAGGAGGTTGACTGATGTGTGCGCTCGCGCCCGCCTGCACCGCCCGCCCACTCGCTCGCGTTGGTTTCTTGATGTGTGCGCTCGCTCGCGCGCCCGCCCGCTCGCGCGCCCGCCCGCTCGCGCGCTCGCTCAAAAGGAGGTTTTAACCTCCAAAGTCCCTACCGCCCACCTGGAATCCCAAAACGCCCACTAGTGGGCGGTAGGGACCAGGTTGACGACCCATGCTCTATTTCATACTATACATATTATGTTGTTTATACACTAAACTGTAAATTGTATTGAAGTGATCATGGATTTTGAAATTCTCGGGAAAAATACATGGAACATTTTCTGCTCTGCTGTTTTGTCCCAAAATGTAAAATTTTCTTGTCAGTTCTCAACATCTTCCCCGTAGTGGTTTCACTGTGTATTGAAGCAGATGTTGGAGATCTGTCCTCTAATGGACTGGGGGGTGGACCAAATAGACATCTTTCACATCTTCCAGTCACCACTGGCTGTTTGTTGCTGCAAGCATTGTGAACTGACATTGGCATGTTGATTACTAGCCACAGGCTTCCCTCACATTTTAAACCCTTTCTTTGTCTCTCTCTATCCTAAACTAATTATATTCTACAACACACTCCATCTTAAACCCAAGGTATTTCAGAGCTATTTTCATCCTCACACAAGCATGCTCCACAGGGTTCTCCATCCTCAATCCAGGGTATCCTATAGATCTCTCTATCCTACATTCAAGGATTCCCATAGCACTCACCATCAGCACTCCCCCTCCTAAACCTAGGGTATTCCTCATGCCAAAAATTAGCCATCAAAATACTCATTACATTTAATTGTGTGGCAAAAAAATATTGTCCTGAGATATTGATAATTAGTAAAATGCAAGGTGTCCTGTATTTTATTAGCCTGCTTTAGATATATACTAGTGTAACATTCATTACAAACTTCCCATGCAGTCATTGGCTCAAGATGAGGGCGAGGGATGGCTTCCCTTCTACCTAAACACAATATGCGTTTCCAACCAAATTATATGCCTGCTGTTCCAGAGAGCTTTAAACAAACGCTAGCTTGCAGCCATGGCTATTAAAATATACACAACCGTCTTCTATTTCACTTTAGAGGAGGGGGGGAACTGAGTCTGTATGTGAAATGTGCCTTTTTGCCAAAAATAATGGATGACTTTAACCCGACCTGTTTAACCCAACACTTGAAACACATTTGATTTTCTCATTGAGTCACAGAAATGATCTCATGTCTTTATCTGATCCTCATTAGCATCGCTCATTACATCATCCTTTAAGTATCTGAAGAAACTCTTGGGACAAGTACAGCTTTTCTCAGCAAAACACTTTTCTTCTTGACAGGAATACCAAGTTTAAATACCTTAGAAACCATAATCTGTACAGAACTTAACTATACAAATCCCCTGTTTTTGGGTCATATGTGACATCTACCTATATTACGTTGATCATGTGTGAACCCAGGCCCAAATAATGATTACCGATTACACCATATAAAAGAGTTTGTTTAGGAAATGTTATAGGATCGCCGAATAAGTCACTCTCCTTAAGTTCTCAATCTATCAGAGTTGCTGTTCTGATACCAACAAGGTTTAACATTCATACTTCCAAGGTTGATCAGTTAATATTATTAAATTGAGTATCAACACCTGGACATAATTGTAATCCTTTGAAACACGAAATGATCCTTTTATCATCAAATACTTTGGTGTTTTTGTGACTTTTGCAGCAAGACAAGGTTTATTTATATGGCGTTTGTCCCTTAGCTGCCTTTTTAAGTCTTCCTTAAAAACCGTCTATATTCAAAATAACCATGTTTATTATCATATATAAGAGTGTGAATGCCAGGTATATATTTGATAACCGCTTGATAAAGCCCAACTTGGGAGAAACGCGATGTGGATTGTTTTTACTTGTATTTAAAGGACCACTATAGAGCCAGGAAAACAAACTCGTTTTCCTGGCACAATGTAGTCTTTAGGTCCCCCCCCCCCCACCCTCATGGCCCCCTTCAGCCACTTGCCTTTCTCCATCGCCAGGCTCCCTCTGCGCTGGGGAACTCTCCTCCTCCTGCTGACGTCAGCGCCGAATGCGCATGCGCTGCAAAAGCCGCACGCATTCAAACTGCCCATAGGAAAGGATTACTCAATGCTTTCCTGTGGACGTCAGTGTCTTCTCACTGTGATTTTTACAGTTTCTCTGAAACTGCTATGTTTTCAGCTGCAGGGTTAAAACTAGAGGGACCTGGCACCCAGACCACTTCATTGAGCTGAAGTGGTCTGGGTGACTACAGTGGTCCTTTAAGAAAGGTCTGTTTGCTACTTTATTTTGGTATACACCCTTTTCATTGTTTTTGTTATTTTTATTGCCTGGCATTCTGTTTTTACCTCTCCAGTGAGGATCTCACCAACAATCCCAGGTGGGGATTATACATCTACAGTGAATATACTGAGTGGGCTATCTGCTCAGAAAAATGTGAGTGCATCTTATATATATATTTACTCCTGGTTTATTACTTTTATACAGTGAGCACTATTGTCGCTTTTTATTTCTGTTTTTGCTTCTATGTATATCCTGCTGCTAGGATACCTGCCGACTACACCCTCCATTGATATCCTATAAGTGGGGGATTTACACCATTGTATGTGCATTATACTAGAGCTGGTCTTAGCTCTACTACATGTGAGTAAATTGGGATTCTTTTATATCCCTTTTAAGACTTGCTGCACTATTGGAGTCTTTTTTTTTTTTAATATATATATCTATGGACCCTGAGTATCCCTGTGACTAGCGAGCTTAAGGTTGAAGATACCACCCTACAAGATTTTTTATTAACTCTCACGTATACCTACCACAAAGACTTTCATTTTGAGAGTGCTGCTATTCCCCTTTGGATACCTGTTTTATTGTTTTTATTGTTTTTATTGACCTTGTTTTATGCCTTTGATTAACTTACCCGCGTGTCATCCAATCTGACTTCTATCTCCTACTTTTGGCGCACCCTATTGCTTGTTTTTTTTCTATTACGGTTTAATGGTTTTTGGAGAGAGTTTTTAGGTGTGCTGCCTTCTACTACGTTATTTAGCGCTGCCCCATTTCCTCCTTCTTAAAAAGCGGCTGCTTGCAATCAGTGTTATGACTTCGCAGACCGGATTCATACATGTCAATGACTGGAATGGCACCCATAACGCAAACTATCGGGCGGTGAGGCACATTAAATATGTCTGAAATGTAATTAGATTATTTAGATTATTTCCAGCATACGTGAAATGGAGCTTCTGCGACTATTTTCATTTTCGTATTTATCTATCTTTAACCCATTGTCCTGTATGTCTGCCTGTACTGTACACCCAGACTTATTGGCTGATAATCTGCACAGGATCAAAGCCCCCCTCACATAGATTTCTCTAAACTGACAGACAATTGGACCAGGTTGTATTATTTAGGATCAAATTTGCACAGCTAATAAACCAAACGTCTTAAAGGTTGGCCTATATTTTACACAGGAATTTATTTATAAAAGTGTGAATTATGGAAAATAATAAATTAAGTTACAAATCTGGCTAAAATAGCTAAGTTAAGGCTATAGCTGGGGTTTTTGATTTAATTTGAAATTTGGTTTTCAATTCACTTACAATCATTGTTTGATGAATAATCCCCATAGCAGTACTGAGGCGATAAATGTATGTGTTACCACAATAAACAGAAAATAAAAGGTTAATACATCATTAGATTTGGATACATTTTTATAGAATTAATTTGACAAATTACACCTTTTTACAAATACATTACTTTTTCTGGCCTTTTTTGGCAGCTTCTTGTGCAGATTGAAACCCTGATGTATCCGCCAGATTCCTGGAACAACAAGAGCCTTCTCCCCAGAGACTACTTCAGTTTCTGCTTAAATGATATTAACCCTTTGGTGATGAGGTCTGTTATACATTTTAGTTTAGAGGCTGGCAGCCCCCATGGGCACTGGAGGCAGTGAGTTGGTTAATATATGCAAATTGTTCCTTCCTCTGGAAAAAAATCCATTCTGATTACATTTTGGTTAAAAACAACAACAAAACATTTTTTTTTTCCGAATACAAGATGAGAACCACATGCAGCTTTAAAGAAAATGAATATTCATCATAAAAAGTGTGCCGTTTACAGAAGCTTGGGGCTACTTTGTCATCTAAATGTACTTTGTTTCTTCTTTCATTGTCTGGAACTATAATGAACATGTTCTAATTATCGTTCACCATGATTCTTACATTGTTGTAATTTCACTATACTAAAGGGTTGCTCTAAGCACCATGACCACATTCGTGCTTTGAAGTGGTCATGGTGCCTGGATTATTTATATCCACTGTTTTACTATGAAATGCTGCACATACATAACTTAAAACTCCAGTTTGGGCACCATAACAACTTTATCAAAATTAACTTTTTATGATGCCAGGAGGTCCATGGAGCAGGCTCACCTTTAGGGGTTAAACCGTTCCTGCTCTATCCCCAAAGTCTGTGTTCCAATGCCAGAGCGCTCTGCCACCTGAGTCCTTCCACTATTTAAAATCCTAGCTAACAGTAGGCTGCAGTAGTGGTGCCACTGATTGGCTTAGCGCGGTCAGCTGACGCTCTGAGCCAATCCATACTTCCCTCTTTCATCAACATGCCAAACAGTGGTGCCCCTGACGGATGCGGCCTCAGCCTTTTGTTATCTAGGATTTCAGATAGTGGAAGGAGAGGGGGCATTGCGATCTTGCGATGAAACACATAATTTGAGGTCAAAGGACCACTATAGGCACCCAGACCACTTCAGCTCAATGAATTGGTCTGGGTGCCAGGTCCATCTAGGATTAACCCTTTTTTTTTATAAACATAGCAGTTTCAGAGAATCTGCTATGTTTACCTATGGCTTAATCCAGCCTCTAGTGGCTGTCTCATTGAGTAAGTATGACACTGTGACATTGCCGACAGATATTACAAAATAAGTGGGCATTTTTATGAAGATGTGCTTAATGAACTTAAGAGTAACGAGTATATTATATATGTAAGTCTATCAGTGCTAACTTTAAGTATTTAAGTTAATACTGATATAAGTACAGCAGGCTTAGTAGCGCATGTCTTATAAAGATAACTAATCGTCGGTATGGGGAAGTATGTAGATAAATTGCATGGTTGCAACTGTGCATCAGGCCCACCTGTTATCCAAGTTGTATGAGCTATGTGAGTTTTCAGGTTAACCTTTAAAGGCGAGTGTCAGCCCACAGTGTTTCGCTTATGTATGTCTGATTGTTCATTTTCCTTTGCTCTATCCTATTTCCTGTGTGTTTTCCTGCAATTATAAAGGGTATATTCCAAAAAACTAAATCAATTTACAGGGTTACAGTTATGAACGTTGTGCCTTAAAGTGCGGGAAGAAGAATGCAGCGAAGAAGAAGCAGCTCTTCTGTTTATCGCCACCTGGGAGCCCCTGGGTTCTTATGATTTATCTTGTGGGAAAAACTGTGTCATTAACTATGGCGTATGGCCTACTCCATTCTACTGTTAGGCTTTTGTAGCCGTAGCCCAGACTCCATATTAAGTTTGTACCAAGTATAACTCCCTCTAGCGCTCCAGGTAATCATGATGTGATAATATAAGAGAAGGGGAAATAAAAAAGATGGGAAGTGTGCCCTCGGGGTTGTGGATGTGCCTGTGAGATAGGGCCCTACGTGAAGATCCCTGGTTAGGTCCTCTTGTGAACCCCAGGGATCTTGGTCCAAGCATGTGCGGCCAGGTTATATAAATAAAAAATAACACAAGTAAGTAATTAAGGAAATGAAATTAAGTAAGTAAAAATAACTTCCTGCTTTAGGTGGGAGCTATCCCTGCCTGAGTGTGTCACATGTGAGGTGTAGTATGAAGCCTCTGCGGGGCCCTGCCTAGTGCATCAACATCAGGCACCCGTGAGTGCCAACATATACATTAACACCCGGCTCCGGGTAAAGCCCCCCCCCATGAGCTTCCAGGTATAGCGGGCATTTGAGGTAACCTAGTCCATGAGACACCCCTCTCCTAGAGTCCACTAACTGGGTGGCCTCTGCACCTCCACTGTCCCGGTGGAGTCTCAATAAGTAATACAGGGTGCCTCCATGGGCCCCCTCCATCGCCGGCCACTGCTCCTAAGCTTAGTCCATGCGGCCGCGCAGCCACCTCTCCGCTGCAGCCACCCACAGACCAGCCCGGCCAGGCTCACAACGGGAAGCAACATTCTCCAGGTCTCCGGATCTCCTATAGATGGAGGTCACTCCTGTCCGACCCTAGACAATCCGGTAACTATGATGCCACTGCATGTAGGCAGTCCTCTCGGCGCTTCTGAGTGATTTCTGGGAAGACTCCTGGGTGAGTGTGTTAGGAGTCGTTTAATCCGTTCTGTGACAAGGCAAGTAGGGGGCTGCACAATGTATGTCTTGTCTCCCCTGTAGTGGCTGAGTACATACTGGCAGAGCTGCATCCAACCTCCCGCAATTGCAGGCTGGTAACCGCAAGCCTGTATATGAAAACTTGCATCTTCAAAACAGGAAACAATTTAAACAATTTAACAGGTGACCGGGATGACCCTCCCGATCCTGGGGGAGGTGCGGGGCCGCAGCGTGTTCTCTCCGGTCGCCTCTTGCACGTTAGGAGAGACAGGCGCTTTCATATCATGCTCGTTCACTGAGCATGTGCAGAGTGCTTCCAGGCACAGCAATAGGCTGCAGATTCATGCCATCATGTAGGCCCGAGTTTTCAGCTTCCTCACTTTTGTAAGATCTGCAGCCGCCGGTTGGTCTCTTTGTGATGCTGGCAGGTTACTCTATTCAGATATCTTATTTTGAAGGGTCAGTTTGTGGGCAGAAAATCAGTGTTTATTCAGGCTTAGGACCGGAGCTGCATGAGATGGCTTCCTTTCAGCTCCACGGTCCGGCCCCGCACCCTAGAGTAACCTTTTAACTTATAAATGCTACATATACAGGAAAGGAGACTGATTGCAGAATAGCTTAAGGTCACTACGTCGGGAGGTTGAGGAGAAAATGGCTTGTAGTTAGGTCGACATCATAATGGCATAAGGTCATGAGGAACGGATGCTGGGGTAAGAATGGCTTTGAGTTAGTGGGGACTGAGGCTGGAAAGAGAATGGTTAGGATCAAGAAAGAATGGAGCTTGGTGAGAGTGACTAAGGATCAGTGAGGAGGGGTGCCAGGGTAAAATGGCCATGGGTTAGTGGAAATTACAATGAGAACAACTGATAGTCAGTGGGATGGAGGCTGGTGTCAGAATAGCCAAGGGTCAGTGGAAGGGAAGCTGATGCGAGTGGCTCGCAGTCAGTGTGGAGGAGGCTGGAGTGAGAATGGTTCTAAATCAGTGGAGATGGAGGCCTGCAGTAAGAAGATTCCAGAGTCGACGTGGATGGCAAATAAGAAAAAATGGCTAGGAATCACTGAGGAAAGGGCTTGATGTGAGAATGGCAGTCGTCATTGAGGAGGAAAGCCATGGTCGGTATGCAGGTAGGCTAGGGTGAGAATGGTCATGGATCACTGGGAAGGTACGGGAAGTTAGATTAGGTGTCAAAGCAGAGGAAGCATTGGAATTGAATTATTGGTGTCTCGGGGGAAAGTTTTGTTCAACAGTTTCCCTATCGCTAGTTTACCAACTACATTCACATTCCTCTCATTTCTTACAGGCTGGTCAATCACTCCTTCTACTAAAACAAACACAAGGAACTTGTTAAACAGCCATCACAGCACAGTATGGAGAGCTGCAATCTCCAATACCCACATAGAAAAAGGACTATACACACTACGTTCAGTAGTATTTTAAATGTGAAGATTTATTGTCAGGTGAGACATAGACATACAATGTTTTGGCCTGGCAGCCTAAATCGTGTATAAACATACACACCAATAAAAACCATATGTATACCTGTAGTCCAAAGGTGATAGGTGAAGTAGAGCTGAAATTTTCTCCCAAACAAATTGCTGCGCACAATGCAGGCACGTCAAGGGTTCGGGCGTGTGTAGCCGTCAGAACGCAGGTAGCCATAGTAACAAGGTTTAAGGGACACTTTAGTCACCAGAACAACTACAGCTTATTGTATTTGTTCTGGTGAGTAGAATCATTACCTTCAGGCTTTTTGCAGTAAACACTGTCTTTTCAGGGAAATGGCAGTGTTTACTTTGCAGCCCAGGGATACCTCCACTGGCCACTCCTCAGGTGGTTACTAGAGGTGCTTCCTGGAGCAGTGTTGCGTATTGTGACTGACAATCAGTGTCTTCCCCCTCTGCATGCAGACACTGAACCTTCCTCCTAGATATGCATTGATTCAATTAATCTCTTTGAGGAGATGCTGATTGGCCAGGGCTGTGTTCGGCCTGTGCTGGCTCTGCCCCTGATCTGCCTTCTTTACTGTCTCAGCCAATCATATGGGAAATATAAAAACAGAAAATACAGGTCGCGCCACAAAAAATGATATGATATAATAAAATCAATGCGTACTTACATAAAATTCATAACTAAGAAAAAAGTCCTAATTAAAAGGTATATGGATAAAAATAGTCCAAGTTGATTGAAGAGATGAGTAAGTTTGGTAGATCTTATAGGTTCTAAGATAGTCAGATGTCCAGATGACGTTGAAGCAGGCTATTTAAGAGCTGGTGCCAGCTCAGGTGTGATCAGCATTCCTCCCAATGGGGGATCAATATATCCTACCAGTGGGGGATCAATATATCCTACCAGTGGGGGATCAATATATCCTACCAGTGGGGGATCAATATATCCTACCAGTGAACAGATATATCCTACCAGTGGGGGATCAACACCACTGAATGCTGTTCACACCTGAGCTGGCACTAGCTCTTAAATAGCCTGCTTCCACGTCATCTGGACATCTGATGGTCTGTGAGGGAACATCATACCCTTAGGTTGCGGCCCACTCTGATCCAACAACTGTTCAATCATATGGGAAAGCCTTTTGATTGGCTTTTGATCAACACTTCTGATGATGTCAGCCAAGCAGGCAGATCAGGGGTAGAGCTAGCAGCAGCAGCAGGCTGGAATTAAAGTAAGATTTTACAATATTTATGGGGCAGGTTGGCTGTCTTTGGTGTTTTTAACACTTTTGGTTCAGGAATACATGTTTGTGTTCCTCACCTTATAGTGTTCCTTTAAGCAAAATGTGGAGGTGATCAGATGTACTATATTATCACAAATGTGACTATAGTGGCTATTTTATGTACATAGAAAGGTCTGATCGATCGCATAAAACATTTAAAAGCCTCATACATTTAGGGACACACTTGTCAATAAGCAAACAGTGACTGTAGACTGTCTTGGCAAAGAGAAAACAGTTATTGTAGATGTCTTTTTTAGTTAGCATAATATCCCAGATACAAATATAAATACACATCAATATATGTTGCAATATATGGAAAAAAGACAAGGTGGTCAAGAAAACAGAAACTAACAAAATAATGCTTATATGGTCACCACACTCCTATAATATACAATTCCAGTCTTTAAATGTGGATTTACCCATTCCACACCCAACATCCCCAGTGTGTTATCATTTAGCTTGAGAGGATTGTCAGTAAAGAAACCTGGACCAGAGGGAAGAAGCAGAGTTAAAAGACCTCTACTGGTCAGATCTATTAATGCAGCTGTGAGGGCAGGGATTATTCTTTGCATTCATCCATACAGACATTCATACTGTTCATGCTGTCATTAGTGTCCTATATTTATTTCTATGTATTTCCAGGGCCAGCTCGGAGGAGTTGTATGGCCCCTGGAAAGTTACAGGCTGCTGAGTACATCTTGCCTAACCTTCTTGGAGACTTGTTTTCAATGAAAGTCATAATGAAACCAGGCATGCATGGGTTCTGTGCTTTAGTCTCTTAACAATGACTGGAGGTGTCATTAGAGCACTCAGCAGGAAGGGCCTGACTACTGTAGGGTAACTACAAACCATCATTAGAGCACTCAGCAGGAAGGGCCTGACTACAGTAGGGTAACTACAAACCATCATTAGAGCACTCAGCAGGAAGGACCTGACTACAGTAGGGTAACTACACACCATCATTAGAGCACTCAGCAGGAAGGGCCTGACTACAGTAGGGTAACTACAAACCATCATTAGAGCACTCAGCAGGAAGGGCCTGACTACAGTAGGGTCACTACACACCATCTTAGAGCACTCAGCAGGAAGGGCCTGACTACAGTAGGGTAACTACAAACCATCATTAGAGCACTCAGCAGGAAGGGCCTGACTACAGTAGGGTCACTACACACCATCTTAGAGCACTCAGCAGGAAGGGCCTGACTACAGTAGGGTAACTACAAACCATCATTAGAGCACTCAGCAGGAAGGGCCTGACTACAGTAGGGTCACTACACACCATCTTAGAGCACTCAGCAGGAAGGGCCTGACTACAGTAGGGTAACTACAAACCATCATTAGAGCACTCAGCAGGAAGGGCCTGACTACAGTAGGGTCACTACACACCATCAAAGTCTCTTCCTCACTCCCTCTTTCTACTTCTACTCAAAGTTTCAAACTGCTGCAACTCATCAAAGTCAGTTCAAATAATCTGTGTAAATGCCACTTCCAAGTGACAGCAGAGGGACTGGGCGGTAGGCTGGCATTCTTTGCAAACTACTCAAATAGTTTGACATAGACTCTCTGCACCATACCCACTACAATGAGCCCTAGTAGCTAGGGTGCTTAGAGTGTCCTTTAGGGTCATGCTACCAGTGAAAACTGTTTATGTCCTTTGATAGTATAGGTCCTAAAGTAGAACTAATCATTCCCATTTCTTGTCACCAGTGATGGCGTCAGTGGTGAGTGTAACTTGAAAATGTTTGTGATCCATGTTTGAGTGGTGTCAAAGTTTTTTTGTCATATGTGGACTTCACCTTTATTTTTTGGCCAATGCATTTTTAACTCTTTTTTTTTAACCAATATGGCTTCTATGCTAACAGCAAGCACTGTCTTCTAAAGCTTTTTTGTGTTTGGATGTTTTCATTGCATTGTGACATCTGACAGAATTACTGTTAAACAGTAATTATATATATAATTCACAAAACACTGCTTGGCTCACCACATGGCCAGCTCTGAACTATCATTTCATCTGAAGCTCACACACAGATGTAATTTCAGAGTCTCTCCCATTCAGACCCTGATGTGAGAGGGCTCATGGCAGCAGGCTGCAGTACCAGAGGTGGATTTAGAATGGTTTTATGTGGCTGTCCAAAGGCACAGACAGATCACTATCTATAGTCTTCAGGTGCGTATTGCGACCATTGATGTAAAACAGGGGTGGGGGGTGACAAAAAACTCTCTCTCTCTCTCTCTCTATGATTTCCTATAAACATTTACTGGTTTAGTCATTATACTAATCACAGATGCCGAAACGTTCTTATTTAAAAATAAAAGTTTTAAAAGTAGACGTGAGGTTTTGTTAGCATGCTGGTGAGTTCGTAAAAACACGTTAATGTCTCTAGAACACAGACATGAGTGGCTTCCCCAAGTCACAGTTTACACAGTGAACTGAACATGTTCTCCATCAGTTCCTGTGTTTTCAGAGTTGAAAAGTAGTTTGTAGCCTACAGTTTTTCCAAGGGTTGGCCGGCCTCATAGGAGTCGAGATAATCCCAGTAAGTCACACTGTGCTGGTGAATGTAACAAACTCTTAGAAGCACCTTATCTTTCTACATTAGTCTCACTTCTCTGAGCACTGTTTTCTGTTGTAAGTCTGGAGTTTTTGGAAATGGGAGATCTTCTAGGATTTGAGTTTCTCGATGCATAGTCCTAGGATAAGAAATCCAAAATAAGATTGTATTATCAGGTGTTAGATATAAAAAATACACACCGCTGTAACAGCTAATAATTATTTTGTCATCTTCCCTCTCACCTGTTCTCTGCAGATTTCCAGCATAGTTCCAGCATGAAACAAGCACCACAATTCTCCAGTCAGTGAAATGAAGATATGCAAAATATCAGCCCACCTGCCTACTGTCATCATAAGTATGAGGAGTCCTCCCATCCGTACAAATACAGTCTGATATGCCATCTGCTGCGTGGGATTCTGATGCTGTTCCTCTACAATCAAACATGCAACATAGTTTTATAGTTATAGAAAGATTTGACAAGTGGGGACTTATAGACAAAGATGCCCCCGATACCAATTGGAAAAGCCAACCCATAGTGCATAAACAGGTAATAACCCCCATCCCACACCAAAGAAACTAGTAAATCATAGAACCCCCAACACACAGTGACGAGGAGTAAAAGGAGGTTGAGGAGGGGGAGGAACAGTAGAATAAAAGTATTGGAAAGAACTGATCTAGATGAGTCACAATAAGTATTCTGGACTAGCAGAACCATAGGTCTGTAGAGCCTAGATAATAATGTGGCAAAAATCTAGAAGCGTCAAGTAGGACAGAGGGCCCATAGGTTGGCCTCACCTTGCATGTAAATGACAAGCAGAGTGTAACAGATGGTGAGTGGAGTCCAAAAGCGGACAGCCTCGGAGGTGCTGAGGAAATCTCTGTTTATTACAGCCACAGCTGCCAGGTCAGACACTAGAAAGGCAATCTTGAGAGCCCGGCCCAGGACAGCGGGGATATCCTGCCATCCAGCCAGCAGCGACAAGCAAATACCGCAATACCGCTCTTTACTGTGCAGCTGATACATGATTCCCACATGGCGACACATCCTTCGTGTCTGCCAGACAATGAGTGCCGAAAGCCCCACAGCCAAGAGCAGGTTCCAGGTGCGATGCGGTGCCCCCTCATGGAGGTAATCAAGACTGCAACTAACCCCACATCCCAGAGAGAACTGGCAAAGGAGGAACAGCTGGGAGCTCTGAGAACCCTGGAGGAACATAATTAAAATGTCTGAATGCAGTAGGATTAATTCATATTGTGGCTGTCTGGCAGTCATTCCTGTAATGTGAAGTATAATCTGGCAATTTAATAATGAGACACACCGGGTTATTCACTCAAATGAGAATTGTTAGGAATTCAAAATGAATTTCATATTGTAATGTAAATAACTAAATTAGAAACAAATCTCCAAGTGTATTCTGTTTTCAGTTCAGATATTGTTACTTTAAATTAACATTGAATTCAATGTTCAAGTTCTCACTTTAGTGACTTACCCTGACAGCCCTGAGTTAGTTGTCCTGTTCATGACGCAATCAAAGCCCAGTCTGGGTCAGACAAAGCCAACTGGTTTAGTAAACACCATAGGATTTAATACTTAAAAAAGTATGAAGTAAATCAATTACCCTGCAGACTAATTATTATAATAAATTAAACCCACACGCATGGTGAAGGCTCCTAAGCATACGGGTTTCATTTATTATAATAATTATTCTGTGGGGTGACCCCTTTAAATGTAATTGAATTACTTCTTACTTAGAATGAATGCTAGCTTTTTACCCTACAACTGTGTCACTACAGCCAGTATGCTCTGTCTGACCTGACCTTCAATTACCAGCATCCCTACTATTTTATGGATTCTTAGCGAATAATGGAAATATTACCAAACCTTATTGAGAGATAGGATCATTGAGACAGCTCGAAGCGAAAACTCCAGAACCACCAAGGCACCAACTCGAGGCCCCAGTACAGAGTATATGAAGGCGAGAAGCACAAGGTGCAGTGTATCCTGAAGTCGAGATTGGCAGCGTAGCTGCTCAGACTGTTTCTGTCTGTCAGGGTCCCTGTGAAAAGATAGAAGCATTACCATAAACTTGCCATCATGGCTCAAGAATGTAGGGTCAGAAACGTATTAACCGATGATATATCTATAAAATCTAGGTTAAACCGCAACCAGAAGTGAATAGAAGTATTCCCTAGATAGAAAATCCAAATAGGGAGTACAGAGAAAAACGGGTTATAAGGGTGGCAATACGGGCATAACCCTGCATAAAGCACAAAATATACAAAAAAGTGAAGGAAGAACAACCCCGTGATAAATCAGGTTGTTCCTCTTCAAACCACCCCAAACAGATCAACGTCTAAGAAAAATAAATAAATTTTATTATTAAGAATAGGACCAAAGAAACCTAACAACTCATATATGACAGTGGACTACAAAGTTCTAGTGGAAACAACATGTATCAATCACTGTTATATGTAGAAAATAAAACTCAGACAAAGTTAAAGCTACATATGATACTGTGAACACACATTGAACCTAACAGAAGGTCAGAGAGTGCAGATTGAATAAACTTGTATGAAAAGAGTCAATTAATGAGGAGGACCATATAAATAAAGAGGAAGTTCAAATGAACCTTCAAGCTGAAAAAGTCAGTCTCATAATAACTCCATATTATACTATGTGGTCGCCCCGGTGTATATAAGCACTGAGTAAACTATTAATAAAAGTCCACTGAAAATAAATGAGAGAAAAGTATATTCAAACAAAAACAAATAAATCAAATTACCTAAGGACTCACAGATATAACACAATACTGTCTATAAACTGCAAGGTTCCAGTATAAATGGAAGTGGTCAAAGCACTATCCCATATAATAGTCTAAACTCAAAAAGAGTTAGTGCTGAGTATGATTGTATATATGAAACCTGCAGAAAGTCAGAAAGTGCATTTTAGTAGACTTGCATTGGAAATCGAAAGGATAGGGAAGATATTATAAGCAGAGAGGGATATAAAAAGTGGAGATGGATATAAATATAAATATAAAGTAAGCCTAAATAGGACAGACAAAACTAAATAAATCCACCTCACAGTAAATCCCTGCTAGTTAGTCGTCCCGGTATGTAAAACCGATCAACCCCAAAGTCACTATATCATAAGAGTACACTAAGGTATAACAAGTGTTAAGAATACATCGGAAAAAATAGGCCCACACTAAGGTATAACAAGTGTTAAGAATACATCGGAAAAAATAAGCCCAACGCGCGTTTCGGCGGGTAAACCGCCTTTCTCAAGAGCAAAATATAATGTATCAAAATAGTTCACCCCCCCCCCCCCTTTTCCCATCTATATAGCCGTTACTGACCGCCCATAAGGTAGTAATCAGCTGGCAACGTCCAATCTCCTTGCTTGCCGGGATTAATCAATGCGCATGTCCCGCCAAGGTGTCCGCGCATGCGCACCAAACTTAGAAAAAAGGGGAGACTCTCTCATAGTCAGAAGTGCGCATGTCAAAATATCAGTGGTGAAGCAGCGCACAAAAGTGAACCGCGAACTCCCCACATACTACGTACACATAAATGAACAGGCTGTCACAGAAGTTTCCCAGTAGATCCTGATATAGGCTAAATGCCCTTATATGAGGGTAACAAAAAAAGGGAACACATTATAGTCATCTGATCAAACCTGTGTATTTAGATACAGAACCTCCGTAGCATTCATATGTCTATTGGAGGAAGAATATCCCTACACATACAGGAGATTCATAAGGATAGGAAGGAGGAGGGGGAAATGAAAAAGAAAATAGGTCATAATAGTCTTAAAAAATAAAACAAAATATATATATTATAGACAAAAAAGTGATAAAAGTAAAGAATTTCCTTTAAAAAAAAATTAATTCAAGAAAGTATTTCTTTCAAAATATTTTTACATAGAGCTGGTGATAATGAGAACAGGATGGGAGGATAAGAGGGATGTATATAGCCCAATAAGTCGTATATTTATATGAAGGGGGCAAAAGAAAAGCCCTCATTCAGACCCAAGGGTTGGAGGGTTTTAAGTTCATATATCCATCTAGACTCCCTCTGTCTAAGTGTTTTATCAAAATCCCCCCGTCTAGGGGTCCTTTTTACTAATTCCAATCCACAGAATTTAAGATTACTAGAGTCCCCATGATGGAATTCTTTAAGGTGTCTAGATATAGGTGTCTCAAGGCGGTTCCTAGGAGATCTTACATGTTCCATAATTCTATCTTTAAATGCTCTAAAGGTTTTCCCTACATATTTCTGTCCACAGGTACATTGGAGCAGATATACAAGGCCTTTAGTATTACAGTTAAAGAAGCTTTTAACTTTGAAGGAAACCAGTTCCTGGCTGTCACTGACAGTCTTGGAGTTCTTAAGAATAAACTTACAGGCTACACATTTACCACAGCCATATGTGCCCGTTGGTGGAGTCCCCAACCAGGTGGCACGTGGTTGTGTTCTAATAGAAAAATGGCTGGGTACCAGTAAGTCGCGAATGTTCCGTCCCCTCCTAGCTGTAATATTGGCATGTGGGCTTAGAGCCCCCTTAAGATGTACATCATTCAATAGTATGGGCCAGAATCTCTCAAGTGACTTCCGTACTTCTGGCCACCCCCTATCGAATGTTGCAATCATACGGATGATTCCAGTATCCTTCTTAGTCGTTTTATCAGTATGGTCACATAGTAGTTCACCCCTCTCTGTTTGTAATGCATTCTTATAGGCTCTTTTTAAACAGCGGTTCGGATAACCCTTCTCCTTAAAATGTTGTCGAAGTTGTTTCGCTTTTAAGATAAAGTCCTGGGTGTCACTACAGTTTCTCCGAAGACGGAGATACTGACCCACCGGAATACCCTCTTTGAGGGGTCGTGGATGGTGACTAGTCCAGTGTAGGAGGGAATTGGTTGCCGTGGGTTTTCTGAACAGTGTGGAGTGGAATGTACCATCTTGGCTAATACTGATAGTTACATCTAGAAAGTTTATAGATCGTCCTCCGAATTCAGATGTAAACCGAAGATTTTGATCATTACAGTTAAGTAGTCCTACCATATCTGAAAACTCTCGGGGGGTGCCATGCCAGACAATCAAAATGTCATCAATATAGCGACCCCACCATAGGACTTTAGGTAGATATTCTTTCAACACATCTGAATTAAAGATCTGGTATTCCCACCATCCAAGATGGAGATTCGCATATGAGGGGGCACAAGCCGTCCCCATAGCGGTTCCCCTTACTTGGTGGTATACATGGTTGTTAAATAGAAAGTAGTTGTGTGACAAAATAAACCGCAAGAGACGTAGAAGAAAAGCTGTATATAAATCATCTCTGGGGGCTTCCTGATCAAGAAAAAATCCCACATGTTCAATTCCTCTATCATGAGGTATGGAGGAGTAGAGTGATTCAACATCTAAGCTACATAATTGGACGGAGGAGGAAAATTTAAGACTCGACAGTTTATTTAGAGCTTGCTTGGTATCCCTAATATAGGAAGGTAATTTTTCAACAAAAGGTCTTAACACTCTGTCTATATACAGGCTGCCATTTTGTGTTAAATTATCAACCCCAGAAACAATTGGGCGTCCTGGGGGTGTCTCTAGGTTCTTGTGAATCTTAGGTAGGCAGTAGAAGGTTGCTATTTTAGGGTGACGAGAAAAAATAAATTCAAACTCGTCACCTGATAGCAACCCCCTACTGCGACCATCCTCCAATATTTCCCTATATTTAGACAGAAAAGCATCAGTAGGATCGTGTTTAAGGACTGCATATGTCTCAGTGTCCCTAAGGACCCGTTCGGCCATTTCCAGATATTTATCCACATCCATCAGTACGATATTTCCCCCTTTATCGGCGGGTTTGATGATGATATTAGCATCATCTTGTAAAGTTTTTAAAGCTTGTTGTTCCCGTCTAAGGAGATTATCCCTAGAATGGATGCGGAGAGATTTCAAGTTAATCTTTTCAATCTCTATTTTGGCCGCCTCTAGGAACAACTCAATGTTCCTAAAGCCCGCAAAATTGGGTGTATAGCGGCTCTTTGGTTTTAGGCCGGTACGGTTCGAGATAATATTTGAGTCATTTTCATCTAGAAGGGTTAATAGGGTAGTGAGACATTGATAGTCTTGTGGTGCAAGTCCAAGGTCACGAGCCTTCCTTTCATTCTGAACAGAATGGAATTTATGTAGGGCCAACTTTCTAACAAAAAGATTAAGATCCCTAATCCAACCAAACTTATCAAAAGAAGGTGTGGGTACAAATGAAAGGCCCTTCCCCAAAACAGCCTCTTGATCAGTGGTCAAAGTGCGAGAGGACAGATTAATGATCCGGGTCTTGCATGCTACTACCTGAGTGTCAACTAATATCTCCTCCTCCTTCCCCCTCCTCTTATGTTGCGAGTCTGGTATCTCATTCGCTGACTCGGAAATTCCTCCTGGTAACCTGGGGCTAAAAAATTAACTCCCTTCTTCAGGATTCCTCTAGGATTAGAATTTACTGTGGATGGGTTAGATTGTAATTGTGGTTCAGCTGGGATATTTGAGACTTGGCTCCCAGAGTCTGTATCTGAGGAGTCATAGTCTGAGGTTAGACCATTATCAGACGTACGTCGTGTTCTACGGTTAAAAGATTTATAAACATTCCCAGTCTGATAATCATTAGAGTCTCTTAGGAACTTGTTGTGCTTCCTAAATTTCACTGATTCTTGGTATTTATCCAGGTTTTGTTTCAACCTGGATTCCAGAAAAGTGAAATTTGGGTCATTTTGGAACTGTTTGATCCCATTGATTTCTTCATCTAGATCAGTGTTGATTGTTTTAAGTTGTTCTTGTTCAAATTTGCAGATAATCTGCATAAACGTTTTAGAACAGGATCCAGCCGCAGCTTCCCACTCCCTCATCAAATCTGTATTACCAGAGTAGGATGAGGGGATATTCATTACTCTAAGACCTCTTGGTATCATTTCTTTACTCATATAGTTCTCAAGAGATGAAATCTCCCAGCATGTTCTAATCTGTTTCTTATATAAACTATGAAGTTTATTAAAAGATTTATTGATATTAGGAGTAGTAGTATTTAGATCTAGTTTTGTGTTTGAAAACACATTTTCTGCATCTTTACACCAAACATTACCTTCAATTTTATTTGATAAAAAACCAGCCATGTTTGAAAAGTAAAATAAATAAATCACTCTAAATAACCCTGGTATTGAAACCTAAGAAATAATAATAATAAATAGAAGTATTCCCTAGATAGAAAATCCAAATAGGGAGTACAGAGAAAAACGGGTTATAAGGGTGGCAATACGGGCATAACCCTGCATAAAGCACAAAATATACAAAAAAGTGAAGGAAGAACAACCCCGTGATAAATCAGGTTGTTCCTCTTCAAACCACCCCAAACAGATCAACGTCTAAGAAAAATAAATAAATTTTATTATTAAGAATAGGACCAAAGAAACCTAACAACTCATATATGACAGTGGACTACAAAGTTCTAGTGGAAACAACATGTATCAATCACTGTTATATGTAGAAAATAAAACTCAGACAAAGTTAAAGCTACATATGATACTGTGAACACACATTGAACCTAACAGAAGGTCAGAGAGTGCAGATTGAATAAACTTGTATGAAAAGAGTCAATTAATGAGGAGGACCATATAAATAAAGAGGAAGTTCAAATGAACCTTCAAGCTGAAAAAGTCAGTCTCATAATAACTCCATATTATACTATGTGGTCGCCCCGGTGTATATAAGCACTGAGTAAACTATTAATAAAAGTCCACTGAAAATAAATGAGAGAAAAGTATATTCAAACAAAAACAAATAAATCAAATTACCTAAGGACTCACAGATATAACACAATACTGTCTATAAACTGCAAGGTTCCAGTATAAATGGAAGTGGTCAAAGCACTATCCCATATAATAGTCTAAACTCAAAAAGAGTTAGTGCTGAGTATGATTGTATATATGAAACCTGCAGAAAGTCAGAAAGTGCATTTTAGTAGACTTGCATTGGAAATCGAAAGGATAGGGAAGATATTATAAGCAGAGAGGGATATAAAAAGTGGAGATGGATATAAATATAAATATAAAGTAAGCCTAAATAGGACAGACAAAACTAAATAAATCCACCTCACAGTAAATCCCTGCTAGTTAGTCGTCCCGGTATGTAAAACCGATCAACCCCAAAGTCACTATATCATAAGAGTACACTAAGGTATAACAAGTGTTAAGAATACATCGGAAAAAATAGGCCCACACTAAGGTATAACAAGTGTTAAGAATACATCGGAAAAAATAAGCCCAACGCGCGTTTCGGCGGGTAAACCGCCTTTCTCAAGAGCAAAATATAATGTATCAAAATAGTTCCCCCCCCCCCCCCTTTTTCCATCTATATAGCCGTTACTGACCGCCCATAAGGTAGTAATCAGCTGGCAACGTCCAATCTCCTTGCTTGCCGGGATTAATCAATGCGCATGTCCCGCCAAGGTGTCCGCGCATGCAACCAGAAGTGACTTGTAAAGTGAACCAGTGAAAGTTAGGAAGTAGGTGGCAGACTGGTCAAGGGTGAGGAAAGAGTGCAGTAGGAGGGGTGTGAGTGAGAGAAAATCACTGGGGGTCTCGAAGAACATGGCCACCTACCTAAAAGACTCCTACAAAGTGATGAAGAGGAGGGAAGACAAGTAGGGGTATAGCAGGAGATGAGTGAGAGATAAGTATATAGGTTGGGGATAGGGTAGTTATGGAAACAGGTAGGATTGTATAATAAGAGTAATAGTCCATTGGGCATTTTCAAGCATCATTAATAACCTCAGACAAAAATAATAATAATGAACTATGGTGTAAACTTACTGTATTTTCTGGCGTATAAGATGACTTTTTAACCCTGGAAAATCTTCTCCAAAGTCGGGGGTCGTCTTATACGCCGGGTATAGGCTCTATATGGCTGCCGGGGTTGCTCACTTCCTTTCAGTCCGGCCGGGAACAGGTAACTGAATCTCCCGTATCGCGCGGTACCCGGACGGACTGACAGGACGAAGAGGAGGTGAGAAGAATGTAGGGAGGATTGGGGGCGGGGGGAGTAAAAAGAATGGAGGGGGGAGTAAAAAAAATGGAGGGGGGGAGTAAAAAGAATGGAGGGGGAGGATTAAAAAGAATGGAGGGGGGGAGTATAATCCAGCAGGCATGGATTATATGCCCAAACAGCCTGGCACATACCTGGGCTTTAAATGCTATTTCAGATTATCATTATTTAATGTCTTGCTGTGGTAGCTCTGTCTGCTCACTGTACATCATGGCTAATTTTTATTTGGTGTGCATTGGAAGAGGGGTAGTCTTATACGGCGAGTATATCCCAAACTCTATATTTTAACTGGAAAAGTTGGGGGTCGTCTTATACGCCGGAAAATACGGTAAGTAGAATATTTGTTGTTTTTATTATTTGCTGTTTGTTAGCACAGCTTAAGAGATTTCAGTGAGGCTATAGTATGAATACGAGACCAAATACTGTTGTGTGGGTGCCTGGATTGTTTCTTTAAGTCAGGGCTGGGCATACAGTAGGATCCCCAGATATTCTAGAATTTCCGAGTGCCATGATACTTTGCCAGTACTTGGAATGGCAAAGCATCATGGACGTTGCAGTTCTACAACATCTGGGGATCTATAATTTGCCCAGCCCTACTTTAAGTTGTGATGGTGCCTGGAATCTTTCGTTAAAGGACCACTATAGGCACCCAGACCACTTCAGCTTAATGAAGTGGTGTGGCTGCCAGGTCCAGCTAGGGTTAACCCGTTTTTTTTTTTTTATAAATAGGTTAATCCAGCCTCCAGTGGCTGCCTCTTGACAGCCGCTAGAGGCGCTTGCGTGCTTCTCACTGTGAAAATCACAGTGAGAAGACGCCAGCGTCCATAGGAAAGCATTGTGAATGCTTTCCTATGGACTGGCTGAATGCGCGCGCGGCTCCTGCCGCGCATGCACATTCAGCCGAAGAGGAGGAGAAGAGGGAGGAGGAGAGCTCCCCGCCCAGCGCTGGAGAAAGAGGTAAGTTTAACCCCTTCCTCTCCCCAGAGCCCAGCGGGAGGGGGTCCCTGAGGGTGGGGGCACCCTCAGGGCACTATAGTGCCAGGAAAATGAGTATGTTTTCCTGGCACTATAGTGGTCCTTTAAATTGTGTTAGTGTGTTGAGTCCCTTTTAATGATGGCTGGGCTGGTACCTGTTTCATGGAAACCATTTTCTTGAATTTACAGAGCGTGGGGAAGAAAGCAGAAAGCTGCTGGCCCTGACACCTTCAGGAGTGGTCCTTCCGTTTCATTGTCATTTAGAGGCCGAGAAAAGTGAGGTTGTGGCCCACTGGCCGGTATTTAGCAAATTCATAATAACCCCTGCAAATTGTCAGATAAACTAATGCCTAACACGCAGAACTTAGGGTTTTCTTTATTTTCTACTTAAGACGTATTACCGGGCCTTAGAATGGCCGGATTTAACGTATAAAAGGAAAAACCACAAGACAGGCTGTGGACAAGAACACAGAAATCACGGAAACTTTGAGCAAGCCAAAGGTCTAGGAATATAGAAGTCAGAATAGTCAGGGGCCAAGCCAAAGGTCAAGGGATACAGAGATTGGATAGTCAGTAGGAAAGCCAAGGTCAAAATACACAAGAATCAGTACCAGAAACGCGCTCTCGGATAACCAGAATGGAAGCCATGACAGGGCACAGAGAAATGGACAAAAAAGGTTTAAATAGCCTAAGGTGCTCCCTGATTGGCTGCAGGGAAGCATGTGATAGTGAACGTGTGTGTGTGTGACATCACCCACACGTTCCAAATGGTTAGGCACTAGAAGGGTTAATAAAAAAAAACTTAAAAGGTTCTAACTTGCATCGGCCGGTGTCTAATGTTTACAGACGTCGCAGGAGGAAGTAAGCGATAGGCGGCATTCCCATTACCACGTGGGAATGCCACCACAACGAGATGCGCCCGCTGGGTCCCAGTCTGCAACCGGGCATGAGCGGACCTGGCAGATAAGGATTCGGCGGCATTTCCCTTGTGATGTTGGAATCCCGCTGCAACGATGCTTGCCCACCGGGACCCATACCGCTCTCTCTGGCAGGAGTGGACCAGGCGGGCAGCGTGACACCAATCCAGAATTCCTCAGCCAATAGGTAATTTGTCTGATGCTCCCTGTTGCTAGTCTAGGCCAAGTAATGGAAGAGGTAAGTAAAAGGGGGGCAGATAATTAATTTTGGAAAGCGAGAGAGGCTCTGTAGGGGGTATAACTATAGAGTAGAAAGGAAACATAAGGAGAAGGTGTGGAGTAAGGTGAAGGAGACTGTGTAGGGGTCTAATAAGAAGAACATTAAGGAGAAGAGAAGGTGGTGGTGGGGTAAGGGCAGTGGTGTATCCTGGTTTTGTGCTGCCCTAGGCAACAGACACACTCACACAGTAACAGACATACACACACTCACTCACATTAACATATTTTTTTATTTATTTAACCCCTCCCCCCCCCTCAGCCTCCTTACCTTTGGGAATGCTGGGGGGGGGGGGGGTGGAGGGGTTCTCTTTCTCCCTGGGGGTCCAGTGGCTGCTGGGCAGACGCACTTCCTCTGAGCTGTCTGCTCAGCTCCCTCGCGCGCCACAGAGTGAGGCTGGGAGCCGGGTCGATGACGTCATATTCCGGTTCCCAGCAAGGCTAACAAGACATTTGCCCTGGGCATTTGGGGGCGGCTTTTTTTGCCGCCCCCTTGAAAATGCCACCCAAGGCAAATGCCTTGTTTGCCTCGCAGCTAAAACGTCCCTGGGTTCTGGGTGAAGGGGAGATGGTGAGAGCAGGATGAGGAGTAGAGGGGGGTAATGGAGGATAAGCATTTGCATTGTGTTTGGGTTTATTTTTATGAAGTTTAAGGAGTTACAGGACAAGGTGCTATTAGACAAGTCTGGTATAACTGAGAAAAAAGACAAGATATCGATGTCATCTACAATGAAAACAGGGCGATAAGGCCAGAGATTGTGCTGTACAAACCATGCAGCCTAGCTCGACACTAGACATGATACTAAAACATGCACTCAGTGTTTGGCACCACTGTATATTTGCTACTGTGCTTGATAGGATACTGAGAAATGTAGTCAGTATTTGGGTGCCAGTGTCCCTGGTAGAAGTGAATGATTGCTGCTTACTTGAGACACATGACATAGAGATGGACCTTCATGAAGTTGTAGAGGACAGACACTGCACAGGCCCCTACCAGACCTGCAATTAAATAGGAAATGCATATTAGAATAACATTGGATATGGAAGTCTTTTTACACGCACAACATCACATTAAAGCAAGTGACTGACTTTCTTATTTTTAAAGATTATCTCCCCAGTACCTTCAAGTGGCTTTACTGGCCACTTCCCATTGGGATCCTTGTCCCTATATCTTCTGCATTGCCTCCTCTTACTGAGCTCTAATCGCCAGAGGTTATAAAAGGGTTGGTATCGGCTTTCCACTGTGCTGCTACAGTAACAATTTATGGATGGAACCTTGGTGAATATTAGGGGATCATGTCTTACCTTGTAGCAGAGAGTCCACACTGCCCCACAGTGGCCAGGGCACCCCAGGGAGGAAAGAGGCTATGTAGGAGAGGAAACCCATGTTGAATTAGTGTCCCAGAGAATACAGAATGGAAGCAGTGACAGCCTAAAGGCCAGCTCTCTGTGGCAATGTGCACTCTTCCTGTCTGTTATAGAGGAGTAAAGGTCAATCCTGGTAGAACAGCTGATAACAGCCTCACAAGGAAGGGAGGGCAGACATAAACTCGCAATGTGCACATCTCAGGGCTGGGGGGAGCCCGGCTGAGCAATTGTCCCATGAACCCTTGTGTAACTATTAGAATTACTTTTGTGGGGTGCATATACAATATTTATAGTCACTAATGAACTACTTGTGTTTATGTCCCCTGGCCTTTAGAGGGTAACTAATTCCTTAGGAACTATGGAGTGTGCTCTTTTATACGGTGTGAACTCTAATTCAACTTTCTGTAATCAGACTTTGATAATATAAAGAAAATATATACAGTGAATGTGATAAGACTTCTCAACAAAAATAAATATTCATAGCAGAAGCAAAATCATAAAAATGTCATGTTTTACACTTAATTACAGCCTTCTCAAATGTGACAGTTCCTCATTCCCTCACCACCTCACCCCATTACACTCAATTAAAGAGTTTTACTGGATTGAGGAATGCAGTAAAGGTAAGTATGAAATATACCTACCTGCCTTTGCATCACTTCTGAGTTGAGGGCAATGTCATTCGTTACCCTATGAAAGTCCTGCTGTGCTCATGTGTGCTCGGCATCTGATTAGGAAATGATTTACAAAAGGAAACACAGCATTAATTACAAAGAGCAGTATGTGTGCATGCACCTAATAGTGCCTACATTCATGGCATTCAAGGGTTTAAAATCATTCCGTCATAATGTTTCAGGACAGCCTGACAATCAGTGCCATTAATTGGCAATCTCCCTGGAATATCACTATTTCTGATTGCCACCATCTCCACCGCCTCATATAAATTCCCATTAGCCACCACAAGCCTGGTCACCATAATAAAAGCAGATTAAAATGGATACATGGCCGCGGCGGAGCCTAGTTTCTGAGCTGAGGGGACGTGCAGATCCTGAGCTCCTGAAATATACTCTGATTTTAGGGTGTTACTACCTGCAACTCGGCACAAACACCGAGCACCATCTAAATCCGGGGTTCCCAGAGGACCGACCAGAGCCTTGCGAACCTACAACTGGCTGGTAACCTGAAATAATAGGCTGGGGCATACCGGGGACGGAATCAGGGAGAAACGGCCGATCTCCTTGTCCTAGAAACCCTGGGTCGGCATCACTACACTCCTATCCCCCCCACCACAACGGTGGGGGTGTGGCAGAACCAGCCTCACCACTGGGCATTGGAGAAGACTGATTGCCAGCCTCCTGCCCTGTGACTATGGCCCCATGTTGAAATGCTTGATTTTCCTCTGCAAAGACCCGAAAGCCGTGTCATTCGGTACTTTCCCTATGTGAGCAGTGTTACCCCAGATAGCTATGCCATGGAGCCCATTCGTATAACGAAAGACTATGTGAAAGACTTTGGCTCCATGGCAATTGAACTGTATGTATGTGATCTGAGCGCCATTCAGTAATAATGTGCGCTCAGATCTAAGCTATCTGGGGATATGTTGAATGTACCTGTTTTATGCAATAGCTGCACAGTTATATATATTTATGTATTTTATTGTCTTTTGCTACCATGTGGCTAATGGAGTTTTGCCTCTGTCCTTGGAGATAATTGGATTACTTCCCAATTATCTCCAGGATAGAAGACTCTGTGGAACCGGTTTTGGGCTGAAAAGCCATGCTTCATTTGGTCACAAAGGACTTCGATCTAACTTTTGACCCACTGGACCAATTTGTATGATTTTGACGTATGTTTGTAGTATGCTGATTCTGAAAATGTAAGTTTTATGTGAATGTGATGCATACTTTTAAAGTTATGAATATTGTGTAAAACTGTGTATTTTCCTTCCCCTCACAGGCAGAGGGGAAGATTTTGTGTGGGAGTGTCTGAGTGTATTGTACGTGTTTATTGGTTGTTTTACAAAACCCTGTGGGTGGTACTAATGTGTAAGAATGTGTATATAAGAACAATAAACCCACAGCTCTGGCAGTTCTACTTCACCCTCAATTTGGAGTGCCGTCTCTTATTGGGGGAATCTGCTACAAGGGATTGCTATGCTTGTCATACTCTCTTGCTAAATCACTACTAAGCTCTTGTAAGAGCTTGTTACTGCCTTGCTCTCTGGAGGAGTCTACGGTGGTTATGGTGTCTGCTGGAGTGCTTGTAGCCCTCAGGAAGCGCTAGGAGCATCCTTCAACTGAGGTACCTAGTTGGGGTGCCAAGTGATCCGTTACAGAGGGTTATCCCTGTCCCCACTGAACTAGCTTGGGCTACTCGCCCCATAGTCACCTTGTGCTCCGGGCTGCGATTAGCAGTAGTTTCAAGGTGCTGGGCGCACAAAATGGCGTCTACCCCTCAACCCACAGAACGGGACCTAAGTCCATCTCAAGAGCCCCACCACTACTCTATAGAGTATACCCTACAAAAGCTTGATGCAATCTTCGAGAGCTTCTGGACAAAGATTTAAAATCGCACATGAGCTGCTGTGCAGGGAAAGCAAAATGAAACCACAGGAAGCATGCTACCAGAGCGACAGGGTCCTCCTCAGGGTGATCCTGCTGTGCCAGCGCAACCTCTCTGTGCTGTGCGCCCTCCTGGGCCGAGAGCCCCACAAGGCATAGCCTCTACGCATCAACCACGTATGAGGAAGAAATCCCGCCGACAACAGCACTCACCACCTGGACCCCCATATCTCTCTGTAAGGAAACAGGACTTGGCAAGTAGAGGTGCCCAAATCGTGGACACTCAATGCCAACCCTCACACACTCCTGGGACTGGAGGAACACCCTACTCAGGCGCTACTCAGCTGATACCCACCTGGATTTTGCTCATAGCCATTTGCTGTCTATAGGCCTACCGCTTAAGTCTTCATGATAACTTCTCTGGTTGCCCGGCGTTTTGATCTACTGTTTTACTTACTTTCGATACGTCTTATATATATGTTTTTCTGCTCACATGCCCTGGAATGTTACTCAGGTAGTCTCAGTGGTACTCCTATCTAGCTCCACTGTCAGTCAGCCTTATTACCAATTGGACATGCTTAGACTTGCCTGAATACCTATACCACACATAGACAGGTTAGCCAGGCTGGATATATCCTGTATTGCAGTTCCCAAAATTGAAGCTGACCTATTTAGGCGTGTAATCTCGTCTATTCTCATACTTATTCCAGTGTCTAGATAGATTTTCCTATTTTGAAAGTCTATGACATAATCATGATCTAGCTAGATTTAATAAGTATGTTCCTAATCCTGTTATACCTTGTACCTTATACAATGTGTGCATGCTAATTTTAATGCCTTATTGCATGTCAGCTATGTATCCTGACTCTTTTTTCACTTGCTCGGGGCATGACAAGTCTGGATGTACTTATCTGCGCTACAAAATTAAAGAATAAAAAAATTGGATACATGGCCACAGACTTTGTTCAGAGTGTCACATTATTATATCACTATTTGTCGTTTGGTTGTATATTTTGATATGGTCCAGGATTTTGCTTATCTATAGATATAATCCTCAGGCTGTCTGTTGGATAAGAATATTTCTCTCTCGTTGTCCTCTACCTCCTTCTTTTCGGGAATGTTTGTCAGCTGTATCTTAATGAGATTAACTTGCTGAGTGTGTTTTACTATATCAGTTCACCAAATATTTACTGTCTCAAGTGCCACATTCTGTGTTATTGAGGTATCACACAGCATTGCCCTCTGACCTCACTGGGTGACATCTGCAGCAGGGTGTCCAGGGGTCAGGCTGAGCAGATATGCTGACTGATGTAACATGTGCCTGTTAAATCCCTCTTGGTAAGAAAAGTCAAATAATTGCATTTTGTAAAAACTAAGGATTAAACAGCTCTGTATATTTGCTCTGTTCTCTGCAGTGCATGCAGTATGGCAATGCTGGCTTTAGGGCCCAGGAAGAAAGTTTGAGGTCACAAACCATACTATACTTGCTAGTACATTCTGCTGCCACTAGATGGCATCTGTATAACATAAACAGGAATAGAATGAAGTTACATGTATTCTCCTTTAGCTTTCTTGTAAAGTTGCATGCTTTATCTGTTACAGAGGTAAATGAAGGCTCTCTTCATCTTTGTGTGGCATCTGTGCATCACCATCAGGACAATTCACCCCTCACTGCCTAACAGTGTTCCCTAGCTGTGAGCATGATGGTCTGTCTGATCCTCACTTCATATGTTTGCAATAGGTAAGACCTGGAGCAGTAATCAGCCACTATCACTAGGAATTATGTATTATAGTTCACATTCACAAAGTACGTTTAAGGGGTCTGTGTGTTTTCAAGGGAGTCTGCCAGCACGCTTTCCGGAGAATTTCAGGGCTTTCTACTTGAAAACCACAGGATTTTCTGCGGAAAATCAGTCTTCATACGATTACAGCTAAACCGTAATATTGTGTCGTTTATGCAGCTAATCGTTGTTGTACACCGTTGTTGGTGCATATTAATGCAGTATGAAGGTATTATGTATAGAAAGATAAATGCCAATAATAATAATAGATGAAACATTTGTATATTTAGTGTTTATTTTTACCCTTACATATAAATTGAATGTTATTTCTTTTTTGAAAGAGCGGCATATACAGTACAAAGGGGATCATTCACTAAACTGAGCAAAACGAAGATCCAAGCTTGCCAATAGATTAGAATGTGGATGGTATTGGGAAAGGCATCAAGTCATTAAAAGGGGGCTGGTACAAGTCAGTTTTATCCCACCGTCCAATCCCCTGTTCAACACGATGGTGGTTAAAATATGGAGGTGGAAGCACTTACTAACTCCATTATCCAGCACTTTCCCAATACAGAAACACCAGTCATCCTTTAAATCAAGCATGTCAAACTCAATGGGGCCAAATAAACAAGGATTAACTTTATGTGGGCCACAAAAAAACTAAAATGTACATTTTCATAGATACGTCAGTTTATTTTGAAAAGTAAAGTATTAAAAAAACAACAACCAGGGGGCAGGGCTGAGCCGCCGAGTTGAGCGGTCGCAGGGCGGATCAGCTCCTGCCAAATATGTCCTATTAAGCCTGTAAATCGTGCTTTTGGAGGGAATATATTGCCAATAACTGCGACCCTCGATGTGCATGGGCTACCAGAGCTGGGGAGAGGCTTGCTCTCAGAGTTCTAGTCCCTCAGAGGAGAGGTCCCTGCGGCATCAGACGAGACCTCACCTGGCGGTGAGTGGAGTGGACGGCCGCCGCTCCACTATCCTACCCAACGGAGCCCGACAAACTCGTGGACAATCTGCGGACCCGGTCCTGATCCCTTCCCCTCTGGACCAGGGGGGTGATCCCGGTCCTTGCTTTACAGCCGCACACGGACAGGCTTGAGGCCTAGATCTAAGATGGCAAGGCCATGTGCTCGGGAGCCGAGCCGCAGAGCCTGAAGCGGACTACGGACACCATCTGGCTTGACACATAAAGCAACAAGTACCAAACGGCC
The DNA here is from genome assembly GCA_933207985.1 of Pelobates cultripes. Taxonomy (NCBI): domain Eukaryota; kingdom Metazoa; phylum Chordata; class Amphibia; order Anura; family Pelobatidae; genus Pelobates; species Pelobates cultripes. Next base: position 10,490,794 of record OW240921.1, read on the forward strand.
CACCCCACACAGCAGCTACTAAGTCCAGAGACACACCGAGTGCATAGCACCAGTAAACCAGCTTGACGCTCCACTCCAGTAGACGAGACCGCTCGCCCTTCATCTGAGATGGGTGCTCACCGGGAGGAATCCTCCACAGCCTAAATGCATACTAAATATGAAAATGTGCAAGCAACACCGTACTCCTGATTGTTACATATAACTAACCACTTTTATTATTATTACGCTAAACTTCGTATTAATCGTCTATAACGCTTAATTAATATAAAATGAGGCTGTCATTCATAGGAGATGTTGCATTGTGTCATTCTACTAAACCCCAGTCCCCCCCTCATCTACTAAGTCTTAGTCCCCCCGTCTACTAAACCCCTGCCCCTGTTCTCACTCACACTCATTGAGAAACACTCACTGACAGACATACACACGCACTGACATACACACAGAATCACTCCAACACACACATGCACTCACAGACACACACATTCACTGACATACACACACTAACTGACAAACAGGCTCCCTCACAGACACACTCACTCTCACAGACACACACAATCACTCAGACAGACACACAGGCTCCCTCACAGACACAGACTCACTGACAGACACACACACACAGACAGCCATACACAGACACAGATAGCCATATATACACACAGCCAGACAGCCATACTCACACACACACACACACACACACACACAGATAGCCATACACACAGCCATGCACACACACATACAGCAATACAAACACAGACAGCCATACACACACACAGCCATGCACACACACACATCAATACACACACAGAGACAGCCATACAGACACACAGCCATACACCCAAACACACATTTCCCCCAATTGGATTTCTTACCTGGGGTCTAGTGGGGCTGCTGGGCAGGTGTACGTTCAGGCAGCAGGGGGCGGACAGGCAGTGAGGGAACGCTGAGTGTAAGCTCTTTCTGCTCAGCTCCCTCGCGTGTCACAAAGTGATCCCGGGAGCCGGAGTGACGTCATATTCTGGCTCCTGGCATCACTGCGGTAAGCTGAGGAGGGAGAGCTTACACTCAGTGCTCCCTCGCTGCCAGCGGGCCGCAAACATATTAGTTGTGGGCCGCATGCGCCCTGTGGACCACGAGTTTGACATTTATGCTTTAAATGAACAGAATGCTATCCAACGCTTGCTTTTTTCACCTTAAAGTATTTGTTGTTTTTATAGTTTCATTGTACAGCGCTGCAGAATCTGTTGGCGCTATATAAAGAGCAGCAGTAACATGTCACTACAACTAGCAGAGTACCTCCTACATGTGCCCATTCTGCAAGGTCAAATGACCTCCTGCAGACTGACAGCTTGAGCAGCTCAGGAAGGTAAATACGTGGGATATTTAGGGTTACTCTTGTTTCATGGGCCTCAGTCCCCCTGGCATTTACATCCCTGTAACAAGTTTTAGTTTTGGGGATTAAATTTACCTTTTTTTCCAACTTCCTTATAATTCATTTGCAATTTTTGGCAACTGTTCTTTTGCTATGACTGTTCTGTTCTGCAAACACCTAATTCCTCTCTAAGGGTGGAATGTATTAAACTTCAACTTGTAGTGAATTGAAAACCAAACTGCAAAATTTAGACACAAATAGCTGATCTGGTAAAACTCTCCAATTAATTTATAGCCATTGCTCGGCTGTTTTAGCCTGCTCTGCAATAAACACCTAAGTATATATGAGGTTGATTCAGGTGTTTTTCCTTCCCATATTCCTTTACCATGCCCATAATATAATACAGATTGTTGATACTGCCGTTAGAGAAGAGCCATTTCAATCAACAGCGGTTATAAATAATTCCCGGAATCAGGTGGGGGCAATGTTTTATACCCCCCACGCAAGCGTGGTATTTATAAAATAGATGTTTACAAGATCTAGTTTCTTTGAGTTCAGCTGCTCTGTGCATCCAGACTGCGCGTGGCCACAGCAGGACCAGCTTTTAATAGCTCCTGGAAAGGGCCTTTGTGGCTTTATAGGGAGGTAACTGCATTATGATAGTGTTAGGAGGGGAGAAATGATGGACCATTGCAAGGATGAGGTAGGAGAAAGTTGTCTTTGGAAGTCTTTGGCTTCTATCGGTGTGGGGCCCACAAGGTATTTCCTCTTATAGAACTCTAAGGCAAAATAAGAAGATTGTATTGCCAAGCTCCCTTTCTCCCAAAGGTTGTGTGACCTGCCCTCCTTTGTCCTGTCAGTTGAAATACCAGCCTGAGTGCAGGCAACAAAATTTTTTAATTCTCCGTGTATTCACTACATAGAGAGAGATAATACATGGGAATGGTGGTGGTAGGGTTATGAATTAATAATTATTACCCAGAGTATTCACCATGTAAATACAGTGCGTTCCCCAACGAAATACACACAAGGAGTCCCATGGTTTTCCACAAGTAGATGCTGATGCGGTAGAGACTGAGATGGTAAACAGATCAATTCCCAGGATATTCCCCAATTTCATACAGGTAAGGGCATCAATAACGGATGAATTCACTGCATATTACATTAAAAAAAAAGCACAAGCATTGTTCATTCTTAGTTTTTTAGTCAAAACATGCAGACCTTTATATTTAATTTTATTTTCAATTTGAGGAATGTGTTACACACGGTACAGTATGAGGTACAAAGTTGCTTTAAATCAGAGTTAAATCAGGATATCCTGAAATAACACCACCCTCTGAATATTGAGCTGAAATCCTGATGAGGGGCTGTAGATGGAGAATCTGGCCCCAGTTGATAGCTGGTGGGAAGCACATTCAATCGTCAGGCTTAGTTCTCCCACTTACATGATCCTGGAGGTAGTGAGAGTTGCAGGATTAGATGTTGATACCCCTTAGGCTTCGGCATCCTTATTACTAGGGGGTTGTCTGTTGAGATCTGTTGGGTTGGTTCCCTCTTATTTTTCTAGTATATACTCATCTCCAGATCTTCAGTGGAAATTAAAAATGCCACACTATACGTCACCCTGATGTTTTAATCACCAGATTGTTTGGTCAAGCTCACGAGTTATCAACCCCCAGTTTGGCATATAAGTTCCCTTCTGCAGTAGAATCAGTGGTGCTGATAATAATATGTCAATTTTCTCAGTTCTTCCCAAAACAGCAGGCTAAGGATGGTGTGTGGCCCCAGCCGAACGTATGCAGGAACAATCCCTTTATAAAGAGCTAGAATCCCTTCTTTATGTATTATCTTCAAAAAACAGTCCAAGAAGCCTATGTACAATCTCCCCTGCAAAAACACAAGCACATTTAGTCACCTGATTACAGACAGATTAATATATGTTTCAGTGGTGCTAGTTACAGTAAGGGGAGGGTGTTACACCATCTACCATATAGGGGGAATGTGTTATCTTTCAATGTTTTAGTAGTTACAGTAAGGAGGTTAACAATGTTGATTGTATTGGAGGGGGTGAACTGTGTGAGGAATGTGAAAAATCAACATGAAATTTAGTTATTTTTTAACAGAATAACCAAATTGGTTCTTCATCTCAGCTATTTTTCCTCCTTGTCAATTTGACCAAAATTTGGGAATTCCTTTGTCTATTCTCCACAATTCTCAGATTACAGCCAATAAACCCTAAACCTAGTTTAACAGTGGTAACAGAAGCCATTTAATCAGTGTTTAAATAATGCCATAATTTGAAATTTAGTCCATCTAGGTCTAGATAAAGGAATATGATGATATTATAATAATTTTACATAAAACTCATGTTCTGGATTCCATTATGTTTTAGTCTTCCGAGCATGACTAGAGCGGATACTGGCATGTTAAAGAAGAGCTCACCTTGCCGGTTACATCCACAGGTTGGTTATACAATCGTGTACTGACCACATCAAACGGCATCATGGCGATGGCTACACCAACACTGCTGATCATTCCACCAGTCAGTGCAACCAGCCAGCTGTCTTCGGAAAACCACTGGAAGGAGAAGCCAACAGAGGTAAGTCCAGAACTCCACGCCCCCCAAATTATATCACCATGGAGAAATGTATTGCTCAGCCCTCTGACATGCAAGACGAGAAATGACTGTAATACGTTTTGCAAAGTAAAAACGATTCCAGTAGAGCCTTACCTTTTGCCTTTTTACCCATTCCTTGGCACTCGCAAATGTTGCCAGCTGGACAGCAGAGCCCACCATAACTCTGGGTACCGCTCCATTTACACCGCGCCATAGTCCCAGAATCCCTTGCTTCCTATAGATTGTTTCAAAGGCACTGCTCACACTCTGGAGAAGACAGGACCTATATTATTAAAACATTCACTAACACTCAGGACCCCCACTTACAACACAAATTAAAAAGCACTTTCAAGACACAACAACATGATGATTTTGCTGCAATAATCCCCATGTATAAAACCTGCAGGCCTAGAGAACCAGATTCTCCCTGTTGGTTCAAACTCAGCAGACTTAATGATAAACCTACTTTCCTATGTGACATGAAGTGCTAGTACGATGACTTCGAATTTACTTCGTTATGGTTTCAACATCTATAATTACAGCAAACTTGCATCCTACTGATGTAACTTACATGAACCATCATCTGGTCCAAGGGAGGGTAATACGACAAGCCACTACAACAGCTGCAAGACAATAGGTGCTTAATAGTAGACCAAAATGTTTTCTTTTTTGCCATTCTAATAAGCCTTATATCAAATTTCTGCCATTCTGATAACCCCTCCCTCACTTTTCTGCCATTTTATCAACCCTGCTCACTTTTCTACCACTCTAATAGCCCCCTTAACCTTTCTACCATTAACATCCTGTACTCTTAGCGCTTCCATTTTCAATGACCTTACTGAAGATCCCTCGGCTTTGCCCAGCAAAGCGTTCACATTACTGAACTCCGCTATCAACGCCGGTGTGCGCATGCTGTGTTTGCTCTTTATAAGCCAGGCCATGACTTGCACTATGACGTGTAAGGATTAACACCGATGTTGGCTGATGTAATTATATTGTGAACGCACAGCCAGGAGTGATCAATTGTATTATATAGAATGGCAGTGTTAGGGAGGAAACTTGACAAGGCCTCCAATGGACTGACAGTTTTCTTCTAACTTCAAGCAGTATTTTATTTTTTTGGGAACCCAAGTAGTTTTTGTTTTTGTTTTGTTTTGTTTTGCAAGCAAAGGCCTGCACACGGTTGTGGCGTCAGTTAGTGAAAGGAAAGGCTTGGCTGCTGAGGTCTGGATTAGTACGTTTACTTAGCTTGTTATAGACATCGACTCAGAACCAGAAAATTGTTTAGTGAAAACTCAACCATGCATCCAACAAATGTGCACTTGTTAGCAGATGGCTGTGCTTTTTCTTTGTAATATCCTAAGATTTACAATGATATCTTAGTAATTTCTGATCTTTTAGGTAATAGAGTGTTTTAGTCCTTTCACATCCATCGTTCCATGTGATGTCACTGTGTCCCAGCATTCTAATGGTTTGCTGCTACCTGTTTACTCTTTGTACCACTTTATAAAATGATATTAGAAACCCAGACCAATAATTAGAGACCTGGGATAGTATTATGACCTGGCCTCCTTTCTAGATGTACCACTACAGAATCATAGCATCAGGGAACAGCAGGGAACAGCAGGGAAAGCCATCGAGCAGCGTATCAGGGCTCACACAGTGGAAATAGTGTGTGGCAGAACCCGGAGGGCAAGCAGCAGAGCAAGGCAGGGGAGCACAGAGGGGTATATACAGAACGGCTAAACAGGACAATGGCAGCCCAATATCACAGGAAGGAGTCATGAAAACTAAACAATGTACACCAAAATATTTCAAATATGTGGCTTTTGTTAAACTGTCCTACAGGGTGCAAACGGCACTGAATAATTAAAAAAAGTATTGTTTAATATGCACACTCTGCAAATGCTGTACAATGCAGCAGTTGTGCTCTGCAGTGTTAATATGTACACTGTACCTTCTATATTTTCTGTATACAATGTGGCAGATTAAATGTTATGCATACTTCTCTGTCTTATGTTATGTGGCAGTGGAATGGTTAATAGACAAGGCTCTGCATTTTACAATACTGGGTTTATTGATCAGAGGGAGTGCTCTGCAGGTTACAGACTAGACCAGTCAGGATACAGCAGCCAGAATCCACCCGCAGGACTTTGGAATAAAATGAATGCTTAAGCAAGGCTCACTCTGCCAAGAATGATCACACCCCTCCCCAACCTTCACTGCCAGGGACCAGTCTCACCCCTACCTATCCTTCACTGCCAGGGAGCAGACTAACCTCTGCCCATCCTTCACTGCCAGAGACCAGTCTCACCCCTCCCCAACCTTCACTGCCAGAGACCAGTCTCACCCCTACCTATCCTTCACTGCCAGAGACCAGTCTCACCCCTACCTATCCTTCACTGCCAGAAACCAGTCTCACCCCTACCTATCCTTCACTGCCAGGGAGCAGACTCACCCCTGCCCATCCTTCACTGCCAGAGACCAGTCTCACCCCTACCTATCCTTCACTGCCAGGGAGCAGTCTCACCCCTGCCCATCCTTCACTGCCAGAGACCAGTCTCACCCCTACCTATCCTTCACTGCCAGGAAACAGTCTCACCCCTACCTACCCTTCACTGCCAGGGAGCAGTCTCATCCCCTACCTATCCTTCACTGCCAGGAAACAGTCTCACCCCTACCTATCCTTCACTGCCAGAGAGCAGTCTCACCCCTACCTATCCTTCACTGCCAGGAATCAGTCTCACCCCTACCTATCCTTCACTGCCAGGAAACAGTCTCACCCCTACCTATCCTTCACTGCCAGGAAACAGTCTCACCCCTACCTATCCTTCACTGCCAGGGACCAGTCTCACCCCTACCAATCCTTCACTGGCAGGGACCAGTCTCACCCCTTCCTATCCTTCACTGCCAGGGAGCAGTCTCATCCCCTACCTATCCTTCACTGCCAGGAAACAGTCTCACCCCTACCTATCCTTCACTGCCAGGGAGCAGTCTCATCCCCTACCTATCCTTCACTGCCAGGAAACAGTCTCACCCCTACCTATCCTTCACTGCCAGGGACCAGTCTCACCCCTACCAATCCTTCACTGGCAGGGACCAGTCTCACCCCTTCCTATCCTTCACTGCCAGGGAGCAGTCTCATCCCCTACCTATCCTTCACTGCCAGGAAACAGTCTCGACCCTACCTATCCTTCACTGCCAGGGAGCAGTCTCATCCCCTACCTATCCTTCACTGCCAGGAAACAGTCTCACCCCTACCTATCCTTCACTGCCAGGGAGCAGTCTCACCCCTACCTATCCTTCACTGCCAGAGAGCAGTCTCACCCCTACCTATCCTTCACTGCCAGGAAACAGTCTCACCCCTACCTATCCTTCACTGCCAGGAAACAGTCTCACCCCTACCTATCCTTCACTGCCAGGGACCAGTCTCACCCCTACCAATCCTTCACTGCCAGGGAGCAGTCTCACCCCTATCAATCCTTCACTGGCAGGGACCAGTCTCACCCCTACCTATCCTTCACTGCCAGGCAGTCTCACCCCTACCTACCTATCCTTCACTGCCAGAGCAGTCTCACCCCTACCTATCCTTCACTGCCAGGGGAAACAGTCTCACCCCTACCTCCTTCACTGCCAGGACCAGTCTCACCCTACCTATCCTTCACTGCCAGGGACCAGTCTCACCCCTACCTATTCACTGCCAGGGACCAGTCTCACCCCTACCTATCCTTCACTGCCAGAGACCAGTCTCAACCCTACCTATCCTTCACTGCCAGGGAGCAGTCTCACCCCTTCCTATCCTTCACTGGCAGGGACCAGTCTCACTCCTACCTATCCTTCACTGCCAGAGACCAGTCTCACCCCTACCTATCCTTCACTGCCAGGGAGCAGTCTCACCCCTACCTATCCTTCACTGCCAGGGACCAGTCTCACCCCTACCTATCCTTCACTGCCAGGGAGCAGTCTCACCCCTTCCTATCCTTCACTGCCAGTGACCAGTCTCACCCCTACCTATCCTTCACTGCCAGGGAGCAGTCTCACCCCTTCCTATCCTTCACTGCCAGGGACCAGTCTCACCCCTACCTATCCTTCACTGGCAGGGACCAGTCTCACCCCTTCCTATCCTTCACTGCCAGGGACCAGTCTTACCCCTACCTATCCTTCACTGCCAGGAAACAGTCTCACCCCTACCAATCCTTCACTGGCAGGGACCCCTACCTATCCTTCACTGCCAGGGAGCAGTCTCACCCCTACCTATCCTTCACTGCCGGGAAACAGTCTCACCCCTACCTATCCTTCACTGCCAGAGACCAGTCTCACCCCTACCTATCCTTCACTGCCAGGGACCAGTCTCACCCCTACCTATCCTTCACTGCCAGGGAGCAGTCTCACCCCTTCCTATCCTTCACTGCCAGGGACCAGTCTCACCCCTACCTATCCTTCACTGCCAGGGAGCAGTCTCACCCCTACCTATCCTTCACTGCCAGGGAGCAGTCTCACCCCTACCTATCCTTCACTGCCAGAAACCAGTCTCACCCCTACCTATCCTTCACTGCCAGGGAGCAGTCTCACCCCTACCTCTCCTTCACTGCCAGAAACCAGTCTCACCCCTACCTATCCTTCACTGCCAGGGACCAGTCTCACCCCTACCTATCCTTCACTGCCAGGGACCAGTCTCTGTATACACCTTTTTATAATAAAAGTAAAAAAAGTGTATTATTTTTACTTCTATTTTTAAAGTAAAGTTTAGGTAGGGGGTAGTTTTTCTCTAGTGGCCCACTCTTATTTTCTATGCTGTGCACACTTATGTTAACCATCTTTTCTTTATAATGCCATACATTGGGTTATGAGAGGGAATAGGAGAATCTGGCATGGCAGCCATCAGTCAGTTTGAGGATCTTACCTGGTGATTGTGCTGGTGTCCAACTGCGATTGCAGCCACAGTCTGAGCCTGCAGATGAGTCTTTACCTGCACAAAACAAATATGTATTAAAATGAAATGCAGAGAAATGTCTGTCTGTCCTATCAGTAAAGCCATCTGTGAATCATACCAGGTATCGGATTCTGTCTCTTACATTAACGAAAATAAAATTATACAAATTATTCAAATAAGCAAAAAACTTTATTCTCGACTCTGGGACAGTCAGTCCGATTCTACTCCAGTGTGGTTGTCAATCCTGATGAATTTTCTCTAATCAGATACTTTTTCATAGAGAAGCATTGAAGGCACATGTCGCATGCACTGCTATTGCCACAAACCACCAATGCAATGCTTCTCGTGAAAAACATTGGGCACACACGACTTCTCACATTGGCATACTTTGCACCCTCAAATAAAATAGATTCAGTAATTTAACCTATTTTAGTCTGATGGCCATTAGCAAGCATGGAAACAGCAAAATGTCATAGGTGCTGCCACTACAGACGGAAGCAGCACTATTTGCCAAAATCATGGCATTGGGATTTGTGATTAAGTGATTTTAATGCGTAGACTATCCTTTTTAACTCTCTGAGTGCCAGAGTTGTGACTAACACATTGCAAAACAATATGTGGGGCACACATCTGGCACTGAAAGGGTTAAAGACAAAGACAGTAAAGGAATAGAAAAATGCTTTGTATAAGATCCTGAAGATTTGATTTGTAATTTCAGTCTGACGTACTCCTTAATAATATAACATTTTACTAAGCATGGCCAGGGTTACTGTCCTGTCCCTCTGGTAGATTATTTTCAATCACTGTGTTGAGTATATTCTGATTTGGGGGGGATTAGTATGTGTCAGCTGGAGATCAAGGCTAGTTTCGCCATACTTGTCCGTTAAATTGTCACTCATTTGCATCCAACTTGAAAATGTAAACTAACCAAGGCCCAATAAATGCTGGTAGGCCCAGCATACTATCTAATAATTCCTGTCTTGAGTAGCGAATTTTGGGGAAACTTCTCAGCAATATGGCTGTTATTCGGCATATGCTACAGTTTAACCTATATTAATCGAAGGTGGACTTGGGAACCTTGCTAACTTAGATGGAAATGAAATAAGCCTTTATAGCTAAAACTAGCTCACTGGAGGTAAAAAACAAATTCAAATAAAGTTTTCCTCCACTTTGTTCTGGAGGGTCTAATCACAGGACTGGGAGTTACTGGAATTGTGGGATAAAACTATGTCAGCATATTAGTGATAACCCAGGAAGGAACCAAAACTACATCTCTCGCACACTCATCGCGAGCGAGAAAAGCAGTGGCAATGGTCACAGGGTTGGGGAGAAGCACAGTCAGCCTTTTTGCTGCTCTGTGGTTTAAAATGACCTATGCTACTAAATTAATATGTCCTCTATCCTCCAGCTCAGAGCGATGTTATGTCAGGACTCCCGCAGTAGGGATGCTTTGCAGGTCGTGTGACTGATTACTCATTCAACAAAAACTATTCTCAAACTGCAGATCACACAATATTCATATTATAAGTAACAGTGTACACAGGCTGCATCTCTTCTCGTGTCTATAGAGAATAAATCGCTGTGAAAGCCATGTTATTATTCTAACATACTATAGCCAAGGACATGTGTGTACTGTTCCTCCAGTTATTTATCTTTGGAATATTGCTGAAAAATAAATTTCACTGGAAACTGACAAGAGAAGTGCAAATTCCAAGCTTAAAAAAAAAGTTCTTAAAAGCAGCTATTTTTTTAAACTCTACAATTTTGTCTTAAAGGAACACTCAGAGTACAATGAGCACCACAGTGTGCTGTGGTGGTTATGGTACCTAGAGTTCCTTTTTAAAATATTCCCCTCCTACTCTCTCGGCTTAGATCTGGCAGAGACTCTCTGGATGGCCTGAGAGTTTTAATAGAGGTAAACAACAGTTAAGAAGTCAAACCGTACTTAAATAGTGTGCTGTAGTAGTTATGGTGCTTTAAAACTTGCAGTTCCTTGGTCAGTACTTTGTAATTGCCAGTTTAGTGAATTACCCTGATATATAACTGGTCAGGATGAAAGGAGGAGTGGTAGGGTCATGCTTGGGGTGTGTTGTCACAGATTACATGGATACCTGGGTTTCACACTGCCCAGCAAGGTGACCAAACAGGACAATGCCTTAATACTGCCTAAAGAAGCCGTGTGTTTGTGTTCTTCACTTTAAAGGACCACTATAGTGCCAGGAAAACATACTTGTGCCCCCACCCTCAGGGTCCCCCTCCCGCTGGGCTCTGGGGAGAGGAAGGGTGTGGAGCTCTCCTCCTTCATAGCGACGTCATCGGCTGAATGCGCAGGGCGTTGGAAGAATGTTTACTGATCCACTCATACAGTGATTACTAGGGCCACTTTCCTGGTGTCCTCCAAGATAAAAATGAAATAACCGACGATGGCAACATAAACCCCACAGCTTGCTGGTTTGATATAAATCAGGGCTCTCCTCTGCGCCCAGGACCACCCCTTCTTCTACATTATCATTGTTAATTTTGTCCATCTTGGACACTGATTGTCTGACAGTGCTGGGCTAATCATGAAACTGATAATGTGGAAGTGTTACTTCTGCCATATAAATGTAACCTATATGGGGTAGTACTACAATGGGTCAGTTACGCTGCTTCAGTTACCCTCTGTTATCCCCCATGGATATGACGTACAGCACAGCAACAAAAAACACAAACTGGTTTCAATTGCTGACCTGGAAACTCTTTACAGTTTGGGTATTTAGACACTTTGAATTCCTGACAATTCTTACTAAGGTGAATAAACCTATCAATGCTATTCAGATTCCTGCAGTACTGTCATAAATGCAATAACAAAGAGCTCAGACACGTTTTAACTAATTAACATTTAAAACACATACACATGCAAATTGTCAGTGTTCAACCCTCAAGGTATTACTGACTGGTGATGGTGCGTGGTGAATACTATATATATGGAGGGGGAATGATCAGAACCCAAAGGATTAGAGTATCTTATTTTCACAAACTTATGGTACCCACTGGATACTTAGCAAGCATACCATGTCCCTATTTATGACGGACTCTCCCCCATTTGTCCCTCTATTCTATTCTAATGGTCCTGTTTTTTAGGAGCTCCATATTGCTGGTGTGTCTGAGTGTATAACAGAGCTCCACAACAATAATACTCCCAGTAATGTGTCTGAGTGTATAACAGAGCTCCACAGCAATAATACTCCCAGTAATGTGTCTGAGTGTATAACAGAGCTCCACAGCAATAATACTCCCAGTAATGTGTCTGAGTGTATAACAGAGCTCCACAGCAATAATACTCCCAGTAATGTGTCTGAGTGTATAACAGAGCTCCACAGCAATAATACTCCCAGTAATGTGTCTGAGTGTATAACAGAGCTACACAGTAATAATACTCCCAGTAATGTGTCTGAGTGTATAACAGAGCGCCACAGCAATAATACTCCCAGTAATGTGTCTGAGTGTATAACAGAGCTCCACAGCAATAATACTCCCAGTAATGTGTCTGAGTGTATAACAGAGCTCTACAGCAATAATACTCCCAGTAATGTGTCTGAGTGTATAACAGAGCTCCACAGCAATAATACTCCCAGTAATGTGTCTGAGTGTATAACAGAGCTCCACAGCAATAATACTCCCAGTAATGTGTCTGAGTGTATAACAGAGCTCCACAGCAATAATACTCCCAGTAATGTGTCTGAGTGTATAACAGAGCTCCACAGCAATAATACTCCCAGTAATGTGTCTGAATCTATAACAGAGCTCCACAGCAATAATACTCCCAGTAATGTGTCTGAGTGTATAACAGAGCTACACAGTAATAATACTCCCAGTAATGTGTCTGAGTGTATAACAGAGCTCCACAGCAATAATACTCCCAGTAATGTGTCTGAGTGTATAACAGAGCTCCACAGCAATAATACTCCCAGTAATGTGTCTGAGTGTATAACAGAGCTCTACAGCAATAATACTCCCAGTAATGTGTCTGAGTGTATAACGGAGCTCCACAGTAATAATACTCCCAGTAATGTGTCTGAGTGTATAACGGAGCTCTATAGCAACAATACTCCCAGTAATGTGTCTGAGTGTATAACAGAGCTCCACAGCGATAATACTCCCAGTAATGTGTCTGAGTGTATAACAGAGCTCCACAGCAATAATACTCCCAGTAATGTGTCTGAGTGTATAACAGAGCTCCACAGCAATAATACTCCCAGTAATGTGTCTGAGTGTATAACAGAGTTCCACAGCAATAATACTCCCAGTAATGTGTCTGAGTGTATAACAGAGCTCCACAGTAATAATACTCCCAGTAATGTGTCTTGAGTGTATAACAGAGCTCCACAGCAATAATACTCCCAGTAATGTGTCTGAGTGTATAACAGAGCTCCACAGCAATAATACTCCCAGTAATGTGTCTGAGTGTATAACAGAACTCCACAGCAATAATGCTCCCAGTAATGTGTCTGAGTGTATAACAGAACTCCACAGCAATAATGCTCCCAGTAATGTGTCTGAGTGTATAACAGAGCTCCACAGCAATAATGCTCCCAGTAATGTGTCCGAGTGTATAACAGAGCTCCACAGCAATAATACTCCCAGTAATGTGTCCGAGTGTATAACAGAGCCCCACAGCAATAATACTCCCAGTAATGTGTCCGAGTGTATAACAGAGCCCCACAGCAATAATACTCCCAGTAATGTGTCTGAGTGCATAACAGAGCCCCACAGCAATAATACTCCCAGTAATGTGTCTGAGTGCATAACAGAGCTCCACAGCAATAATACTCCCAGTAATGTGTCTGAGTGCATAACAGAGCTCCACAGCAATAATACTCCCAGTAATGTGTCTGAGTGTATAACAGAGCTCCACAGCAATAATACTCCCAGTAATGTGTCTGAGTGTATAACAGAACTCCACAGCAATAATACTCCCAGTAATGTGTCTGTATAACAGAGCTCCACAGCAATAATACTCCCAGTAATGTGTCTGAGTGTATAACAGAGCTCCACAGCAATAATACTCCCAGTAATGTGTCTGAGTGTATAACAGAGCTACACAGCAATAATACTCCCAGTAATGTGTCTGAGTGTATAACAGAGCTCCAAAGCAATAATACTCCCAGTAATGTGTCTGAGTGTATAACAGAGCTCCACAGTAATAATACTCCCAGTAATGTGTCTGAGTGTATAACAGAGCTCCACAGCAATAATACTCCCAGTAATGTGTCTGAGTGTATAACAGAGCTCCACAGCAATAATACTCCCAGTAATGTGTCTGAGTGTATAACAGAGCTCCACAGCAATAATACTCCCAGTAATGTGTCTGAGTGTATAACAGAGCTCCACAGCAATAATACCCCAGTAATGTGTCTGAGTGTATAACAGAGCTCCACAGCAATAATACTCCCAGTAATGCGTCTGAGTGTATAACAGAGCTCCACAGCAATAATACTCCCAGTAATGCGTCTGAGTGTATAACAGAGCTCCACAGCAATAATACTCCCAGTAATGTGTCTGAGTGTATAACAGAGCTCCACAGCAATAATACTCCCAGTAATGTGTCTGAGTGTATAACAGAGCTCCACAGCAATAATACTCCCAGTAATGTGTCTGAGTGTATAACAGAGCTCCACAGCAATAATACTCCCAGCAATGTGTCTAGATATAACAGAGCTCACAGCAATAATACTCCCAGTAATGTGTCTGAGTGTATAACAGAGCTCCACAGCAATAATACTCCCAGTAATGTGTCTGAGTGTATAAGAGAGCTCCACAGCAATAATACTCCCAGTAATGTGTCTGAGTGTATAACAGAGCTCCACAGCAATAATACTCCCAGTAATGTGTCTGAGTGTATAACAGAGCTCCACAGTAATAATACTCCCAGTAATTTGTCTGAGTGTATAATGGAGCTCCACAACAATAATAATCCCAGTAATGTGTCTGAGTGTATAACAGAGCTCCACAACAATCATACTCCCAGTAATGTGTCTGAGGGTAATACAGAGCTCCACAGCAATAATACTCCCAGTAATGTGTCTGAGTGTATAACATAGCTCCACAACAATAATACTCCCAGTAATGTGTCTGAGTGTATAACATAGCTCCACAGTAATAATACTCCCAGTAATTTGTCTGAGTGTATAATGGAGCTCCACGGCAATAATACTCCCAGTAATGTGTCTGAGTGTATAACAGAGCCCCACAGCAATAATACTCCCAGTAATGTGTCTGAGTGTATAACAGAGCTCCACAGCAATAATACTCCCAGTAATGTGTCTGAGTGTATAACAGAGCTCCACAGTCAATAATACTCCCAGTAATGTGTCTGAGTGTATAACAGAGCTCCACAGTAATAATACTCCCAGTAATGTGTCTGAGTGTATAACAGAGCTCCACAGCAATAATACTCCCAGTAATGTGTCTGAGTGTATAACAGAGCTCACAGCAATAATACTCCCAGTAATGTGTCTGAGTGTATAACAGAGCTCCACAGCAATAATACTCCCAGTAATGTGTCTGAGTGTATAATAGAGCTCCACAGCAATAATACTCCCAGTAATGTGTCTGAGCGTATAACAGAGCTCCACAGCAATAATACTCCCAGTAATGTGTCTGAGTGTATAACAGAGCTCCACAGCAATAATACTCCCAGTAATGTGTCTGAGTGTATAACAGAGCTCCACAGCAATAATACTCCCAGTAATGTGTCTGAGTGTATAACAGAGCTCCACAGCAATAATACTCCCAGCAATGTGTCTAATTGTATAACAGAGCTTCACAGCAATAATACTCCCAGTAATGTGTCTGAGTGTATAACAGAGCTCCACAACAATAATAATCCCAGTAATGTGTCTGAGTGTATAACAGAGCTCCACAACAATCATACTCCCAGTAATGTGTCTGAGTGTATAACAGAGCTCCACAGCAATAATACTCCCAGTAATGTGTGAGTGTATAACAGAGCTCCACAGTAATAATACTCCCAGTAATGTGTCTGAGTGTATAGCAGCCACAGCAATAATACTCCCAGTAATGTGTCTGAGTGTATAGCAGCCACAGCAATAATATTCCCAGTAATGTGTCTGAGTGTATAAGAGAGCTCCACAGCAATAATACTCCCAGTAATGTGTCTGAGTGTATAACAGAGCTCCACAGCAATAATACTCCCAGTAATGTGTGAGTGTATAACAGAGCTCCACAGTAATAATACTCCCAGTAATGTGTCTGAGTGTATAACAGAGCTCCACAGTAATAATACTCCCAGTAATGTGTCTGAGTGTGTAACAGAGCTCCACAGTAATAATACTCCCAGTAATGTGTCTGTGTGTATAACAGAGCCCCACAGCAATAATAATCCCAGTAATGTGTCTTTAAACGACAATAAATGTGTTTAGAAATCAGTCTGTGTAAATAAGATACGTTGTTCTTCTTCTAAATTACATTTTCTTTACATATATTGCTATTAATATGTTACCTATAATTTCTCAGGACAGCCCTGCCCCTGGCCACATCCCTAAAATGAAAGTCCATTTGAAATGTTGGGAGGTATGAGAAGTGAGCAGCATAACAGCTAATGTGACTGCTTTATTTAAGTCCATAAAATACTTGCTGTTTGCCTTAATGGGAAGAAGAGTATTCAAACTATATTATTGTAATTTTTCTTTGTCTTGTTTTTAAATAACACGGGGCTTTATAAAATTAACAGTAAATCATCTGTTTATACATAGTTTAGCACTTAATAGAATGTTCTCTAATGTAAAATCATGTCTGAGACTGGTGCACACAGTAATATGGGCAATTTAAAGCGTATTTCTTGTAACTGGTAGCTTTATTCATACAAAAATATGAGAAACACTGTGTGAGAAATTGGAGTCTTGCATGGCGCAAGCCCACCCTGCATGCATAAAAGTACTTGTACTGGCAAGGGGAAGCTATGTGTATTTCTGTTTGGAGAAAGTACTCTGTGTTTTTGTTTTGTACTGAAGTTATAAAAAACCAACAAACAGAAAGGAGATGGGGGAACCTCCTTACACCATATCCTAGGCAAGGAGCATCATTTATAGTCCTTGTGGTGTCTGTCTCTTCTCCTGTCAAAACATTTGCAGAACTTCCTTGTGTGAGTTTCCACCAGTCTAAACAGGCTGTGGCATTTTTTATTTAACATTGAAAATAGACTTCTCTTTTGTCCAAATCATCTATGTTTTTAAAAGTATGTGGAGGTATTTTGTGGGTTTTTAGGAAATCATTGTTTAACATTTTAGAAGCCAAGTGCTGTTTTTTCCTTTGTTATATTTTATATAGTGTAGGTTTGGCAGGGAGGTATGTGGTAAGACCTGGCAATGTACTTTTGTGGTATGTTTGGCATAGTAGTATGTAGGAAACCTGCAGTTTTCATATTTGGTTTACAGGGTTTTCAAAGTTTCCACTAGCCATTGGCAAGTGAAAATTAATTCCTGGTGCTATGGCCACTCCAAGCTTGTAGTGGCAAATAAGACGATTTAGCAGTGTGTGTATATATATACATAGTGTGTGTTTGGTTGTTTATGTGCAATAGGAGCAATCATAGTGCACATATGAGTTTGGCAGATTGGTACTTTCTTATATGTCGGGTTTTTTTGTGAGCACAAAGTCTGTTATGTGACTTGTGAGTCCTGTTATTAGTACATTCTGCCAGACAACCACCTGGCCCATGCTTAGTGACTTCCATGATTAACTTGGGCTAACTAGGTAAGTGGACAATGCCAGAACTTTAGACTAGGGGAGCATAGCCTTCATGACTTATGGAAATAATACCTCCAGAGGTGTTCCATGTAAATATGTAAATAAAGCAGTTTTTCTCACCAGATATGCAGGACTCCCCACTAAAGCTCCTATGGCCCCAGCAATGGCTCCAGCTGCTATATTTCCACCTGGTTTCTGTGTCAGTCCTATGTCTTCAGCATGCGAGTACAGGTAAAAGCGTACTCCGTTCATTAGTCCCTGATAAAGCAGCCCAGCAGTTAGTCCTTTCTGCAGTCCACGTAGTCCATCTGCTTGCCCTACAGCCACCATGGCTTGCAAGACTCCTCTGTAATGGCGTGTGTAAGACCCCCGGGACCTGAGCTCTCCTTGCAACTGAAGCCGCGTCTTCACCACCTCCAAAGGGTTAGTAAATACACAAGCCATACAGCATGCCGATGCACCAAGCACAAAATCCACCGGTGGAGAGATGTACATGGCTGGGTGAGTTGTTGGAGTGGTCATACTTAGTCTTTAAATAAATAAATTAATTCCCAAGGAAAAAAGTAAAATGTTTTGATATTTTAAAAACACATCCTAATAGTGTATTGTGTTGCGCACAGAGTTCCAATCTGTGCGTTATTACCAGAAGCGTGAATTTGAAGAGTAATTAGAAAGTCCCCGGTGATGGAGCCAATGGCCCTGGCACAGTCCCAAGCCCGATGCCCAGATAGTGCTTATAGGTGGCCGTCAGATATGCTGTATCTCAAGTTAAGGATAATCTTGGCTCAGGTAAGTTGCTAGGGACCAGAGATAAACTTTGTATCCAGTGTGAACCAGTCTGCGGATGGCTGTGTGTGACTCTTTCTGTAGCTTAGCCAGTCACACAGCTTCTCTCTCACTGTCTCCACTCTGTGTGACTGCCGTGTATTCCAAACTGGTATCATTAGCAATCCTGTGTCAGCCATGCACTGCCTCTGTGAACACACATCCTCTCCCTCTTTCCACTGGGCTTTAAAACCAAACCTCCCCTTACTCTCCCCTAACCAATCTCTGCCCTGATAGAAGCTCACACCTCCAGCCTGGGCCTGGCCTGCTTCCTCAGATCTAGGGTAGAGGTCACTTTGCATTGCCTTAGGCCAAAGGAAACTGCTTCTTCTTACATTGTCTTTAGCACCTTGCCAGATTAGAATGCAAGCTCCTGGGGAAATAAATCATCTTTTGTGTGCCTGTAAAGTGAATATTTACATAGAGATGCAGCCTTTGTTCATGCCTTATTTAGAAATTGTTCACTGTAGTGAGGAGCATTGCATTTCATTATGTTTACAAATAAAGACTGTTTTAAAAAAAACCTATTAATTAGCATAGTTAATGTACAGGAAAGTCTTAGAATTCCAATGATTTACATAATAATCAGCTTTTATGTAGCTATAAAAAGTCCATGTTTAAAACCAGCAAACATGGTATCATTGTTATAATTCGCAATACTGAAAAAATGATTTCTGTTCCTACATGTAATTAACAGATGTGCAGACTAACAGATCATATTAGTATCTAGTAATCACATTTAAACAAGGCCATCGTATACAAGACTAACTTCTCACTCTGCATGCTACGGCAGAAAGGCAGCTGGAGATTAGAGAGGTCAATACGTGGCTGAAGTCTTGGTGCAGGAAAGAGGGTTTGGGGTTTTTAGAGCACTGGGCCGACTTTGCGCTTGGGTACAACCTGTATAGTCGTGATGGATTGCACCTAAACGGAAGAGGGTCTGCTGTGCTGGGGGATAGGATGGCTAGAAGGTTGGAGGAGATTTTAAACTAGTAGTAGGGGGGAGGGTCAAAGCAATCTAGAAAATGGAGATAGGATAGAAAGGAGATGGGCTTTAGCTCAGAACAAAGAGGGTGGAGATGGGGGGAGGGGAAAGCTCAGAACAGAGGAGGTATGTAATATTGATAATTCACAAAAAGTACAAATGACTCATGATAATATTAAATGTATGCTTACTAATGCAAGGAGCCTATATAACAAAATGGGGGAACTAGAGGCAATAGCATACACTAAACAATATGATATAATAGGCATAACAGAAACATGGTGGGATGAGACACATGACTGGGCAGTTAACTTAAATGGGTACACATTATTTAGGAAGGATAGGAAAAACAAGAAGGGTGGTGGGGTATGTTTGTATGTCAACCATGAGTTAAAGTCAAATCTTAGACATGTGGAGTGTGACGAGGAAAATGTGGAAGCTTTATGGGTAGATATCTGCTTGGGGCAAACGGAGGGACATCAATTATTGGTTGGGATATGTTATAAACCACCTAATGTAAATATTAATGAGGAAAAACAGCTGTTAGAGCAAATTGGGAAAGCTGCAAATCGAGGTAACACGTTAATTATTGGAGATTTTATTACCCGGATATAAATTGGGATAGAGTGACTAGTACTTCAGCAAGGGGAATCAGATTTTTGAATGTTAAATGACACCTTTATGTCACAACTGGTACAACCACCAACTAGAAAGGATGCTTGTCTGGATCTCGTCATAACAAACAATGTTGATTTTTTGACCAACATTCAAGTAGGGGAGCATTTGGGAAATAGTGATCACAATATGGTAAATTTTTACATAAACTCAAAAAAGCAAAAGCACGTGGGGTATACTAAAACATATAATTTTTAAAAAGCCAATTTCAATAAGATTAGGGCAGCTCTACAACATATCGACTGGCATAAACTCCTTAGTGATAAAAATACTGAGGAAAAATGGAAACTATTCAAAAAATATTAGAAAGGTGCATTTCTCAGGGTAATAAATATAAAAGAAACAAATTAAAACCAATGTGGCTTAGTAGGGAGGCAAAACAAGAGATTAAAAAAAGGAAAAGGGCATTTAAATCGGACAAATCAGAGGCATCCTATACAAGATATAAGGAAGCCAATAACGCTTGCAAAAAGGCAATTAAAGTGGCTAAACTATGAAAAATTGATAGACAAAGAATGCAAAACTAACCCCCAAATTTTTTTCAAGTACATCAATTCTAAAAAATCAAAACATTCAAGTGTAGGTACACTGGAAACAGAGATAGGTCTGTTAACTAATGAAGACCCGGAAAAGGCAGACATTTTAAGTAACTATTTTTCTTCAGTATATTACATAGTTACATAGGTGAAAAGAGACTTGCGTTCATCAAGTTCAGCTTTCCTCACATATGTTTTTTTGCTGTTGATCCAAAAGAAGGCAAAAATTTATTAATGAGGATCCTATGGCAAGATATATGCAAATGATTGCTGCAAAAAACTTGCAGATAACTTGTGATTGGATGACTCGAGACAAGGTGCTACAGCAGTTAAAAAAATTAATGTAAATAAAGCTCCAGGGCCTGACGATATTCACCCACAAGTACTTAAGGAACTAAGTGGGGAAATAAGTGAACCTCTGTATTTAATTCTTCAAGATTCTTTTGTTTCAGGTATTGTATCAGAGGATTGGAGGAAGGCAGATGTCGTTCCTATATTTAAAAAGTGTTCAAAATCCTTGCCTGGAAATGAGCTTAACTTCTGTGACTGGGGAAATATTTGAAGGGCTATTAAGGGATAATATTCAGGCATTCATTGGGAAGAACTTTGTTATTAGCAATAATCAGCATGGGTTTATGTCAAACTAACCTAATTGCAAAAAGAGAAGAAAGAGAGACAAATACTGCGTTTTTATTTTTAACCTTTTGGCTACAAAAAAAACGGCATATCAGGGGGCAGTTTAACATCTTAAGTTCCGCCCCTTGGAAGATACGATTAATTCCTGTGACTGTCAATTACATACACCGCGCCCACTACAATGGAGCTTTCAGTGATTGGCTGCTTGACGGCATGGTAGGGCGGGTCCACTGACTACCGCCCACCGGAACGGATCGTTTTATCTCCTGGCTGTAAGCAACCCACACACACGCACAACTGACGTACTGTGAGTTGATTGGCCGCATGATGTCCCGAGGGGCGCGGCCTTATGCTATTTAAACACACGCTGACTCTGTGTTTTGCTCTTGAAAAATGAGCAACAAAGCGCCGAAACGCGTTGAGCTGTGTCATGCCGCTCTTTAGCTGTCTTTTAGTTTAATAGCGATTCTAATGGAGCTTTACTGAGCATTTACAAGTTATATACTTTTTGTAATTCACCCCAATTTTATCTTGGGGATTTACTCTTTATCCTTTATGGGTTCATCCAGCACGGGGGTTTTACTCGCTCTCTGCACTCAACAGCTGATTAGATAACCGCATTGATAATATACTGCTCTGTTATAGTCAGACCTGGGGCACAGTACCAAGTGTCTAATTGGGATTGTTTCCCAGATACTTTGAGACTGTTTTGTCTTGTTACCTGTGAGCGTTTGGTTTGGTCCTTTTACAATCTTTATACTGTTCTGGTCTTATCGGGATTACCAATACATGCCTGTTTAATTATATATGGCTTCCTATTTATATAGCTCTGTCAGTAATTTTTGCTTGGTAAATCTGTCTTTTGCCTCTCTATCTAGCAGTATCAATACCTCTCACTAGCCGGCCAGCAGTGTTTCAGCTGACAGACTCCTACTTTATAGCACAGTTCAAAGTGTCACAATTGGTAAATGGGAAGGTTTCCCTTCACAGACACTCTGTTAGATTCCAGTGCTATTGTTGTATTTTCATTTAGACTCTGTTAGTCTCACTGCTAACGCAGACTGTGCTTTTATGAGCCTATACCTTTGATTGAACACTCATGCTAGCTGACAGCTTTTTAGTCCATAATGCATAACAAAGTGCTCACCTGGGGGAACTGTATTGTTGTCCTGTTTCTCGGTTAGTGTGTCACTTTATTTTTGTAAAGCGAGTTATTAACCCCACTGTGCCATAACTGCACCAACTACATACTATGAACCATATATGATGCACCTCTATTTGGGAACAAGACATATATCTATGTGTCAAGGTATTGCCCCTATAGGTGCACACTGATCTATACTGGTAGTATCTACCTTCCTACTAGTCCTTTATTGGATCATTGCTAGTAAACTCCATTAGATCCCCCTTTTTAACCACGAATACACTTTGCACGATTTTTTCTTCACCTTTTCAATTTATTTTAATGTTGTATGACGTAATAAAGGTTAAGTCCACTTGATTTTTTTCTTAGTTATCTGCCCAATTTTTGAGCTGTATATTGTATTTGGGTAAGACCTGCGTCTGTGCGGTGGTTTTGGGCACCAAGAGTAAGTCTGGGGTCTTCTTCCATATCGCACAGCAATGCAGTATTTGTCTCTCTTTCTTCTCTTTTTGAACTACATATGGGGTTATGCCCCTTACTTACCCATATAGTCCACCCCTTGACTACTGGGCCAACATTTGATTGACCCTTTAGTTTTTTTCTTTCTTGTTCCTAACCTAATTGCATTCTACGAAGAAGTAAGTAGAAGTATAGATCAGGGTGTTGTGGTGGATGTGATCTACTTGGATTTTGCCAAGGCATTTGATACAGTTCCTCACAATAGGTTAGTCTTCAAACTAAAAGAAATTGGTCTAGATGAATATTCTTGTTCTTGGGTAGAACATTGGCTTAAGGATAGAGTACAACGAGTTGTCATTAATGGTACATTTTCAGGCTGGACAAAAGTGGTAAGTGGTGTCCCTCAGGGTTCTGTTTTGGGACTGCTTCTATTTAACATATTTATAAATTATCTTGAAATAGGCATTGCAAGCCATGTATCAGTGTTTGACACAAAACTCTGTAAAGTAATAAAATGTTAGCAGGCTATTGCTTTGCTTCAGGGAGATTTGGATAAATTGGGGGACTGGGCACTAAAATGACAGATGAAATTTAACGTAGAGAAATGCAAAGTTATGCACTTTAAGGTCAAGAATGTACAAGCAACTTATACCCTAAATGGTAGTGAATTAGGCATAACCACACATGAGAAGGATTTGGGAATTGTTATAGACAACAAATTAGGCAGCAATATGTCAATCTGCAGTTGCTAAGGCCAGTATGGTTTTGTCATGTATAAATAGGGGCATAAATTCTCGGGATGAAAATATAATTTTGCCTCTTTATAAATCGCTGGTAAGACCACACCTTGAATATGCTGTGCAATTTTGGGGGAGCAGGCACATCAAAATTATTTTTAACACTGTAGTGTCAGGAATACACATTTGTATTCCTGACATATAGCGTTCTTTTAATAAAAAGCACTTTAAGGGGGGGATAATAGTAGGAGTAAAACAGTAATGAGAGAAATGGAAACTATGTTCCACATATACAATGTTCTGTTTATTCCAAAAATTTTAGTTTGTCAGTTCCATATAGATATTGTACCCAGTGTAACTCTGATTGGTTACTGTAGCGGGCCGAGGGTAACCCGACTGGTTACCTCAGCTCTACAGAACTAAGAGACCCATCTCCCCACCAGTAACTGTATGACACACAGCTTCAGGGGTACAACAACAACTTTATTGGCCACACTCGGCTTTACACATTCCCCATGCCCCCTCCCGGGGGTCCCACAACGGAACCGGAACCCCAGTCCCTTTGTCCCCGTCCCCTTCCAGGGTCCTCCCCCCTCTCAGGGGTCTTCATCCCATGAGCCTCTGTACCTAGGAGTCCCAGAATGGGAATCTTCACGTCTCTGTGACTCCCAGCCACAGATAGCCCGTCAAACCGCCAATGTCCCTAAGGAATGTCTCCACCAATCTCAGCGACCACCAGAACTGCCTCCATTCGCAGGGTCCCTGGGTGGGAAGCGTCCCCCTGGCCGTCTATACGAACAGCGGCAACCCAGGAAAGCACCGATTAATTTCTTCCCTTGAGGTTTCACACTTATGTTGCAAGTTGTCAACGTTCTAATTGATTGGTGCAAACATTCCAAAGGGAACTGGGGAGGACCTCATTCGGGAACCAAACGAGACGAGAAGCAATCTGTGAATGCTCCCCGTGGACGGCGTTCGTCTAATGAACTGGTCACCACCCAGGGTCGTCACGCGCCGAAGCTACCCTTGTAGTTTGCGGTTTTCACACATCATTAGCGAGGTGTAAACGTTCTAACTAAACATTCTAAATGGGATCTTGGGGTGGTCCCTGTTCGGAAGACGAACCCATTCGTATGAGCTCTCTCGAACAGGGAGCAGGTAAAACATACACAGATTCACAAATACATGGGGGAAATACAGGCTGTAGAATATTGCATATTATATGTTTCTATTGATTATAAATGGATGTGTGGATTGACATAAGTAACAGATGGTATAAGTCACAAGGCTTTCTTTGTCTGAAAGCTCTGGAATGCAAGTTGGGGGTTTTGTCCTTATATGGCTAGAGTTATAGTCTGACGTCATTATGGTCATATCTATATAGTAACTGAACACGAGGTCTCTCTTGGCTCTCTTTCCTGTACAATGATGTAACTCTCCCTTCAGGAGTCCAGCAATTACCATCTGCTGTTGAACATCCATGATCATGTAACATCCTTTGTTGTTTTATAATGTATCAGTTACTAAGAATAAACCTGAAGAAACCGTAAGTCAGATTGCGTATTAGTACTTTTCATTAATATAGACATATATTAATGTGGCGATCAAATTTGGCCCAAGACTATATATATAAAAGACGTATATATCAATCAACTGAAGAGAAGAAGAAATTAAGAAGATATTACATTGACGATCCAACCAGATTTTACACAGGCAATCCCATAAAGACAATTCACGGACAGGCAACGGTCCCGCCACAGTTGCCACCATATTAAATATTGAGCAGCTCTATTAAAATCTGTCTCCTCAATCAGCATTAGCAGCTCAGCGGTGTCAAAGCAGCAATATGGAAATACCTTAAATACAAATAAAGGAATGAAAATTTTTAAAAATATTAGAACCCTCACACAATGGTGTTGTGAGAATTATCACTAAGGCTCACAAATCTAGGTTATGTACATGTTTCAGTCTGCATTTGAAATACCATATGTAAGAAACATTGGGTCTGCTTTGCTGAGGTTACCTGTGGTGCACAGAACATTCATTGACCTCCGTTCAACACGATTCATCCACAGAAATTGAATTTTGCAAGAAGAATAGCTGCCACTTGCTCCGAAATAAAGGGACACTAAAAACATTATTAACCAATCATAGTTATACATTAGCATGCAAGTAAATTATAATATAAAGTTATAAAGGCACATATTAAGATAAAAAATAGGAATCTATGAAACATTTCTCCTACCAATGGAAAAAAAGTGGATGAATGGAAACATTCACCTTTATTCTGGCGCTGGAGGTCTGGTGCTGGCTTTGTCTCCTTTTCCAGTGATGTCACGGGATGAAGGACCTAATGTGCGAGCATTCGAACTTCCCCATAGGAAAGCATTGAATCAGTGCATTCCTATGGGGATTTTGAAGATAGTGGACGTCTGCATGCAAAGCGTGAGTATATCCAACGTTGTTTCACGGAGTTAAGCAGTGTGGAAATACATGAAGTGTCTCCAGGGGCGGTCTGAAACTGCAATATTTTACATTGCAGGGTTAAGGGGCCAGGAGTAATGCACCCAGACCACTTCAATGAGATGAAGTGGTCTGGGTGCCTATAGGGTTCCTTTAAACTGACTAAATGAGTTAGTTTTGTGAGAGAGAAATTAGTCCTTTCATGGACTGGCATTGTTTAAATGTGTTTTATTTTTTTTATTTTTTTAAATTCTTTATTTTTCTTGTGCATAAGAAAACATAACAGATGGGCCTGTAGCGCCACGACAGCTAGTACAGGCATTTCAATAGCAAACAGTGTCATAGCAGAGTAATACAGCACATTTTTTATATTTGAGAGTAAACAGGCTAGGAATACTTGAGCAGGACTATAATAGCGTAATTAGTCTATGTATGCAAGCTTGTATGTTAGTAATGGGATTAGTTAAGTTTAACCGTAGTTTAGCTTATACAAAATGTCATGTGTACAATAGTGATTACAGGTTGAATAGTTAGCCATGAAACCTGCGTGGTATAGGTACAGGTGCGTGAGGCCTAACGTTGCTGAGATTGCTGAGTAACTAGCTGAGAAGCCTGGCTGTCTCATCGGGTTGTGCCTATGCGACTATTCAATAGTTGCCCTCTAAATATACTTAGTTAAAGATTTACGCCTAATATGATTAGTCGTGGTATTTGAGCAGGTCTCTTATGAGAATAGGTGCGAGATTATGTGTGAACATGCTATGTATCATATGTTAGGCAGTGGTCTAATGTACAGGTAGACCTGGAGCACAGAGGTAGCACAAAATAATTAAAACATAAACAAATCAGAAATAAACCATGGACAGAAACATTCGGATGCCTTTGATTGCATTCACGTGGGGAAGTACAGTGAGGCTGGCATTAGTGAGTGCGAGACCCATCCGTGACGGTTGCCGCTTGTGATCAGGACTCCAATGATGGTGCGGCTGCAAGAAGCTTGTCAGCGCTTAGCCAATGCCCGAAGTAGGAAATCGAAAGTCTTGCACTTCGAGGGCTAGGGAGGCTGCCGCATTCAGGCGGTTCAGTTGAGCATCCATCCCGCCCCAGGCCGGTTGGTAGGCCAGCATCCTCTTGCCACGGACGTGTGGGCTCCTAGGGTCCCAGTCCTCCCCTGCATGGGATAGATGGGAGGTCGTGGTGGTATTCCGCTGCCGGTTGCGGGCGATCCTCCGTCTGCGTGGGTGATGCCGTGGGGCTGTGCCCGTTTCGGCCCTCGGCCTACGTGATCTCTGACGAATAGGCTTGTGTATATTTAATGTGTGGGGGATCAGAGGGGGCCAACTCACCGCCCTACCGTGAACCTCCCTGTGTTGAATTGCTGCTGCGGCTTGACGGGCTTCCAGCTTAGCCCAGAAACGGTCGAAAATGTCATCCAGCTTCTTCTGCGTTATTTGCGCGGGAGTTAGCAGTGCCGTCTCAGACTGCGTGATGGCTGGTTCCCGCTGGATATTACAGGCCGCCATTTTGTGAGCTTTGCTAGGTTGTAGTTTAGTGGGGCTGTTTCGTGCGTGAGACTAGCCAAGTCGGACCGGGATGACCCCCGCCGGTCCAAAGGGGGGGGGGAAACAGGGCTGAGAGAAGAGCTTGGGGTTGCACAGCTGCACACCGAGCGGGGGATCGGCCGCTTCCCCCGTCCAACGGCCGTACTGGGGCTCACTCCTCCGACCTCCGTCGGCCGTGTAGTGTACCCGCGGGCGACAGACCCGGGGTTCCTCTGCTGGCTCCAGAGGTAGGCAAGTCTCTTTTCGTGGCGTTATGGCTGGCTGGCTAGATTCAGGCTTACAGGGAGTGCAGAATTATTAGGCAAGTTGTATTTTTGAGGATTAATTTTATTATTGAACAACAACCATGTTCTCAATGAACCCAAAAAACTCATTAATATCAAAGCTGAATATTTTTGGAAGTAGTTTTTAGTTTGTTTTTAGTTATAGCTATGTTAGGGGGATATCTGTGTGTGCAGGTGACTATTACTGTGCATAATTATTAGGCAACTTAACAAAAAACAAATATATACCCATTTCAATTATTTATTATTACCAGTGAAACCAATATAACATCTCAACATTCACAAATATACATTTCTGACATTCAAAAACAAAACAAAAACAAATCAGTGACCAATATAGCCACCTTTCTTTGCAAGGACACTCAAAAGCCTGCCATCCATGGATTCTGTCAGTGTTTTGATCTGTTCACCATCAACATTGCGTGCAGCAGCAACCACAGCCTCCCAGACACTGTTCAGAGAGGTGTACTGTTTTCCCTCCTTGTAAATCTCACATTTGATGATGGACCACAGGTTCTCAATGGGGTTCAGATCAGGTGAACAAGGAGGCCATGTCATTAGATTTTCTTCTTTTATACCCTTTCTTGCCAGCCACGCTGTGGAGTACTTGGACGCGTGTGATGGAGCATTGTCCTGCATGAAAATCATGTTTTTCTTGAAGGATGCAGACTTCTTCCTGTACCACTGCTTGAAGAAGGTGTCTTCCAGGAACTGGCAGTAGGACTGGGAGTTGAGCTTGACTCCATCCTCAACCCGAAAAGGCCCCACAAGCTCATCTTTGATGATACCAGCCCAAACCAGTACTCCACCTCCACCTTGCTGGCGTCTGAGTCGGACTGGAGCTCTCTGCCCTTTACCAATCCAGCCACGGGCCCATCCATCTGGCCCATCAAGACTCACTCTCATTTCATCAGTCCATAAAACCTTAGAAAAATCAGTCTTGAGATATTTCTTGGCCCAGTCTTGACGTTTCAGCTTGTGTGTCTTGTTCAGTGGTGGTCGTCTTTCAGCCTTTCTTACCTTGGCCATGTCTCTGAGTATTGCACACCTTGTGCTTTTGGGCACTCCAGTGATGTTGCAGCTCTGAAATATGGCCAAACTGGTGGCAAGTGGCATCGTGGCAGCTGCACGCTTGACTTTTCTCAGTTCATGGGCAGTTATTTTGCACCTTGGTTTTTCCACACGCTTCTTGCGACCCTGTTGACTATTTTGAATGAAACGCTTGATTGTTCGATGATCACGCTTCAGAAGCTTTGCAATTTTAAGAGTGCTGCATCCCTCTGCAAGATATCTCACTATTTTTGACTTTTCTGAGCCTGTCAAGTCCTTCTTTTGACCCATTTTGCCAAAGGAAAGGAAGTTGCCTAATAATTATGCACACCTGATATAGGGTGTTGATGTCATTAGACCACACCCCTTCTCATTACAGAGATGCACATCACCTAATATGCTTAATTGGTAGTAGGCTTTCGAGCCTATACAGCTTGGAGTAAGACAACATGCATAAAGAGGATGATGTGGTCAAAATACTCATTTGCCTAATAATTCTGCACTCCCTGTAGTTGAGGCATTGAGCTCGGAGCTCACACGAAGTGCGTCCAGCTGCCATGATGTCCAGGCCCCGCCAATGTGTTTTATTTTAATCATGCACTATAAAGGGCAGTGTTTATTGCTACAGCTGTATATAGAATTATTGTTATAATATTAGTGTGGTACCTATTCTAAAGTATTTTGTGCGCTTCCTATTTGTTTAATTTGTTTTAATATCTAGTAATGCCTTGATTTCTTTCTATTCATCGTCAAACTGAATTCTACAGCAATAAGCTTTTGAAAAAGGAACATACTCTTTCAAGTTAATAAATCTAAGCATTTTCAGATGAAGGCACAGAAAGTAGTGATCTTATTATTGGGGTAAAAGCACGTGTAATACATGATAGCTCTCCATAAAGCACACACAGTAAAAGGTTGGCTGTCAGAAAGTAAGATAACGCAGAGGGAAAAAGGTGAAAGGAAATGGTGAAAAAAACAACAACTGAAGGGTTAGAGGGAGGGCTAGTTACTCAGCAAAATGGAGTTCAAATTCCAAATGTGAACATATGAAAATGTGAGGAGATATATAGGCTGGATAAACACAATTAAAAGTCAAAGTTCTGACAATGTGCAAGCCATGATTAGTCTACTTTGTTTGCTGTTTAAAATTTTTTTAATTAAAATAAAGTTTGGACTGGGATATTTTGTACCTCCTGTGTATTTCTGATAATTTTTAGTTCCAGGTTGGGGTTGTTTTGGTCTTACCTTGTTAGCTTTATAGAAAGGATTTCTATCCAACTTAGACATTTTAACCTATGGGTTACAAACCAGGCCTTGTAACAGGAGTGCCTAATCACCGGAGACATTAATTGTTACATAGCAACACCAGCGTTCTAGCATTGTGTGTAGTGTGACACCCCAACTGTTGTTCTGTTCTGAAACATTATAGATCAGTCTTTGTAGGTATTTGATTACTAAATGTCAGTCACTGTGATCCATTCGATATTTTTTTACATACTGAAACATTATAGATCAGTCTTTGTAGGTATTTGTCTACTAAATGTCAGTCACTATAATCCATTCAATTTTTTATTTTTTTTACATACTGTCTAGGATCAAAATTTCCAAGTAGAGATTCACCCCTGGTGAGTGAGCCATCCAGGCTTGCTTTATTGTGTAAACATTAGGCCTCTCTAGTAGTTTAGGACTTGCAATTTTGAACCCCGATACTGTGATATGCTGCATGGGATTGGTGCATCTTGCATCCCTGGTGATGCCCATAATGGGCATTTGGGCCTGTCTGAAAAGGGTGCATGTCTGCCCACTGGTGTGTGATGCCAGGCTGACTGACCGCCTCCAGGCACACAGTAGACCATACAGAGCGACATGCTGTAGTGATCTCAGCACAGTACAGATATAACTCTTCTAATGGTGAACTTGTGCTGGACTGCCTGGGAACAGCTCCCTGGTGTCACTGAAGGTGGGACACTAGGGACTAAATCGGGAAATGCAGAAGAGAATCCTAAAATAGGGACTTTCCTGACAGAAATGGGACAGTTGGGAAGCCTGATAAATACTTTTTTTTTTTTTTTTTATTCTTTATTTTTGCTGTGCAAAAGAGAAAATACAGGCAGGCTTAAAGTGCCCAAAAGGCAGTCCTCAGGCGTTTATCTCGTTTGACATTTGAGGCAAATGATTAACATGCACAAGTTTTTATAAGAAATACAGGTGTAGGTAGTTGTGTCTTTAAAGCTTAGATAGGAGTGAGAAGTGAACATGTTATGCAAACATCTATTGTCAAAAGCATTGCTAAACAGTCTTAAAATGTGTTGCTTGCTAGCAAGATGGCTAGCTCGGGTGCAGGCATAAGTTGGGTGTATACATTGTGTTGGGCCACTTCCCCCTTTGCCGGCTGAGTAGGCCGCTTGTAGGCCTCAGGTCGATCCCCGAGTTATATTCGCTGTTTTCGGCCACGTTCTTGGTTATACTTTGCCTCCGTGATAAGCCCTTGTCTCTGATGCCATAAGGCAGGCAATTTTAGGGCTCAGTGCAGGTTTGTAGCTTAAAGGAACACTGTAGTCACCTAAATTACTTTAGCTAAATAAAGCAGTTTTAGTGTATAGATCATTCCCCTGCAATTTCACTGCTCAATTCACTGTCATTTAGGAGTTAAATAACTTTGTTTCTGTTTATGCAGCCCTAGCCACACCTCCCTTGGCTATAATTGACAGAGCCCGCATGAAAAAAAAACTGGTTTCACTTTCAAACAGATGTAACTTACCTTAAATAATTGTATCTCAATCTCTAAATTGAACTTTAATCACATACAGGAGGCTCTTGCAGGGTCTAGCAAGCTATTAACATAGCAGGGGATAAGAAAATCTTAATTAAACAGAACTTGCAATAAAGAAAGCCTAAATAGGGCTCTCATTACAGGAAGTGTTTATGGAAGGCTGTACAAGTCACATGCAGGGGGGTGTGACTAGGGTTCATAAACAAAGGGATTTAACTCCTAAATGGCAGAGGATTGAGCAGTGAGGCTGCAGTGGCATGTTCTATACCCCAAAACTGCTTTATTAAACTAAAGTTGTTCAGGTGACTATAGTGTCCCTTTAATTTAGGCGTTTTTTGCGAGGAGCTCGTCTGATGTGCGGCCGTTCGGCTTGGCCGCTAGGCTCCGCCCCCTATAAATACTTTTTCCGCTTTAAAACTGTTTCTACTACTCACTCCTATTCAGCAATGTTTACTATTTTGCTCCACTGTGCTTGATGCCATTACTGGGAGTCATAATTCAGCTGCAGGAAACTGAGAAATTAATTAGAGCTATAGCACTGTGAAACCCTCCCTGTGCCCCTAAAGCACTATTAATGTGCTAGGCTCAGCAGTGCTATAGAAAAATAAGTGAGCAAAAACCAGTACCACCTGGGAACACAGGGAATTCACATGTGAGTATCTTTCAATATATATCATTTATATTTTATGCAATAGCTATATCATACATAAAAAAATAATTGGTTAAATTCAACCTGGAGTGTCACCTTAATAGAGGCATACCACTAGCAATAATGCAACACCTCAATCTGTGTATGTAATGAAAAACTAAATCTGAATTGGTCTGTTCAAAATTGCAGCCATAACTAAAAGGGACACTATAGTCACCAAAATAACTTTAGCTTAATGAACCAGTTGTGGTGTATAGATTATGTACCTGCAGTTTTACTGCTCAATTCTCTGCCATTTAGGAGTTAAATCACTTTTGTGTCTGTTTATGCAGCCCTAGCCACACCTTCCCTGGCTGTGACTGGCACAGTCTGCATGAAAACAAAATGGTTTCATTTTTAATTAGATGCAACTTACAGTATTTAAAAAACTTGTAATCTCTTTCTCTGTAAATTGAACTTTGAATACATACAGAAGGCTCCAGCAGGGTCTAGCAAGCTATTAAAAAGGATTTACAAAAAAGGAAGTATAAACATTAGATAACGCTTTACAGGAAGTGTTTAGGAAGGCTGTGTAAATCACATCCAGGGAGGTGTTGCTAGGGCTGTATAAACAAGTGATTTGATTCCTAAATGTCAGAGAATTGACCAGTGAGACTGCAGGGGCATGATCTATACCCCACAACTGCTTCATTAAGCTAAAGTGTTTTGGTGACTATAGTGTCCCTTTAATGTGTTAAAAAGGAAGCTGTTCCATTCAGTCCCTCCATTCAGTTCAGTTCATCTATAAATGATCGGATTGAACCCAAATTATGCCAGCCTTATTCCAAACATGTAAACTTGATTTTTCATTGTGATAAGCAGACATGGCCTAAGAAAATGTAATATTTCTTTTAAAGATAATTTTCCAATGAGGTGTGAATGGCACAGTTATTATGAACATGTTAAACGGTTATAAACAAAACGTGAACAGCGCTAAATAGTTCTTATGTTTCAAAACAAAATTGTGTTGCACAAAACTCAATACGTGATAGTGATAAAACCAGCAGCATTCACCCACAATAAAAAAGTGAACAACATTAATAATCCAAAATCTGGTGTTGCGTTAAAGGTATATTGGCAATTAATGATAATACTTCACCGTAAACCAATACTGCAGAATGTTCTGTAAAAACACTTATAGTGCAGACCATCTGAAAACAGTTAAAAGATTTTGTGCACACAAAACATATATAAAATTAACACTCACACATCCCAGAGCCCTACAAACCCTGGCTCTGAGTATGAAAGACCCCTATGGAGAGGAAAAAGATCCCACAGCAGGATATTCCAGCAACACTTCCAGTATTTCCGCACCACCCAGTGTATAGGAGACACAAGCCAGGAGCCAACCAAAATTTCAATTCAACTGGTGACATCTCTCCCAACTCAGGGCCCTTCACCTCGTCTTCTCACACTAAAACAACTAGAAACCACGCATACCTTATCCAAATAACCTGCAGTTTATCCTCCTCTACCAACATTCAGTGTGCACTCTGGAACGCCCATTCTATCTGTAGCAATATTAAATCAACAGCCATACACGACCTCTTCATCTCGAATTTCCTCACACTACTAGCACTCACTGAGACCTGGCTGTCCCCCTCTGATACCGCTTCTCCAGCTTCTTTATGTTTTGGTGGACTACAATTCTCCCACACTCCCAGACCAAACTGTAAAGACGGCATCCTTCTCTCCCCACAATGTACCTTTCAACCTATCCTCCCTGCCCCTACCTTTTACTTCCTTTCAAGTTCACACTGTCAGCATATTGCCATCATCTATCGGCTCCCCGGTCATTGAACACTTTTCTTCCTGGCTACCCCACTTTCTCTACTCTAGCACTCCTTCCCTCATACTTGGGGACTTTAACATCCCAATCAACAACCTCAACTGCTCTGATGCCTCCGGTCTGCTTTCTCTAACCTCCTCCTTCAGCCTCACACAGTGGTCTACTTCAGCAACTTATACAGCAGGTAACACTCTTGACCTCATATTCACCAATCTCTGTACTACCTCTAATCTCTCCAACGTTCCATTTCCTCTGTCTGACCACCATCTGTTGACCTTTGGCATACATTGTACCTAAATTTCACCACCCTCAACTCTCCAATCTTGCAGAAACCTCCACTGACTTGATCTCCAGCATTTCTCCATCAAACTCCATACTCTCCTTTTACCCATCTCAAATCTCACCTGCCCTAACTTTGCAACCCCACTCTACAACTCGACTCTCTCCTCTCAACTAGACATCATGGCACCTCCATCACCTAGGAGAAAGTCTCACTCTGCACCTGACTTCCTCCACTATAAATTTATGATGCGCTCCTACACTCAGGCTCTTTCCTCTGCAAAAGTAAATTACTTCAACACCATCATAAGCACACTGTCCCGCCAACCCAAATGCCTATTTCACACTTTAATGCCCTCCTTTGCCCTGTTGCTCCCCCTCCTCCTACCACCCCGTCCCCCTCAAACTTTGCAACTCACTTCTCTGAGAATATTTCTACAATCAGGGAAGAGATCTTTAACCAC
Source organism: Pelobates cultripes (assembly GCA_933207985.1). Classification (NCBI taxonomy): domain Eukaryota; kingdom Metazoa; phylum Chordata; class Amphibia; order Anura; family Pelobatidae; genus Pelobates; species Pelobates cultripes. Next base: position 10,525,813 of record OW240921.1, read on the forward strand.
TCTCCCTCCCCTTCCAATGCATCACCCAACCACTGTTCTATGCTCATTCGCACCTACTACAACGGAAGAGGTTTCTGCTGTGCTCCGGTCCACCCGCCCCATCACCTGTTCCCTCGATCCTATTCCCTCATATCTCATTGGCGCGCTGTCTACCTCTCTTGCCCTTCCTCTAACTAAAATTTCCAATCTCTCACTTTCCTCCGGCACATTTCCTTCACCCATCAAGCATGCTACCATAACACCGATTCTGAAAAAGCCCAACCTTGACCCCAACTCCCCATCCAACTACCGCCCTATATCGCTACTGCTGTTTGCCTCCAAGATCCTTGAGAAAGTTGTGTATGTGAGATTGACAGACTTCCTCGAATCCAACTCTCTGCTTAACCTGCTTTAGTCTGGATTCAGCGCTTGTCACTCTGTTGAAACAGCTGTGACCAAAGTATTCAATTATTTAATCGCTGCTAAATCTCGCGGCCATTACTCTATCCTAATTCTCCTTGATCTTTCTGCTGCTTTTGACACTGTTGATCATCAACAGCTTCTTCTCATTCTCCGTAATCTCGGTCTAAGAGATACTGCTCTCTCCTGGTGCTACTCCTTCCTCTCCCAGCGCTTTCAGTGTTTATTTCTCTGGTTCTGCCTCTTCTCCCCAACCCGTCTCTGTTGGCGTTCCCCAAGGTTCTGTCCTTGGTCCCTTACTGTTCTCCATCTATACTGCCTCGCTTGGTAAACTCATCAGCTCCTTTGGCTTCCATTATCATTTATATGCAGATGACACGCAAATCTACCTGTCCTCTCCTGATCTCTCTCCGCCCATCTTGACTCATGTCTCTGACTGCCTCTCTGTGATTTCCAACTGGATGGCTGCTCACTTCCTTAAACTTAACCTGTCCAAAACAGAACTTCTGGTCTTTCCTCCCTCAAGTGTTGCTACTCCCGTGTCTCCCTCCAAGTCTACGGTCACCATCACCTCTACCTCGCAGGCTCACTGCCTAGGTGTCCTCTTTGACTCCGACCTCTCCTTCACCCCTTATGTCCAGTTGATTGCCAAATCCTGCCGCTTCCATCTGCCTCTATTTAACACCAGAACGACTATTTAACACCAGAACATGCCATTGTTCTTTCTCGCCTTGACTACTGCAATCCCCTTCTCAGTGGTCTTACGTGTTCCCAGATTGCACCGCTGCAATCTATAATGAATGCGGCGGCGAGGCTCATTTTCCTGTCCTCCTGCACATCCCCCTCTGTCAATCCCTACATTGGCTTCCAGTTAGATATATGGCTCAATTTAAGATTCAGGTGCTTGCTTCCAAGTCCCTAGATAATGCTGATCCAACCTACCTATCTTCCCTAATACTCAAGTATGTCCCATCGAGGCCCCCTGCGAACTGCCGAAGACCAACGTCTGTCCTCTGTCCGTACTCCCATTTCGCCTACAAGGCTTCTAAAGGGCAGCACCTTTTCTGTGTAACTCCCTTCCCTTCTCTGTTAGACTTTCACCCAGTATCCACTCAAAAATCTTTGAAAACACACTTCTTCAAAAAAGCATATCACTTAAACTATTAGCGGGTTTTCATTCCCCCACCCCACCCCAATCTATATCATTACCCCTACTTATACCTTTTGTGTCACTATACGCCACAATCTCTACCATGTAAGCTCGTTGAGCAGGGCCCTCAACCCCTCTGCCCCTGTGCGTCCATTTGTCTGGTTACAATTACGTGTCTGTAAGTCCACCCATTGTACAGCGCTACAGAATTTGCTGGGGCTATATAAATAATAATAATAATAATTCACCTTGAAATATCAGCAGTGAATAACCCTGTGAGCCTCTGATCTAATTATTCAATTGGATAACTGGCTAATGCCACATATGTAGGCTGGGCCCCATTCAACAGAGATTAAGAATTACTACTTTGCACTGTATGCTTGTTTGAGCAGAACCCTCTTCTGTGTATCAATATTGTTTTGTTGCTACTACCTGTATATGTTTTGTTTATCTACAGTAATTCTGTGCTTCATAAATAACTCTGTCAAAGGTGCCTCTACTATAGCCTTGTGGTATGCTGCCTCCATGTGGGCACACAGTGAAATAACCGTAATGTGAGTGTTCAAGCAGGTCAAGGGTACTATAGCTGGATTTCACACAGCTATTCACATTCACTTTTAGCAAGATTTGATGGGCAAGTAACAATTTTATATTGTGATAAAGAAAGTTAGTTTCCCTCTAACAAGAATTTTAAAATGGACCAATTTCTTTTAGTTTGAACACTAACCTATTGTTAGGAACTATATTAAACGCCTTGGCAAAATCATAGTAGATTGCATCCACTGCAACACCCTGATCTATACTTTTACTTCTTCATAGAATGCAATTAGATTAGTTTAGCATGACCTATATTTAGTAAAACCATGCTGATTATTGCTAAAAACAATGTTCTTCCCAATCAGTTTCTGAATTGTATCCCTTCAAATATTTCCCAACCACAGAAATTAAGCTCACAGGTCTATAATTCCTACAATCCTGTGATACAATTTTTGAAAGAAAAGAAACTTGAAAGAGTAAAAACAGAGGTTCCCTTAATTCCACACTTAGATCCTTAAGTACTCATGGGTGTATACCGTCTGGTCCTGGAGCTTTGTTTATTTTCAACCATATTTTAACTTACTTTAGAAGTTTTTATCTCCTGCTCAGTAAATTTAACTTTAATCACATAGCAGGCTATTAGCAGTGCAGGAGATAAGAAATTCGAAATTAAGCAGAATTTACAATAAAGGAAGTATAAACATTATACTGAATCTTTACAGGAAGTGTTTAGGAAGGCTGAGCAGGTCACATGCAGGGAGGTGTGACCAAGCTTTATAAACTCCTAAATGGCAGAGAGCATGCAGGGGGATGATCTATAGCCAAAAACTGCTTACTAAAGCTCAAGTTGTTTTGGAGACTATAGTGTCTCATTAATGTTCCAGGAAGATCAGATCAATTTATGGGCGAAAGTTATATTTCACGGCATATTGAGTGCAAGTTCACACTATCAGGGTTATTTACCAAGATGACTAATCAAACGAGAAACATTCTTTAGGTCAGCTATGCTTTCACTTTGGATATTCTGGCTTTAAATTTCAAATACACTTGGAATTCTCACTTTAGTAAATAACCCTGTATGTGTTCAACTTACCCTTTCCCTAGATCCTATTACATACTTGCCAACTGTCCCAATTTTGACAGGACAGTCCCATGTTTTGTGCTCTTTTTCTGACAAGAACTGGTTCTGGGACCTGACCCGTCTCCCGTGTAGCTGGCTGACCTGTTTAACTGAGCAGCCGCTGTGCCGGAGGGGACATCAGCATGGGGAGCAAGAGAGGAGGCAGTTGACACTGGGGACTCACAGGTTGGAAGGACGGTGAGCTGCTGTGTTTAAGAGCCTGTGTACTTTACTTTGAGGTTATCCTACCTCGATGAAAGCCCTGGTTCGAAATGTTGAGGGGAATTTTTTTGGTATTGGTTGGATTCTCCTCTTTTATTTTATTGTTTTAGTGACTGGTCCGTGATGCACTGCGCAATGAGACAATTACAAAAGGTTATTGAAACAAATGGTTGAAGAGGACCCTGTTCAAGTGAGCTTGCAGTATAGAGGAGGTGGGTTATAAAAACGTAATAGGACAGCAAACAAAGAAGGTGGGAAAGTAGCAGTATTGGAGGTGAGAGTGGAGTGTGGCCTTTTAGGATAGAGCAAAGAGACATGTTTGTAAAATAAAGTAAATTTATTGAACCCACAGCAACGTTTCGACCAAACTAGTCTTTGTCAAGCTTGACAAAGACCCGTTTGAGTGGAAACATTGCTTTGGCTGTGGGTTCAATAAATTGCCTATTTTGAATTCTGGAGAAATTCCTCTGTGCGCCAGTAGTTACTAGACAACACACCAGTGTGGTTGCAAAACTATTGCACTAGTAGTAAAGAGACAAAACAATGCCTGTGAACCAGGAGATATAAGAGACAGTGGACTGCTAGGATTTGTTGGTAGCAATCAAAAAATATAGAGAGTATAATAGTCCTAACGCTGTCTTTTTGGTAAAAAGTCTAAATGCCTTTGAGGGCACCCCTTATAAAATGGAGCAGCGGGTGTAGACGCGCGCGTTTCGTCTGGGTGTGAGTAACCCAGACGAAACGCGTGCGTCAGGGGCTCAGGACGCCTAGTCAGCTACACCTCTGCTGTGGTATTTACACAGCAGCGATCTCACCAGCGAACTTGCTTTTACATCTAGGCATCCGTTCTTTTTAGTCCTGTATTCTGTCTACCAGTTTTGTATGGGGGGGTCAAGAGAGGCAGCATAGGCATTTAATAAGGGGTGCCCTCGAAGGCACTTAGACTTTTTACCAAAAAGCCAGCGTTAGGACTATTATACTCTCTATATTTTTTGATTACTACCAACAAATCCTAGCGGTCCACTGTCTCTTATATCTCCTGGTTCACAGGCATTGTTTTGTCTCTTTACTACTAGTGCAGTAGTTTTGCAACCACACTGGTGTGTCGTCTATTAACTACTGGAGCACAGAGGCATTTCTCCTATAGCCAGTAGACTCTTTGCTGCAGGAGAGTCTATAGGATGGATGCACTCTGCACATTTCGGTTACATTTACTATAACAAGTGTCATATTTTGAATTATAAAGTATCCTATTTTTTCTTACTGATACTCTTCTTGCTACATTTCTTATTGGAGGGTGTAGTTCCTGAGCCAGATCACAGGACATAGATTTAGCCTGGTGCTTTTTGTTTTTATCTTTGATATATTTTCATTTTATAGTAGATCTATTAAAAGTTATGTCTTATTGTCACAGTTGTAATGAACGTTATCGATCATGATGTTGAGACACTTACTGGTAGCTTTTTTCTTTTTGATTTAAATCGGTGTAGGTAGACAGTGTAGGTGCTGTTCCAAAATGAAAGGAGCCGCCCATAAAAAGTCCTGCAAGTACGAATTTGCAGTAAGAATGCGAGCAGCAGACAGGAGAAGGGCACAGGCAGAGTGGAGAGGCCGAGAAGGGACATACCTATGACTCCAAGAAGCAAGGTAACAGGAGCTGGAGTTTACAGGTAAGGGTTTATAGGTAAGGGTTAGTATTTTGACTTGACACCTATAGGATACAGGAAGCCAGCATAATGTTTACAGAGGGGAGAGGTATTGATGGAGCAGCGGGTGAGAAAGGTCATCCAGGCGGCAGCATTCATTGCAGATTGTAAGGGACAGATCAGCTTCTGGGAAGGCCAATTAGGAGTGAACAGGAATTAATGTGAGACATTAGTAGAGCATGAGCAAGCTCCTTAGCAGCTGCTTGCTTAATATAGGGCAGATGCGGGCAATGTTTTTAAATTGGAATCGACAGGATTTAGCAACAGACTGGACATAAAGCACAAAGGTGACCCCAGGATCAAAGATAACACCAAGACAGCAAGCTTGCAAGGATGGACTGATGCAGGTACCATCAACCTGCAGGAGAGCGTGAGAGGAGGATCAGTATTATAAGGAGGAAAAATAGGAAGCTTAGTTTTAGATAGACTGAGTTTCAGGAAGCGGTGACACGCTGTAGAACAGCGAGGGGGAGATCAGGGGAAGAGATATATTTGGGTGTCATCGATGTACAGATGGTAACGGAATCCAAACAAATTAATACTTTTGCCAAGAACAAAGAAAGAACAAAAAGGAGACCAAAAACAGAGCCTTGGAAGACTCCTACCAAGACAGGACATGGGGTGGTGTCATTGGAAAAGGAGACAATGAATGAACTTTAGGTGAGATAGGAGGCGAATCACAAGAGGACTATGTCACAGAAAGAGAGATTGAAGAGTTTTGAGGAGAAGGACATGAGCAACAGTGTTAAACGCGGCAGAGAGGTCAAGAGGAATTAGTATGGAGTAGTGGCCTTTGGATGTAGCCGCAGTTAGATTATCAACTTATATCAGAACGGTCTCAGAGTGGATGGAGTGGAAGCCAGATTGAAGAGGGTCAAGGAGAGCGTTGGAATTGAGGAAGCAATGTGTATGTGCATTCTGTAAAAACACAATTCCATTACACTGTTGTAGACTGGGAAGTAGGGCAATAGTATAGTTATTAGAAAGATATATAAATACATCACATATTTGATCTTTAAAGACACTTTCCTTTATTGACACCTTGACCCGCCTTACGCTGACTTTTTACACTTATTGTTCGGCGCTCCATGAGGACATGAATCAACAACACACGTGTGCTAGTAAGTAACTTCTAGGCATTGACTAGGTAGGTGGTTTACATAGTCAGTGGTGCTACACACAGCGGATCACATTCTTGAGGCTTTGCACCAAAGTATGAATTGTCATGTATTTAAAGTTAAGTTTAGATCGCAGTGGGCAAAAAAGATAAATTTAAATCAGCTGTTTCACTTTACTTAATATCTCAAATAGTGTTTGCTACCATTAGGTGTTCACTGTTTGAGTTATATTGATATTGGCAGATCATTTTATCGTGTGTATGTTTCTCATGCTTGTTTCCGCCAGCTTCTTCTGGAAGTAGGAAACAGGACACTTAATATATGCGCCCCGTGTGCGAGCTTGCTACAAGGAGTGAACACACTCCACCTCTATGAAATAATTCAAATACTTTTATTTAAAGGGAACTTCTAAACAACTTAATCACTACAGCTCCCAGCATTCTCAGTCACCATTGTGGAGGCTGGATGAAATGGACACTGACTATGCAGAAGAGAAAATTCAATTTATCAATGCAATCGAGGCCTTGTGGTCCCTGGGTGTTGAGGAGAGTCACATTTCTGTAAATCTGTTCCCATATGGTTTGAAAAAGAACAAGGATGGTGTCCAGAGACTGAATGAGCTACAGTGGTGCAATCTAGTTATACTTAATAGTCAGACATTTAGTATACTTGACCCTTTCGTGAGATTTCACTGAATCAGGAGACTATTGTAGATTCTGTATCTACAGTGTAATGAAGTACTCTTTCACATAGAAAGTCGATATAAGTACCTTTAAACTGGGTAATAGTAACATCCCGTCGATGTACTTGAAAACCAGAGAATAGGTGAATGTACCTTTCCTAGTTAAAAACACTGTTTTTTATTACGTTAGGAGGTCAATCACCCTCAAGATAATGCATCTGTCACCAGTATACAAAAAACAAATACCCTATTTTCTTCATATAGCCCCACTCCAAACTTGCACCTTGAGGAGAACACGCCACCAACTGTGGCATACTAAATCAACTCGCTACCCGCAAAGATGCTCCCGTTGTGCTGAACGCTTCTGGAGGAAGCCCCGCACCCAGTCTGACTCCCTCCACTACAAATTCATGTTTTGCGTTCATAGAGCACAGCCCTTGCCAAACAGTCATACTTTTCCTCCGTCATTAGCTCATTCTCTCGCAATCCCAGGCGTCTTTTTAATACCTTTAACTCCCTTCTTTACCCTGCTGTGGCCACCCCCTAAACTAACCTTACAGCCGATAGTTTTGCATGCTACTTTACCAACAAGATTGAACAGCTAAGGAAAGAATTCTCAGCACCTTGCCCCTCTCTTGCTCAACCACACCTGGATCATGCCTTTCCTACCCTTCAGACTTTCTCCCAGGCTACTGAACAAGAGGTGACTGAGCTTCTCCTTTCCTCTCGCCCCACAACTTGCCCACTTGATCCTGTCCCATCTCACCTTATCAGATCTCTCTCCCCTTGTCTTGTGCCTTCCTTAACGCACATCTTCAATCTCTCTCTCTCTCTTTTGGCGTTGTACCTGCTGACCTTAAACATGCTACTGTAGTACCAATCTTTAAAAAGAATAAATCTCTTGACCCGTCCTCCCCTTCTAACTATCGTCCCATATCCCTGCTCCCTTTTTCCCAAAGCTTCTGGAAAGACTTGTCTTTGCCCATCTGACTTGTTTCCTCAATTCCAACTCTCTCCTTGACCCTCTTCAGTCTGGCTTCCACCCCTTCACTCTACTGAGAATGCTCTCATTAAAGTCATTATCTACCTAATCACAGCTAAATCCAAAGGGCACTTCTCCATACTAATTCTTCTTGACCTCTCTGCTGCCTTTGACACTGTTGACCATGTTCTCCTTCTCCAAACTCTTTAATTACTCGGTCTCTGTGACACTGTCCTCTCTTGGTTTTCCTCCTATCTCTCCCAACGCTTATTCAGTGTCTCTTTTTCTAATGATACCTCCTCCCTCTGTCCTTTCTCTGTTGGAGTCCCGAGGCTCTGTACTTGGTCCCCTTCTATTTTCACTTTATACTGTCTCTCTTGGCAAAATTATTACCTCATTTGGATTCCAATATCACCTGTACGCTGACGACACTGAGATATTCCTCTCCTCCCCCTCTAAAACGGAACTCCTTGTCTTTCCTCCTCCTAATACTGATCCTCCTCTTTCACTCTCCCTTCAAGTTAGTGGTACCCACACCTGTGCATCCTTGCAAGCACGCGGTCTTGGCTTTATAATTATGGCCTCACATCCATTGTGTTACCAAATCCTGTAGACTCCACCTTAAAAACATAGCCCGCATCCGCCCCTTTCTTACACAAGATTCTGCTAAAGAGCTTAACCAGACATTTCCCTGAACTCCAACCTTTTCAATACTCTTTTTGCAGACAATACTCACAGCAAGCACTGTAAAGATACATTCTGTGTGCCAGCATCTATGGTACATGGTTTTGTAACTTGTCCATTAGAAGAGATCTTGCACTGTAAGGCAGAAAGAACGTGAACTGCTCTAGTAATTTTCCTCATGGATTATTGTAACCCTCTCCTAATTGGTCTTCCCAAAAGCCGTATTGCTCTGCTACAGTCTGTAATGAATGCTGCCGCCAGACTGATTTTCCTCTCCTGTCGCTCTTCTCACATCTCTCCCCTCTTTCAGTACTTACATTGGCTTCCTGTATCCTATAGGAGTCAATTCTAGGTACTAAGCCACACCTATCACTGACGTATTTTAGCCCCTCATAGCTCTTCACTGATCCGCAGGTATTCCCCCTATTTGGTCTCTCCCTGTGACCATCTCCTGTCCGCTGCTCGCACCCGTACGGCCAATTCACGCTTGCAGGACTTCTCGCGGTCGGCTTCCATACTTTGGAATAGCCTGCTTACGACCAAGCTCTTCCCTAGTCTTCAATCTTTTAAAAAGTGCCTTAAAACCCATCTCTTTAGGAAAGCTTATGGCCTCCTAGATTAACCTCTACCTCACACACGTCTCTTGCTCTCTCCTAAAGGGCAGCACTCTACTCTCTCCTTCAGCTCTGCTTCACTCCACCTTGTTTGATTGCCACCTCCTGTCCTGTTGGGTTTTAAGCCTCACCTCCTATAGAATGTAAGCTCGTTTGAGCAGGGCCCTCTTCAACCTATTGACCCTTTAAGTTTTCGTAATTGTCTTATTTATTGTTAAATCTCCCCCTTTGATAAAATTGTAAAGCACTACGGACTATGCTGGCGCTATATAAATACCAGTAATAATAATATAGATAAGAAATATCCAAACTGGGACATAGTGAACAGAAACACCCAGAAAAGTTTAAGCTTTACGTGTTTCATGGCCAAAGGCCCTTCATCAGACTCATAGTGGTTATGTTGATAAGAGATCCCTTAAAATCAAGTAGTTCCTAACATAGTCCATGGTTTAGACCAGTGATGGCGAACCTGTGGCACGCGGGGCCCTTTCTGTGGGCACGCGGCCACAGGTTCGCCATCACTGCAGAGTAGGCGCCTGCCTGCCCGAAACGGCAGGCGCCTACTCTGCTTCCGGGTCTGGAGGCAGTGGGAGGGCTCTGTGATGCAGCTCCCCTGTCCTCCCGCGCGATGCTGTGTGGAGCGTTGCCGCGCGTTACCATGGCAACGCTCCACACAGCATTGCGCAGGAGGACAGGGGAGCTGCTTCCTGGAGCCCTCCCCCTGCAGTGCTTACCACCACCGGACCACCAGGGATGGCTGTGTGTCCCCCCCCCCACTTCATTAAAGGTAAGAAGGAGGGAGGGGGGTTATACTGACACACAGCACCCTTACCCCCCCAGCAGTAACCCCTACCCTCCCCAGCAGTAACCCCTACCCACCCAGCAGTAACCCCTACCCCCCCAAGCAGTAACCCCTGCCCAGCAGTAACCCCTGCCCAGCAGTAACCCCTACCCTCCCCAGCAGTAACCCCTACCCTCCCCAGCGGTAACCCCTACCCCCCATACACAGGTACCCCTACCCCCTACACAGTGCCCTACCCCCCAGCGGTAACCCCTACCCTCCCCAGCAGTAGCCCCTGCCTGCCCAGCGGTACCCCCTACCACCACCTCCCCAGCGGTGCCCCTACCCCCCATACACGGTACCCTACCCCCCCAGCAGTAACACCTACCCTCCCCAGCGGTAACCCCTACCTGCCCGGCAGTACCCTACCACTCCCCAGCAGTAGCCCCTACCCTCCCAGCAGTACCCCCTGCCCCAGCACGGGTACCCCTACCCCCCAGCGAGGTACCCCAGCCCTCCCAATGGTACCCTACCCCAGCAGTGCCCCCTGCCAGCCACACAGTGCCCCCTACCCCACACACAGTGCCCCAGCCCTCCCCAGCGGTACCCCTACCCCCACACACGGTGCCCCTACCCCCACACACACGGTGCCCTACCCCCACAGGTGCCCCCTGCCCCACCCACAGTGCCCCACCCCCACAGGTACCCCTACCCCCGCCGCACGGTGCCCCTACCCCTCAGCGCCGCCCACTGCATATGGCACACACACACACACACACACACACACACAGCACCCCCCACCCCAGCTTCCCCCCACACAGCTTACTCACACACACACGGCACCCCCCACCTCAGTACGGTATGTGTGTATTCAATGATCTGTGTGTGTGGCGTGTAATTCAACCCAATGTGTGTGTGTCGCGTATATTCAGCAGTCTGTGTGTGTGCGTGTATTCAGCGGTCTGTGTGTGTGTGCGTGTATTCAGCGGTCTGTGTGTGTGTGCGTGTATTCAGCAGTCTGTGTGTGCGTGTACTCAGCGGCCTGTGTGTGCGTGTACTCAGCGGCCTGTGTGTGCGTGTACTCAGCGGCCTGTGTGTGCGTGTACTCAGCGGCCTGTGTGTGCGTGTACTCAGCGGCCTGTGTGTGCGTGTACTCAGCGGTCTGTGTGTGCGTGTACTCAGCGGTCTGTGTGTGCGTGTACTCAGCGGTCTGTGTGTGCGTGTACTCAGCGGTCTGTGTGTGCGTGTACTCAGCAGTCTGTGTGTGCGTGTATTCAGCAGTGTGTGTACTCAGCAGTCTGTGTGTGTGTGTGTACTCAGCAGTCTGTGTGTGTGTGTGTACTCAGCAGTCTGTGTGTGTGTGTGTCTGTACTCAGCAGTCTGTGTGTGTGTGTGTGTACTCAGCAGTCTGTCTGTATGTGTATTCATCAGTCTCTGTATTCAGCAGTCTTGTGTGTGTGTATTCAGCAGACTGTGTGTATGTATTCAGCAGTCTGTCTATATATGTATTGCATTTGTTGGAGATACTAATAAATATAAGCTTAATTTTATCTATTTATATCATTATTTAAAATTTGTATCATTGAACTCTCTGTGTTCTTTTAAAACAAAAGTTATTAGTTCGGACAACAGTACGAGTTTTTTTTTTTCTAAACTTAAACCTCAGTATTTGGGTTTAATTGCCGTGTTGGCACTTTAAGGAGAAAATTTTTTGGCATGTATTGCGGTTTGGGCACTCGGGCTCAAAAAGGTTCGCCATCACTGGTTTAGACATTGCCAAATTCGGTTTCACTGGGCATAATGACCTAACCAGGGTGGCAGGTTGAGAAGCACAGTCACCTTAAATGTGACAGCCCAAGACACCTACTTCAAACCCATTAGGAGAACTAAAATGGTTGTTTTATGAACTTTATTATATCTATTTACATGTAGTCAAACTTCAGCAATTATATATATATTTATATATGTAAAGTTTATTTACATACAACAGAGAAATTTCAACATGGAAGGTGGAGTTTATAAAGAATCAGAAAAAGGACAGCAAGTATGAGAACAAGGATAAAATATGAAGGTGGGATGTCAGGATACTCTCCCAAATTACACTGGACACTCCCCTACTTAATAAGACCCTGTCCAATTGAACCCCTCCCAATATTTTTTTTTCTTCAATCTATCACACTAGTCAGTCACCCCTGTAAAAATGTAGGGGCGGAGTAACGGATTAATGCCCTATTCTGCTTGCCTGCGTATGTCCCATGCACAATGCATTCTGGAACAGATTAACCAGCAAGCTGTACTGTGGTGCCAGAGCTAGGCAGTAGTAGGTAATATAGTACATATCACAATTTGATAGACAAAGTATGAGTCTATTTAAATAATATGATACCGAGGGCCCATGGGAGGAGCAAGACATACCTAATGAGGAAGCAATGACATACATTGGGAAGGGGTACACTCCTAGATTTATTACACAATAAGATTAGGCACCAGCAGTAACATTTCTAGGAACCCATCAAGCCTTGATTTACCGTTTCAGACGGTTACAAATTGCACTTAGTTTGGCAGCACTGTCACTTTTTTAGATTCTTATAAACCCCATACATGAGTTGGTGCAGACACAAGAAAACACAACCAGACAGGTGTGTGCTCACATCCGAGGCACCATATGTGCAAATCCTAATAATTGGAACATTTTACCCATTTCCATCAAGGCCATTGTCCCCTTTCAAACAGTGCAGAGAGATAAATATGGTACTATAGACCTACGTGAACATGCAGCGGTTTGTCTCATCAAATCTAGGAGTGTGGTGGCTCTGTCATGCAGATATAAACATTATATGGATCCATCCACCTTAAAACTAAAATCAAATGACCTAAAGGGCCTGAGGTGCTCTGCTAGAACCAGCTCAATGTACCATTCATAGACCACAAAGTAAAGACACTTTCTGCATCAGCACACAGGCTAGCTACCAAGCCGCTGTCTGATACTGCAATATGTGTGGGATTGAGCATCTAATAGTCCAGTAACCAGCTTTGTCATTAACTGCAATGGAAACTCAGCGCTATCAGTACACCTTTACACCGATGGTGCCATGCGCTACATGTTTACAAAGTAAATTCCAGGCCCATGTCCAGTTTGGGTAACTCCCATTGCCCAGAGTTGTCCTTGATTTGTAATCTAAGGTTATAAAAATCTGTGTGGAGCTGGTAAAACACAACATGACCATCCCAAGATTTAAATGATTGTAACATTCTGGCCATGTTTCTACAAGCATGCAGCAAATCACACATAGTAAAATAAAACAAAATAATACCCTTTTATAGTCCCTCAGGGCTGAATTCAGATATAATGGATCCCTAGGCAAGATAGTGAAGTACCATTACATTTACAGAATCTTTGGTGCTGATGGAAGTGCCCCATAACCACAGCTTAAATCCAGCTATTGACACTCAAATAAATTGAGTGTCTGAAGACACATTTACACGTATGGGCAAATCAAGTGCAGCTGAATTTTAACCAGACATTTCCCTGAACTCCAACCTTTTCAATACTCTTTTTGCAGACAATACTCACAGCAAGCACTGTAAAGATACATTCTGTGTGCCAGCATCTATGGTACATGGTTTTGTAACTTGTCCATTAGAAGAGATCTTGCACTGTAAGGCAGAAAGAACGTGAACTGCCCCCTAAGGCTACACTCCAAGCACTAAGGCAATCTATTGCAAATGTCTAACCTCCCTCCCCCAAAGTGAGGGCCCCCCCAGCATGCTCCATTTCATCTATGTGTATAAGTACTCACTGAAACATACACACCCTGTAAAAAAATAATTAGTTAAAACTTAAATGACCGTTAACCCTCAGTGTTCCAAAGAAGACAGCCTGTGTTTGTTGTACCTTTGGCACTCGATGGGTTTCACCTAAAAGCAGCACTTTGGAAAGATGTAACTGAACTGCACAACCACTGAGGAGCACACGCTCACATGCACTCTCCTCTGAGTGTTACTTACAGGACATAGCTACCTGAGCCTGAGATAGAGTTCTATTTTCTTCTACTTGGTTTACAGACACTGACAAACACACAGAAAATATCCTAATACTGCCCAAGGGCCAGTGCTATTGACTACAAGGCTCTGTTCCCCTGGGTAACAAGATTGAGGTGGCAGTCTTGACATGTTACATCTGTTACCATGATTATCTGGTTAGAATTAAGCTTTACAAAAAGCAGAGGCTTGACACTTACTTGGTCATACCCAGCGTTGCTATAGCATACAGAGCATGCACTCCCTCATCAGACCTGAAACAAGAGGATGTTATCACTGGACAAGGGGCATCCTCTCAGCTACCTATATTACAGGTTAAAAGCAGCATGTTTTCAGCATATATATATATCCCCTTTCTATATATAGATATACACACACACCTAGGCTTATTTATATATGTATAGTTATACACAGGTCTCCATATATATCTGTAGGACACTACCACTGCAGGGTACGACTAGTATGTCCCCGGCTTCTTCCTATGCTGCAGGCAAGGACACTAATCCTTCCCGCATCATGACTGTGCAAAACACAATGGATGAACATAATGTAAACATCTCAATCCAAGTGACTCCGGGCTAGAACTAGCCGGGGAGGGCCAGGAAATAGTTTGTGCTTCAGAGACTTGTCCTCTGTGTTAAAAATCAGCACCATGGTTCCCGCGATGAACGTCCTCGGCACAGGCTGTCACTGCGTTGCCAGGAGCTATGGATAAGTGCCAGAGCATCCTCACACTTTTTTTGGGCATCTTCAGGTATATGTCTTTGGGGAAGGTCAACCTAAAATACACATCAGTGTTAAAACCATCACATTGTACCTGCCTCATAAATGTACAAAACCTGAGCTTTAAACTTGGGACCTGGCTAACCTTCGTGTTTACTCACACCCAGGGCCTGGCCAATTTCTGCCCCGCTCTAATGATTTACACCCAGGGCCTGGCCAATATCTGTCCCGCTCTAATGATTTACACCCAGGGCCTGGCTGATATCTGCCCCGCTCTAATGATTTACACCCAGGACCTGGCCAATATCTGCCCCGCTCTAATGATTAACACCCAGGGCCTGCTTAATATCTGTCCCGCTCTAATGATTAACACCCAGGGCCTGCATAATATCTGCACCTAATGATTTAAGAGACAGACACTCTATGCACCAAACCAACTACAATGTTGTTTAGGTGTCATCTGCCAGCTTTCTTTTCACTCATTTTAAAGCAGTTTATCATTAGGCACTAAGAGCACTGGGCTATTCTGAAAGAGAATCTGCAGCATTATATATGAGCAAAAGGCAAGAAGCCATGCTTGTACATGTATAGGTAGCTTTAGATTTTGCCAAGTTGCCCCAAAATGGTTTGACAGAAAACAATGGAACAGTGCCCAAAGACTCATTGCACTAAAGCCACTATAATCAGCCGCAGAGTAGCCATTCAATACATTGGGCCTGGGTGATAGCACTGGGTCCAGACAAGATCTGCATACATTCAATGATTTAGTGGCTGCATAACAAAATGTACAGTTTATTGGTGATAAAGGTTTGTCTGAAAGGAGATTCTGAAATGAATGCTACAGCTACAGAGCAGAATTCTATTAAACCACATTATTCACTTATTACCCTATATACCCTACCTGGTATATCTCCTTCCAGGCAGATCTCAGAGCAGATCTAAACCTCTCCAGCTCTTGTCTGCAGCTGAAGTACAGGACCCAAGGTGGCGGGGAAGGACCATGATCTAAAGTGAACTCCTGCAAAGCAAAGTCAAAACTTTGTTTAAAATACAATGCATTGTGTTAAAAAATAAATATAGAGATCAGCGCACTCTCTTATGGATCTACTGCATGTTGTTTACTGGTATAGAATATCTTTACCATGCAGGATTTCTTCATATGAGTCTGCAGAATGAATATGGTCTGAATAAATGTGAATCGTAAATTATATGTATGATGGAAAACGAGGGGGCTGAAATATTTATGGGATGTAAGTAGAAGTTTTGTAACTCAAATCATGACAGAAAACAAAACTATCTAATAATTGATGACCCAAAGTTTTCCAATACAGCTTATAGAATGGTATTGGGAAACAGAATACTCAAGTAGAATGTAGAATGGTATTGGGAAATATAATGTAGAACAGTATTGGGAAATAATATTTTATTATTTATATAGCGCCATCAGACTCCGTAGCGCTGTACAATGGGTGGACTAACAGACATGTAATTGTAACCAGACAACTGGACGTACAGGAACAGAGGGGTGGAGGGCCCTGCTCCATGAGCTTACATTCTAGAGGGAGTGGGGTATAGTGACACAAAGGATAAAAGTAGGGGTACCAAGTAGGTTGTTAGAAAAGTATTAATTGAGGGCTTATTAGGTTATTTTTTGCTTTCTTGAAGAAGTGAGTTTTCAATGATTTTTTTGAATGAGTGCAGACTGGGTAAAATTCTTACGGAGAAGGGAAGGGAATTCCACAGAAGAGGTGCAGCTCTGGAAAAGTCTTGGAGGTGAGCGTTAGAGGTGGGAGTATGGACAGAGGATAGACGTAGGTCTTTGGCAGAGCGTAGGGGCCTCGACAGGACATACTTGTGTATTAGGGAGGATAGGTAGGTTGGAGCAGCATTATGTAGGGACTTTTAAACAAGCACCAGAATTTTTAATTGAGCTCTATATCTAACTGGAAGCCAATGCAGGGACTGACAGAGCGGGGAGGCATGAGAGGTGCGGGCGGACAGGAAAATGAGCCTCGCTGCCACATTTATTATAGAGTGCAGCGGTGCAATCTGGGAACACGTAAGACCACTGAGAAGAGTACTGCAGTAGTCCAGGCGAGAGAGAACAAGAGCATGGGCCAGCACCTTAGCCGCATCTGGGGTTAAATAGGGCGGATGCGTGCTATGATTTTGAGATAGAAGCGAAAGGATTTGACGATTGATTGGAAATGAGGGGTGAAGGAGAGGTTGGAGTCAAAAATAATACCCATGCAGCAAGCCTGCGAGGTAAAGGTGACGGTAGCGCCGTTGACTTGGAGGGAGACAGACACGGGAGTAGTAACACTTGAGGGAGGAAAGACCAGAAGTTCTGTTTTAGACAGGTTGAGTTTAAGGAAGTGAGCAGCCATTCATTTGGAAATCGAAGAGAGGCAGTCAGAGACACGAGTCAAGACGGGTGGAGAGAGATCAGGAGAGGACAGGTAGATTTGCGTGTCATCCGCATAAAAAAATGATAACGGAAGCCAAAGGAGCTAATGAGTTTAACAAGGGAGGCAGTGTAGATAAAGAACAGTAGGGGACTAAGGACAGAACCTTGGGGAATGCTAACATAGACAGGTTGGGAGAAGAGGCAGAGCCAGAGAAAGAAACACTGAAAGCGCTGGGAGAGGAAGGAGGAGCACCAGGAGAGAGCAATATCTCATAGACCAAGATTACGGAGAATGAGAAGAAGCTGTTGATGATCAACAGTGTCAAAGGCAGCAGAAAGATCAAGGAGAATTAGGATAGAGTAATGGCCGTGAGATTTAGTCGCAATTAAATCGTTGAATACTTTGGTCACAGCCGTTTCGAAAGAATGACCAGCGCGGAATACAGACTGAAGGGGGTCAAGCAGAGAGTTGGTTTCGAGAAAGTCAGTCAGTCTGGTGTACACAACGCTCTCGAGGATCTTGGAGGCAAATGGCAGTAGCGAGATAGGGCGGTAGTTGGATGGGGAGTTGGGGTCAAGGCTGGGCTTTTTCAGAATTGGGGTTACCGTTGCGTGTTTGAAGGGTGAGGGAAATGTGCCAGAGAAAAGGGAGAGATTGAAAATTTTAGTGAGGGGAAGAGCAAGAGAGGGAGACATAGTGCAGATGAGATATGAAGGAATAGGATCAAGGGAACGGGTGGTGGGGCGTGAGGACCGGAGCAGATCAGAAACCTCTTCTGCTGTAGCAGGTGAGAATGAGTGGAGAGTGGTGGAGGGAGTGGGGTTGGGTGATGTAATGGTAGGGAAAGGAGAGAAATTAGCGATCTCTTCTCTGATTGTAGAGATCTTCTCAGTGAAGTGAGATGCAAAGTTTGTGGCGGACAAGGTGGTAGAAGAAGGGGGATTAACAGGGCGAAGAAGAGCATCAAAAGTGTGAAATAGGTGTTTGGGTTGATGGGACAGTTTACTTATGAGGGTATTAAAGTAATGTACTTTTGCAGCAGAGAGAGCCAAACTGGAGGAGCGCAGCATAAATTTATAGTGGAGGTAAAGTGAGACTTTCTCCAGCAGCGTTCAGCAGTTCTAGAACATTTTTGGAGGTAACGGGTCAGTTTGGTGTGCCAGGGTTGTAGTTGGGGGCGCTTGCTGCATTTAATTGTAGGAGGTGCCATGATGTTGAGTTGAGAGGAGAGAGTGGAGTTGTAGAGTGAGGTAGCAGAGTTAGGGCAAGTTAGATTTGAGATGGGTAAGAGGAGAGTATTGAGTTTGGTGGAGAACTGCTGGAGATCAAGGCAGTTGAGGTTTCTGCGAGATTGGAGTCTTGAGGGTGGTGAAATTTTGGTACGGGGTATGCTGATGTCAAAAGTTAGTAGATGGTGGTCAGACAAAGGAAATGGAACAGTGGAGAGTTTAGAGGTGGTACAGAGATTGGTGAAGATGAGGTCAAGAGTGTTTCCTGCTGTATGAGTTGCTGAAGTCGACAACTGCGTGAGGCCAAAGGAGGAGGTTACAGAGAGCAGACGGGAGGCATCAGTTGTTGTTGATTGGGATGTTAAAGTCCCCAAGTATGAGAAAGGGAGGGCTAGAGGATAGAAAGTGGGGCAGCCAGGAAGAAAAGTGTTCAATGAATAGCCTAGGATGACCGGAGGGGTGATTGATGATGGCAATTCTTAAAGGAGTGGGCTTAAAAAGGCAGACAGTGTGAACTTGAAAATAAAGAAAAGGGCAGGGGCAGGGAGGATAGGTTGAAACGTACATTGAGGGGAAAGAAGGATGCCTACACCGCCTCCTTTTCCGTCGCGTCTGGGAGAATTGTAGTCCACCGAAACATAAAGAAGCGGGAGTAGCGGTATCAGCAGGGGACAGACAGGTTTCAGTGAGTGCCAATAATGTGAGTGAGTTAGAGATGACAAGGTCGTGTATGGTTGTTGACTTAATAATACTACAGATGGAACGGGCGTTCCAGAGTGCACACTGAATGTTGGTAAAGGAGGATAAACTGCAGGGTATGTGAATGAGGTTTGTATGGTTTCTGGTCGTCTTGGTGTGAGCAGACGAGGTGAAGGGCCCTGGGTTGGGTGAGACATCACCAGCTGCTAGAAGTAGAAGGAGAGATAGTAACAGAAGGTGTGAGTGGGTTTTATATGAGCAGGGTCTAGAATGATATTGAGTTAGAGCAGGAGAGAGAGAGAATAGAGAAATGAGAGAAGGGGGGAGTGAAGCAGAGAGGGAATAATGTTAATGTAATTGTGTTGTTGAGGGAAGTGGGTGTAAGGAGATATTTTGGTGCTGAGATGAGAGAAAAGGAGATGATAGAGCATTGCATATAATGTAGAACGGTATTGGGAAATAGCATACTCATGTAGAATGGTATTGGTGAAATAAAACGTAGAATGGTATTGGGAAATATAATGTAGAACGGTATTGGGAAATATAATGTAGAACGGTATTGGGAAATATAATGTAGAACGGTATTGGGAAATGGAATACTCATGTAGAACGGTATTGGGAAATGGAATACTCATGTAGAACGGTATTGGGAAATAGCATACTCATGAAGAATGGTATTGGTGAAATAGAATGTAGGACGGTATTGGGAAATAGCATATAGAATGGTACTGGGAAACCGAATACTCATGGTCACTCACCACAATACAGTACTCCTTCCGATCTTCTGTGCTCAGGGATGAAACATCTTGCAGTTCTGTGATGCCTAGTGCTCTGAAGAAGCTGGTCTGGCAATCCTGGTGACAGGTAATGAGTTTGTCCTGGGTGAGCACCACACAGCATGGAAGACAAGGAGAGGGTACAATACCTGGGGGTATAACCTGCGGATACACAAACATTACTATGTAGTTTCACCTTTCTTTTTGGCCCAACAATCCCCACTAGGCATTTTGACTAACAGGGCTGTCCAAAGATCTCATATGTTAAGAATAAGACAACTTACCCCTTTAGACACAGCTTGGCACAAATGCAGCATCCAGTCTGCCATCTCCTCTTCGTTTGCAGCACTTAACTCAAGAGATGGTTTGTCGCTGAGGATTATTTGAAAAGAGTGGGGTCTTTCTGTTGAGTTAGCACGCCGGCAACCACCACACTGCTCCCCCCTAAAAGAAAGCACCGCAGAGGCTTCACTTAAACATTTGCCCCCTTGACAGTTGAGGCAATTCTCCAACCTCTGATCCAAAACAAAGCATAGCATTTGTGCTATGTGTTTGACCCTTAATTTAAGGATTTCTATTTACAGTATCTCACAAAAGTGAGTACACCCCTCACATTTTTGTAAATATTTTATTTTATCTTTTCATGTGACAACAATGAAGAAATGACACTCTGCTACAATTAGCAAGTGTACAGCCTGTATAACAGTATAAAGTAGTAAGTGTACAGCCTGTATAACAGTATAAATTTGCTGTCCCCTCAAAATAACAACACACAGCCATTAATGTCTAAACCATTGGCAACAAAAGTGAGTACACCCCTAAGTAGAAATGTCCAAATTAGGCCCAATTAGCCATTTTCCCTCACCGGAGTCATGTGACGCGTTAGTGTTACAAGGTCTCAGGTGTGAATGTGGAGCAGGTGTGTTAAATTTGGGGTTATCGCTCTCACACTCTCTCATACTGGTCACTGGAAGTTTAACATGGCACCTCAGGGCAAAGAACACTCTGGGGGTCTGAAAAAAAGAATTGTTGCTCTAAATAAAGATGGCCTAGGCTATAAAAAGATTGCCAAGACCCTGAAACTGAGCTGCAGCACGGTGGGCAAGACCATACAGCGGTTTCACAGGACAGGTTCCACCAAGAACAGGCCTCGCTATGGTAGACCAAAGAAGTTGAGTGCACGTGCTCAGCGTCATATCCAGAGGTTGTCTTTGGGAAATAGACATATGAGTGCTGCCATCATTGCTGCAGAGGTTGAAGAGGTGGGGGGTCAGCCTGTCAGTGCTTTGCTTTAGACCATACGCCACACACTGCATCAAATTGGTCTGCATGGTTGTCTTCCCAGAAGGAAGCCTCTTCTAAAGATGATGCACAAGAAAGCCCATAAACAGTTTGCTGAAGACAAGCAGACTAAGGACATGGATTACTGGAACCATGTCCTGTGGTCCGATGAGACCAAGAAATTTATTTGGTTCAGATGGTGTCAAAATGTGTGTGGGGGGGCGGGGCCGGGCCGCCGGGCCGAGTGGACGCCATTAACATGAGCTCCTGCACTAAGCGGATAAAAAAGGCACTAAAACACTCACCCCAGACTGCCTAACTATGCTATACTCTGCCAGATTCAAACAGAGAACGGCACCAGCTTACCCCCGATACCTGCACGATGCACACCGCAAGCCAGGCAAGCAGAGAGGGCCGGGACCGGCCTACACGAGGCAGAGCGCCAGAATACCGGCGGCCATTACAGGCAGCACGGCGCTGCGGAGCAGAGAACAGAGGCATCCCGCTATAGACACCTAGACAGGGGGAGATACGCGGCCCGGGGCACGGCCCTGCCCCCCCCCCCTTTTTTGGCCGGCGGGGGATATCCCGGCTTCCAGGTGGAGGCACGGGTCGCAGCGGGAGTCCCCGTGGGGTCCGGATGCCGACCGCCTGCACTGGCACCGGCTGCAAGACACTCAGCCAGCCAGCAACATTGGAGGTGCCCGCGGAGGGGCTGAAACACTCACCCGAGGAGGCACCCAGATCGGTGGCAAGAAGGCTTAGACCCACACGGGAGAGCACCATTCTGCGCCCCTACACTGGCAAAGGCTGCCAAGATGAGGCCCACCAAGAAAATGGAACACAGGGACTGAGGAGGCAGACACGATGGAGAAAGTGCACCATGACAGAGGAGAAATGAGCTGGTGGGGGCCCAGAAGGTGAAGTGGAACAACGCACTCACTAGGGGGGTCTGGCATGGACTGCTCATACAGGCACAGGCGAAGCTGACGCCAGATGGAACCTCCGCGCTTACCCTGCACCCGCTGGAGCAGTGAGTTCCCCGGCATCTGGGTATGGGGGTCCCCGGAGAGCTATGTCCCCGCTGCCGTGAGCCCTGTGGGGCAGGAGTGTGCTGCCCTTCCGGCGGACCGGTGGCCGTGGGATACGCATACCGGCCCCAAGAGTGAGGCCGACAGCGGGAGAGACTTGGGGGAACACACTCTTTGTGGAACGACACGGTGTTGGGGAGGTGCAGGGGGCGGGCGGGCCACAGACTTTGTGGTGGGGTCGAGTGGACGGCCTCAGCCCTTGGGTGCCCACGGCACAGTGGAGGACACAGCCAGCGGACTGGAGTAGGTGGGGAGAGGACGGAAGGAGGTTCGGCAACCCTGGGACCGTGCTGTAGCAGAGGCATACCAGACCAGGGACTGTCACACAGGACGACATCCCATGCTAAAGAGCCCCTAAGGGCATAAGTCTAATGCCGTTAATTAGAGCTTGTCTAACCGAACTGCAACATAAGATACTCAGACTCTAACTTCACGACACAGCCTACATACTACACCAATAGCTACAGCTAGTATCAGATTGATAAGTAATATAGTGTCTATACTATTCGATAATTAAGATGTTTTAATGTGAATAAGTATATGGTTTCTTGCTTTGCATTGCCCCCTGAGGCATTTGTTCACTGATGTTGCATAATGTTTATTACACTATAAACGGTATAAAGCTTGCCCATAACGAAGACCTGCTCCGATTAAATACCTGAGCTAAATGGGCGTAAAACAGTTATTCCTAATACCCAAGTTAGAGTCACAATAGACTAAGCGCTACTTGAGCACATCACATGATAGGTCTCATGTACCTAATCACTCGGGGTATAAATCCACAAGGTAACACGTCGCCCTCATACACTCGCTGCATAATTACCTACAGATACTAATGCATATGTTGATTATGTAAATGCATGTACTGCAACTCAAACCAGAATATGTTCTCCACGCTACATGGCTTCAGCGGACATAGGCTGCATGTTAGCCATAGTAATCAAATTACTGGCAAACCAAATGCGAATATGGCATGTGGTACAACTTATATTGGAATTGTCTACATAATTACATAGGGTTACGTATACTGAAAGCTTTACCACAGGCTTAGTTAGACACAATTTGACCGCATAGTGACATATTAGGCCCCATCTTGAACTCAGCCGACGCAGAGGGGAAAAAAAAACAAAACAAAAGAAAAACATATTTCAAGTGTACCACATTCTAGGGCTATAACATGCTATGATAAACTCATGTTTTTCCATAACAAATGCATTGTTTACGCTATACCCCCTGCGTGGGAAAACTGCTTAGTGTGTTGACCTCAATAAAAACAGATTTAAAACAAAATGTGTGTGGCGGCAACCAGGTGAGGAGTACAAAGAAAGTGTGCCTACAGTCAAGCATGGTGGTGGGAGTGTTATGGTCTGGGCCTGCATGAGTGCTGCCGGCACTGGGGAGCTACAGTTTATTGAGGGATCCAGGAATGGCAAAATATTGACACTTTGGGCCCAATTTGGACATTTACACTTAGGGGTGTACTCACTTTTGTTGCCAACGGTTTAGACATCAATGGCTGTGTGTTGAGTTATTTTGAGGGGACAGCAATGTTACACTGTTATACAGGCTGTACATTTACTACTTTACATTGTAGCAGAGTGTAATTTCTTCAGTGTTGTCCCATGAAAAGATATATTATATATTGTTGTTTTTTTTTGTTTTGTTTTTTTTAAAGACAGAAATTGATTTTATTATTCTATATGTATACATTGTACAATGTTAAATGTGAATAAAATGTTAGAAATGGGGGGGAGGGGGGGGAAACATTTTTCACCGTTTTACTTATTGTATATTTTACACATCGAGTGCAATTAAACAACAACAAACAAAAAACTCAAAATAGATTCACTTATCAGTCCCGATTCTGTCTTGTATATCAAGGATCTGAATACAGTTTTGGTTGTCAATACTAACCCTACACCTAATGCTATGCCTATACTAAACCTTACACTATCCCTAACAACATTAATTCTTACACCAACACTAACTCAGAGGGATTCTCTCTATTGATGTCTATACTGACATAAGGACAGATGTTTCTTGGCTAACACAGTACAGTACTATCTGTGAGCACCTTCTCATGCTGCAGCTCCTGCATGCTGTCCCTGCTGATCATATAGTGACCAGTTCTGGCATGTAGGGAGACCCTGTTGGGCTGGGTTCTTACATAGAACCTTGGCTTCCAAGTTATCACTGTGACTGAATATGGACCCAGCTGACATGTGGGAGCCCAGGTATTGATTAAAGGACCACTCTAGGCACCCAGACCACTTCAGCTTAATGAAGTGGTCTGGGTACCAGGTCCTTCTAGGGTTAACCCATTTTTTTATAAACATAGCAGTTTCAGAGAAACCGCTATGTTTATGAATGGGTTAAGCCTTCCCCTATTTCCTCTAGCGGCTGTCTCATTGACAGCCACTAGAGGCGCTTGCGTGCTTCTCACTGTGATTTTCACAGTGAGAGCACGCCAGCGTCCATAGGAAAGCATTATGAATGCTTTCCTATGTGACCGGCTGAATGCGCGTGCAGCTCTTGCCGCGCGTGCGCATTCAGCCAACGGGGAGGAGAAGAGGAGGATCGGAGGAGGAGAGCTCTCCGCCCAGCGCTGGAAAAAGGTAAGTTTTAACCCCTTTCCCCTTTCCAGAGCCGGGCGGGAGGGGGACCCTGAGGGTGGTTGTCAATACTAACCCTACACCTAATGCTATGCCTATACTAAACCTTACACTATCCCTAACAACACCCTCTTTATATGAGGGTGGGGGCACCCTCAGGGCACTATAGTGCCAGGAAAATGAGTATGTTTTCCTGGCACTATAGTGGTCCTTTAATAACTTGGTCTCCCCAGTATGAGCAGGGGTTTAACTCTTTTTGCATCAAAGCTTAAGGACCTTTCATGCCATCCTAACTTTTAAAGCCTTGACATGTCCTAATGTCTTTAAAGGGGTTAAAGGGACTGTAATGAGAAAACAAAATACACCCAATTTTTAGCACCTTATACCAAACATGACCTTTTCAAGGCTACTCTAAATCTTCTTAATGGAATGCAAGCAGAACAAGAGAGATAAAACCCCCAACTTACCCCAAGTTTACAGACTGCACAGGTATGCGATCCGTCCTGTCCAGATACTGATACAAGATGCCATTACTGTAAAATACACAGCACGAAAAGTCAAATAAATAAAAATAAATAAGACACAGCAGCAACAAATTGACTGAGTCTCTTACCTAAGGACCACAAAACAGGTCTTCCATGTTTCCCTGCCTAAATAGGAGGTGCTGGCTTTATAGTACAGGACTCCTTCTTTAGACACTGGCTGATCTCTAAAGTGAGAGTCTCCAGATCCAAGGGAGTCATCAGAAGGGTCTTCCCAGTGCACCAGCCCATAGTACAACATGACCACCTGGGATGCCTGGGACAAGAGCAGTGAGGTTTAGTGACAGTATCTTATACAACAGCGCTAAATACAACTTGTAACATTAAAATAATATAAATTGCAGTGAGCAGTTCCTGAGAGTGCCGAATATCATTATACTCATAAACCTGTGTGCTAGAGATCTGCTAGACCCCATCAACACGTTTCTCCTCTTGTTTTATTAACTTTTCAGGATTATGAATGCCAATTTATTTTCCAAATTACTTTATTCAATTTAGTTGTGTTGCTCTACTTTTTTAAATTAATATAATTACGTGACTGATCTTACAGACCCACAACAGTCAAGACATACCTCTTGCTTTGACTCCTGTGATACAAACTTCGACAAAGCCAATCTCTCCATAGTGGCATCACGTAGTACCTCGGGGTACGGAGGCTCACGGCAACCATTAACCATGGCAGATCCTAACGCACCAATGAATACTCTGAAAAGCATCAAGTTACAGGTTAGGAAAACATCCACTTGGGAGAGGTCACTATGTTATTTTAAACGATTACACTCGATAAAAACGTAAAATTAACATGCCAAAAATCCAAGGGTGCTAGTTTAACAGAAATCATATTTTCTTAAATTGATCTCAAATCATATTTTCTGCATACCCGACAAATACAGATCAGTAGTCTAAAGCTAAAGGTTTAGACAAAAGTGAGGAAACCCTGAAATACACTTTGTAGCAATGGTGAATACATTAATACCCAGCAGGTGTACCTATGACATGTATTACACTCAGTGGTCTAAAAGAATACTGGATATCAGCCTAATATTGTGAGGAGTGTTACTGCTATTTTGACTTACACTACAGGTAGATCTGACAGCTGTGTATTAAGATGCAGGTTTGCGATTTACCTGTGCTTAGAAATTAAACCTCTTGACCATTCACCACTAATAAGTGGAAATTCATCCCTAGTAAGCTGGCCCTGCAAGGTTACTGGACTGCATTAAGTGGCTAACATGGCTGGTGGAAGATTATAGGACTACAGGACTTTAAGCCATCATTGGTTTTCCAAATGTCTTTATATCTATAATCTAACAGTAAACTCACTCTGTTAGATTTGTATCAGCGGTGTCCACCATGAACTGACGACGCCTGTTAGTGCACACGAAGGTTACCGTCTGATGATCCAAACCGACCTATGATCAAGAAAACAAACACTTAGTAGAGAATAGAAAAAAAAGCAAGAAAATGCTCACATGGATATAAGAAGAGGCTCCACTCACAGAGATGTAGTCAAGCTCATAGTACGATATGGCATCTTCCACCATGTATGGCTTATCTGCAGCGCCTGTCAGGCAAGGGAATATGTTAAACACATGAGAACAAGAACAGCAATAGACACATGAATACTGCCTGGCTGAAGACTGAGAAGGACATAGCCTGACCTTTTCTCAATAAGTAGATGTAACAGTCTGTCAGTAACACATAAACCATCTGCATGTCTCCTTCCATGTGGCCCGTACTCATCCGAAACATCTGCCAGACAGGAGAAAGGGGCAATATACAAATAATGCAACAAACTGCAAAAGGAAACGACAAGGAAACCCCATACTGTAAAATGCATGATTCTCACCTTGAAGAGCTGCTCTTCATTTTCACGGAAGACATGAATCATTAGCAAAAGAAGAAGATTATTATCCACTCTGTAAGGATATCAAACAGATATTTTCATTATAGAAAATGTTCCAGAGAATTGTATGGAAATCTTATAACTAGTAAAAGTCACAAACATTTTTAGTTCCAAATGACATCAGCTATGTGAATGCATGCATTGCCTGATGATAAATATATAGCCGATCATTAAAGATCTTCTTTTGAAAGGGGTACCCAAACTATAGGGCTCTGCATAGCAGAACTCAGGAGATAGGATATGACAGATTTTTTTTCTGAATGATGTATCATTCCACAATAAATTAAAATAAATCAAATCAATAAATGAGAAACATTTATCCTGTGGGTGATGATGGAGTCTGCCTTGCTCTCTGTATAATAAAGTGGGACTTTGCTGACATTAAAGGGACACTATAGTCACCAGAACAACTACAGCTTATTGCATTTGTTCTGGTAAGTAGAATCATTACCTTCAGGCTTTTTGCTGTAAACACTGTCTTTTCAGAGAAAATGCAGTGTTTACATTACAGCCTAGTGATAACTTCACTGGCCACTGCTCAGATGTCTGTTAGAGATCCTTCCTGCGTCATGGCTGCCTAAAATGCATCCAAACATTCAGTATCTCCTCCCTCTGCATGCAGACACTGAACTTTCCTCATAGAGATTCATTTCATCTCTATGAGGAGATGCTGATTGGCCAGGGCTGTGTTTGAATCATGATTGCTCTGCCCCTGATCTGCCTCTTTGTCAGTCTCAGCCAATCCTATGGGGAAGCACTGTGATTGGATCAGGCTACCACTTCTGATGATGTCAGCAGACAGCTTGTTTTTCTGAGACAAACAACATGCAGGTCTAGAGCTTCAGGCTTGAATACATTAAGATTTTGCTATATTTATGGAGGCATGAGGGGCCCAGGGGGCTATATGGTGGTTTTAACCCTATAGGGTCAAGAATACATTTTTGTGTAATTGATTAGTGACAACAGAAACAGCGAATTTACATTTTTTTTTTTTTATTATTCACAATATTAAAATATATATTTTGTAGGTGAGTGGAGTGTCCATTGAATAAAGCACCAAGAGAAATCAGCTGGAACATACAATTCAGTTCAAATGTTTTAAAAAAAAATATTGTGGATTTGGTCACACTATGCAGCTATATGTAGTATGATCACTACGTGGAATAATTAGAGGATTTTAATAGATGTCCAAAAATAAAATAGTATGTGTTGTCCTGGCAGATGGAAAATCATTTAACTGCTAACATACAACGTACTTTGATTAAAAATTTTCAGGGATTAGAGTTGATTAAAAACAAATAATCCATATGGGGTTAGTATTAAATGTACCTGAACTCGCAGGGGTGTGGAGAATCAGAAGGGCTCCCCTGGCCCTCTTCAACTCCAGAGTCTTCTGCGATACTAAGTTCTGGACTGCTCTTCCCTACAGAGTTTTCCAGGAGTGGCTCTTCTGGTAAGTTCTCTATGGATCCTTCAACCTCTGCCTGCCCCTTTCTTCCTTCTTCCCCTTGTCCAGCATCCTCAGAGCCACTAAAAACATGTGTTGGTTGGCCCTGGCTTGAAGAGTCATTGTAGCCACCACCTGTTGTAGCAGTGTCTGGACTCTCTGGGGTAAAGTAGTAGAAGTCCATGGGGTCTTGCATACCCTGGCTAATGTCTTGGCTTTGGAGGCCACCGGGTGTCTGCCCCGGAGAGCAGGTCCGAAAGGACTGATCTGGTGTTTCAGGATGGGTGTTCCAGCTCTGAGGGTCCAACTGACCATTCAGTTTGTCTATAACCTCACTGAGAGGTTGTCCAACACGTTCCATGGAGGTGTCCTGCATTTTGGCCAGCCTAAGTGCGGGCTCTGAAAGGTCACTTGGCTTCTCCTCAGCATCCCCATTGCAAGCAATTGGTGATTTGTCCTGTTCTGCATCGGGATCCTCAGGCTCAGAGGTACTAAGCAGGGGACGCTGGCTTCCTTCTTCCGAACGACCCCTTCTACGCTTACCACCTCGCTTCTTCTTTACCAGCCTAGAAGGCACACAAGAAACTGATCACATTACCAAATTTCTACAAACCAAACCATGCCAGTCTGTTAATCCGCTAGGTCAAAGAGATCAAAGCTGTTGCTAGATATACAAAGGCCATCACAATCTAATGCATCCATTGGCTCAGTCAATTTCACTTTCATTAATGCCTTATGTGATCACAGTTCACCAGTATTGTATCTCCTTCAGATTGCAAGTTCTTTGACAATTTTGACAAGCATGTTGTATGAATGTGTTGCCTATTCTATATTATAAGCTCATATGAAGATTTCCTTTCTCTTGTGTCTAGCTTGTACATCTGTTTTGTGCAGTAAGTGATCGCCTATCAGTAATCATTGATGTTGGGCATATGAATATTTACTAAATTAATAGAACTATTACCAGACCAATATATGGGATTAGAGATTAAACAGATATAATTACAAAATACACAACAGAATGATTAAATCAGGAGCCCAACAAAGCTGGACAATGTTATATTTCCCTTTAGAATTAGACACAGGATATTGAAGAAGTTTCGTCAAGGGACTGAATGTTCCAAAATCCACTGCTAACTGCCTCTCAACATGTCAAATTATACTATAAATGGTAATCAGGAATACAGGTTTTGGATTTATGTACTGATATATACCTATACTAATCATAGGACAGACACTGCCTCCTCCTGTCGATATTTTTTGTTTGTTTTATAGCATTGCACCCCAGTTTTAGTTGTTTAACCAACTCCTGCCTGAATTTTCCAAGCTGGCTTTTACTTCATTACAATTCAGGGTTTAGTGAATACACCTTAAAGTGATATATTTTTGAATAAAGCATAGCATCCAGGAACCACATCTTCAGTATTCATAATATTCCCTGCAGGTTATGCCCAATCCCCATTTTCCCAGGGATTTCTTTTACCCACGTAATAAGTGCCTGCCATCATGTGTTAGTGACTGCGCAGGGATCTTCTTGTCAAGCAGGCTGTATTTGGAGGACTGACCACATCCATAATGGATTCTGTAAGGTAAACATGTCCTGTATGTGTAAGCTAGCCACTACAATACTTAATGTGTGTGGAAGCACTGAATTTAGGAAAATGAAGAGAGTTGTTGGCAGGAATAATACAATAAGAATCCTTTCCTAGATGTGCCTGGCAACTGAATATTAAGCTGAATAGCTCTGCCCCTCTTTTTACTGACCTGATCACCTCCAGATCTGAGCTGTTGTCTGTGTACATGGTGTAAGTCAAAGAGACCTCTTTCCTCCCATCAGCGCCATGTACCGGTGTCGACTCTGAAGTAGACTGTCCATCTCCCCCTTCCTGCATGCTGAGATCGGTGCTGTCTGATGTAGGCTCTGCAGTCCTCAGTGGCTGGCTGTAGGATAATGTTGTTTCAATCTCAGAACCCTGTGTAATGGGCTCACTGGTATCCGGCGTGTCTTCTGTAGTTCCAGGCCCTGGGATGACATCAGAAGATGATAGATCTTGTGTAAACGGATTGTACCGATGTTTTAACCGCTTTCCATGTGCTCTCAGATCATTGTGCACACCAACTTCTCGACAGGAGAAGCTGACCCCATCGTGAAGGTCCCCGTCTGTCACAGGAGAGCACAGAAAGGGAGAGAAGTCAGGCAAGAGTCTACTGAGGGCAGAGGGAAGCATACAAGCAGTGGGCAAAGCCAGTAATTAGCCTGCAACTACTGGTATGTGTGATCTGTCCAGGGAATCAGTGTGCTATGCAAGCTAAAGCTCACGTGAGCCAGCATGCAAATGTTCCCAACAACAGGTCTAAAGCAGGAATCTACCGACAGGATGTGATCTGCAGAACACATCATCCCTGAGGCAGCAGTTGGGTGCTAGATGCATGATGCAGCAAATGTAAATACCAAAGTGGCACAATAAATTACAATATTTAATACATTTAGTGGCAATGTCTAAAGCCCTAATCCAGTCCCACCACAAGTACCAATCACCCTGAGTTAATGCCACAGGCACCCATGCTACCAGATGAGTTTTGTTAGTACGAACACCACTCAAAGAGTCCCTGACTGGTGAAAGGAAGCCAGTTATAGGATAAGAAAGTTAATTTAGTTAATGTGCATGCTTTACAGATCAATATTTGCACTACGGACAACCGTATCAATACACATATGAAACTAGGTGCACAAAGAGAATTAAGAACAGAAACCAAACTGTGGCAAAGTGTTAGCCAAGAAGGTAATTCTATCCTGCAGAGAATGTGGATTTTGAACTAGATTGCGGATAGAGTATTACAGTTACATGTTCTGCTTTGTACAGACTCCAGATTTCTTTCACAACTGTATGTCTGAGATGCAGACATTCCTTCCCCAATGGACCTCCTGCTAGTTTTACTATCCGGAGCAGCTGGCTGTGATAATGAAGGTTAGCCTGATAATGTTGAGAATGTCTACAAGTTTTGTAGGTTTATAAAAACGACTTTTGGATTCAACTGAAAAAATATAACACCAAACAGTATGAAAGTGAGGAGCGAATTTATATTAAATAATGAATTTCCATCACAATTATTTACATAAAATAAACCGAGAACTCAAACAACCTATAAAAACATGATAATGATAAATCTATATTTAAATGTTTGGTTTGTATGTGGACATTCTCTGTTCAGACTCAAGCAATTGTTAACAGCAGAATGTGTAATGCCCTTTATCATTCTAAAAACAGAAAACTTCTGTGATTCCACATAATCGAATCATGCAACATGAGGCAAATAAGCAAGGAGTGCAGAAAGAGAGAGAGCAGAAAGAGTGCAGGAAGTGGTCAGAGGAGAATGGTTGTCTTGTCCCCACCTTCCCAATCTGTGATGGGTATGGACGGCACTGCAGAATAAGCATCTCCAAAATCATAATCTATAGAGACCAGGGACAAAACAGCTCGTTAGAATGAAGCTAGGGGTGGCTGAGCACCCGTCTAGGGGACCTAATACATCACGCCACTGGGTGGCTGCAACTTCTAGGCCAAAGCAATGTCACAGGAGAAACATAAAAAAAAATTGGTTCAGAAACAAAATTAAGGACGAAGGGAGAATGACAGCAAGTTACCAGATACATTACATATCTCTAAAAATGTCTGTACCAGGATATATGACGATGGCAGATCAGATATTTCACAGACCCCCCTTACCCACATCGATCCAGTTTATTGTTAGGAATCGCTTCCCAGTCAATACTGGCAGAGGAGCATGGGGTACAATATCAGTATTTAATGCTTGCTTGTGACCCTAGTACAATTACCAAAAAGGAAATACAGGTACATACAGCGTTCTTCCATACCCTCACTGGACGGAGCAATGGCGCTGTCATCCCACTCCAAGTTGGCAGAATTAATAGAGTTGAATGAGTTGAGTGACAGGCTGTCTGAACCAAGCATGGAGCTGGGCAGCCGATCCTCAAAATCCAGGAGATAATGCGGTTTGTAGTAATCGGGCATGTAAGGGGCGAGATCCAGGTATGGCACGTCCTGAAAAAAAGATTCAAAGGGCAAGACGTCTAAATGTGCTGCTTGAATCGCCCCATATACGCCATCAGACATCAGACATCTGCACTGTACCCCACACCCCATGTACATTATCCCAATATGGATGGGGTTAAAATTCTACATGTTAGCAATAGTTAACCCTTCCCAATCCTATTCAGCAAACGCACCAGCTCCAGGTCAAATCTTATAAATTCCAGTCCTGAGACCAGTGTGAGGAAGAGGGTGAGATGGTCATGGCTGCAGACCAGGGCATTCCTGGGAGAAAGAGAGAATGTTCTATCAAAGCAGGAAGAGAATGATCAGGTTCAGGACAGAAATATCACTTCATCACAACTTACTTGTAGTAATATTTCTCCAGGAGACTTTGATTCTCATGGAATAACCGCAGGTAACTCTCTAAAGAATTCTCGTTCAACGCCAAGTATAACCAGGCCCGGCCTGTCCAGTACAGAGACAGAGGAGAATGGAAAGGAATACATAAGATGGGGAAAGAGTTATCCATAGAGAAGCAATACAGCTTTCTAGTGTTACATTCATACTTGTTACACAGGCAGTCAGCACTCACTGACACAGTACTCGTTACACAGGCAGTCAGCACTCACTGACACAGTACTCGTTACACAGGCAGTCAGCACTCACTGACACAGTACTCGTTACACAGGCAGTCAGCACTCACTGACACAGTACTCGTTACACAGGCAGTCAGCACTCACTGACACAGTACTCGTTAAATACTTCTGAAGAAGCCCAAACCCGGGCGAAATGCATTAAGTTGATGAGAGAGGCTGGAAGCTGACTTTTATACATAGATTTTATTCTATTTTTTTTTTTTTTATTAAAGGACCACTCTAGGCACACAGACCACTTCAGCTTAATGAAGTGGTCTGGGTGCCAGGTCCAGCTAGGGTTAACCCATTTTTTTTTTAATAAATATAGCAGTTTCAGAGAAACTGCTATGTTTATAAATGGGTTAATCCAGCTCTCAAATCCTCTAGTGGCTGTCTCATTGACAGCTGCTAGAGGCGCTTGCGTGATTCTCACTGTGAAAATCACAGTGAGAACACGCAAGCGTCCATAGGAAAGCATTGTAAATGCTTTCCTATGAGACCGGCTGAATACGCACGCAGCTCTTGCCGCGCGTGCGCATTCAGCCGAAAGGAAGGAGGGGAGGAGGATCGGAGGCGGAGAGCTCCCCGTCCGGCGCTGGAGAAAGGTAAGTTTTAACCCCTTTCCTCTCCCCAGAGCCCGGCGGGAGGGGGTCCCTGAGGGTGGGGGCACCCCCAGGCACTATAGTGCCAGGAAAACGAGTATGTTTTCCTGGCACTATAGTGGTCCTTTAAATAAAGTTAAACTTTTTCCTACTCCCTCTGGTTTCCTACCTGTTCCTGGTGCACTTTGCATCCTGCTATATCCCTTGGTGGGGATCATACATCCACAAGCTATCAACACCAGAGCAAGTCATTGCTCTGGAATCTGTAAGTACGATACTTACCTTTCTTTTATTACAAGCATTTAGTACATACTGTACCATTGGATTTTATTTGTGTTTTTGTTTTTATACATATACACAGCTGTGGCGAATTGGATATTACATCCTACTATTATCCTTATACAGGGATTGTACCATCCAGGCGCTATACGGCAAAGCTCTTAGCAGCTCTACAAAGTGTGAGTTAGTCTTTTCAATAGTTCTCCTTTTATTGATTATATATTCCATTTACCTGATATATTGCACTATTGGGCAATCAGCACTCACTGACAGTACTCGTTATATAGGCAGTCCGCACTCACTCACTGACACAGTACTCGTTACACAGGCAGTCAGCACTCGCTTACACAGGCAATCAGCACTCACTGACACGGTACTCGTCATATAGGCAATCTGCACTCACTGACACGGTACTCGTCATATAGGCAATCTGCACTCACTGACACGGTACTCGTCATATAGGCAATCTGCACTCACTGACACGGTACTCGTCATATAGGCAATCTGCACTAACTGACACGGTACTCGTCATATAGGCAATCTGCACTAACTGACACGGTACTCGTCATATAGGCAATCTGCACTCACTGACACGGTACTCGTCATATAGGCAATCTGCACTCACTGACACGGTACTCGTCATATAGGCAATCAGCACTCACTGACACGGTACTCGTCATATAGGCAATCAGCACTCACTGACACGGTACTCGTCATATAGGCAATCTGCACTCACTGACACGGTACTCGTCATATAGGCAATCTGCACTCACTGACACGGTACTCGTCATATAGGCAGTCCGCACTCACTGACACGGTACTCGTCATATAGGCAGTCCGCACTCACTGACACGGTACTCGTCATATAGGCAGTCCGCACTCACTGACAGTACTGAATACACAGGCAGTTGACACTCACTCACTGACATGGTACTCACTGCGGCCAAGGTGAGTAGCTACATGTTGCTGTTGCTCGATTTGTTTGACAGCTTCCCTACGAGTGAAATGAACGACGAGTACCCAGTACCCGGAGGAGATGTCCTGCAATCTGTAATTAGGATATGGTCAGATAGAATTATAATTCAAACCAAGGATGGTGACCACGTCAGTGCAGGCACAGACAAAAAAAAAACTACGTATCCTACACAAATAAAAACCAGTGTCAGTACAGACACAAAAACTCTCAAATCAATACAAGAAGGAAAAACTGTGAGCACAGGGACAATAACTGCAAATCCCGTGCAAGTAGTAAGCACTACTACAGGCAGCGACAGAGGTCTGAACAAAGAAAGTAAAATCCTAATACGAGACACTGTTTGCTCAGTGTACAGACATACTGCAAAATGCACAGAACTAATGGGATAATATCGGTTTTAGCTTTCTGTACATCCACCAACACACAGCAGGGGATGTGAACCTAATAATCACTGCTACAGACTAAACAAGGGAGGGGTTATAAGATTGGGAAAGGGCTGTTTATATCACATGATCTTATTTGGATCAATCAATACACAGACCATATTGCAGCCCCGGTGTCGAAATATTACAAAATCCCCCACACTAGATGTAATTGCAGAGCCATGAGATCAACAGTAAGCTGTAACAGTCTATGCGCAGGTCTCTAGCATCTAACGCCATTTACAAATGTCTCCCACATACAAGGACACTGCTTAACTCACCCGTACAACAATGCATGGTCGAGATGCTCGCACAGTCTCTGCAGCACCCTGTCATGGTTTCGGATTGCTGGGGTCTCATCTTCACAGGCAGCAAAGTAACTCTGTAGCTATAGAGAATGCGTAGATTAGATAAGTCACAGCATGGAATCATCTGGACAGTTACACACAAAGACATCCAACCCGGATGGCAGTTTTATAGTCATATCATTAGCAAAACAGTTTGACTGCTAACACTGGGGTGTGCCAGGGCTCTACTGGTACCATAACCACTACAGCACGCTGTAGTGGTTAAGGTGGTTAAAGTGTTCCTTTAATGCACAGTCATCCAGCCCAGGTAGCAGCAGCCATCATTTCCCTCTACCTTTAGTCACATGTAGGAAAAGAGAATCACAGCTCTTAGAAAAAGAATGAAGCATAATGTTCATGAGAGCACCTGATGTGGCTTTAATGACAAAACATAATCACCCATTGCATAAGCCTGCCACAGCGCCAATGTACCCTTTATATAAGTTTTCAAAACCACTCTATAAAAAATGAAAGTACGTCTGAGCTCAAACACTTCCCAAAAAGGAGCCTCTGCTCAATAAGGAGCGGATAGCAGCTGAGCAGTCACATGAGAGTACGACACAGTGAGTTGAGAGACAGTATGATAACACCAAGGCCTCCACTCCATTAGCAGACAGAAATCAGCCATTAAGTACACCCTGCCCTGGGCATGGTTTCAACAATTCTTTATGTGTTACATGTATAATAAATGGAGTTACTTTTCAATGTCTCTCATTTTCAGAATTTCCCAGGGATTTGAGACTGTCTCGGATCCTCACATAATCCAGGGCTGGCTGTGATCTCATAGCTTTCTATCGCAGAATTAACGAGCATGCGTTCATGTACAGCTCAATACGCATATTAACTTTAGATTTCATTGGGTGTACTACTATAAAATGTTTACGTATAGGCCCTATTCATGCAGTAGCAGGAGGAATGTCACAAAGGATCAGCCGTTAACTGCTAGTTTAAAAAGAATGGCTAGTTATCTGTGTCGGCAGAGCACTGTAACGACTCCAAAAATATTAGCAGTTTATTGAGCAGGTGCACACATTCTATGGAACGTGTTATTGTGGCTAAACTACGTTTGCCGTAAGCCATTGATAGATTGGGGTTAAAACCAAAAAACATTATAAAAATTAGATCACTATTAGCATAATGTGTCGATTTATTAACATTTACATTTTTCTCGTACCCATTCTGTACAGATGCACACACCCTATTTTTTAAAACAGATATCTGACAGACTACCACTTATTTGACTTTCTTTTGGATACAATAATTCACAGAAGAATATTCAACGGCAGAAAGCACATTTGTGCAGGAGCCATAGTAGATGGAATTCAGCTTGGGCAAGTGAACAGATGTTGGCAGCTTACTTATTGTACAATATATCTATGCCATTCTGTGCCATTAATTGGGACATTAACAGGCTAAATAAAGAGTGTCACAGCTTACTCACTGCAGACAGATTTTAACTCAAATCAAAAACAAGGAAGTGCGTTCCCAGCAAGGCTTTATGTGTGTTTATCAAATCCTTCTTTAGGCCAAAATATTACTAGTAAATTTATAGCAGGCATCTTCAACCCCTCCCTGCTAGTTAGATTGCAAGCTTCCCTGAAGCAGAGTCAGTCTGAGCTGCAGACACACCAAAAATATAAAACAGGCTCTGCTGGTAACAGTCACAGCTGGAAGTAAAATAACAAGACTTGTTCTGATGTTGTCAAGATATTTATGCAGATAAACACATTACAGGATATACAACTAATTACATAGTTACATAGCTGAAAAGTGACACGAGTCCATCAAGTTCAGCCTTCCTCACAAATGTTTTTAATATGCTATAAAATAACCAATACAGGTTCTTTTGTAATGGTGTCAGGAGGAATCAGGCCACCTCTTACCTGAAGGGGTTTAATCTTCTGCTCAATACCCTAGAATTTAAACTGGAAGCTTCTGACCGGGAGCTGCTAGGCTTAGAGTAAAATATAGAGATAGTAGCCCACCCTTGAGAAGAGAGTGAAAAAATATTTACCCTTTTCACTCACTTTACCCAATGAGGTAAGTCTTCAAGTTACATAGTTACAAAGTTACATAGCTGAAAAGAGACTTGTGTCCATCAAGTTCAGCCTTCTTCACATATGTTTTTGCAGTTGATCCAAAAGAAGGCAAAATACCTAGTATGAAGCATTTCCAATTTTGAAACAAACTAGGAAAAAATTCCTTCTTGACCCCAAATAGCAGTCAGATATCTCCTTGGACCAAGCAGCTATTACCCAACTAATTAGAAATTATATCCCTGTGTGTTATGTTTTTGCAAGTATTTATCCAATTGCAGTTTAAACATCTGTATGGACTCTGACAAAACCACCTCTTCAGGCAGAGAATTCCATATCCTTATTGCTCTTACTGTAAAAAAACCTTTTCTTTGCCTTAGATGAAATCTCCTTTCTTCCAGCCTAAATGTGTGACCTTGTGTCCTATGTATAGCCCTGTTTATGAATAGATTTCCAGACAATGGTTTGTACTGGCCCCGAATATATTTGTATAAAGTTATCATATCCCCTCTCAGGCGCCGTTTTTCCAAACTAAAGAGATTTACATGTTTTAACCTTTCTTCGTAACTAAAATGCTCCATTCCTTTAATCAATTTTGTAGCTCGTCTCTGCACTTTTTCTAGTGCCATGATATCTTTCTTTAGAATAGGTGCCCAAAATTGCACAGCATATTCAAGGTGTGGTCTTACCAGCGATTTATAAAGAGGCAAAATTATATTTTCATCTCGAGAATTTATGCCCCTATTTATACATGACAAAACCTTACTGGCCTTAGCAACGGCAGATTGACATTGCATATTGCTGCCTAATTTGTTTAGGAGTAAAAAAATGTCATGACCTCCTTGCACCATAACAACTTTGTTGTGATGAAGTTATGTGCCAGGAGTGTCCCTTTATCTTCACTTTTATGCTAAACCTTTTAAAAGTGTTCACACATGGAGAGAGGAACTTGTTTGTGATCTCTCCTATTAATCTCTATGCATGTTTAGGAAATATGCGGACTGTTCCAGGAAGGTTTTAAAATTCTCCTTCCTTAGTGCCAGTGGCAAACCTTTAAACTGGCTGTGCCCACTCTATTGTTTAACCCTGTGCGGATTTCCTAGTAGTCACTGTCACAGTGATTGCCTGGTGAGTGGGAGGCAAGTAACAAATAGCTGCCTACTTATTTGGAGTTAACCCCACTCCTTAAAGCTGCAGATAGCGGTCACGATTACAAAATAATGCTGCTTTAAAAAGAGCACCTAGGGTTACTGCCGGTCGGAAATTTTTTGACATTCTTTATTTGTATGTAGTAAGGTTACAAGACAGGTCAAATCATATCAAAAGACACGGTATAACAGGTTTTGTAAGGCCCCTAAACCTTATGGCCAACAATATTTGTAGGGTTTTATTCCTAGGTTTCCCCCTCTCTCCCTCCCCGCCGTATTAGCTCCCTTCCCCCCACCAACCCCCCCCATCCCCACCAGTCTTGATCCGGCCTCATTTCTCCGTTTCTTAGGCCTAGTGATCTTAGTAGACTTATGTTGGACCTGCCTTTTAGAGGGGAACACCATTCCCCGACCAACCCCGAGCCTATTTGCCTTATAGAGTGGGGTCCGCCGGGACCGCTGTGGTTTGCCTTTCGTCCGGCGTTTAGCAAGTGTTCCACCATGTGCGTGGGCATACATTGTAGTTGGCGAGGTGCAGGACCTTGTTTGGCTTGGTGGGAGTAAAGCTCCTCTGGCTCGCGCAGGGGGTGGTGGTCCCCTTGGGTCCAGATGCGGTCCCCGCGAGCCCCCCCTCGGTGGAATTCTGTGTCGTTCGGGTGTAATGCCCGAGGTCCGGCACCCCCCCCTTCCGATGAGTTGTTAATTTAACCGTGGCCGGGCTGTCTCCGGCCTGCCTGCTATCTGTGGCTGTCATGTGTTAACTCCAGTCAAGGTCCCCTTTCCTCCCCTGTCGGTCACCTTTGCTTCGTCATTGAGGCATGTGGAGAAAGAGAGAGAAAGAGTTAGAGAGAGTGAGAGAAAAAGAGGAAGAAGAGAGGAGGGAGAAAAAAAAAAAAAGGAAGAAGGAGGGGGGGGAAGGGAGGGGGTCCCGCGCGGCCGCAATCCAGCCTCCTCCCACGCTACTCCGCCTCCTCATCTGGCCTCAGACGGTCCGCCCTCGGCCGCCCCCACCTCCGGTCCGAGCTGTAGGAGATCCACGGTGTCCACAGGCGAGTGCAGCGGTCTTGCGTGCCCCTGAGTTCTGCCGTAAGAATTTCCATGTTATAAAGTTCATCGACTTTTTCTATCCACTGAGTAATGTTTGGGACAACTGGCGATTTCCATCTGGCGGGGATGAGGCTTTTGGCTGCGTTGAGAAAGTGTCTGATAAGGGTTTTCTTGTAACGCCCCAGAGGTATCTGAGTGTGGTTTAAAAGCATAGGGAGGGGCTCCATGGGGATGTCCTCCCCCAGGATGTCCACCACTTTGTCATGGATCTGTTGCCAGAAGGGGGCTATCCGAGGGCAAGACCACCACAGGTGTAATGCCGTCCCTTCGGCGATGTCACATCTCCAACACTTGTTGTCGGGGGTGACCCCCATGGCATGGAGTCGTGCGGGGGTCCGGTACCAGTGCGTCAATAGTTTATAATTAAGTTCCTGCATTTTAGAACTAAGTATCCCCTGGTGGGACAGGACGTGTATTTGCTCCCATTGTGGTTCCGTTAAGGTGACACCTGTGGCTTGTTCCCACTTTGAGTGGAAGTGTGCCGGGGGACCCGCATCGGCACCCAGGAGCATGGCATATAGGGTCGATATCCCGCGTGTCGGGTGCGATCCCCCTTCACATAGCGTTTCAAAGTGTGTGAGGTCTCGGTGGATCAGGTGTTTCCCCTGAAGTGTGGCATAGTACCGGCGTATCTGGTGGTACCTAAATCGTAAGATCCCTGTCTCCCTACTCTGGCCCAGCATGTCTTCCAGCGGCCTTAGGGCTTTATTAGCACACCATGCCCGAAGGTATTGTTTCGTCCCCTCCCCCAGTCCCTCCATATCCCCCTGTGTCAGGCCTCCCGCCAGGTCTGGGTTGTGTATCACAGGTGTCAGGGGGGCCGGGTTCGTGGTGAGCTGCAGCTTGAATCGGATGGTTGTCCATGTTCTCAGTGTCGCGCCTATGAATGGGTGGTTCCGCAGGTCGGGTTTTGTATCCATACCATCGATGGAATACGCCCCCTGGCCTGAAGCCGCTCCATATGGACCCATTGTTTGTCCGAGTCCAGGACATGCCATTCTATAATTCGTAAGAGGTGTGTCGCCTGGTAGTAACCGAGTAGGGACGGTAGGGCTGTTCCACCCCGATGTCTCGGGAGTATCAGTTGTGTCTTTCTTACCCTCGGCGGTCCCTTCGCCCAGACGAATCGCAGTATAGCCGAGCCCAAGGTGTTGAAGTATGTTCGCGGGATCGTGATCGGAATGGCCTGGAAAAGATACAGCAAGCGTGGCAACAGATTCATCTTTATTGTGTTGATCCTCCCAAACCACGACACGCATAGGCGTCCCCATCTGAGCAAGTCCGCACGGAGCGTTTGGAGAATAGGGAGAAAGTTTTCTTGATAGAGTTTCGTCAGGTCTCTAGTTAACCAGATCCCGAGATATTTTATGCGCTGGTGGCACCATTTAAAGGGGAACTCTCCTGTCAGCCGTTCGACCAACTCGGGGGGTATAGAGATGGGGAGGGCCTCTGACTTGTCCGCGTTCAATTTGAAGTTAGAGATCCGTCCGAACCGCTCAAAGGCCGCCAACAGGTTGGGCAAGGTGATCAAGGGGTTGCTCACGAAGAAAAGGAGGTCGTCCGCGTAGGCCGCCACCTTGTGCGTGCCGTCCCCCA
Source organism: Pelobates cultripes (assembly GCA_933207985.1). Classification (NCBI taxonomy): domain Eukaryota; kingdom Metazoa; phylum Chordata; class Amphibia; order Anura; family Pelobatidae; genus Pelobates; species Pelobates cultripes. The sequence continues at coordinate 10,567,766 of OW240921.1, forward strand.
GGGTGACCCCCGCAATGCCCCCGTCCCGTCTGACCGCCTCAAGAAATGGCTCCAGAGAGAGGGCAAACAGGAGGGGGGAAAGCGGACATCCCTGGCGCGTCCCGTTACGTATCCGAATCGGTGTGGACAGGACCCCATTAATGCGTAGTTGAGCAGTCGGTTCCGCATATAGCGCGGAGATCCACTGCAGTATATTCGGTCCGAACCCCATTGCCTTGAGCGTTTCAAGGAGGTATCGCCAGTCCACCCGGTCGAAGGCCTTCTCCGCGTCAGTGGAGAGGAGCAGGCCCCCGACCGGCGAGCTCCGTTGCATGTGCATGATGTTTAGCGCTCTGATTGTATTATCTTTGGCTTCTCGACCGGGTATGAATCCGGTCTGGTCCGGGTGGATCAAGGATGGGACTATGCGGCCCACGCGCGCCGCCAGGACCTTCGTAAACAGCTTGAGGTCTGCGTTTAGTAGAGAAATGGGTCTGTAGCTCGCACAGGCCGCTGGGTCTCTACCCTCTTTCGGGATAACCGCGATCGTTGCCAGTAGGGTGTCCCCCGGTAGGCGTGCCCCCTCAAGGAGAGAGTTCATGCCCGCCAGCAATTCTGGTAGGAGGACATCCCTGAAGGCCTTGAGGTATCTGGCGGGGAGGCCGTCCGGTCCCGGGGCTTTGTTAAGTTGTGTGTTCTTCAGGGCTGCCGTCAGTTCCTCGATCGTAATGGGGGCATCAAGGTCTTCCCTTTGTTCTTGCGTGAGAGTCCGGTGTACGTGGTTTTCCAGGTACTCCCTCGTCAGTCTCGCCGTCCATTCCCGGCCCGCGCTTGTCTCATCTTTCTGGATATCGTATAGGCCGGTGTAGAAGTTCCGGAATTCCTCGACTATTTTGTCCGGTACCTGCGTGAGGGCGCCGCTCTTTGTCCGCAGCTTAGTGATCTGGTTCACGCGGCGTTGTTGTCTCAGCATTCTGGCTACGACCGCATTTGTTGGAGTGTTCATAGTAATAGCGATGGGCTTTTTTCATCGTATAGGCGAGGTTTTTCGTGAGCAGATGTTGTAGGTCTCGGCGGGCCTCTCGGAGCGCATGGTACGCCTCTTCTGTCGGTGCGGCTTTGTGGTCTTGTTCTAAGCTGGCGACTTTCGTATATAGCTCTTGTAGCTGCCTACTGTGTTCTTTCTTCCGCGTTGTACATACCTTGATGAAATGTCCCCGAATGACGCACTTATGGGCCTCCCACCGAATCATTGGGGAGGTGTCAGACGGATCATTCTCATTGAAGTAATGACGGAGCGCTGTCGTAGCGTCCGCTATGGTGACCGGGTCGCTAAGTAGTTGTTCATTCAGTTTCCATTGGCGTCTTGTGGGTTTATGCAGTGGCGAGGTCAGCTGGGCCAGTACCGGTGAGTGGTCCGACCATGCGTCCAGTAGGATTTCACATTTTTGTAATAGATTCAGGTATTCTTGTGCAATAAAGACATAGTCTAAGCGGCTGTAGCCGCGGTGCACCGGGGAGAAGTATGTGAAATCCTTGGCCTCTGGGTGCATGACTCTCCAGCAATCCGCAAGGCCCGCCGTTCTGAGTGCCAATTGTGCCGCTTCGATGCTTGCGTCCGGCAGCGAGCAGCGTCCCCGGGAGGTGTCCGTCCGCGGATCCAATGGTATGTTGAGGTCCCCGGTTAGAATTAGGAGCCCCTCCCTGAAGTGTTCCAGCGATTTTAGGGTTCTGGTGAGAAAACTGTGTTGTCGGGTGTTGGGCGCATATATGGAGGCAAAGGTGTAGCGCCTGTCTGCAATGGAGCCCTTGAGGAAGATGTAGCGTCCCAGTGGGTCGGCCTTGACCTCCGCACACACAAAGGGGACATGCGCGGCGAAGAGAATGGCCACTCCTGCCTTCTTGGCTTCCCTATGGTTAGCAAAATATCCAGTGGGGAACCGTCGGTCTCGGAGGGCCGGTCCCGTCTGTCCGCGGAAGTGTGTCTCCTGGATGAAGGCCACAGAGATTCTATTGGACCAAAGTGCCCGTAGTAAATGTGATCTCCGTTCTGGCAGGTTCAGGCCCCGGACGTTGTTGGACCAGATGCGCAGAGGCGCCGGGGCGAACCCCTCTCGGCCCCGGGAGGTCATGAGAGCTGGTGCCGCCGCGCAGGGGCGGGCGGCGAGGTGTCAGGGGCAGGAGAAAAGAGAAAAAGAAGGAGGGAGAGAGAGAAAAAAAAAAAAAAAAAAAGAAGTGGTCGTAGATAGAGGGTCGTCAGTAGACCTGTTATAGAATAACAGAGTTAAACAAGGTGAGAACTATGTACAGTGTCAGACTCAGCTGTCTAGGTCGGTGAGTCAGTAAGGGGTGGACTGTCCCACGTAAATATGTCCCCCCTTGTCGCTCCCCCCTAGTGTGTTATACAGTGTGTCTGTGGGTACGTGAGCGTCCGCAGGCGCAGGACTGTGAAGGTGGGTCTAAGAGTCGTCACTGTCAGCTCCCCCTTAGCCCGTGCTGTCCCGCAGTAGTCCTCCTCTTTCCGGAGGCTATACCTCGGTGCCTGGTCATGCCCCTGTCCCATCCCCCAGGTGGACCCCCCCCCCCAGGGTGGCAGTGCAAGTGATCTCCGCGTATCGCGGCTGCCGTTTCCAGCGTACCCTGGCCGCCCAGCTACTCAAGCAGACCCTATGCCCCTCTCGCCTCTGGCAGGTTTTACTCGTTGGGCATCCCGCCCACCCCCCCCCCATCCCTGTGACCCCAGGCCACCGCTCCGGTGCGGGCTAAAGGCCCTTCTCCCCCTGTCTCTTTGCTTTCCTTCCCCGTCTCGCCCCTGGCTCGGGGTGTGTGCTCTATGGGCCGGTGTTGAGTGGGCTCGGTAGTGCAGGGGCCATTCCTCCTCTCCTCCCCGTGGAGGACATTTACTCGTCTCCCTCACGTCTCGCATGGGTGCAGTGGGGAGCTGCGGGGCTTCCCGCCTCCCCTCCAACCCAGCATGGGGGGGCAGGTTGCTAAGTGTCCCGAGAGAAATGCAGGTCCGCTCCGTGCTCTCCCCTCCCCCCACCTCGTAGCCATCAGTCCCCCAGGACCTTGCCCATGTCCTCCCCCACTTCCAGGGTGCAGTCCCCGATTCCCTCCCCCAATGCCCTCCCAAAGCCCAGTGAGCCCCCTACGACTCCTTGAGCCTAAACTTTACCAGTGTAGCAAGTCCAGGGGCAATATGGCGGGCCAGTCCCAACTCCAGAAGCGGCATTCCGGGCCCCGGCAGGGGAAGAAGCGACATCCCATGTCCATGAACTCCCTTTCAGGTCGGGGTGAGCCGCGACTTGTGAGGTGCCTACGCCTCCCACCCCACCTGGCTAACCTACTCCCTCTATGGGCAGGCGCAGACCCGTATCCCGGCTCCCCCCCAGTACCTTGCGGCCCGGCTGAAGCCAGGCCGCGAGTGCTCCTCTCCTCACTCCTCCACGCCTCTCGGGCCTCCCAGCATCCTCTGGGCCCGCTCCCTTCTCCTCGGGGGCGACGGTGGGCGCCCGTCCTCCGCCACTTCGTGCAGCTGTGCGAGCGGGGTCTCCAGAAGCCAATTCCTGATGCGGATAGGTGGTAGGCGCAAGGCTCTTAAGGCTCGGGGCACATCTTCTGGCCAGCGCACTTGGATCCAGGCATTCCCCTGCCTAATCTGGAGGCTGAAGGGGAATCCCCACCGGTAGGCTATTCCCTTCTCCCGCAGGGTCGTCGTTAAGGGCCTGAGAGCCCGTCTGGCGTCCAGGGTGAGGCCGGACAGGTCTTGGTATAGGGCCACGCTTGCTCCCCGGAAGGGTATATCCGCCATTCCTCGGGCAGCCGTCATGAGGCGTTCCTTAAGGCTGTAGTCATGGAGGCAGCACAGGACGTCTCGTGGCCTGCCATCAGGCCTCTGCGGCCCCAGGGACCTATGTGCCCGGTCCAGCTTGATCACCGCCGGGCATTCCTCTCCAAGAATCTGCCGGAAAAGGGCCTGCAGCGTGTCTTGTAGTGGCGCTGTGTCCGGTTCGGGTAGCCCCCGAATCCGGATATTTTGGCGTCTGCTGCGGTTCTCTAAATCTTCAACTTGGCGCCGAAGGGAGAGGAGCATGTTCCCCTGGCGCGTGGTAGCGAGTTCAGCCGCTTGGTGCTGCGCGCGGCTCGCTTGGGCCTCCGTTTCCAGTGCCTCCACTCTTACTTCCACTGATGAAAGATCCTTCCTCAGGGCTGCAACTTCCTCTTTGACGGCTGCCCGAAGTTCTCTCAGTAGCCCCCCTGTATCTGCCTTGGTGAGCATCTGTGCGGAGATCATTGCCAGCTCCTGTTTAATCAGAGCGAGTGTGTCATCCTGCGTGCCGTCCAGGGTGGGCTCTCCCGCGCTTTCACTGCCTGGGGAGCCGGGCGCCATGTTGTCAGGCGGTCGGCTGCAGCTTAGTGTGCTTGGAGTGCACACGAACTCATCAAGCGTCCCGGTCGGGCGGTGCGGGGTACCCCCCAGGGTGTGGGGCTTCTTGTTCCGGACCATGTTTGTCGGGGTAAGTGCCGGTTTTCGCGTGTTTTAGGGGCCAGGGGGAGCGGAGCTCAGGAATTAGGCGTCCTGTCGCATGCTCGGCTCGGCCACGCCCCCTAACGATTTCTATAGTAAATTATATAACATTCCTCAAACTACGACAGAGGAAGACATAAAAAAATATTTGGAAAAAATAAACAATTTTAAATTAACAGAATTACAAAGTGAAGCAATAAATAAAGATATAACTATAGATGAAATAATGAAAGCTATAAATAATTTGGAGGAGTATAAAACCCCAGGTCCAGATGGATTTAGTAATTTATTCTATAAAATATTCAAAGAATCAATTTGCCCTTATATGACTAGTGCCTTTAACAGTGCGGCTAAAAGAGGATCTCTTCCAACAGAGATGTTAAAAGCTAACATTCTACCAATTTTAAAACAAAACAAAAACCCTACTGATGTTAAAAATTACCGTCCAATATCTTTGATAGATGTTGACACTAAATTATATGCTTCAGTGTTGGCCGCTAGACTTAAAAAACTTTTACCACTGATCATACATCAAGATCAAGTAGGTTATGTTCCCGGCAGAAACTCTTATACAAGTATTAGGAAAATTGTCAACATCTTAGATGACGCTAATAGAAAAAGAGTTCCAGTTTTGGCTCTGTCGATTGATGCTGAAAAAGCATTCGACAGAGTCAACTGGATTTATTTGGATGCGGTATTGTCACACTATGGGTTTGATGGTTGGATTAAGAAAGCCATCATGGCCCTTTATGCAAATCCATCAGCACGTACTAAAGGACCAAATATCATAGCCCCATGGTTCCAACTGAAAAATGGCACACGACAGGGATGTCCACTCTCACCGTTATTATACTTGCTTTCTATTGAACCATTAGCCGAAAATATTAGAAACAATAAAAAAATCTATGGCTATAAAACATTAGATGTAGAACAGAAATTAAGTCTATATGCTGATGACATCTTAATTACCATAACAAAACCGGAAATTTCATTAGATTTTTTAATGTCAGAAATTGACAACTATAGTAAAATATCTAATTATAAATTAAATATAAATAAATCTATGATTCTGGATATTAATTTGGATGAACAAATGAAAAATAAGATTAAAGATAGATATAATTTTTTATGGGTCGAAAATAATATGGATTATTTGGGAGTTAAACTGACTAGAGATGTAAATAGAATAATGGAAATTAATTTCTTGGATTTATTGCAAAATCTTAACAAATGGTTGAAAAACCGAAGAAATTTAGAAATATATCTTTCTGGGGAAGGATTAATGTAGTGAATTCATACGTCATTCCAAAATGGAACTATTTGTTCCAAATGTTGCCATTAAGTATTTCTGACCAGTGGTTGCAATTAATACAGAAAAGTTTCACTCAGTATATTTGGAAAGGCAAAAAACCTAGACTGAGTCAGTCAACACTAACACAAAAACTGAATAAAGGAGGACTGGCTTATCCTTTAATATCAAATAATTATAGGGCAGCGATAATTTTACATATATACAGGATGCAAGTAGAAGAAAACAAAAACGAAAGTTGGTATAAAACAGAACTTACTGCAGGAGGAACCCCCAGTTTGGATTGTTTAATTTGGAACACTACCAAACTTTTTCAAAAAAAAGATTATCCTAGTTTAACATTAACACATTTAATGAAGAGTTGGCTTAAAATTAAAAAAAACCTAAAAATAGAAAACAAAATTCCAACTTATTTAAGTTTAGATTTTGTAGAACATCAAGTTGCAGATATAAATTTAAAAAACTGGAATCAAGCAGGAATTTTGCGACTGTCTCAACTACTTGTAAAAGAAAAAATTAAAACCTTTGCTCAATTAACACAGGAATATAACTTACCATCAAAAGAGTTGTTTAACTATTTAAGACTTAAAAGCTTTTTGATAACACATCTAATTGTATCAAACACTAATTTGAATAATGGGCTAAATATACTCTTTAATACAGATAAGATAAATAAACCACTCTCAAAAGCTTTGGTATTAAGCAAAATGTGCAATAAAGCAAAAATTCCAACAGCTATAACCGCCTGGAAAGAAGAATTAAATATGGATATAAATATTAGGCATTGGGGTTTCTCATTGACAGAAGCTTCGAAGTATATACACTCGTTAAATCTATTAGAAACTCATTTTAAAGTCCTAAACAGATGGTACTTAGTACCAGACAAATTGAACAAAATGTACTCTTCAGCAAACCATCTATGTTGGAGATGTGGTATAAACACAGGTACTTTTAAGCATATTTGGTGGGAGTGTAGCAAACTGAACAATTTGTGGTTTAATATACAAAAGTTTGTATCCGTAGACTTGAACCTTGAGTTGAGGCTCTCTCCGGAGACTGTTTTGCTTCATCTAAACTGGCCAGTAATGACAAAGGATTTGAAAATTATTCTTATCCATCTTTTTTTAGCAGCAAAAATAGTGATTGCAAGAAGATGGAAAAATGATAGAGAAGTTCCTTGGGATCAAGTCAAAGCCCAGCTTAAGTCTCAAGTAAAAATGGAAGTGTTATTGAGCAAACAAAAATTAAGCAGGAAAACAACAATGTGGTTGAAATGTTGGGAGAAGATTGATAAATAGAGGGGGAAGGTGAATAATGAGGCTGACTGTTAATGCTTTGGACAATATAACATAATATATATTATGAGACAAATATATATTTTTTTCTCGATGAGTTTCTTCCCTTCTCTCTTGCTGCACTGTCTTGTCTTGTTTAGGTAGATGTGTAAGTCTAAAGTATTGTTCGTTTTTAGCTAACCGAAATGTATAAGGAAACATCTTATGGATGAACATTTTAAATAGGAAATTGTTTCTTTATCATTTGTATGTAACTGTAGTATTGTATTGTCTTTGTTTATGGATAAAAAAAGGGGGGAAACCCTTTAAATAAAGATTATAATAATAAAAAAAAAAAAGGCAGAAATTTCCCTGAGCACCTGCCTTGCAAAGATTTCTCAATGAGCTGTATTGGGAAGTCTGTAACTGGAGAGACACAGATTGAAAGGATTATTTACTGTAGAGAAAACTAAAGTATGTGTGTATGACCTGGACAGCCCCACAAATATACGATCAGCATAAATATAAAATAAAATGCAATATTCTTTTGTATCTGACCTTCCTTCTCTTTAAGCACGTGGTGTTTGATTTTTTCAGCTCTCTCCATGTAGTCTGTTACCTTTTGCCTGTAATGTGCTCTTTTTGCATCATCTTTAGTGGCTAAGGGAAAAAAGATCAAAGTGATCAATACATCAGTTAAGAGAATTGTGAAGTGATAAAGTAATATACTACTATTCGGCAATTTAATTAGTCCCTCCAGTCAGTATTACACCATTTTCAAGCAGTTTAAAACTGAACTAGCAACCTTGGCCATCCAAAGCCTAACCAATACAGGAGATATGGTCAATGCAGATATTACACACTTCCTTAGTTGTCTTTGGAACAAAATACATGTTACTGTTTAATGTTACGTACACATGGCTCAGTCCATCTGCAATTTAGAATTTGTGCATTTTTTAATTGATGATTGTTCCACATGTAATAACAATGAGTAGCCTTTACATGCACATTTTTTAAAACTTCAATGCTATATTTTAAAATATTTAAAGAAATAATATAGCCTTAGGAATACAAACATGCATTCCTAGTTTTCTAGGGTCCTAGTAAGTTAAATTAAGGACATGTCCACTCCATGAACTAAAATATGAGATTAACCTACTTTTGTTCTTCCAGCATGCCTGATTTCTTGCCGCCATCCTGTCTGAGACAATTAAGCATTTGAAGGCTAGTGCGCTGCGTGCAAATCACAGCACTGCACCAATCCGCATCTTCGCATAGAGAAGCCCTGACTCAATGCACCTCTATGGAAAGTATTTAGTGTCTATTTGCAGAGCATCCAGAAAGACCTCTAGATGTAGCATTAGGCAGCAGTGTAAACACTGCCTTTTCTTTGCATGAACAGACTGTTTTCCCCAGAGCCACTATATTAAGTTGTAGTTGTTTTGGTGTCTACAGTGTTCCCTTTAAATTATTGATTTTTTTTAAACGGTTAAGGATGTTCCTTCCCGCACCTTGGTAATCCACCTTCTTTCCTCTCCTAAAATTGCGTCATCAAAAAAACTAACCATTCATTGTAAACTATTCTAGTAACCTACTTTTTCCCCATACATGAAATACATCCTAACTCCCTCTAGAATGTAAGCTCGTTTGAGTGTGGCCCCCTGCACCTTCTGTTCTTGGGTGTCCAACTTGTCTTGTAACAAATACTTGACTATTAGTCCAATTATTGTACTCCTAAATTGGCTTCATTAAGATAAAGTTGTTTGGGTGCTTAAATTATCCATCTAAGACCAAAATTAATTTCAATTTAAATGAAAAATGTGTATGTAATTAATTGATAACACACTGTCATTTGTGAAACTATGAATGATGTACTCTGCACTTCCACATGTTTTTGTCCCTTCACTGACCCTTTAAAACCTGTATTAGCAAGTCGATGCCCTCCTGGTAGCACACAAGACTCTCCTGATACCGGCCACTGGTGTCCAATTCTACAGCTCTCCTTAGCACTCCAGATGCAGAGTTCTCAACCCCAAACACAGAAGACATGGCAGATCTCAGGATCCCTCTAGAAGCAGTCCTCAGGCAGCGCTCTCCAATAACACAGCTTTTTGCCTGAAAAATAAACATTTTTGAGAGAGAGAACTGAGGATTAAAATAGATCTTTTAGGTTTTTCCAGGTAACACGCAATGCTTTAAAGACTCAAGAATGCAGTAACAAGACATCAAATAAAAAAAATTATATTTTTTAATATAACATGGATGCAAAAAAAAAACAACCAATTAAATACTATCCATTATCTGTGGCCATTTTATCACAATCATGTACAGTTGATTCTAGTGTTTCAGTTTTTGGAAGTCTAAATTATGAAAATGTTCATACTGGAAACTGTATTTACAGAATGTCTGTCAGCATAAAAGGCTAACCAGCTGTTATCTTATGAACAGGAAAATAATATAAATAGATATATAAAAATCCAATTTCTAGTTTAGCTAAAGAAAGATTCCAAGCATCACAACTACTACAGCACACAAATTAAATGAATGCTCTAAGTACCAAAACGCTTTATGAAGCAGTTTTGGTGTACAGATCATGCCCCTGCAGTCTTACTGCTAAATTCTCTGCCATTTAGGCTTCAGATCGCTTTGTTTATTTAGCCATAGCCACAATTTCCCTGGCTTAGTCTCACAAAACCACAAGGTAAATGGTGGTGTGTGTGTGTCAGGAGAGGTGCGGCTAGGGCTGCATAAACAAAGACGATTAATTCCACTACATCCGACAGAGTGCCAGGCGTCCCTGCTTAGAAGCTTCCATTAGCTCCCCTGAACATTATATTGCGCTTTAGTGGTTATGGTGCTTGGAGAGTTCCTGTAAGGGGGGCACAAATATCTACACCGACTGTAGTATACTCTAATGTTAGAAATACAGGTTTGTACTTCTAAAGTTAGAGTGCTGCTTTAACCCCTTAAGGACGGAGCAAAATGTACACGTTGTGAACGAAACAAAATGTAAACAAAACCTGGCATTTGCGCTACATGTCTGTTCAACCGTAATTCACCTCTTTCATATTAAATGCACCCACCCTTATTATATATAATTTTATTCAGCGGAAACAGGGCTTTCATTTAATATCAAATATTTAGCTATGAAACAAAATTTAATATGAAAAAAATGGGAGAATATAAGATTTATTTTTATTTTTTTTAGTTCTACATGACATTTTAACTCTCAATGTCATAATACTGTTTGCTTTTACTGCAATAAAATACACATATTTGTATTCAGCGATGTCTCACGTGTAAAACAGTACCCCCTATGTACAGGTTTTATAGCGTTTTGGGAAGTTACAGGGTCAAATATAGCACGTTACATTTGAAATTGAAATTCACCAGATTGGTTACATTGCCTTTGGGACTTTATAGTAGCCCAGGAATGAAATTTACACCCATAATGGCATACCATTTGCAATAGTAGACAACCCAAGGTATTGCAAATGGGGTATGTCCAGTCTTTTTTAGTAGCCATTTGGTCACAAACACTGGCCAAAGTTAGCGTTAGTATTTGTTTGTGTGTGAAAAATGCAAAAAACGCCAATTTTGGCCAGTGTTTGTGACTAAGTGGCTACTAAAAAAGACTGGACATACCCCGTTTGCAATACCTTGGGTTGTCTACTATTGCAAATGGTATGCCATCATAGGGGTAATTTTCATTCTTGGGCTACCATAGGGTCTCAAAGGCAACGTAACCAATCTGGCGAATTTTAATGTGAAAAAAATGAAACACAAGCCTTATATTTGATGCTGTAACTTTTGAAAACACCATAAAACCTGTACATGAGGGGTACTGTTGTACTCGGGAGACTTCGCTGAACACAAATATTTGTGTTTCAAAACAGTAAAAAGTATCGCAGGAATAATATCGTCCGTGTAAGTGCTGTTTGTGCGTGAAAAATGCAAAAAAGTCACTTTTACTGGCGATATCATCGTTGTAATACATTTTACTGTTTTGAAACACTAATATTTGTGTTCAGCAAAGTCCCCCGAATAGAACAGTACCCCCCATGTACAGGTTTTATGGAGTCTTGGAAAGTTATAGGGTTAAATATAGTGCTAGCAAATTAAATTCCCTTTACTTTCGGCATGGGTTGTCAGGCAGGTCCCGCTAATTGTAATTAATTAAGATACCCAATTATATAAAATTATTACATAAATATATATGTAGAATTAATATATGTATATATATATATACGTATGTGAATATATATGTATATATATATAATTTTTTTAAAATATTTTTATTTATATATATAGGTAGGTATATATATATATATATATATATATATATATATATATATATATATATATATATATATATATATATATATATATATATATATATATAGTGATATATACGTATATATTTATGAAGAAAGTCCCAAACGAGGACTGAAACGTCGAAACAGCTTTTTTAAACACATGGATTAATAAATTTCATTTTTTAATCAAACTTTTGGAAATCCGTGAGTGCTGATCACTTTCTATTGGTATATATATTTATGTATATAGATATATATATTATTTCGTTCTACATGTATTTTGATATAAATATATATATATATTAATATCACAATACAGTTAGAACGAAATAACACACATCTATATATTTTTAATTATTGATTTTATTTAACGTATTTACATATTAAATTTTTTTATATTATATATAAATATATATATATAACAATAATTATATATATATTTAATCAGTATCAGTCTACATGTAATTTGATATTAATATATATATATAATTATATATATATATTAATAGTAAAATACACCTAGACAGTGTTATGTATATATATATATATATATATATATATATATATATATATATATATATATATATACACACACGTACACTGTCTAGGTGTATTTTACTATTAATATATATATAATTATATATATATTAATATCAAATTACATGTAGACTGATACTGATTAAATATATATATAATTATTGTTATATATATATTTATATATAATATAAAAAAATTTAATATGTATATATATGATCTAAGTATAGATTATTTTTTTTTTACACTTTTAACTTTTATTTAATTTTATTTACAGCCAGCAGGGGGATCACCTGTCATTACAGGCAGCACCCCTGCTGGCAATGCTGCAGCCAGCTATCCCGGCCATGTGACTGTGAGGTCCTCGCAAGGACCTCACTCTCACATGGCCAGGGGGGCTTCCAGGGGGATGGACGTGCTGCGGGGTGCTCCCTGGGAGTCCCGACCGCCGGCGACCGGGTAAGTAAGAAAAGACCGGAGGGCGTACTATTACGCCCGGCGGCCTTTAGAGCCGCCTAAAATAGGGCGTAATAGTACGCCCTCCGGTCTTAAGGGGTTAAAATATACATTCTCTATTAACTAAGCATGAACAATATTACAATGGAATGGTATTACCTATAAAATGTTATGGCAATAACAGCACTGTATGTATGATGAATGAGCTAGAGTTTCCCAGATGGCAACTATTTTTTATTTTATTATAGGTATTTATATAGCGCCAGCTTATTCCGCAGCGCTTTACCATAAGGGGGGAATTTACCAAATGAGACAATAACAAAATGTAACAGGAACAATAGGTAGTTGAGGACCCTGCTCAAACGAGCTGACAGTCTAGAGGAGGTGGGGTATAAAAACACCATAGGAAGAGCATTGAGGTAGACAGCAAATAGACATGGTGGGAAAGTAGCAGAACTGAAGGTGAGTGTGGACAGTGGCCCTTTAAGAGAGAGCAAGAGCGGAGAGACCAAGAACCAGTGAAGAAATGTAAGAGGGGCCAGAGTTGGTTGGAGCTTTATAGGTAAGGGTTAGTATTTTAAATTGACACCTGTAGGGTACAGGAAGCCAGTGTAAGGATCGACAGAGGGGTGAGGTGTGAGAGGAGCAACAGGAGAGAAAGATCAGCAGCATTCATCACAGATTGTAGGGGGGTAGTACGGCTTCTGGGGCGATGAAGTAGGAGAGAATTACAGTAATCCATGTGAAAAATTATTAGAGCATGAACAAGCTCCTTGGTAACATCTTGCGTAAGAAAGGTAGCGGCCAATGTTTTTAAGCTGGAATATACAGGTTTTAGCAACAGATTGGACATGAGGCACACAGGTGAGGCCAGGATCAAAAATGACACAAAGATAGCGAGCTTGAAAGGATTG
>OW240921.1:10581175-10596138 GCA_933207985.1 Pelobates cultripes
CACAATAAATTACAATATTTAATACATTTAGTGGCAATGTCTAAAGCCCTAATCCAGTCCCACCACAAGTACCAATCACCCTGAGTTAATGCCACAGGCACCCATGCTACCAGATGAGTTTTGTTAGTACGAACACCACTCAAAGAGTCCCTGACTGGTGAAAGGAAGCCAGTTATAGGATAAGAAAGTTAATTTAGTTAATGTGCATGCTTTACAGATCAATATTTGCACTACGGACAACCGTATCAATAAACATATGAAACTAGGTGCACAAAGAGAATTAAGAACAGAAACCAAACTGTGGCAAAGTGTTAGCCAAGAAGGTAATTCTATCCTGCAGAGAATGTGGATTTTGAACTAGATTGCGGATAGAGTATTACAGTTACATGTTCTGCTTTGTACAGACTCCAGATTTCTTTCACAACTGTATATCTGAGATGCAGACATTCCTTCCCCAATGGACCTCCTGCTAGTTTTACTATCCGGAGCAGCTGGCTGTGATAATGAAGGTTAGCCTGATAATGTTGAGAATGTCTACAAGTTTTGTAGGTTTATAAAAACGACTTTTGGATTCAACTGAAAAAATATAACACCAAACAGTATGAAAGTGAGGAGCGAATTTATATTAAATAATGAATTTCCATCACAATTATTTACATAAAATAAACCGAGAACTCAAACAACCTATAAAAACATGATAATGATAAATCTATATTTAAATGTTTGGTTTGTATGTGGACATTCTCTGTTCAGACTCAAGCAATTGTTAACAGCAGAATGTGTAATGCCCTTTATCATTCTAAAAACAGAAAACTTCTGTAATTCCACATAATCGAATCATGCAACATGAGGCAAATAAGCAAGGAGTGCAGAAAGAGAGAGAGCAGAAAGAGTGCAGGAAGTGGTCAGAGGAGAATGGTTGTCTTGTCCCCACCTTCCCAATCTGTGATGGGTATGGACGGCACTGCAGAATAAGCATCTCCAAAATCATAATCTATAGAGACCAGGGACAAAACAGCTCGTTAGAATGAAGCTAGGGGTGGCTGAGCACCCGTCTAGGGGACCTAATACATCACGCCACTGGGTGGCTGCAACTTCTAGGCCAAAGCAATGTCACAGGAGAAACATAAAAAAAAATTGGTTCAGAAACAAAATTAAGGACGAAGGGAGAATGACAGCAAGTTACCAGATACATTACATATCTCTAAAAATGTCTGTACCAGGATATATGACGATGGCAGATCAGATATTTCACAGACCCCCCTTACCCACATCGATCCAGTTTATTGTTAGGAATCGCTTCCCAGTCAATACTGGCAGAGGAGCATGGGGTACAATATCAGTATTTAATGCTTGCTTGTGACCCTAGTACAATTACCAAAAAGGAAATACAGGTACATACAGCGTTCTTCCATACCCTCACTGGACGGAGCAATGGCGCTGTCATCCCACTCCAAGTTGGCAGAATTGATAGAGTTGAATGAGTTGAGTGACAGGCTGTCTGAACCAAGCATGGAGCTGGGCAGCCGATCCTCAAAATCCAGGAGATAATGCGGTTTGTAGTAATCGGGCATGTAAGGGGCGAGATCCAGGTATGGCACGTCCTGAAAAAAAGATTCAAAGGGCAAGACGTCTAAATGTGCTGCTTGAATCGCCCCATATACGCCATCAGACATCAGACATCTGCACTGTACCCCACACCCCATGTACATTATCCCAATATGGATGGGGTTAAAATTCTACATGTTAGCAATAGTTAACCCTTCCCAATCCTATTCAGCAAACGCACCAGCTCCAGGTCAAATCTTATAAATTCCAGTCCTGAGACCAGTGTGAGGAAGAGGGTGAGATGGTCATGGCTGCAGACCAGGGCATTCCTGGGAGAAAGAGAGAATGTTCTATCAAAGCAGGAAGAGAATGATCAGGTTCAGGACAGAAATATCACTTCATCACAACTTACTTGTAGTAATATTTCTCCAGGAGACTTTGATTCTCATGGAATAACCGCAGGTAACTCTCTAAAGAATTCTCGTTCAACGCCAAGTATAACCAGGCCCGGCCTGTCCAGTACAGAGACAGAGGAGAATGGAAAGGAATACATAAGATGGGGAAAGAGTTATCCATAGAGAAGCAATACAGCTTTCTAGTGTTACATTCATACTCGTTACACAGGCAGTCAGCACTCACTGACACAGTACTCGTTACACAGGCAGTCAGCACTCACTGACACAGTACTCGTTACACAGGCAGTCAGCACTCACTGACACAGTACTCGTTACTCAGGCAGTCAGCACTCACTGACACAGTACTCGTTACACAGGCAGTCAGCACTCACTGACACAGTACTCGTTACTCAGGCAGTCAGCACTCACTGACACAGTACTCGTTACACAGGCAGTCAGCACTCACTGACACAGTACTCGTTACACAGGCAGTCAGCACTCACTGACACAGTACTCGTTAAAAACTTCTGAAGAAGCCCAAACCCGGGCGAAATGCATTAAGTTGATGAGAGAGGCTGGAAGCTGACTTTTATACATAGATTTTATTCTATTTTTTTTTTTTTTATTAAAGGACCACTCTAGGCACACAGACCACTTCAGCTTAATGAAGTGGTCTGGGTGCCAGGTCCAGCTAGGGTTAACCCATTTTTTTTTTAATAAATATAGCAGTTTCAGAGAAACTGCTATGTTTATAAATGGGTTAATCCAGCTCTCAAATCCTCTAGTGGCTGTCTCATTGACAGCTGCTAGAGGCGCTTGCGTGATTCTCACTGTGAAAATCACAGTGAGAACACGCAAGCGTCCATAGGAAAGCATTGTAAATGCTTTCCTATGAGACCGGCTGAATACGCACGCAGCTCTTGCCGCGCGTGCGCATTCAGCCGAAAGGAAGGAGGGGAGGAGGATCAGAGGCGGAGAGCTCCCCGTCCGGCGCTGGAGAAAGGTAAGTTTTAACCCCTTTCCTCTCCCCAGAGCCCGGCGGGAGGGGGTCCCTGAGGGTGGGGGCACCCCCGGGCACTATAGTGCCAGGAAAACGAGTATGTTTTCCTGGCACTATAGTGGTCCTTTAAATAAAGTTAAACTTTTTCCTACTCCCTCTGGTTTCCTACCTGTTCCTGGTGCACTTTGCATCCTGCTATATCCCTTGGTGGGGATCATACATCCACAAGCTATCAACACCAGAGCAAGTCATTGCTCTGGAATCTGTAAGTAGGATACTTACCTTTCTTTTATTACAAGCATTTAGTACATACTGTACCATTGGATTTTATTTGTGTTTTTGTTTTTATACATATACACAGCTGTGGCAAATTGGATATTACATCCTACTATTATCCTTATACAGGGATTGTACCATCCAGGCGCTATACGGCAAAGCTCTTAGCAGCTCTACAAAGTGTGAGTTAGTCTTTTCAATAGTTCTCCTTTTATTGATTATATATTCCATTTACCTGATATATTGCACTATTAGGCAATCAGCACTCACTGACAGTACTCGTTATATAGGCAGTCCGCACTCACTCACTGACACAGTACTCGTTACACAGGCAGTCAGCACTCGCTTACACGGTACTCGTTACACAGGCAGTCAGCACTCGTTACACAGGCAATCAGCACTCACTGACACGGTACTCGTCATATAGGCAATCTGCACTCACTGACACGGTACTCGTCATATAGGCAATCTGCACTCACTGACACGGTACTCGTCATATAGGCAGTCCGCACTCACTGACACGGTACTCGTCATATAGGCAGTCCGCACTCACTGACACGGTACTCGTCATATAGGCACGCACTCACTGACACGGTACTCGTCATATAGGCAGTCCGCACTCACTGACAGTACTGAATACACAGGCAGTTGACACTCACTCACTGACATGGTACTCACTGCGGCCAAGGTGAGTAGCTACATGTTGCTGTTGCTCGATTTGTTTGACAGCTTCCCTACGAGTGAAATGAACGACGAGTACCCAGTACCCGGAGGAGATGTCCTGCAATCTGTAATTAGGATATGGTCAGATAGAATTATAATTCAAACCAAGGATGGTGACCACGTCAGTGCAGGCACAGACAAAAAAAAAACTACGTATCCTACACAAATAAAAACCAGTGTCAGTACAGACACAAAAACTCTCAAATCAATACAAGAAGGAAAAACTGTGAGCACAGGGACAATAACTGCAAATCCCGTGCAAGTAGTAAGCACTACTACAGGCAGCGACAGAGGTCTGAACAAAGAAGGTAAAATCCTAATACGAGACACTGTTTGCTCAGTGTACAGACATACTGCAAAATGCACAGAACTAATGGGATAATATCGGTTTTAGCTTTCTGTACATCCACCAACACACAGCAGGGGATGTGAACCTAATAATCACTGCTACAGACTAAACAAGGGAGGGGTTATAAGATTGGGAAAGGGCTGTTTATATCACATGATCTTATTTGGATCAATCAATACACAGACCATATTGCAGCCCCGGTGTCGAAATATTACAAAATCCCCCACACTAGATGTAATTGCAGAGCCATGAGATCAACAGTAAGCTGTAACAGTCTATGCGAAGGTCTCTAGCATCTAACGCCATTTACAAATGTCTCCCACATACAAGGACACTGCTTAACTCACCCGTACAACAATGCATGGTCGAGATGCTCGCACAGTCTCTGCAGCACCCTGTCATGGTTTCGGATTGCTGGGGTCTCATCTTCACAGGCAGCAAAGTAACTCTGTAGCTATAGAGAATGCGTAGATTAGATAAGTCACAGCATGGAATCATCTGGACAGTTACACACAAAGACATCCAACCCGGATGGCAGTTTTATAGTCATATCATTAGCAAAACAGTTTGACTGCTAACACTGGGGTGTGCCAGGGCTCTACTGGTACCATAACCACTACAGCACGCTGTAGTGGTTAAGGTGGTTAAAGTGTTCCTTTAATGCACAGTCATCCAGCCCAGGTAGCAGCAGCCATCATTTCCCTCTACCTTTAGTCACATGTAGGAAAAGAGAATCACAGCTCTTAGAAAAAGAATGAAGCATAATGTTCATGAGAGCACCTGATGTGGCTTTAATGACAAAACATAATCACCCATTGCATAAGCCTGCCACAGCGCCAATGTACCCTTTATATAAGTTTTCAAAACCACTCTATAGAAAATGAAAGTACGTCTGAGCTCAAACACTTCCCAAAAAGGAGCCTCTGCTCAATAAGGAGCGGATAGCAGCTGAGCAGTCACATGAGAGTACGACACAGTATGATAACACTAAGGCCTCCACTCCATTAGCAGACAGAAATCAGCCATTAAGTACACCCTGCCCTGGGCATGGTTTCAACAATTCTTTATGTGTTACATGTATAATAAATGGAGTTACTTTTCAATGTCTCTCATTTTCAGAATTTCCCAGGGATTTGAGACTGTCTCAGATCCTCACATAATCCAGGGCTGGCTGTGATCTCATAGCTTTCTATCGCAGAATTAACAAGCATGCGTTCATGTACAGCTCAATACGCATATTAACTTTAGATTTCATTGGGTGTACTACTATAAAATGTTTACGTATAGGCCCTATTCATGCAGTAGCAGGAGGAATGTCACAAAGGATCAGCCGTTAACTGCTAGTTTAAAAAGAATGGCTAGTTATCTGTGTCGGCAGAGCACTGTAACGACTCCAAAAATATTAGCAGTTTATTGAGCAGGTGCACACATTCTATGGAACGTGTTATTGTGGCTAAACTACATTTGCCATAAGCCATTAAAACCAAAAAACATTATAAAAATTAGATCACTATTGGCATAATGTGTCGATTTATTAACATTTACATTTTTCTCGTACCCATTCTGTACAGATGCACACACCCTATTTTTTAAAACAGATATCTGACAGACTACCACTTATTTGACTTTCTTTTGGATACAATAATTCACAGAAGAATATTCAACGGCAGAAAGCACATTTGTGCAGGAGCCATAGTAGATGGAATTCAGCTTGGGCAAGTGAACAGATGTTGGCAGCTTACTTATTGTACAATATATCTATGCCATTCTGTGCCATTAATTGGGACATTAACAGGCTAAATAAAGAGTGTCACAGCTTCTCACTCACTGCAGACAGATTTTAACTCAAATCAAAAACAAGGAAGTGCGTTCCCAGCAAGGCTTTATGTGTGTTTATCAAATCCTTCTTTAGGCCAAAATATTACTAGTAAATTTATAGCAAGCATCTTCAACCCCTCCCTGCTAGTTAGATTGCAAGCTTCCCTGAAGCAGAGTCAGTCTGAGCTGCAGACACACCAAAAATATAAAACAGGCTCTGCTGGTAACAGTCACAGCTGGAAGTAAAATAACAAGACTTGTTCTGATGTTGTCAAGATATTTATGCAGATAAACACATTACAGGATATACAACTAATTACATAGTTACATAGCTGAAAAGTGACACGAGTCCATCAAGTTCAGCCTTCCTCACAAATGTTTTTAATATGCTATAAAATAACCAATACAGGTTCTTTTGTAATGGTGCCAGGAGGAATCAGGCCACCTCTTACCTGAAGGGGTTTAATCTTCTGCTCAATATCCTAGAATTTAAACTGGAAGCTTCTGACCGGGAGCTGCTAGGCTTAGAGTAAAATATAGAGATAGTAGCCCACCCTTGAGAAGAGAGTGAAAAAATATTTACCCTTTTCACTCACTTTACCCAATGAGGTAAGTCTTCAAGTTACATAGTTACAAAGTTACATAGCTGAAAAGAGACTTGTGTCCATCAAGTTCAGCCTTCTTCACATATGTTTTTGCAGTTGATCCAAAAGAAGGCAAAAAACCTAGTATGAAGCGTTTCCAATTTTGCAACAAACTAGGAAAAAATTCCTTCTTGACCCCAAATAGCAGTCAGATATCTCCTTGGACCAAGCAGCTATTACCCAACTAATTAGAAATTATATCCCTGTGTGTTATGTTTTTGCAAGTATTTATCCAATTGCAGTTTAAACATCTGTATGGACTCTGACAAAACCACCTCTTCAGGCAGAGAATTCCATATCCTTATTGCTCTTACTGTAAAAAAACCTTTTCTTTGCCTTAGATGAAATCTCCTTTCTTCCAGCCTAAATGTGTGACCTTGTGTCCTATGTATAGCCCTGTTTATGAATAGATTTCCAGACAATGGTTTGTACTGGCCCCGAATATATTTGTATAAAGTTATCATATCCCCTCTCAGGCGCCGTTTTTCCAAACTAAAGAGATTTACATGTTTTAACCTTTCTTCGTAACTAAAATGCTCCATTCCTTTAATCAATTTTGTAGCTCGTCTCTGCACTTTTTCTAGTGCCATGATATCTTTCTTTAGAATAGGTGCCCAAAATTGCACAGCATATTCAAGGTGTGGTCTTACCAGCGATTTATAAAGAGGCAAAATTATATTTTCATCTCGAGAATTTATGCCCCTATTTATACATGACAAAACCTTACTGGCCTTAGCAACGGCAGATTGACATTGCATATTGCTGCCTAATTTGTTTAGGAGTAAAAAAATGTCATGACCTCCTTGCACCATAACAACTTTGTTGTGATGAAGTTATGTGCCAGGAGTGTCCCTTTATCTTCACTTTTATGCTAAACCTTTTAAAAGTGTACACACATGGAGAGAGGAACTTGTTTGTGATCTCTCCTATTAATCTCTATGCATGTTTAGGAAATATGCGGACTGTTCCAGGAAGGTTTTAAAATTCTCCTTCCTTAGTGCCAGCGGCAAACCTTTAAACTGGCTGTGCCCACTCTATTGTTTAACCCTGTGCGGATTTCCTAGTAGTCACTGTCACAGTGATTGCCTGGTGAGTGGGAGGCAAGTAACAAATAGCTGCCTACTTATTTGGAGTTAACCCCACTCCTTAAAGCTGCAGATAGCGGTCACGATTACAAAATAATGCTGCTTTAAAAAGAGCACCTAGGGTTACTGCCGGTCGGAAATTATTGAATAACCTGGACTAGGCTAATTTCACTTCTATACAATGTACACGTGTGGAACTTAAGGCAAATTAAATTCACAGAGTTTCAGGGGATTGTGAACCAGCCACTGCAGAATGTGTTGGCTCTCTACAAATAAATAATATTACCTACAATGTGAAGGTTAAGTGAGGAATCATTTATTGCACAAAGACTGGCTTCCAAGGTACAGGATAGTTCTTATGTGAACTTTGGGTATGTATGTGTAATCGGACTCATGAACAATCACATATGCAGATTATAAATATTTACAATGTGTAGTTTTTGACAGAGTAATAAGTAAGAAAATAAAGCAACGTTTATGAATAACTGAAGATAGGCAGAGAATAACTACTGGAAAAACCATTCTGCTGTAACAAAAGCATGTATTAAAGGGGTTCATTAAACTTTCCCTACAGCAGCCTATGAATGGGCAATTTTAGAAAATAGAGAATTTATGTCCAAAAACACTGAGCAGGTTCAATAGCGTTACTGAAGAATTACACCAGTTTAGTTATTTCCTTTTTCAATTTACACTATTCCCATCTTCGTAAATACATTCGTGAAAATGCTTCTTTCCAAATAAGAGGAAGACATTTAGCTCAATTAGTATCTGAACGTATCTAGAACATAGGACAAAATAAATTAGGATGCAAGATTGTTCTTGCAATGTATAAAATGGACATAAAAGTCAGAATCTTTACAATAAGTTTACTGATTTCAAATTCTGTTAAAAATAAGACATAAACCCATGCAGATCTCATTTAGCAGTTGGTACATGGTACTGACCTGCGTAGCAGAAAGAGATACTACGAATTGGATGCGCCACACAGTATGAGCTTTTAATGTATTCTTCTGGGAGTCCTTTCAAAGGGTCCAAAGTAGCTACGTCTTTTACTGAGAAAGACACTAAATGTACCCATGAAGCAGCTGGATTTAACCAATTCATTACAAAGCATTTCTCAAAGCTCCCTACTACTTCTATTGGATACTTGAAGTGGTTGAACAGACAGGCACATCACAATAACTATATTACTGAAGATGCTTTATTTATCAGTTAACAGAAAGGCCTACTGATGATTTAATATAGGATACTGACAAACTGCTCCAGATCTGGTAAGTCCGGATTCGTCTGCTAGGATCAACACACTTTAACACAAACCTTCAAATTGACAAGCTAACAACCAGCAATGGAGGGAGCTCACCAGACCAGCATTGTACTCACAGACTAGTATCTTCCTCTTAGCATTTCCCCCTTTATGGTTTTCCTAATGTTAAAGGCTGTTCCTCATTTTTGACGAGGACCTTTGTGTGCAGCTGAATAAAGAAATGTCAAAGCTTTGAGAATCCACAGCAGAGGAATCGCAGGCTGCCTAATGAGACCTGAATGGGTTTTGGGCGTATTATCCATATATTGAGTGTTTATAATACATGCATGCAACACGTGTATAGGACAGGGAGTATTTGGATGCAGAATTGAACACACATATAATTGGTAACGGACAAAGTAACTGCCATAAATACTTTCAGGGTCACTAAAGGGAGAAATCAAAGTAAATTTCTAATTCAAGGCACAAGTAGCCAAATTGAAAGCATGGCTGACAAATCTTTCCAGGGCGGCTATTGTGACATTAATTTGAAAATCACTTTGAATTCTCACTTTAGGAAATTACCCTGAAATCACCACATTTGCCCTTTTGGGGGCTTTGTGTGTTATGTCATTGTAAAAGCTCAATTTTTCTCAGAACCCCAATATCAGGATGTACATGAATTCTTCTAATATGGGCCACGTGTTTGTGGATTGTACATATATTGCTGTGGATCCAGTGGAGAATGTAACCATAAAAGGCAGCAAATTACAGGCTAGTCACAAGAGACTCAGACCCTCAGTAGTGACCTTTCTATTTCCAGGCAGTATCAGGAGGCAATGTCCACCGCAATCCAAAGAGTGTGGGAAGGGTGTGTAAGTACACAGTGCATCACAGGCAGATACCATGCACCTTTTATTTACCAAACCTTCTGCTGACCTGGATTTCTTTATCACATCGCACAATTAGGAATTCATTTAAAATCAGGGGGAATCAACGAGGGAAACATTAAACAACACCACAACCTTTCAAGGGGAGACACAATGGATAGGCCCAAAAGCATTCTCACAGCCCTACACACTGCTATTGGGTTTTTAAATTGTATTGCTGCAGTTATTCCAGTTCTGCAAACTCCAACCCAGCACCCCAGGCTGTTTTCATGGAATCCTAGTTACTGCTGGGGAGGGACATTCTGTAACAGGTCAGACAGCCTACATTGTGTGCCATGCAGAGTAACTGGGCCAGTATTCCCACCAATGAATGATAGCATTGGTCTCTATATATTCATACTCTGCTCTAGACGTGACAGCGCCATTTAACCAAACACAGTTAACAAAAACGAGTCTAAGCAGAAACAATAATATATTATTATTCAGTATGTTAAAAGCTCTAGCATTACCAAAATAGGATCTGTGATCCAGATGCTCTCCTTCCATAAAAACCCTCTGAAACACAGTATGTCAATACAATTGCCGGACAACAGCAAAAGAAAGTTAGTCCGTAGGCTATTAAACAGTGGTGCCCATAAAGTCACACCTAATTGGCAACTCCAGTGGCCTAACGTGCCTGTAACCAAGCCCCCAAAATGTTCAAACGAAAAGGCAGCACAACAATACAATCTCAGTTATTCACTAAAGTGAGAATTCTCGGGATTCGAGGTGAATTCCAGAGTTAAGGCTAAAATAGCTCAAGTGTAAACAAAGCCAAACTGGATAATTTTTTCCTAGTCTGCCATCTTGTTCTATAATTTAGCATTCACTAATTTAGGTATTACTGTAGGAATTGAATTTAAATAAAACTTCAGTGTTAATTTGAACTACTCCTTGGTAGAGATGCCGCGAACCGTCCGCGAACTTCTCGCGAACCGTTCACGGCGAACTCCGGTCAGCTGACACATCCCGGCCAATCTCCAGCAGACCCTCCCTCCCAGACCCTCCTACTTCCTGGACAGCATCCATGTTGAAGGCAGCTTCAACATGGATGCTGTCCAGGCGGTGGGAGGGTCTGGGAGTGAGGGTCTGCCGGAGATTGGCAGGGATGTGTCAGCTGACTGGAGTTTGTGGCGAACCGTTCGCGAGAAGTTCGCGACATCTCTACTCCTTGGTATTCTATATAATTCAAATTCCCTATATAGTGACAAGCGAATAATCAACTTAAATCCTTGCCGTCAATGGGGAACAAGCTGACTTGTGGATTCAATATTCACAGAGCCTATCAAACAGTACAATGCACAACTTATATGATGCCTCGCAAAGATGGGAGTTACTTTACAGATAGCTCGGTGTACCTTTTCCTAAATATGGCTCTGCCAGTAACACTTTTATTACCTGGAGCAGAGTAAGGTAAAGTGTGTGACAACAGAATCAACACTAATTATATTGCAATTGAATTTACGTCAGGGCAGGACATTGTCATACCGGAGTCGGACAAATAGAAATGTTTTAGAGCTAAGGGACACTTTCTCTCCAGTAGATTAAACCAGAATGGAGTGCTGTGAATAGTCATACTAAGAAGCACTGACAATTCCTTTGCTCTGATTTTGCTGAACTGTGTGATTGTAGCGACAGAATTGTGCCCCAACTCACAGGGACTTGGTGAATGATCCCAACAGTAACAAACCTGCACCTGGACTGGGCAACGACTAAATAACTATTGTGGCTGTACACAGGGAAAGACCCACAACGAGCAAAACTATGAGAGAGTCTGTATAAGTTCTTACAGTCCTAAGCCAAATTAGACGAAAGTCATCTGAACCGTGATCACACATCTATAGGGATTTATCACAGAGTACACACAATAAAAACAAAGCAAGTACACACACATCACATAAATACAGCAAAGTCCCACACACAGTACAAACATCATATCAACAAAATGTACATAAATACAAGATACATAGTACTCAAAACTAGCACATACATAAAAACAACAATAACACAAGTACATACACAGTTCACAGATATGCTCACACAGTATCTAAACCCATAGTGGTCAACACAGGTTATATTCTATATTTAGATTATATGCCCACTGTGCCCATAGTATACCCATACTATATATAAACACACACAAATGCATACAAAGTCTAACCATAAAGTAATACACACAATATAACTCTATAGCATATATACACCTGTACACAGTACATCCAATACACACAGTATAACTCTATAGCATATATACACATGTACACAGTACATCCAATACACACAGTATAACTCTATAGCATATATACACATGTACACAGTACATCCAATACGCAAAGTATACAGAACGTACATAAAACACCCAGTACACAATACAGACACATAGTATATACCACACACACAGTATATAACACACACAGACACTCACTATATAACACACAGACACACACAATAACACAGACAGTATATAACACACAGACACACAATATATAACAAACACACACACACACACACAGTATATAACACACAGACTCACTATAGAACACCCACACTATATAACACACAGTATATAACACAGACACACACACACGAGTATATAACACACAGTATATAACACACACACACACACACACACACAGTATATAACACACACACAGTGAAAAATACAAAACTGTGCAGATACACCAGATCGTGGATAGAACACACACTTAGTGGGCAGCAGATAGGAAAAATACAGTTACCCTTGTACTATAAGTACCGTAGATAAGGACTCCTCACGGTCCTTGAAATGGTACAGAAAACAAAAAAAAAATCTACAATACAATAATAACAGAGAGAAACATAGTGCAATAATGTTGCAAAGGTTTTTAAGATGGAACAAACAATTTTGGTTTGTGAGTGCAACTACTACATTTACTTTCCATCTTAAAAACCTTTGCAACATGATTGCACTATGTTTCTCTCTGTTAGTATTGTACTGTCGATTTTTTAGTTTTCTGAAACACAGACACAGTGCATAACACACACACAGTGTATAATATACACTGTGTGTGTGTATAATACACACACAGTGTGTATAATACACACACAGTGTGTATAATACAGACACACACACAGTGTGTATAATACAGACACACACACAGTGTGTATAATACAGACACACACACAGTGTGTATAATACAGACACACACACAGTGTGTATAATACAGACACACACACAGTGTGTATAATACAGACACACACACAGTGTGTATAATACAGACACACACACAGTGTGTATAATACAGACACACACACAGTGTGTATAATACAGACACACACACAGTGTGTATAATACAGACACACACACAGTGTGTATAATACAGACACACACAGTGTGTATAATACAGACACACACAGTGTGTATAATACAGACACACACAGTGTGTATAATACAGACACACAGTGTGTATAATACAGACACACACAGTGTGTATAATACAGACACACACAGTGTGTATAATACAGACACACACAGTGTGTATAATACAGACACAAACAGTGTATAATACACACACACACAGTGTATAATACACACACACACAGTGTATAATACACACACACACAGTGTGTATAATACACACACACAGTGTGTATAATACACACACAGTGTGTATAATACACACACAGTGTGTATAATACACACACACAGTGTGTATAATACAGACACACACAGTGTATAATACAGACACACACAGTGTATAATACACACACACAGTGTATAATACAGACACACACAGTGTATAATACAGACACACACAGTGTATAATACAGACACACACAGTGTATAATACACACACACAGTGTATAATGCAGACACACACAGTGTATAATGCAGACACACACAGTGTATAATGCAGACACACACAGTGTATAACAGACACACACAGTATAATACAGACACACACAGTATAATACAGACACACACACAGTGTATAATACAGACACACACACAGTGTATAATACACACACACACAGTGTATAATACAGACACACACACAGTGTATAATACAGACACACACACACAGTGTATAACAGACACACACAGTGTATAATGCAGACACACAGTGTATAACAGACACACACACAGTGTATAACAGACACACACACACACACACACACACTGTATAACAGACACACACACACAGTGTATAACAGACACACACACACAGTGTATAATGCAGACACACACAGTGTATAACAGACACACACACACAGTGTATAATACACACACACACAGTGTATAATACAGACACACAGTGTATAATACAGACACACACAGTATAATACAGACACACACAGTGTATAATACAGACACACACACAGTGTATAATACAGACACACACAGTGTATAATACAGACACACACAGAGTGTATAATACAGACACACACAGAGTGTATAATACAGACACACAGTGTATAATACAGACACACACAGTGTATAATACAGACACACACACAGTGTATAATACAGACACACAGTGTATAATACAGACACACAGTGTATAATACAGACACACAGTGTATAATACAGACACACACACAGTGTATAATACACACACACACAGTGTATAATACACACACACAGTGTATAATACACACACACAGTGTATAATACAGACACACACACAGTGTATAATACACACACACACAGTGTATAATACAGACACACACACAGTGTATAATACAGACACACACACAGTGTATAATACAGACACACACAGTGTATAATACAGACACACACAGTGTATAATACAGACACACACACACAGTGTATAATACAGACACAGTGTATAATACAGACACACAGTGTATAATACAGAAACACAGTGTATAATACAGACACACAGTGTATAATACAGACACACAGTGTATAATACAGACACACACACAGTGTATAATACAGACACACACACA
>OW240921.1:10596238-10640544 GCA_933207985.1 Pelobates cultripes
GCAGGTGACTGCCCCCCCAATACCACAGCCACCAGGTGACTGACCCCCCGCCCAATACCACAGCCACCAGGAGACTGACCCTCCGCCCAATACCACAACCACCAGGAGACTGACCCCTCCACCATATCACAAGCCACCTGGAGACTGACCCCCAATATCACACCCACTAGAGACTGACCCCCAAACCATATAACAGCCACCAGGAGACGACCCCCCACCATATCACAGCCACCAGGAGACCGCCCCCACAATATCACAGCCACCAGGAGACTAACTCCCCAATACCACAACCACCAGGAGACTTGACCCCCACCACCTCATATCAGCCACCAGGAGACTGACTCCCTCACCATATCACAGCCACCAAGTAGATCGACTCCCACCCACCATATCACAGCCACCAGTAGACCGACCCCCACCCACCATATCACAACCACCAGGAGACTGCCCCCACCCAATACCACAACCACCAGGAGACTGGACCTCCCCCACCACAATCACCAGGAGATTTACCCCCAATATCACAGCTACCAGGAGACTTGACCCCCACCATATCATCACAAATACCAGGAGAGTGACTCTCCCAATACCACAACCACCAGGAGACTGACCCCCCCCATACCACAACCACCAGGAGATCGACCCCCTAATACCACAACCACCAGGTGACTGACCCACCCATACCTAAAACAACAGAAGACTGACCCCATACCACAAACACCAGAAGATTGACCCCCCTCATACCACAACCACCGGGAGACTGACTCCGCCCCCCCCATATCACAACCACCAGGAGACTGACTCCCCACCCATACCACAACCACCACCAGAATGACCTCCTCAGTACCTCAGATACCTGTATGCTGGTCTATCTAATACCTTGACTACCAACAAACTGACCATGTGTACCCTGGAATTCGTGGGATTGTCATACATAAAAGATTAACACATTACCACCTTATGTTCTTGCATTATCAAATACACAATAGTTGACCTTTTCTATCCACATACTTAACAGTTTGCCTAAAACACCTACCTGTACCTCAAAATCCCCCTATTTACATGTATATGTAGTATCTGTACCCATAAACACATGAATTGTACATTCACATTTTGCTATTAGAGTATAGCCTCCTCTATAGCTGGTTCAACTAAGACATTAGTCTCCATTAGAATGATTAATATGATAGTCCCACTTAGTGCCTCTTTTCACGCAAGGCTCTTTTAACCATAACCCTACTTGTACCCTAACCCTAGCCCTGTCATCATTCACATAATTTTCTCTCCCTCTCTTTTTTTTGCCACTTTTCAGAAATCCAAAGCACTTCAGCACTTCTGAAATTTGGCACTTCGGCCATTCGGTTCAGTTTGGAACCTCCGAAATCCGGGACTTTGGCAGTTCAGTTCGGCACTTTGGCAATTCGGCACTTCGGAGATTCGGATGCGTCTCCAAAATTTGTCCGAATTCACATTAGGACCAAAACGAATTGCACGTGTCTAGAAAAAATTATGTACAAAGAACAGTGTCACTTTGCCCGACAGAAGGTAACAGTTTTACAATTAAATATATACCACGGGGGCGAGGCCTGACTCATGCTGGCCAGACGTGTTCTCCTGAAAAAAAAAGCAAGGTTCTACTACTACATAGCTTACTATATGCTGACAGCCCTTGTATAGTCTATTTACATGCCCCGTGGTACCTCTTAATAGGCAATGTGTCAGTTACTTAAACGTGTTTATTGTTTGTCGTTTTCATAATCTTAAAGGACCATTATAGGCACCCAGACCACTTCAGCTTAATGAAGTGGTCTGGGTGCCAGGTCCAGCTAGGTTTAACCCTTTTTTCAGTAAACATAGCAGTTTCAGAGACACTGCTATGTTTACATTAGGGTTAATCCAGCCTCTAGTGGCTGTCTCATTGACAGCCGCTAGAGGCGCTTCCACGCTTCTCACTGTGATTTTCACAGTGAGAAGACGCCAGCGTCCATAGGAAAGCATTGATAATGCTTTCCTATGAGACTGTCTGAATGCGCGCGCGGCTCTAGCCACGCATGCGCATTCAGCCGAGAGGGAGGAGAGTCCCAGCGCCGAGGGAGCCTGGCACTGCATAAAAGGTAAGGGATTAACCCCTTCCTCCCCCTTGAGCGTCACGGGAGGGGCACCCTCAGGCACTACAGTGCCAGGAAAACGAGTATGTTTTCCTGGCACTATAGTGGTCCTTTAACTGACATTCTGTTGCAGTTTCCTCTCACTAGTTTATCACCTATACTTACCTACTAATCACCTTGTCAAGCAAGCTTCTCGTTAACTACTTTAGTTATAAGACAGGATGATCATATTGCCAAAAATCAGTGCAGTAATCCTTGACATATACAGTAAATATTTCTTGTCATATATGTCTTAACTATTGTCAGTACAAACCTATATGTATATCAATGCACCACAAAAAAAAGAATAAAAATATATATATATATATATGTATATATACCACAATCAATTTGTCCATTAAAAATATGCCAAGCCAGGTGCCCATTAAAAAATACCACAGTAAGTTTGCCCACCAATAAATACCACAGTAAATTGCCCACTAATAAATACTACAGTAAATTTGCCAGGTGTGTTTAGTATGATGTGCTGGTGTTTGAATGAAGGGGTATATTTTTGTGTAGTTTTGGTTTGAATGTAGGGGTGTGTTTGTGTACAATGTTGGTGTTTTAATACAGGGTTGTGTTTGTATGTAGTGTTGGTGTTTGATTACAACAGTGTGTTTGTATGTAGTTATAACAGTGTGTTTGTATGTAGTATTAGCATTTGATTATAACACTGTGTTTGTATGTAGTGTTGACGTTTGAGTATAACAGTGTGTTTGTATGTAGTGTTAATGTTTGAATTTGAATGCTAGGATGTATGTCCACATACACAACTGTGGCTACACACTAACATACAGATACACATACACATTGTCACGCACATACACGTATACCCACAATGACAAACACTGATATACACACATACCTACACTGACACACAGACACACAAATTGCTTCCATATCTTTCTCCATTTCTCAGTGCTGGCACACTAGTTGTGGAGACCTAGTCTTACTGATAGAGGGTGAGTTTCCAACTGATAAGACAGATCTGATATCTCAGAGCAAACAGATTAAGGATGGACTTTACCCCCAGAACCTACTTCATTTCCTCACGTTGGTTCCACAGCAAACAGAAACTGAGGGATGTTGTAACTTTGTCTTTATTGTTATATGAGAGGGTCACACTTAGCATTATTTATAAACCAAATCTCTAACAATATCTACTGAGTAATGAAAGGGAAACAAAGTGCTGTAGGCATGGCCGTCCCCTCACTGGCGGTCTCCTGGGTCCATTGAACCCTTGCAGAGGAAACATCACCCAGCTGGGGTAATTTATATTTGCGAATAGCCAAGACAGTCAAATCCCTGCACAGAGACGCCATCATTCTGCTCAATATTTCCTTACAATGATCTGTTATGTGGCAGTAGTGGGTGCACCCCAGTAACAAAATCAAAGTAAGCACAAGTAACCCATACTGTACTACCCCTTTTACCCAGACGGGCATCATTCTTCAGTCCATCTTGGTACAACCCTCTATATTGTAATAAATGAGCTATAATAACCTTTTAGAGACAGCCTACACTATTTATCAGACAAACTGAATGTGTCTTGGATCCAAAATAGGTTCATGTACAGATGATGCCAAACAATAGCACCTTTTATATGCAACTTAAAAATAAAATAGCCAAAAGCACCTTAAAATTACATTTGACTCTTTAGTTTATTATTTTAATTTGTAAAATAAAGGTTATGTTTTAAATGATCATAGAAACTTCCCCCAGCCCCAGCTTCATTGCGGAAGCCTTGGACTGGGGAACCAGCGATAGGCTAAATTATAGTCAGCTGACTCTCTGACTTCCCAACACAAAAAATGCAGCAGAAGGGTAAGTATTATAGAGGAGTTGGAAGATTTTTTTTTTATATATAAATTCTTTATTTTTGGATCTTCAAAAGAAGAGTTATTTTTTTTTTTCCTTGAAACATAACGGGGTACAGAAAGGAAAAAAAGGGGTGCAACATGTTACAATTAAATCGGTTACATTTGTACTCATTACTATATCCCTGTTTACATTCATTGTTTCAGTTGTCCAACCTGTAACTCCCGTTGCCCTGGGTCTGGAAGGGTCGGGTGGGTAAGCTGGATGGGGGTGTCCCCTCTGTTAGGCGTAACCACCGTTTGCCCTGAGTTTAGGGAGTGGGCCCTAGGCGATGGGTTTTGGTGATGCGCTGTGAGGCTCAAACCTGTCCTTCGCCTAGGGCATGGGCCTTGTGAGGAGTCGTTGTAGTACTCTGTCTGTTGCGTTGCGCTGTCTCTGTCCTCTGGGGGTGAGGTGGTGCCTCTGGGGTCGGGGGTTTAGGGGTTTAGAACTTGGAGAGTGTCCTTGTGTCGTAATATCATTTTGATGTGTGTGTGGTTGAGCTTGTGGGGTTCACCTGAGTTAGTTCAGGTGATTGCTTGTAGTCGTGATGTTTGCAAGTTTGTGTAATTGTTTTCTGTTGGTTGTGGTGATTTGATGTGTGGTGTGGGCGGGTGTAGGGTAGGGGTGGATTGTGGTAAAGAGGGGGGGCAGTTCTCTCTCCCCCCCCTTCCCCGCTTGCGTTGTCTTACAATGTCAACCAGGGGTCCAAGATCTTATGGAAAGATCTAGTGTTCTCGTGTATGAGTGCGGACAGTTCGTCCATCTCCATGGCCTCTTTAATCTTTCTCTGGGCCTCCGAGGCTGTTGGGATTTCTGGGCTGCCCCAGTGGGTGGCTATAGTTCTACGTGTTACTAGGGCCACTTTTGCTACTAGTTTGTTTTGTGCTCGGGTCAGATTTTCTAGGGGCCTGGACAGCAGCCAGGTCCATGGGTCTAGGGGGATGTCCGTTTGTAATGCTCTCGAGGTGGCAGCGGCCATCTCTTTCCATATTTGAGTTAAGTGTTGACAATGCCACCACACGTGAATGTATGTTCCCTTTTCGCCACATCCCTTCCAGCATCTGTCCGAGTCTGTGCGTTTCATTTGTTTGAGTCTCAGGGGGGTGAGGTACCACCGGAGCAGGGTCTTATACGCCTGCTCTCTGTGGTTAACACAGATAGTCACTGTCGCTGTTGCTTCCCATATGTCAGCCCAGTCCGAGGGGTCCCCCGGGGGACCAAGATCCCTTTCCCAGGCCTTTACGTAGGAGAGGGCGTCAGGTGGGGCTTTAAGCGTTATGAGGTTATATAGGTTGGAGATTTGGCCCTTGTGTATTGGGTTGTTCAGGCAGCCCCTTTCGAATGCAGTGGGTTTCAACACCGCCGCAGCGGCTATAGTGGGGGTTGACAGGAAGCTTCGGAGTTGGAGGTATCTAAAGTGGTCAAACGTGTTATATGGTGTGGCGTTTGGCAATTCTGGGAAGGGAATAAGGCGGTCGTTCCTATAAAAATGACAGATTCTCGTAAGGTCATTGTCCTCGTACCTGATGAAATGTTGGGGCGTCATTCCCGGGGTGAATTGAGGGTTCCTCAGAACCGGCATAAGGGGTGAGGGAGTATTTATGAGGTTGTATTTGTCGGTCGCCCTGTTCCAAATGTGGATGGCTGTCGTGAGGGCTGGTGTCGTGTTGGGCTGTTGTGGTCTGTGTGTTTTTGGTATCCATAGGTAGAGCGTTGGCAGATCTCGTCCGAATAGGTCGTGTTCCAGGTCCACCCAGCGCTTGACCCCTGGGGGGGCGTGCATGGTTTGGATTTGTGCAAGTTGGGATGCTTGGTGATAGTCCCAGAAATTTGGCAGGCCTAGTCCCCCTTTTTTTGTGTGGGATATACAGGGTAATTCGTTTTATTCTAGCTCTTTTCCCCGCCCAAATAAATTTATCAATGTGCATTTGGAGATTTTTGAAGTCTGCTCGTGAGAGTGGGATGGGGAGGGTCTGGAAGAGATAGAGAAAACGTGGCAGTAAGTTCATTTTAATCGCTGCCAGCCTCCCAAGCCATGAGATGGATAATTTTTGCCAGGTTTGCTGGTCTCTCAGGGCCTGGTCGATTAATGGGGGATAGTTTAGTCTGTATGTAGAATGTAGGTCTGCCGGTATCTCTGTTCCTAGATAATGAATACTTTGCGTTTGGAAGCGAAACGGGTAGTTTTGTTGCAGTAGTGTTCGCGTGTGAGATGGGGTTTGGATTGTTAGGGCTTCAGTTTTCTCTATGTTGAGTTTGTACCCTGAGATTTTTGCGTATGCCTCTAGTAAGTCTAGTAAGTCTAACAGTGGGGGTAGGGATGTCCCTGGGTCAGTCAGGGTTAGAAGCAAGTCGTCAGCATATGCTGCCACTTTGTATTCCTCTCTTCTTATTTTTATGCCTTGTATGGCAGGTGTATTGCGGATCTGTTGCCGTTTCGTATGTGGAACGGGGTTTGGCGGGCATTTGGTATTAGTAGTCGTGCTGTTGGGTTGGTGTAGAGGGTGCGAATTGCTTGTAATAGGGCCCTGGGGAAGCCGAACCTCGTCAGGACCGCAAATAAATATGGCCAGAGGATCCTGTCAAATGCCTTTTCGGCGTCTAGGGATAGTAGTAGCGTCGGGATCCGTCTGTGGTTGGCCGTCCAGATTAGGTCATAGGTGCGTCTTGTGTTGTCGTAGGCTTGTCTATTGGGAATGAAGCCCACTTGGTCTGGGTGGATCAGTTTCGGGAGAAAATGTTTAAGTTGGAAGATTTTTTAAAATCTGCTATTATGGCCTAAATTTTCCAATATGGTTTCCAGTTCAATAAACCCAGGGAATTCACCATAGAATCGCAAATTATAGGAGATAATAGCTGAATAGGAAAAATTCTCTAGTCAGTTCCCAAAAGGTCAGTTTAATAAATAACAGTTAATACACATGGTTTTCCTCAGATCCTGGCATTTCTACAGATACAAATTATCTTGTCTCAAGCGAGGTGGGTAACAAGGGTTGCAAGGAATACTTATTTTGGGACAAATTTTAAATTAGTTTGACAAAACTGGGACAACAAGATGCCTTGCACCATAAACACACCAAGGCATGTATAGTGATTATGGTACCTGAAGTGTCCCTTCAAGAATACAGATTATTTTATTTCAGCAGATTTCAGTAGGTCTGGTGCTTTCTGAGGGTCCTACAGTTATATCCACATGTTCCCACCTGTGAGCATTTTCCCTTCCCCAGAGTATCTAGTATATTGCGTACCCTCTGGGGAAGGGAACACATTGCAATATTGTATATTGCGTTTGTAATTTTTGTGGCCAGGTGCCGGCAATGGAGTTATCTGATCGTGTCTCCCACAGTCTATCTTCTCACTTGGCTAGGGATGTGGCATTTCATGGGGGGAAGGCTTGAAGCAGCTGTGACCCAGCCTCAGTCGGTCTTGTTTGCATGTCCCACAAAGATAGGTTTTCTCAAACCTTATTTAACCTCTTAAGGACACAGCTTTAGAAGCTTGGCATGCACTTAAAGCAGCACTTACACCATCTGGGGAGTGCCACTCAACTGAACCTATCCCTAGCAGGTGCAGACATCTTCTTCCGTTTCCACGATTAGAATTTTCATAGATTAATTCGATGGGCCTATGTCTCATTTTGGGGCATTATAGCAGTTTGACTGTTCAAGTAACCTCACAAATGCCTACCATTTGTGAAAGTAGACACTGCAGGGTAACTCATATGGTGTATATTGTGCCTTTACTTTACGCCCATTTTTTACTAGTTTATGCAAAAGTTTGTGGAATTTTTTTATATACATGTTGCCGTTTTGCTGCGTATTTTGTACATTTGGTATGTGCCATTGTTATAAAATCCCCCAAATTATGCTCAGTTGCATCTTCTGAGTAAAACAATATGCCCAATGTATGAGCTAGACACTATCTTGTGAAGTTACAGTGCTATATAACAGACCTGACCATTTTAGGTTTTTAAATGTGAATTTTCATAGATGGTGTTGTTTGGTCCATGTTCCATTTTGGAGCATTTTAGCAGGTTGCTAATTCAAACTACTCCACAAAAGCATAACATTTATTAAAGAAGACACCAAAGGGATCATTGTTTTGCTACATTCATTTTATTTGGCACCATATTTAATTATTTTTTTTGCACTGCCTACACTTTATTGAAGTATATTCTCATTCCATCTTATAATTTTTTGGCAAATCATAGTGGATAAATATATAAAATAAAGGAAGACTTTAAGCATTTGATAGTATTTGAGTGCGGTATCATTTTTGTATATTGTTTTGGTCATTTATGGAGGCATTTATGGTGGGTGTGCCTCAATACCAGCATCATTAATTCTACAGAGTGCCAGAATCTTGTTTAATATTTGTCATTGTTTTGCTAGTTTGTACCAAGTGGAGTGGTAATAAGCACTTTCTGACACACACTTTGAGATCTTACTTTATGTTTTGCAATCCTAGTGTGTGCTACTGCAGTATAACACTTAATATGTTGCTCAGCTATGTCGTCTAAGTACAGCAATACACCTGTCTGTATCTGTGTGTACAGATTTGTGCTCCTGGCACTATAGTATCCCTTTAATATGTTACCTTGCTATGTTGTCTGAGTACAGCAATACCCCTGTGTGTACCTGTGCCAGGTTTAAGTTGAAAGTTGAAGGGGCAAATATGACACTCAGCCTTTTCAGGTTTTTTAAAACTGAAGTTTGATGCTTGGTCCATGACCCATTTTGAAACATTTTATCAGGTTGCTAATTCAAACAAACCCACAAAGGCCTACTTTATTTCTTAAAGTAGACACGCTAGGGTACATGTGGATGTTGAACAGGAAAGTTGATGTTTCATTTTAGAGAAACATAGCAGCTCATGATTGCAAATTACCCCTCAAAGGCCACATCTATATTTAAATATAAGCAGCTCATCTATTTAACCCCTTAAGACCGGAGGGCGTACTATTACGCCCTATTTTAGGCGGCTCTAAACGCCGCCGGGCGTAATAGTACGCGCTCCGGTCTTTCTTTACTTACCCGGTCGCCGGCGGTCCCACGCCGGTGATCGCGGTTGGGGGGACTCCCAGGGAGGCCCCCGCGGCACATCTTCACTCCAGCAGCCCCCCGGCCATGTGAGAGTGAGGTCCTTGTGAGGACCTCACAATCACATGGCCGGGATAGCTGGCTGCAGCATTGCCAGCAGGGTGGCTGCCTGTAATGACAGGTGGTCCCCCTGCTGGCTGGAAATAAAGTTAAATAAAATTAATTAAAGTTTAAAAGTGTAAAAAAAAAAAAAATTATATACTTAGATCATATATATATGGCCAAAATTGGCGTTTTTTGCATTTTTCACACACAAACAAATACTAACGCAAACTTTGGACAGTGTTTGTGACCAAATGGCTACTAAAAAAG
Organism: Pelobates cultripes; assembly: GCA_933207985.1. Lineage (NCBI taxonomy): Eukaryota > Metazoa > Chordata > Amphibia > Anura > Pelobatidae > Pelobates > Pelobates cultripes. Next base: position 10,605,660 of record OW240921.1, read on the forward strand.
ACTGGACATACCTCATTTGCAATACCTTGGGTTGACTATATACACATATACATACACACACATATACTGTCTAGGTGTATTTTACTATTAATATATATATATATATAATATATATATATATATATATTATATATATATATTAATATCAAATTACACGTAGACTGATACTGATTAAATATATATATAATTATTGTTATATATATTTATAATATAAAAAAAATGTAAATATGTTAAAAAATAAAATGTAAAAAATAATTAAAAATAAATAATTAAAAAATATATAGATGTGTGTTATTTCGTTCTAACTGTATTGTGATATTAATATATATATATTTATATCAAAATACCCATAGAACGAAATATATATATCTATATACATATATACATATATATCACTATATATATATACCTATATATAAATAAAAATATTTTTTAAAAATTATATATATATATATATATATATATATACATATACTAATTCTACATATATTTTATGTAATATTTTTACATAATTAGGTATCTTAATTAATTACAATTAGCGGGACCTGCCTGACAACCCATGCTAAAAGTAAAGGGAATTTAATTTGCTAGCACTATATTTAACCCTATAACTTCCAAGACACCATAAAACCTGTACATGGGGGGGTACTGTTCTACTCGGGAGACTTCGCTGAACACAAATATTAGTGTTTCGAAACAGTAAAATGTATTACAACGATGATATCGCCAGTAAAAGTGATTTTATTTGCATTTTTCACGCACAAACAGCACTTACACGGACGATATTATTGCTGCGATACTTTTTACTGTTTTGAAACACCGATATTTGTGTTCAGCGAAGTTTCCCGAGTACAACAGTACCCCTCATGTACAGGTTTTATGGTGTTTTCAAAAGTTATAGCGTCAAATATAAGGCTTGTGTTTCATTTTTTTCACATTAAAATTTGCCAGATTGGTTACTTTGCCTTTGAGACCCTATGGTTGCCCAAGAATGAAAATTACCCCTATGATGGCATACCATTTGCAAAAGAAGACAACCCAAGGTATTGCAAACGGGGTATATCCAGTCTTTTTTAGTAGCCACTTAGTCACAAACACTGGCCAAAATTGGGGTTTTTTGCATTTTTCACACACAAACAAATACTAACGCTAACTTTGGCCAGTGTTGGCTACTAAAAAAAACTGGACATACCTCATTTGCAATACCTTGGGTTGTCTACTATTACAAATGGTATGCCATTATGGGTGTAAATTTCATTCCTGGGCTACTATAAAGTCCCAAAGGCAACGTAACCAATCTGGCGAATTTCAATTTCAAATGTAACGTGCTATATTTGACCCTGTAACTTCCCAAAACGCCATAAAACCTGTACATAGGGGGTACTGTTTACACGTGAGACTTTGCTGAATACAAATATGTGTATTTTATTGCAGTAAAAGCAAACAGTATTATGACATTGACAGTTAAAATGTCATGTAGAACTAAAAAAATTAAAAAAAAATCTTTTCTCCCATTTTTTTCATATTAAATTATGTTTCATGGCTAAAAATTTGATATTAAAGGTAAGCCCTGTTTCCCCTGAATAAAATGATATATAATAAGGGTGGGTGCATTTAATATGAAAGAGGTGAATTACGGTTGGACAGACATGTAGCACAAATGCCAGGTTTTGTTTACATTTTGTTTTGTTCACAACGTGTACATTTGGCTCTGTCCTTAAGGGGTTAAATTAATTATGAAGAAATTACTATTTTGCTGTGAAATGGGGAATATTTGGCGTACAATGATCATGGGGTCGAAATGAGTAAACAGTAGTGGGTTTAGTGCTCGGTGGCCAATGAGAAGCTAAAATAAGGTAAAATAAGAGTAGGCCGCAACCTAAAAATATGACGTTCCCTCACAAATCGTCAAAAATATAAAATCTAGAGAATAAGAGTTATAGGTTGCACCACAATAGAAATGTAATAGTAAAACCAATAGTATACTGGATATTGAGAAGAGGCACTTCAGGTGATAAAATACAATAAGAAAGATAAAAATAGAAATAAAATAGTATGAATGCAATAGTGTACTTACATAAAACATGATAAAATGAAATATATAAAAGTCCTGATTTTAAGGGACCAACTTGACTTGCGGGGACTTAAATATGGTGTGGGACTGCTAGTAGTGCAGATCTTGAGGTCTTCTGATCCTCTTAGTATAGTTCAGGATATGCAAATAAAAAGAAGAGCTCCAATAGTGTACACTGTATCCAGCAATGAACAGAACAGAAACTTCACAGCAATGGTATTCCTACTCACCTATTGATGCATTCAGTGGCGTTGATCCCCCATTGGTAGAATATAGGTGGTAGCTGATGGTGTATGACTCGGAGTGAAGGTAGTCTCGATATGCGAGGAAAAAAATACAACAAAGAATAGTGCTCTCTGCATGAAGCAATGATAATAGAATAGTATATGGGCCCTGCTGAATCATCGCTGTGTTAAAGGACCACTCTAGGCACCCAGACCACTTCAGCTTAATGAAGTGGTCTGGGTGCCAGGTCCAGCTAGGGTTAACCCATTTTTTAATAAACATAGCTGTTTCAGAGAAACTGCTATGTTTATGAATGGGTTAAGTCTTCCCCCAAAGCCTCTAGCGGCTGTCTCATTGACAGCCACTAGAGGCGCTTGCGTGCATCTCACTGTGATTTTCACAGTGAGAGCACACCAGCGTCCATAGGAAAGCATTGAGAATGCTTTCCTATGTGACCGGCTGAATGCGCGCGCAGCTCTTGCCGCGCGTGCGCATTCAGCCGACGGGGCGGATCAGAAGAGGAGAGGAGGCAGAGAGCTCCCCGCCCAGCGCTGGAAAAAGGTACGTTTTATCCCTTTTCCCTTTCCAGAGCCGGGCTGGAGAGGGACCCTGAGGGTGGGGGCACCCTCAGAGCACTATAGTGCCAGGAAAACGAGTATGTTTTCCTGGCACTATGGTGGTCCTTTAACCTTCGTAAAACTGAGGCACTGTCTGTTACCTCTGCGTCTGCTGTCAGAATTCTTTGTGCCTCCCCGGTACTTTTTGAACTTTTTACAAAAGAAATTTAATGTTGTAAATTATTTTTTTTTATTTTTTTGTGTTTGTGTCTCTCCTTCGTAAAGTCGTATCTAGATTTTATCTACTCTAGGAGGTGGTTCTCCCTTCCTCCTTTACTTTCCCGTCTTCTCCCGAGGAAAAGCGATACCATGAACCCTATGTGTGAGAGCTTATAATCAAGTACCCATCGGTTACTTCTGTCTTCAGAAAGAACAACAAATTGTTTGTCCTTCCTTCTGGCCTTCATAAGGGTGAAGCGGTGTCTTCCTCTACCTTACAGAGATGGATAGCTTCTATCATAACAGACTCCTACCTGTGATAGAAGATGACTCGTCCAGCCAGAATCAGCGCTCACTCCACCAGGTCCCTGGCTACGTCTTGGGCTAGTTGTGCAGAGGTTCCTCCGGATGACTGCTGCAGGGCAGCTACTTGGTCCACTCCTACATCCTTCATTAAGAACTACAAACTGGACATTCATTCTAAGACTACTTCATTTGGCAGAGAAGTCTTGTTGGCTGTTAATGCTCATAAAAAAACTTAGGTTTCCTTTGCAGCAATCAGAGTCTTCTGTCTATTCAATTCAACTTGTTTTTCCTCCCTTCCAATGTTTTTTTGCTTTGGTATTATCCATAAGTGATGCTGCCATGATTAGCCAGCAATATGGAAAATGTAATTACATACTTACCGTATATACTCGAGTATAAGCCGACCCGAATATAAGCCGAGGCCCCTAATTTTACCCCCAAAAACTGGGAAAACTTATTGACCCGAGTATAAGACTAGGGTGGGAAATGCAGCTACTGGTAAATTTCTAAATAAAATTAGATCCTAAAAAAATTATATTAATTGAATATTTATTTACAGTGTGTGTATATAATGAATGCAGTGTGTGTATGAATGCAGTGTGTGTATATGAGTGCAGTGTGTGTATGAATGCAGTGTATGAATGCAGTGTGTGTGTATGAATGCAGTGTGTGTATGAATGCAGTGTGTGTGTGTATGAGTGCAGTGTGTGTGTGTATGAGTGCAGTGTGTGTGTATGAGTGCAGTGTATGAGTGCAGTGTGTGTGTATGAGTGCAGTGTGTGCGTATGAGTGCAGTGTGTTTGTGTGTGTGTTTGTGTGTGTTGCAGAGCCTTGGTGGGGGGTGGGCATTTTTATTATTTTTTTTAAAATTATTTTAATAATTTTTTTGTTTTAATATTTTATTATTTTTTTATTATTTTGTTATTATTTTATTATTTATTTATTTGTTGTCCCCCCTCCCTGCTTGATACATGGCAGGGAGGGGGGCTCTCCTTCCCTGGTGGTCCAGTGGCATTGGCAGTTCAGTGGGGGGAGGAGGGGGGCTGGCAGAGCTGTTACTTACCTCTTCCTGCAGCTCCTGTCAGCTCTCTCCTCCTCCGCGCCGGTCCGTGCAGCTCTTCTCTCAGCTCACACTGTAAGTCTCGCGAGAGCCGCACTATGACCCCGCGGCTCTCGCGAGACTTACACTGGGAGCTGACCGAGGTGCTGCACGGACCAGCGCGGAGGAGGAGAGAGCTGACAGGAGCTGCAGGAGAGGTAAGTAACAGCTCTGCCAGCCCCCAGTCTGTATTATGGCAATGTAAGTTGCCATAATACAGACAGTGACTCGAGTATAAGCCGAGTTGGGGTTTTTCAGCACAAAAAATGTGCCTAAAAACTCGGCTTATACTCGAGTATATACGGTACCTAGTAATTTTCTTTTCCTGGCTATTTATTATGGCAGCATCAGTCACCCTCCCTTCTTTCTTTTTAGCTGGACTGGCGTATGGAAGGAGGTGGGACCTTTTATGCCTCCAGTCTATTTCCTCTCTTTTTTTTTTATTGGTTGATCCTGTCCTGATCTGCTTTGGGGTTGAGCTACCCATAAGTGATGCTGCCATGATAAATAGCCAGGAAAATAAAATTACTAGGCGAGTATACATTTTAATTTTCCATATTTGTTTCCGTCCATGCAGCCCCAGCTGATCAGACAGGTCAGTTCCCCTCATGTGCTTGTTATAATGCAGACTGACAGCAGTTTCGTTTCCCATTTGCCACAAACTGTGTTCACTGTGGATCGTTGTTAGGATGAACACCTCATGTTATCTTTGCATTTAAGAGCCAGCAATTTATCCAGGCAAGGAGCAGCTGTTTCCCTCAGTTTTACGCTTTTTTCTGCTGGAGCCGTTGGGAAACTTACATTACTTTTTCAGATTGTGCCACAGGCCACTGTCTCAGAGCAGTGAGGCATTTTAAGTATTGGGATACTATTGTAATAATTGTCTATATACAGGGGTTGATTAGGGATCCAAGTGGTAGTTCCTTGATACACACAGGTGTACTTTCACACATTTTTATCTGTTGGTGGAATTGTGAGTCCCCTGTCCCATGTCTCTGTTCAGTTAAATAGTCTATAGGCTGCTCACTTTTTAATAATGGATCCAGGGCTGCCACCAAGTTACACAGTAGCAGTGGGGTGGCCAGCTAGTTGTGCAGGCCAGAGGCATTGAATGACAGGAAGCAAACAACTTGCAAACGAAAGTAGACTTTAACAAAACGCCTGTCACATCAGTGGAATTCCAATTATTAAATGACCCCCAGATTTCTAATCAACCTTTTGGGTTTTACTGTAGAGGTGTGACTAAGATGTGTTTTAATGTAAAAACCTGACTCATTTTATTAATCTTTACAGTAACATTTATATTGTTCATATTCTCATTCAAGTTACATTCCGAGCTAAAACTATCAGGGTTATTGACTACAGTGCAAATTCACAGTGAATTTCAAATGGAAGAGCAGAGTAGCCAGGTTGAAAACATCAAACTAGGGTGATAATAAATCCTCAGATTAGAGTAGACAATAACGGAGAATAATGACACCACTCTAATGGAAGAACAGGCTCCCCTACTCAAAGCAAGAATATAAGATAAAAGAAAGAAATTATATACAATCTAATACATTTCCAGGAGTAGTTATGGTATTTGATTGTGGAATGTTCCTTGAAAATATGTGTTAATATAAAAATCAACACAATGTAGAATGGAGAATCTACTCTGATAAAGTGAGTTTGAACTCACAAAACCCATAAGGAATTTTGTCATCTGCTGCAAAAATCGCGTGGCTACCGAGTCGTAGTGGAACGCAAGCGGCACTTCATACCAGTTTTCTCCATTCTACCTGTGTCCAAGCGGCCGGAGTGAAGGAGCGCAAGATCCAAGAAAAGCTTTTTACCCACAAAAAGCTTTTTACCCCAGCATTCTCACGATACGCTCGTTTTAACTTCCAAATTATCTGCGTTATTTCGTTACTTAAGACCAAATTCACGATCTTTAAGTATTTTGACCACAACTATTGTACATATTTAAACTTAGACCAGCATTACAGTTCAAGAATCAACTGCTAGTATTATATCAAACTAGCCTACCGGCCGTGCTTCCAGCTGTTTTTCTAGCTGAGTTTTCTGACACAGGCAGACACGATATATCAGTGCTTTGTATTCATGTGGGGATACTTATTTAAAGACTGGGACTTTTATACCACATATTGACTCTTACCACAGACTTTTCCATTGTGTTGATTTTCATATTTACACATTTTCAAGCTGAAAGCATAGCGGACCGTATTTTCTCCACATTCGGCTTTTTTGACCTTAAATTTGAAATTCTCTTTGAATTCTCACTTTAGTGAATAATTTGTAAATTAACCAATGGTTTTCTAGGAGGACTCTTGAGTGTTCCAGCAGATAAAAGCCCCTTCTCAGCCAGTTATCTCCTCTTATCCCCCACTGCGCTTTGTTCTATTGTTTCTGTCCCTAGATATTGTTACTCATGTTATGTGTGAGATAAGGATTTCCACATTTATTATTGACTGTCCATCTTCTAGTCACCATTTATAAATCTAGAGGATTTTACAGGCCATTAGATTAGCCTTATGTACATTCCAAACATTCTCCAATTCGTTTATGGTTTGCCTTTACTGCCTCCACTGGAAGGCTATTCCAGGTATCGACTACCCTTTCTATCACTGTTAGCTTTTACTGCTCCCACTGGAAGGCTTTTCCATGTATCTATTACCCTTTCTATATCACTGTTACTGCTCCCACTGGAAGGCTATTCCAGGTATCTACTACCCTTTCTATATGAAGGTTACTGCTCCCACTGGAAGACTATTCCAGGTATCTACTACCCTTTCTATATCACTGTTAACCCACTCAGGGTCAGTGCAAGGATTTTTGCGGCCCTAGGCAAAAAAAATTTTGCCACCCCTCCCCCCCCCCCATATGCCCCACCCATATGCTCTGCCATATGGGCCAACGCCCCAGTCTTCACAAAGTGTCTTTTATCTGAAAAGACAGTGTGTTTACATTAAAAAGCCTACAGGCACAGGCGCCCCCTGCTAAGTTGCGCCCTAGGCGGCTGCTTGGGTTGCCTTACAGGTAGCGCCGGCCCTGCTCCCACTGGAAGGCTATTCTAGGTATCTACTACCCTTTCTATATCACTGTTAGCCTTTACTGCCCCTACTGGAAGTTTATTCCAGATATCTACTACCCTTTCAATAAAACGGTAAGCTTTTAATACACACAGCTTCCATACCCACTACCTTAAAAAAACAGTTTCATTTTCCATTTCTGTTCGCAGTGAGTTTAGTGTAGACTTTTCTATCTGCTACTCTGTTGATTGCCTTCTTTTGCAAAGCAGAGTGTTTTGTTGAATGAACCTTTACATTGCATACTGCCCTATATTAACAAGAAAGTGAGTGCTGGATAAAAAGGGTTGGTCAGTTTCCACATATAGCCATCTCCAAGCCCGCACCCCTCCCTTATTGGCTATTCAGCCACAGCCCCCTCTTCCTACCCACCTCCCCTCGCTAGCCCTAATGTGCGCGCATGCGCACACGTTCACTACATCTCCCAACTTCCATTGCAGCCCAAAGACAGTCACGTGACCACATTAAAACGTTTCCATCTAGCGAAATAACACTCGTTTTTATATTTTAATGTAATATATTATGTCTATTAACTTATACTAATGTTATTTTTATCTTAATAATAAGTTTTACCAACATTATTTATATCTGTATTCCAATTGGCTGACCGGATTTTAGGCGCCAATTTTAGTTAATTCTTACCTTATTTAAACTTACCCTGCCAGGTATCATGTTCTAATTCCATATTGAGAAAGCCTTTTAGGCGAAACACGTTTGTGGATTTTATATAGTGTATTTTATTCATTAAAGATCTGTTGGTTACTTTTATTTGTGCCAATTATCTTTTATACACTCTATAACAATTTATATTTTACCTGGCATTTTATCGCTGTGGACGCCAAGAAATCCTAGGTGGGGATCAAACCACCAACGCTTATACCAGTGGGCAGTCTGTCTGCCTCACCCTTGTGAGTACCCCTTTTATATATATTTTAACATCATTGTTTTATTCAGAGAGCACTATCGGTTGTCTCTATTTTATTCTCTTTGAGTGTTGAACATACCTTTGAAGCAAAACATCTACACCATATCCCATAAGCGGGGATTATACCGCTCTACGCTGTCCATACTAGAGCTAGCTATAGCTCTTTCACATGTGAGTGCACCACCGTCTTTCTTTTATTTTACCTTATAGGATATATTGCACTATTTTGTTTTATCTTTTGTCTTTATATATTATTGGACCTTTCCGGGGAAGATCCACGTGAACAATATCCCCCAACAAGCACGTTAGAGACCAATTGACCTTAAGAAAGAACTATCAAGTTAAGACTTTATTGAGATACACTATTGTTATCCTACTATATTTATTCTGTGCAGTGCAGCCTCTTTTTGTATTTCCCATATAGCTTGCAGAAGACTTAAGGTTTTAAGGACTTAGGATAATTAGAAAAGGCAATAAAATATATGTGACGAGACCAATCTAGCCACTGTGCATTGGAGGAGCCTGGTTGCTACCAACATTTGTTCCACTCCATTGAAAAGGCACGACAGAAAAGCAGTTCCAGACCCCTTCAGCTGGGAAGATAGTGTAGAGATTTACTGGGAGGAACCCCAGGCAGCAGGTGGAGATGGGACCGAGGTGTCGCCACCAGCCCTACAGGGATGCTGGGCGGTCAGCCCAGATCCCCAGCAGCAGATTGATTTGCAGGGAATGTGTCTCCTTTCCCCAGCGGCAGTGTGAAGTGCAGGGAGTGGAGAGCATCGTCTCCCCTCCCTAGCCCAGCGGCAGTGTACCTTGCAGGGAGAGGAGAGCAGCGTTCTCCCTCCCCAGCGGCAGGGTGAGCTACAGGGATGCTGGGCGGTCGGCTCAGATCCCCAGCGGCAGTGTGTTTTGGTGGTTTTGGGCAGAAAAGCCATGCTTCGTTTGGTCACAAAGGACTACGATTTTTCTTTTGAACCACTAGACCAATTTGTAGGATTTTGACGTATGTTTGTATTTGGAGTATGCTGATTCTGAAAATGTAAGTTTTATGTGAATGTAATGCATACTTTTAAAATTATGAATAATGTGGATAAACTATTTCTCTGCCTGTGATAATCACATTACCCATTGTGTAAGGTAATTGTATCACAGGCAGAGGGGAGGATTTTGTGTGGGAGTGTCTTGTACATGTTTATTGGTTGTTTTCCAAAACCCTGTGGATGGTACTAATGTGTAAGAATGTGTATATAAGAACAATAAACCCACAGCTCTGTCTGTTCCTGCTTGACAATCAAAACAGAGCCTTGTCTCATTCTTGGGGGGGATTTGTTGTATGCTGTTCCAGTTCGACTGCTAGGAGTGTAAACCTATTCGTATGGTTTTTCTTCCTATTTGGCTGTTTACAGCATTTATATGTTTGAGAACATTCGTATGCTTCTCCGGTTCAGTGGACTGATGTTTACAGTAGCTGCCTGTATATCTAGAAGGGAATATTTCCTAAACGGCTTTTAACCCCTTTTATGCCTGGGGGTGCCGTTACAATATATATGGATTTATTTTTTACAAGGTATTACTACAAATATGCATTTTAAAAAAAAAAAGCTAGTTTATGCAAATAACAGGGCTCTAATGTGAATGCTTGCGGAACAATCAAATCCAACGAATAGTCAGTGAAGGCAGACAGAGGACTGACAGTGACAAACCTCAAAAAAAAAAAAAAAAACATTTTCAGAAAAACAAATCTTTATTAATTACACACTTCTGCATCTTCCAGTTCGAGCCACAATCCATCAAACAAGCTAAAATCTTCAATCTTGGATGCGGAGACCAACTCTGTCCATCAATGAAAAGGCACAAAACAATATCAGCGTTTCCAAACCTTGCTGTTTGCCAATAAAATAGCCCCAGGTTTCTAGCGCCAGCTCCTGCACTGCAACATGCAGCACTTTCCTGGGACCTACACTAGTTTTGGGCACTGAACCTAAAATCAGAAAGGCAGAACAAGTGATGGATGCAAGATTTCAAGTGTTACATTCTGCTTCAAACTCTGCCCTGAGATTGTAGCTTTGGGGCCTAGTGCTGGACATGCATTCATTCATATTCCCAGGCCATGACCAATTAGTGATGACCACCATTAACAAATTGTGGTTATGGTTTAATTGCTCAATTGCAACAAACATTGAATAGTCAGACATATCTGGTACACAGAGTGATCAGGGAATCTGACAAAAAGGAAATCTTAAAATAAATTAAAATCAGAGGATCTGCAATTAACCAATGAATAACCATTAAGAAAAACCAGCTGTATAGTGCATTGCATGCTCCTGTAGAGAAAATACAGGGCAGAAAAAATAAAAACATCTGTCCTTCCACCTCAATGGCAGTGCAGCAACCTCACAAATGTTTTAGCACAGTAGGAAAGGCAGGGCACAGACGCAGAATGCTGATATGTTTACAGAACATTTGAGGCTTGGAGACAGAAACCCTGAGGAAAGTATAACAATTTTAAAACTATCAGTAGGGAAGGCCTTATCGAATACACATTACTTCTTTTAAAGTTTTAACATAAGGTTGGTTCACAATTAGCGACACCTGTCTGCGGTGGGAAAAACTCTAAACCCGGGAAGCAATTTTAATATACTGCGGTTTAAAATACGGATTTCCCTAAAAATGTACATGTTTCCAGGTTCCATAGAGCCTTGGAAAAACACTTATCCGCAAAGAGCCCCCATGATATAAAACAGATGCTTGACTAAACAGAAAATAAAACTATAATTAAAGTTTAAGGGAAATAAGATTACAGCTTCACAGAGATGGATAAGTCCTAGAGTTCTGGGAACTGTGCTAAAAGTGGAGCAGTTACCATGGAAACAAAGTTTGTTCCTGCCAATTGCTCCACATGTAGAATCTTGCTCCCAGAAATATTCATTAAGCAGGACCTCCCACAATTCCTTGTAAATTATGACTTCACGCATGTCCACGATGTCACTTTATGTCCTGTAGAAGTCACTCAACACACACACACACATATATATATTCTTGTACATTTTGGATTTGTCTTAGAAATATTTGTAAACAATATGATGTAAGACACCTGTAAAGCGGTTTAGTTGACCAAAGCATTTCTTATAATCCTTCAAGCATATTAAAAATCCTGCCTAACAGGTGGAAAATTGAATTCATTCCAATTAAACTGCTATTTGAATATCAATAAATAAGAAGGATATCACAAAGGATTAAATAAAGATTAAAATAGGTCTACAAATGGGAGGGGGGATGAATCTGATTGGCTGGGCAATGCTGACAGCTAAAGTACATGTTTTTCTGGTTTACAACGCTTTAAAAGGGAATAGAGGAAACTATGGCTCTAGGAGAAATATTGGTTATTTTGTAGAAAGTCCAGTACACCCTACAGTAATGCAGCATCCTTTTATCGGATTGAAAGCAAAATCACAGCTCATATCTTTAGGGAAACAATGCAAGCGGTCCAGTGTCTGCACGGAAATGGCTCCCCGATGTTGGGTTCCTTTATGGCCACAGAAGAATATGCTATGATAGCAAACGGAGAGTTGAGGATTGCTCCCAGGTAACTTTGTCAAGGCCTTGGGACACTGGCAAACGTTAAATCATTTTCCAGTTTGATCGATTAGTGATCTCAAGGTATACTGCCAGCATAAAATAATGTAATCACCAAATCTAGTTTCAAGAGAGCAGCTCACCATCACTGAACACCTGGCGTCCATTCTAGCCGAATACAAATAATCATGGGCTAATGGAATCATGGGGGGACGGCAATATTCTTTACTAATAAAGCTAGCAGAGCAAGATCAGCATTTCCATCTGCATTCTCCAGGGCCAGGACTGCGTCTTGCAATGAAAAGCCTGCACTTACAACCCGCTCTATATCAGATGGAGAGAAAGCAAGTGGAGAGTGAGGGGGGCTGGAACTTGCAGCTGACTGGTCATCCTGATCCCTGTTGGTTTCATTGTTAAATCCAGAGACAGTTACATCTCCTACCAGGTCTTTAGTATCAGAGCTCTTTACCATTCTGTCCCCAGCATGTTGTGTGAAATTGTTGGATGTAGTTTCTGGATTTTCCATGTAAAACTTTGAGTTATTCAGAGTAGGTTCATTGTTGTGTGTGTCAGGTGTGTCCCCAGCAGCAAAATCAGTGAAACTCTCCACTTTGGTTTTTAGAGGATCATTTGAGTCAGAAAGGTCCAAACCCTCTGCAGATATAGGTTTGTCAAAGCAACCAAAGAGGCCAGAGGTGGTTGGTCCTTGGTCAGAAGATCCACCACCATCTTTTATATCAAAAGAAACACCCTCATCATCAGCAAAGTGGTGTGCATCAGACACAGCTTCATTCTGGTTGAGTTGGCTGCTTGGAAGTTTATTTTGACAAGATGTCTCATACATGCCATGATCTGTGTTTTCAAAATCAGTAGCCTTTTCATGCAGAGTTCTGCTGGACCCCTTACCACTCATGACTAAGAGTTTGTGAAGTTCTTTCAAAGCAGTAGCCAAAGAAAAGCAGTTCTCTTCCAAATCGCGGTTTGGACTGTGTAAAGGAAGTGGGGAGATATCGTTGGAAGTAGTGTTTACTTCCTCATACACCTCACCATCCAAAAAGTGAGTTGCACTGCTAAAAGTGACTTGTGGTTTTAAAGGATTTGGGTTGGAGTCACCATTTTCTTGTTGCGGTGTGCACTCAGAGCGGTCGCAATTTGTAGTAGATGGTTTTCTGTGGCCGGCGTCATCAATGGAATTAGCTGTGGAAAGGTCCACATCCATTGGGGCTTCTGCATCAACAGACAGTGCTTCCAGTCTGTCACCAAAGTCTTGACACGATCTAGAACAATTAGACAGGTCATCCAAACAGAGCTGAAGCTGGTCAGCTTGATCTTGCATGGGAGAACAGTTTTGTGACGCTTTAGATTGAATGGGTTCTAATGACGGTCTGTTATTGGAGGAGTCTGGCAAAGAGCGGTCCTCATTCTCTGGGGTAGACATAGGTTTTTCAATAACTTGCAGACATCCGTCTGTCTGATCAGCACCAGCGATATGAGAAAGATCCAAATCAATTGAATTTTCACCAGCTACAGGATCTATAACAGGAAAAGGAGGGACCACTGTTTGCAAATCGGCTTCTGTGAGGTCCAGGCTCTCTGCTCTGGAGGCCTCCACTATGGGAGGATTTGTTGGTGGCTCTGTGCTCTCTGTCACAGTGGACGGGCCTGAGCAGATAGTGGAGGCTGAATGAGCAACGGGTTCTGAAGCTATGCCTGGCAAATGGACAGGGCGGAGAAGTCCATCGCTTGGTACCGTCAGTGATAGATCTTCCTGTGAGGTAGTTTCTTTATCTATAAACAGAAATAAAAAAATTAAAAGGACTAATTAACCCAGCAGAAATGGACAGCTACCTCCCGCGTAATTATGAAGCATCTACTTAAAGTGGCACTGTCACCGTCTGGGGACCTGGTGGCCAGACGTGGGGCGAGAGAGAGACTCAAGGTGCTTTACATAGCAAGGGACAGAGCCAGTGACAAGCTTACCTTACATTCCGAAGTACAATAGCGCTAAATAAATTCTATAGGCACGGACTAATTATATTTATATTCCTGTAATCATGGGATTGCAGGTTTACAGATCTGTTAAAAACCCTTTTAAAGTGCCATAATTTCACTGTGTAGATGTAACAGAGATCCTCATTTCTCATAAATACCTGTAGCGTTGCCCTCTCCTGCTCCAGCAAACACACACATGCATCAAGGTTTTCGCTGGTCTGTGAGGATTAGACAATAAAACAGCAAACTGATGTTAAGTGAAAACACAGCATCATGCAGGGTTAGCATCCACTGATGGGAATGGCATTCAGAACCCACACTAAGCACTAGTGTGGAACCACCATCTAATTCACCAAAGTCAGTGTCATGTCCACAGGTTTACATAATCATAACTTCACAACTCCAGGAATTAACATGAACTAATTCTCTGAAAGCAAAACTAAAATAGAACATGTAAATATGTCTGTTAATTACAGGCCAAACACATTTTGTTAAAGGTTCATATTAAATTACTGGGGTAGTGATATTAAACGAACTCTCCAGATTTAAAAACACAGCATGCATTTAATGGAACACTGGGTAAATAAACACACAGAAATCATTTTTGTGAGAAAATATGTTTTGTGACAATTACAAGGAAGTGTACCAGTTTGTATTTAAAAATTCAGTTTCTTATTTATTCCTACTGGACAAACAAGCCTGACTATGGCCATGGGCAGGACTTGTCCCATCAGTATCAACAGGAAATAAGAGACTGGCTGACAGCAATTTCTTTGTGAAAGCACAGGTTTACTTGATGAAAATTAGGACCTGGGTCAGTACAATATCAAAAAGTGGGTAAACTAAGTAAGGATCTCTAAACGTGGCACTCTGTTATATAATGTTTACACGCTGTCTCTAGACAAACTTAAGAGTGTTTTTATAAATAAACCCTTCTGGCTTTTATTGGGGGAAAATAACCAACACAAAAGTTTAAAATGAGAGAAGCAACACAAGCCTCTCAAACAAGAAATAGCACGTGGAAGAGTTTCTACATTTCCAAAAAGAATAGGGTATATGAGCTTAAGACGGGAGATGTCATTTTTTTGTCTTACGCGCCATTGTCGGTCAGGACAAAAAAAAAAAGAAACCGTATTGCCAGCTTCATGCAATATGAAAATAATCAAACTAATACTTCATTCTACATGTTATATGAAACATCATTTATTCCCTCAGATAAACATTGGTAGAAGGTTTTTTTTACTCCCAAGGAGTGCTGATCACTGGCAATGCACAGGGTTATTCAGTAACTTGGGGACAAAATAATTTTAAAATTTAGGACAAATAAGAGTTGGAGAATTATTCCACATTGAACATTTTGGCTTAAAACTTAACATTTTCTGGTAATTTTCTTGTTTAGTGAATAAGATAATCCGTTAAAAACTTGTAAGAAGATTATTGAAACCAGTACACACATCACATACATGAACGGTATGGAAACCAATACATGTTAAATTCCATGCAAACCACAAATGTGATCACAAACAGTACCTGCTTCCTCTGCTGATTTCTGCAACACTTCTGCTAATTCCCTGTCTGCGATCTCCTCTGTGTGCATGTCGTCCCTGCCCGGCCCATATGCCAGCCTTGCACACTCCGGAAGCTCACCCTCTGGCAGGAAACTGGTACGAGTGCCTGTAGTGCCAATAACTAGCACATTCTTTTCCAGATCAATGGAACACTAGGGAAGACGTGGAGAGTGAACAAAGCATTCCAGTTAATCACAGTACTAGAAGCCAGCTTTCCTTTAATAGAAAAGACATTTAAAGCCAGAGGTCAATAAATTGAGCTGACATTAAATACCAGAATAATGCACTGGTGCACTCATTAAATCTCTGGCTACTGACAGCTGTGAACCAAGCTACAGATAGCTGAGCAGCTAATATATCACACTACAAATTTGTAGCTTAAGAAATGGGGCACACTAAACAGCTTAATGATGTAGTTATGGTGGAAGGCTGTGTTTGAGGAATGAGGACATAAAAACACATTTTATCTTTCAGGAGCAGAAAAGCCAGGCTTTGAGTGCAGAGAGTCACTTTATTATTTTCAAACTGCTTGAATACACCATAGCCCACTGGTGTGTTTAGACCAAGGCAAACTAAGCATTTGCCTTGGGCGGCACTAACTAGGGGGCAGCAAATAATGCCGCCCCCAAAGCCCACTCCGGCTCTCCGAGTGTTCGCCCTGTCTCTGGGGTCCAGTGGTGCTGCTGGGAGGCATGCAGCTGTGTTAGAATCAGTGGCGGTGAGGGAGCTGTGATCTCCCTGCTCCCTCGCACGCAGTTTACGAATGCCACGGGAGCTGGAATAGAACATCATATTCCGGCTCCCATAGGCGGTTGGCGGGGCAGCAGATCAGTGTCTGTCTGTGTGTGTGTGCCAGTAAATTTGTGCCTGCCAGTGACGTCTGTGTGTGTGCCCCAAATCAGTGATGTCTGTGTGTGTGACTGTCAGTGTGTATCTGCCAGTGTGTGTCAGTCAGTGAATGTGTGTGTCAAATCAGTGAGTCAGTGTGTGTGACGTCTGTGTGTTTGTCATTGAGTGTGTGTGACTGTCCGTGTGTATCAGCCAATGTGTGTGTCTGTCAGAGTCTGTGCTTAACCCCTTAAGGACAGCGGGCGTGCTATGCCGGGGATGGCATAGCACGTCCCCGCCATCCTATTCACTTACCTGGTCGCCAGCGATCCCACGCTGGCAATCGCGGGGGGGAGGGGGAGGGGAACTCACCTGGCATCCCAGGGAGTCCCCCTGCTCCCGTTACGGCACTCCTGGGCCATGTGATCGCGAGGTCCTTGTGAGGACCTCACGATCACGTGGGCGGCATAGCCGTCCACAGCAATGCAAGCAGGGGGAGTGCCTGGAATGACAGGTACTTCCCCTGCTGCCTAAAAAAATAAAAAAATAAAAATAAAAAAAAAATAAAAACGTTTAAAATTCGCCAGATTGGTTACGTTGCCTTTGAGACCCTATGGTAGCCCAGGAATGAAAATTACCTCAACGATGGTATACCATTTGCAATTGTAGACAACCCAAGGTATTGCAAATGGGATATGTCCAGTCTTTTTTAGTAGCCACTTAGTCACAAACACTGGCCAAAATTGGGTTCTTAATCAGGAGGAGGTGCAGCCTTGACAGGAAGGGGTGGGGCAAATTTAGATTAGGGGGGTGCCCAGGTTCAGTCATGCTTAGAGCAGCACGAAACCAAAATACACCACTGCCATAGCCACTACAATAGGCGTCATGGTATATCAGGTCTGTATATACAGGCAAAGATCCGTCATTTAAACATCCAATAACCCTTCAAAGCATTAATTTCAAGTCACTAAAGACACGGGTACCTGGTGTCTCTTTAACATGTCCAAGCCAAGAAGCATATCCATGGGCTGTTCCTCCAGGATCGAGAAGGAGCAGGGCAGGAAATCCCCTTCAATTTGGACTTGAGCTGGTAAACAAGATCAAGATGTTAGACTGTGAGATTGGAAACAGGATCATAAGAAGTGACAACATAAGTCAAGCTCAAAATACACCATTCCAATATATAGTCAGAATATGCTAAATATGTGGACAGAACCTGAATTCATAGGATTTATAAAGAGACAACAAAACACTCTGAAGTGCAAAACACAACAAAACACAAACTGCTCTGTGATATAAAATTCATATTAAAACAGATGTTATAAGAAATATAACTTGCACTGGAAAGCCCAAATGCTTCAGGTCATAAAGGAAATGCTACAAACTGCATGGGATCACTGGAAATCAAGGCACCTTTTAACCCCCAATAAGCAGCAGTGAGCAGGTGAACTTTACATAACCAAAGTCAAAGTCCTGCTCAACATTACATCTTCATCCAAAGCACATCCGGAAACCAGAGTTACTCTCTTGCGTCTGTAACACCAGGTTTTCGCAGGGTGAAGGGACCTGTGACTATGCATCCAGACCACTTCAATAACTTAAGGTTGTCTGGGTGCCTATAGTGTCCCTTTAACATGACCAACTTTCTATGGACTTAAACGGTTTATTGTGGCCTTTTCAATGTATGGTAGCAGACCCTGTTTATTTGAAGATTAATCAGCACCTGAAACCAACTTCCTAACCTATACACATCTTAATAAGGAAATCTCACTTCCTCATTATTTTGATGCTATTGTATAGGTCGATGTAGGCGTATGGCCGCTATTATTGGCCTCTACCACCTTCCCCCCACCAAGATGACTTTTTTCAATATTTATTTCAACTTAGTTCTTACTTTGCTGACACCCATTATTTCGGCTCACATGCTGTGCTCATATGTTACCGTCCTCCTGCAGCGTTATCGTGAGTCGTCACTCTG
Organism: Pelobates cultripes; assembly: GCA_933207985.1. Taxonomy (NCBI): domain Eukaryota; kingdom Metazoa; phylum Chordata; class Amphibia; order Anura; family Pelobatidae; genus Pelobates; species Pelobates cultripes. The sequence continues at coordinate 10,624,093 of OW240921.1, forward strand.
CCGACACCCACTGCAAGGATGCACATTCCCTAAGACTACAGCCCCCATAAGGCTGTGTGCGCCTGGGCTCCTCCCCCTCCCCCCCAAAAAAAATAAGTTTGTTTACTCCTATTTGTTCTAATGCTTGTTTTTAATAACAAATTATATACCTGGGCCCCTTTTACTATTCTTAATACATACATATGTATTTTCTGTTTTAATCTATGTTTAAACTATGCTAACAACTGATTGGCCCATTTGTTACACTGTGTTTTTATGCCTATATAAACCCCTTTTAACCAGGGTGTATATTTTTACTCCATTTGAAAAAGCCATACTGGTGTAAATGCCTTAATTGATGTTGCTACTTTGCTGCTATTTTAACTATTAAAGGATTTTGATCACTACACTTGTCTGCTGTGCCAATTACCTTTTTTTTTTATTTTTTTATTCTTTATTTTGTAATGACAGAAAGCATAAAGGTAAACAATGACATGGCTTATGCAAAAGCCTTCATGAGGGTGCATAGTTTCAGTGTGCGTAGTCATGGAATTTACATACATAATGAAGAGAGGTTAGTGAGTTTGTTGTACCCGCTACAGTTGTTGAGGGTATATTCGTTCTGTTACCTTCCGTCACGTGTTTCCAATGTCAGGGTAAAGCGTGGGAGTCCAGGGTGGATAGTAGGTTGGGGATGTGGTGGGCTTACGGAATGTGTTAGGGTTGTGTTGGTTGGTGTGTTTGGCGTTCAGGTCTTGGAGGTGGGGTTGAGTGCGTGTGTAGCAAGGCCTCCGTCCTGTATAGGTTGTTCGAGGCTTGATCTTGCGGTGTTGGGGGTCTCCTGGGTATTACCCGGGGGAGGGGGGAGTTTTAGGGCTTGGTCTCTGTTTGCAGTTCCCTAGTGTGGGAGGGCTTGAGGATGCCAGCCTTCTTTCTGGTGCATCCTGTCTGGTTTTTGGTGGTTGTCTCTGTGTGGGTCGTGGGGGGTGGGGGGGAGGAGGGGATGGAGAGATAGAGAGAGGGAGATAGATTGGGGGAATGGAGGGGAGGGAGAGAAAAAAAAGAAAAGAAAGGGGGAAGGGGGAGGGGGTTAGGTCTGTCATGCAGTGGGGGTTAAGCCCCTTAGGGTCTATGGTGCTATTGCGGTTCTTATCAGCCATGGGTCCCATATTTTGTGGAAGGACTTAGTTGTATCGTGGATTAGGGCGGACAACTTGTCCATTTCGATTGCGTCATCTATTTTTCGAAGTACTTCTGATGCTGAGGGGATAACGTTGCTGCCCCAGTGTCTGGCTATGGTTCTGCGTGTGGCCAGTGCTACTTGGGCTGCAGGTTTATTTTGGGCCCTGGTTAGGAATTCATGTGGTTTAGAAAGGAGCCAGATCCATGGGTCTAATGGGAGGTTGCTATGTAGTGTCCTATTGACTGTTTGGGCCATTTCGCGCCATAGTTGGGAGACTTGTGGGCATTCCCACCAGAGGTGGAGGTACGTACCCTTTTCTCCGCAGCCCTTCCAACATCGGTCAGAGACGGCGAAGCGCATTTGTTTAAGTCTTAAGGGGGGTAATGTACCAGCGGAACATAGTTTTGTAGGCCTGTTCCTTGTGTGTAACGCAGATAGAGAGTGATGCCTTGGCTTCCCAAATGTCCCTCCAGTCTGAGGGGTTTTCGGGGGGCCCTATGTCCCTTTCCCAGGCCGCTGTGTATGAGAGTACCTCGGGGGAGTTGGTATGGTGTAGGATGCCATAAATTGTGGATATTTGTCCCCTTTGTATTGGGGTTTGTAGACACATTCTTTCAAATGTGGTGGGTGTGGTGGTGGCTGTTTTGTGGTTGGCTGGTTGGGTTAGGAAACTTCTAATTTGCAGGAAGCGAAAGTAGTCGAATGTTGTGAGTGGAGTATCGTTCGGGAGTTCCGTGAATGGGATGAGGTGCTGCCCTCTGAAGAAGTGACAGAACCTGACTAGGTTGTTATCTTCGAACCTTTCAAAATGTTTGCGGGTCATGTCTGGTTCGAATTGAGTGTTGCGCAGGATCAGTGAGAGTGGGGATGGTGAGTTGATAATGTCGTGTTTGCGAATGATCTGGTCCCATAGTTGGAAAGAATGTGTCAGTGCCGGGGTCATGGGGGGGAGTGTGTGGTCTGTCTTGTTTGGGGAGCCATAGGTGTAGGGAGGGGAAGACTCGACCGAATAGGTCTGTGTTCTAGGTCCACCCATAGCTTGAGCCCTGCTGGGGCGTGGAGATTCTGGATTTGGGCCAGCTGGGCCGCCTGGTGGTAATCCCAGAAGTTGGGGAGGCCTAGTCCCCCCATTTTATGGGGGACGTACAGTGTTGTTCTTTTGATTCTTGCTTTTTTCACCTCCCAGATAAATTTGTCAATTCGAGTCTGTAGCGACTTAAAGTCTTGTTTGGATATGGGGATGGGTAAGGCCTGAAAAAGGTAAAGGAAGCGCGGGAGCAGGTTCATCTTTATCGATGCCAGATGGCCCAGCCATGAAATGGATAGGTGTTGCCAAGCTTCTAGGTCCTGAGTTGCTTTGTTTAGGAGAGGGAAATAGTTGAGTTGGTATGTTAGGTGTAGATCTGCCGGTAAGCACGTGCCTAGGTACTGTATGCTCTGTGATTCGTATCGGAATGGGTATTCTAGTTGAATTGTGTCCAACGTGTCGTCGGGGGTGTGGATTGGGAGGGCCTCTGTTTTGTTTAGGTTCAATTTGTAGCCCGATACTTTGGCGTAGTCGTTTAGGAGGTAGAGCAGTGGGGGTAGGGAGTGTGTGGGTTCTGTCAAGGTCAGTAGGAGGTCATCCGCGTAGGCTGCTATCTTTTATTCCTCGTTGCGGATTTTGATGCCAGTGATGGCCTTGGTCTGTCTTATTTTTTGAAGGAGGGGTTCTAATGACAAGGCGAAGAGGTGGGGGGAAAGGGGGCAGCCTTGTCGCGTGCTATTGTGGATTGTAACGAAGGGGGGTTGGGCATTCGGGATTAGGAGGTTCGCTGTGGGGTGGGAGTACAATCCCCTGATCATGTCCACGAAGGCCTCTGGGAAGCCCATTTTTTCAAGGGTTGCGAATAGGTAGGGCCAGAGTATGCTTTTTCAGCATCTAGGGAGAGGAGGAGCGTGGGGTGTCGTCGGTTAGCTATCCATATAAAGTCGTATGTTCTCCGTGTGTTGTTGCTTGCCTGCCAGTATGGGATGAAGCCTACTTGGTCTGGGTGGATCAGTTTGGGGAGGAATGGGTGTAGTCAGTTGACCAATAATTTTGTAAAGAGTTTGATGTCTGTGTTTAGAAGTGAGATTGTTCTATAGTGGCCTGGGTCTAGGTGGTTTTTGTCAGGTTTCGGGAGTAAGCAGATGTTGGCTCTCAGCATGTCAGAGTGTGGGGGGGTTCTGTCCATTATAGAGGTGAATAGCGATAGGAGGTGTGGTAGGAGTGTCGTTTTATAATAAAGCCCGGGGAAACCGTTGGGGCCTGGGCATTTGTTTGGCTTGAGGGTTTTCAGTGCTAGTGTGATTTCTTTGGTGGTGATAGGTGTATTAAGGGTCTTTCGGCCCTCGTCTGTTAGTGAAGGCATGGGGATGCATTCCAGGAATGTCTATCTTTACCCGTGTGTTGTTGGGATCTTGTCGTGAATCTGGGTTATGGTCGTAGAGAGAGGCATAGTAATCTTGGAAGACGGTCGCTATTTGGTGTGGTGGTGTGCGTAGTTGACCATCAGGTGCTTGTATTTGGATGATGTGTCTGGAGCGTTGCCTTTGCCGTAGCCTGCGGGCCAACAGTGTGCGTTGTTCGATTTCTCATAGAACGTTTGTCTCGTCCATTGGAGCGCCTTTTTAGCATCTTGTGCCATAAATTTCTGAATTTCTTGTCTGTGTATTTGTAGTCGGGTTGTTAGGGCGGGGCTGAGATCCATTTTGTGTTGGAGTTTCGCGGTCCTAAGGGCAGTTAAGTGTGTCTCAGGTTGTTTTAGTTGTTTTTTGTGAGCCGTGGCCGCTGCTATTAATTTGCCCCTTATGACGGCCTTATGGGCTGCCCAGAGGGTGCCTACGGAGGAGACCGAGTGTTTATTAAGTTAGAAGTAATCAGTTATGTCTTTCCCTAGGGCTGCTTTGATGGTCGTGTTGTGGAGTATGGGGTTGAGTCTCCAGGACCAAGTTTTAGTGGCACTTGGTATTGTGAATTGGAGGAGAATGTCGGCATGGTCCGACCATGTGATCGAGCCTATTGTTGCATTTGTGACGTACGGGAGTAGGATGTGAGGAACATGTCAATGCGTGAGTAGGAGGAGTGGGGGTGCGAATAGAAGGTGAAGTCTGAGGTGGAAGGGTGGAGAATTCTCCATGCTTCAACTAGTCGTGTGTGTGCTGCAAATATTTGCAGCATTTTGTCTGTCTTGGGGTCTTGTGCAATTGCCTTTTTTATTCAGTTTTAATACGGTTTTCATACTTCCTGGCATCTTTTATCTCTACTCCAAAGCAATCCTAGGTGGGGATCAAACCACCAATGCTGTCATCATAGAGCAATTAGTCTGCTCTAAATTTGTGAGTATGTTTTAACTATTTTTATCATATACTTCACTTGTTTTATTGATAACACTGTCGCCTTATCTATTTCTTCCTGGGTTCCTGTCATTGTGAACCAAACGGACACCTCTAATATATCCTATAAGTGGGGATTATATACACGCTAGAGCTGGCTACGGCTCTATAAAATGTGAGTGTGATACTGCAATTTTTTTATTACATAACTAGATTTGACGTATTACACTATTTCCGCCCGTTCTGCTTTTGTCTTTCTATATACATCAACAAGAAAAAAAAAAAAAAAAGGACAGCTGCCCTACCCAAAGAAAAGTCCTTGTTGTACTAAAACATCAATATACAGGTAGTGGAACTGCACTCAGCCTTTTGCTCTGGAATCCTAGGGTGCTCTTGGATCAGTCCCAGTACCAAAAAGCCCAAATATATAGTATAATTGTAGAAAGTAATGCAGGCACTCCAAATGTTCCAAAAGATTTTATTGGACCCAAGAACCAAAAAAGTTTCAACCCCTTAGGGCTTGACAAAGGCCCTAAGGGGTCAAAACGTTGATTTTTGGTTCTTTCTTTTATTGAAGCATAGAGTTGCATGGGAACAGAAGAAAGTATGGGAGACAATTAAAATACATTCCAAACGGGGGTATAACAGTACAGTTGATATCATCTCCATGAAGCGTCTGCCTCTTAATGTGGACCGAGATGACCCCCATCAGTCCATAAGGGGAGGGGGAGGTAGGAGGTGAGTGCTCCGAAGTATCCACGTCCTGGTCAGTCAGCGCGGGGAATGGCTGTCTCCCTGCTGCTCGATCTCCGGCAGGCCTCGGGTTACATTGTCGGGTCCCCGGGGGTTTGCATGCTTGATTTTGGTATCGGGTGATTTCCCCGGGTGTCACCGTCATGATAGATGCTCTCCAGTTGGGGATTGTGCCAAATTTTTGGGGGGATTACCCCCTAAAAGTGCAGGATTAGGCAGGAGCGGAGATTCAGCACAACCTCTTAGTCTGGGTGCTAGGCTCCGCCCCTTTTTTTTTGGTTGTTGGGTCCAATAAAATTGCCTATCTTTTGGAACATTTGGAGTGCCTGGATTACTTTCTACAATTATACTTGTTGTACTAAAGACTAAAACGTCTACTATGAAGAGACTATTATTTGTGAGGACTATCACATTGACTTATTTCTTGTTTGTTCCAAAAATCTATTTTTTTATATTGTCTATTTGCGCACCCCTTTTTTATCTTCATAATGATGTAGGTGAGCCTGTATCAAATCAGCTATTTGTCCTCTTTTAAAATGTTGCAAAGGTTTACTACAGGCCAGTAGTCAGAGACTCCATGCACGGCACCCAAAAAAACAAACAAAAACAAAAAACAATTAAAAGGGACACCCTTAACCCTTAAAGCACTATAGCTTGCAGAAGTGCTTGATTTGACACCGTTGATCATGCTCTCCTCCTTCAAACTCTTCAATCGCTCGGTCTCTGTGACTCTGTCCTCTCTTGGTTTTCCTCCTATCTCTCCCAACGCTCATTCAGTGTCTCCTTTTCCAAGGATACCTCCTCCCCTCGTCCTGTCTCGGTTGGAGTTCCCCAAGGGTCTGTCCTTGGTCCCCTTCTATTTTCTCTTTATACCGCCTCTCTTGGTAAACTGATTGCCTCTTTTGGATTCCACTACCACCTGTACGCTGATGACACTCAGATATACCTCTCCTCCCCGGACCTCTCCCCTGCTGTCCTGCAACGTGTCACTGCTTGCCTTTCTTCCATCTCTGACTGGATGTCTTCACGCTTTCTGAAACTTAACCTCTCTAAAACTGAACTCCTTGTCTTTCCTCCTCCTAATACTGATCCTCCTCTCTCGCTCTCCCTTCAAGTCAGTGATATCCACATAAGTCCATCCCTGCAAGCTCGCTGTCTTGGCGTCATACTTGACTCTGGTCTCACCTTCGAGTCTCACATCCAGTTTGTTGCCAAGTCCTGTAGGTTCCAACTCAAAAACATAGCCCGCATTCGCCCCTTTCTTACGCAAGATGCTACCAAGGAGCTTGTCCATGCTCTAGTAATTTCCCGCATGGATTACTGTAACCCTCTCCTGATTGGTCTTCCCAAAAGCCGTATTGCCCCGCTACAGTCTGTAATGAATGCTGCAGCTAGACTGATTTTCCTCTCTAGTCGGTCCTCTCACACCTCACCCCTCTGCCGGTCCTTACATTGGCTCCCTGTATGCTATAGGAGTCAATTCAAAGTGCTAACCCATACATTTAAAGCACTGAACAGTTCTAGCCCCGCTTATATCTCTTCACTGATCCATAAATATGCCCCTCCACGTACCCTCCGCTCTGCCCGTGACCACCTCCTGACCGCTGCTCGCACCCGTACGGCCAACTCGCGCTTGCAGGACCTCTCGCGGGCGGCTCCTCTCCTATGGAATAGCTTGCCTACTGCCATCAGACTCTCCCCTAGTCTTCAATCATTTAAGAAGGGCCTTAAAACCCATCTCTTCAGGAAAGCTTATGGCCTCCCAGAGTAATCTCTACCTTACATACCTGTCTCAGGCTCTCTCCTATGGGACAGTGCTTTGCTCTCTCCTCCAGCTCTGCTTCACTCCTACTTGATATTTATTGTCCTAATGTTTCAAACACACCACCTCCAATAGTCTGTAAGCTCGTTTGAGCAGGGTCCTCTTCAACCTATTGTTCCTGTAAGTTTTCTTGTAATTGTCCTATTTATTGTTACACCCCCCCTCTCAAAATATTGTAAAGCGCTACGGAATCCGTTGGCGCTATATAAATGGCAATAATAATAATAATAATAATAATAATAATAATAATAATTTGTGAAGTGTTCTCTTTTTTCATTTGGCACTTTTATGAATAAACCTGGTTATACCCCCTAGCTGTCAATCAGACACCTAGTCCTGTTACTTCCTGTTTTTTTGAGCTCAGTGTTGATAAACTCAAGAGGCAGCAATTGCCCAGAGCACCTGCCTTGCAGACTTCTCATTGAGCTGCATTGGACGTCTGTGATTGGACAGCCACAGAAATTCTAGGATTAGAAGAGGAGGACTTGAAAAGGCTGCAGACAAGAGATCAGCTGGTTTTACAAGCTGTATTTAGATATACCCCCAATGAAAAATCCATAATTAAATGCATGCAAGTTTTCAATGGGGGAATATCTATTTAATTTTTTTTTTTTGTTCTACTGCAGTGGAACAGGAAGAGAGAGTTTCTGGATTATGATGCACAGGGGTAGACTTTGGGTGCCACGTAGTCCTCCGTCCATAAAACGGTGTGACCAAATGGAATTTTTTGTTTTTTTAAAGGAATGTCCCATAGTGATGGTTATGGTGCTTAAAGGGTCCCTTTAACATACTTGTTGGTTGCAATCTGTCTGGCTTGGCTTTCACTTGAAAACACAGTATTTTTGGACAAAAGTAGTAAGAAGACGTTTACCTAGATGTACCCGACCAATGATTTTCTGTGTTCCCACACCCTTGGCGATACCGGCCCATCTCCTATCCACCAGCCTCATGATGTGACACCTTTCCGCACAGGCCTGACTCATAATGGTCATCTGGGCACCTACAACCCAAGAAATTGAAAGATCACAAAACAATATATCTGCAATGCTGTTTATGCAATTAACCCATACAGAACCAGAATTGTGCTATGTTCTATTTAGATGTAATGTACGTGTAGTTCATATTGTAACTGATCGACCAATCACTAGAACTCGGCTGTGTAAAAATAGCCCTTCTACAGACATTTACACGTAAAACACAGGATGCATTTTCTGCTGTAATATTATGTACATTAATATAAAGCATAACTTTATAGGCAGCAGGGATATCATCATGTAACATTATACAATCGCTTGAAAATATTAATAGTTTTGTAGCAGCGTTAAACTCTGTTTTGGGAATTGAAGCAATATTCAAAATGTCAGTGTATTGTCTCTCCTAGAGAGATTGCGTCTTTACCTGAATCCACAAACGCTTTAACTGGGTACCCATTCACTTTGCAGTTTATATAGAGCATGACCACCTGGCCAAAACTCTCTGGAGCTTCTTCCATGGCTATGGTCATGTTCTCCTCAATATTCTGCTGCCTGTGACAGAAAAATATCGAACCGACCAGTGAAACACCAAACATACACTATATATACTTCCAACAACAAATCAGATAATAGAATTCTGTAAAACTATATGATATTTAATCCACTGTGGAAAAACAGACTATGCCAAAACCAGCGTAATGTACCTTTAAAGCGACACTGTCATGCTGAACTTAACTTTCTTTAATCAATTCCCCTTCTCTCCCTCTGTCAGGATCTGTTCTTCATTTCTTTCTTTCTGCTCTAGTTTCCTTTAAAACATAAGTAGGGACTACTTTGTCTTATGGAGGTTTCCAATGCCTGACCATCTCTGACCAGCGGATGAACAAAAAGTGCCTTTTTTCCATGATCTTGCGATGCTTTCTGTCAGTATTCCCGACATTCCTGTCACTTAGACAGAACGCCAGCATAACTACCGAATTTCTTCCTAACAGAATGAGAACAGTTTGTTTACTCATATTAGTACGCAATTCGGTACTTTGTTCGGATCGGAATTTCATTCCAACGAAACTCTGATCCAATTCGTGCCATGGCTGCATCTTGAAGCCACTTAGTAGATAGCTCCCTAATTCCCATGGTATCAGGGAGCTATCTACCAAAAGCCTGAAAGACCTAAATTTTGACCTATCGTCTTGTCGTCGTCCCATCCCCTCACCTTATTGTAATTTAGGGCCCTCACCCGCCACTCAGGGGTTGGGGCCCTTATTGTAATTTAGGGCCCCCACCCACCGCTCACGAGGACAATAGGTCCCCCCCCATTTTCATTTAGGGGTGGGGGCCAGAGGGGGCAATTGATCCCCCTTTCAGTTTAATTGCCCCCCCTCGCGGGACTCGGGAGCGGGGATACTAGGGTCTTTGTTTTGTTTTTTTAAAACAGTGAGCAGCCACAGGCTGCTCACTGTTTACTAGACATGCCCCTACTCGGGATATAGCGAGTAGGGGCAGAATTTACTAATAAGTAATTTTTACTTAGTATTAGTGAAGTTGGCTGAAAGACCAATTTAGGTCTTTCAGCCTTTTGGTAGATAACCCTGATGCCGTGGGAATTAGGGAGCCATCTACTAAGCGGCTTCACGATGCAACTGCGGCACAAATCGGATCGGAGTTTCATTCATTGGAATGAAATTCTGATCCGAACAAAGTCCCGAATTGAACAAACTGTCCCTACTTTGTCTTATGTTTTAAAGAAAACTAGAGCAGATAGGAAGAAATGAACAGATCCTGACAGAGGGAGAGAAGAGGAATCGATTTGAGCATGACTGTGCCGCTTTAAAGACATATGTTTATTGCCATTTGCACTATGCACTCATCTCCCTCTATTAGATATATATTCCTGTGTCCAGAAGAACAGAGTCAAACCATGTTTCTTATTGAGGCTCATTGCAAATCACCATTCTTCCAAGAAGTGTGATATCTTACCTGATATCTTCCTCTATTTTCGCTTGAGCCTCCAAATCAAATGGATCAGCTGAGAAGAGACGAATTCGTTCCTGCTCGCGACGAGCTCTCTCCTGCTGCTGTTCCAAAAGCACTTTAGTGAATTTCTCTGTGGCAAACAAAGACAGTGTCATTTCTACCACTGCAGCATATAATTAGGCAAAGGGTTTGGGAGTGTAGTTAGAAGACTTACCTATATCTCCACTTAGCAGGGCCTCAGCCAGTGGTGGATTTCGCTCTTTTAGCAATGACAGTTCATGGGGATTCGCCAGCAGCATTTCCCGAAGAAGGGTAGGATTGTCTAGACCCTGCGGAAAAGACGAGGAGTCGGGTGGTGGAGCTGCAGGCTGTGTGGGCGCAGCACGGCCAGACGTACCAGGAACTGCAATGCTGCTGAAATCTATCCTCGGTAAGCCTTTAAATGGTATGATAAAGACTGATTAATAACCAATTATGCCAAAGGAACTGAGGTAACAGATTGAGGGAATGTCTAGGCCTAGGGTAACCCAAGATATTTAGTTTGTAACATTATTGAAGAGGTAATATGCCAATCTTCGTAAATACAGTGTTAATAATGTTCTACTTAGCTCACTGGGAACACAGCACTACCCTATGAGAAGAATTTGATTGGACACTTGCTTTTTGTAACCTACACTCTATCTTTAAATTTACATGCCAAGGTTGGCTGCTGGTTCCATTAAGTTGTCCTGAACACATTGTGTCTTCATACTGATGTGTACCAAACTGAAATTGTTGCCCCAAAGTATGTGCCATTCATATGCAGCAGGGTGGATCCCTCTAACCAAGTTACGATCTGCAGCATACATTCTACTTATGGGAGGTCAGTACTTTTCATGTGCTACCCGTCAATATGTATCAGTGATATATAAAAAAAAATAAAAATAAAAAAAATCATTTCAGATCTGGAAACACCAATGCGGAGAACTCTTTGACAAATACCCATTGCAAGGTTGAAATGTTGGTTCTAATAAATTTTCCTTTGCTGAGCTTTGGAGTGCCTGGACCTTTCTTTTTATTGGATTCATTATTATGTGGGGATTGTGCTAGCCACTGGGTTTGGCTGCACCCAATTATTTGACTTTACTGGATGAGTGCAGTTCCTCAGAAATTGTTGGTATATGAGAACTGATCTGGTGGCATACTTTGTGGGGAGTGCATACAAATCCCTGCATGAATAGGAGGATACATCCAGCGCTAACCAGGTCAATTGACAGAATCTTCTACACTATGTGAACAAAGGTATAGATATCATTTAACATGTAGACCTAATATGACTGGACAATGTGAGCTCTAACCTGGAAATGGAGCAGAAGCTCTTGGCTCAATGGGATCTGTCTGCCGTAAAACAACCACATCTCCATCTTTTAACCCGTATGACGATAAAGATCTCTGATTATCTGTTAAGGGTCTCTCTGCATAGACAATCTGTAAGAAACATAACCAAGCTTTAATAGTTTGAACAACACAGATTAAATAACTACACAGTCTACCAACCAGATTAAATAACACCATCTCCACCTATCCTCACCTCATATTTACACCGAATATTCCTTGCATTTGGAAGGTTTGGTTACATCCCAAAGCTATTTTGCCATTTGAAATATATACAAAAGACAGTGTAATGGAGGCTCTTCAAATAAAGATACGCTACAACACTCTAGTGGGGATCCCTCTCACCCACCAAAACCAAAAAAAAAAAAAAAAAAAAAGGAAGTGGAAAAGAGCTCAGAAGCTTTTAACCTCAAGAGTGGAGCGTTATGTAATTCTGTAATTCTGATTAGACACCTACTATCCTAACTCTATGATAGGACCGATATTAGGGGTATATCGGTCCTATCATAGAGTTAGGATAGTAGTGTGGTCCAGTTGATCTCAAGGCATATACAAAATTTAAAAAAACAGGGGGGGGGGGAACACATAGCATAAATCTGTGATATTAAAATATAATGTGAAAACACATGGCATAAATCCCCCGTTCTTTCCCCCCCCCCCAAATTTTCAAAATTACAAAAGGTTCTTTAAAGACAACGATTAGAGAGAGATAATTTTTGGAAAAAGTGTGAACAGTTATGTTACCTAGTTTGTAGACACCCATTTTAAATGCCCCTAACGCAGGATCCTGAATGCTGTATGTGCCGGGCCATTACCTGCACTGTGATGCTGTCTCACTGCCAAGCCAGCATCTCGCTCCAGAGAAATTCTAATGATACAGCTCAGTTCCCCCCAAGCTCTACTATCAAACAAGCATACTTCTTAAACTGAACTCTGAGCCTACTAATTCACTGATTTACTTTTTGTTAGATCATCTCTTTATTGATGAGGAAACATCTCTTTATCTGTTCTACAATACAGATACAAGGCTTGCTGTCTGCCGTACAAATAAATCAATAAACTGGTAAGAGGAACCTGTTAACACTAAGTCATTACGCTGGTCATTTACTTTCATTAAAAAAAAAAAGGGAAAGGAAAGGAAAAAAGTTTCAGAAGCCCTAAAGCATGATGTGAAAAAATATTTATTCCCAGGTTGTGTGAGTGTGTGTTTTATATATGTATACACATTTCCCATCATTAATTGTAGGATGGCCCATCACAGGCAGCCAAGATTCATATGTCCAATCAATAAAACGAGAGGAGAATATCCAAATCCCATCACAGACAGTTCAAGTCAATAACACACAAACAGCTTCTGCCCCCCTTCTTTACTAAAGTGAGAATTGTCAGGAATTTAAGGTGAATTTTCAATTTAAGGCCAGAATAGCCAAACTGGAAAAAAAAATTTCAATGTGAGCTCTGCTTACTGTTTGGCTACTTTGGCCTTTAATTTGAATTCCTGATTAGTCTCACTTTAGTGAATAGGCTATCTACTCTCTATGCCTCTGCCTCCAGCCGAGGGGATGTGACCCACTCACAATTTCCAGTAGTTACTGTGCTCTTTAATACAGCTGGTATGACTATTTTCATTTAACACACTGCATGGTATGTGACTACACATAATGCACAGTGTGATATGCATTATTGATATGTAACACTCAATCTTGGCAGACTGTGTCATGTATGTCCTGTGGCTCCCAAAAGATTAAAGGAATCCTGCACAAAAGGAACACTCCATGCGTCATAACCACTACAGCCAGCTATGGTGGTTATGGTGCTAGCAGTGCCTGGCTCCCTCAAGGTCAAGAAGTCAAACTGTTTCTCAATGGTTTGATAACTTATAAAGACACACAGTCGAAATGTTGCTGTTTTGCCAATAAAGGGATATCATCTTATTCTGCCTTTACGCTAATCAAGAAATCTGACAGTATAGTATGTATAACAGGTAACTAATTGTTTGTAGGCAATTGCAGCAATCATTGTTTCAGAGAATTCCTTTGATCAAGGCAACATGTCAGTCATTCGATTTGTACCATCTGTGTGTAAGGTGGTATTGCACTGAATCAGTCCTACGATGTGATTGCATAAGCTATCTGCAGGCTCTAAACAATGGTAGACTCCCCATTGGCAGCCTTTAAGATGTAACCTTCTGACTGCAGGTGATTGCAAATTATCTGTCCAACAGGCTAACCCTTATAAGACTGCATTTGGCAAGAAACAAGACTGCTACAGATATTTTTTGGTTTAGTTTTTTCATCTCCGTAAAGTACACCCACAGCTTCACTGTTTGCTGCCCACTCCACGTTGGCGCTAGGTACAGAGGATGAGATCTCACTGCAAATTAAAACTAATATAAGGGGGGGCGGGGCCTGACCACTGAGAGCAGAGGAAGCATACTTGAAAAGCTCCTGCTCAACGGTGCTAAATAATTGGATTTCAATAGCCAAAACGGGATCTGATCGGTCCAAAAGGGCCTTCAAATGACAGGAGAAACCCAGGAGCACACAACGATGCCACACAAGCTACGATTCCGGCTTACTGCACCTGTTCACCCCGTGAGGCCTATACATGTGGTCCGCGTGAGGGAGACGGCCGCTCCCCTGCTGGCACTTGCGGCCGACAAGCAGAGACCAGGTCCCTGTTCCCCCCCCTATAGACCGGTGGGGGTTATCCCGGTCCACCCTCGGGTGACCCTGATACAGCCCGGTAAAACTGCCGTGGTGACACAGAGGCCTCCCTCAAGCGACGACAGCACCCAAAATGGTGGAGGCGTCGAGCTTTCCCAGCACTCACGCTGCGCTGCCAGAGGTCAAGAATCGGCTGGACAGAGCCTTCCAAATCTTTTGGGAAAAGATGGAGGCCCTTCTGTTCCCGACGGACCCAAAGGCTGTGCCGGAAACCGGGCTACATGCTCACCCATACCAGGTCAAGCGGGAGGAAGCACAGACTCCCCCGGCATCAAAACACCCAGGGGGTTGGAGGCAACGAGACAACCACAAGCAGCGGGAGATCATAGATCAGCCGGGCGGCAACACGAGCACACCGACGGCCCTGCAGAACAAAAGAACAATCGCACGGACGCACATCAACCCGTCCTCATGCCACCTGGATAGAGGCGACCCAACACCAGGAGACCAGACCCACAACCCGGTAAGGTGCAGTGCGAATTATATGCACCACAAACCAAGCATGCCATTGCAGCAGCTAGCGCACCTCGGACAGATTTCGGACACCCTGCCGGAACACTACTCCAACCTTACCTGCCCCCACTCCTGCAGGATGCTGGGCCTGACACCGGGACTCTTATGGCAGAACTTACAGGACACAGCGTATAACAATGGCTATCTCCATCTTAGCTCCCTGTCAGCCATTGTTATACGCTCTGTCTTGTAACTGGGCGCCTCCATCTTTACTCCCTGTCAGCCATTGTTATACGCTCTGTCCTGTAACTGGGCGTCTTCATCTTAGCTCCCTGTCAGCCATTGCTATACGCCCTGTCCTGTGCACCCTGCAGTTAGCACAGAGAGAAGAAAATAAACCGTGTTTCTATTTCTCCTCTTTATTTGCAATGCTTACCCTAGGATTACCTTGTCTGAACTGGATTATAATGTAATTTGATAAATCTTAAAATCGACAATTTTGGTCTGAAATTAAAAAAAATTTAAATCCCAAAACGCCACACTTCAATAGATAACAATGTAGTTTCATCACGAACAATCTTTGCATTTGCAAGACAGCCATGTCCAATGGAAACCTTTCAAATTTAGAATGAAAATTACAAATATTTCTAGCTTGGTTATATTAAAATGAAATACGTTCGAAATAAGGTAGATACGTTTAAAGGAGAAACATGTATTAAAGAATATTTAGAAACATATTTATAAAAGCATTAATGAGAGAGTATAACTTTAAACTAAGAAAACAAATGTAACAGGTGGTTAGTACATTCACAGACAGTGAATATAAACACCTTGTATTGTAACTAATCTATTGCATAAATATAAAACCCCCCACTAAGCCTGCCATGTAAGCGGTATGTAGACATGTGGCCTTACTATCAGGAACAAATCCGGTCACCAGAGCACACTATGCTCCCAAACCTGGCTGGGTTCTTTCGCAGTAAATATGTTATGTCCACTACAAACCAAGACAATCCTGTATCTCACAGGCCTGCTAACCTATATCTTGACATGAATGTAGAAATTCCACGTATGCGTTCCTCTCTCCCCCTAATTGAGTCTAAGAAGTCTTTATCATGCAAGGACCAGTCGTACAGGAAATACCAGCAGGGATGGGCAGGTAAAGAATGACTGTTTGAGATGTACGAATGCTGAGTACTTGTTACACCTCCCCTAGACAAATTCACCAGCCTGTCTACTATGGTACTTAAGAGGCGACCCTTGCTCAGACTCTCTCTCAGTTTCCAAGGACACTGTGTACATTAAACAATACTTCCCCCAACAGGCATGTTAACAAAGGTGAAAAATCCCTCCGGGGATTAGTAGTCTACAGGTATACATTTAAGAGACACTAAATAAATGCTACAAGGTAACTGATCTAGCAAGCTATGAGACCATAACAAGGTATGCTTGGATTTAAATATTTCTTTTCAATAGAAAGTAAAAGTAATGAAGGCATGAGATGAAGTTTGAGTAATGATTAATATGGAGGAAGAATGAGTAAGCAGCAGTGACAAGATGTAACTGGGGCATTCCGTTTATTTTACACAGTGAAATCTGGTTACAGAACTGATTGATACCGGACACAATGAGCAGTATTCACTCATCATATCTCTCAGTACCTGCTACAACTAGACACTAACACTTTTACCAGATCTTACTTTGTTACTATCCAATATATAATGTTTCAGCCATAGAATAATGCAAACTGCCCCCACCCGACACTCAAATATCTATCACTGCCCCCCTACACACAGTACCTGTATCTAGCACTCCCCTGCCCCCCTCTATACCCCCGGTTAGTAGCCGGTCTCTCTC
>OW240921.1:10641006-10698471 GCA_933207985.1 Pelobates cultripes
CCCCGGTTAGTACCTGGGTCTCGGCGGCCGGGATGCCGCTCTCCAGCTCACACAGCGCCCGGAAGTTCTCGAGCTCGAAGTCTCCGTCCACCTCGAGGGAGAAGGTGATCTCGGTGAGGTCTCTCCGGACACAGTACACGGTGAGCAGCATGGCGGCGGCAGCTCGGGGCCCAGGCCGGATGTTATGGTTGGTTGGCAGCCGGCAGCTCCTCGCGGACACCGGAAGCTCGATTCTCGGAAGGGGCGGGGTGGAGTGCGCATGCGCGGCCGTCCAGGCTGCATCACCTGATACCTAGCTCCGCCCACTCTACTGTTTCACTGCTGGAGAAAGGCTAGAAATCCCCAGAATCCTCAGCGCGCAGTGAATGCTGAGACAGGTCAGGGAAGAAATCACACAGAACCATGGGAGGGAGAAGGGGGTTAATGGACAATGTATATCCAGCATTACCTCACATGGGAGGGGGAGAGTGCCTGAGAACCAGATCACCTCCCTCCCCTCAATATTATACTGAGAACCAGATCACCTCCCTCCCCTCAATATTATACTGAGAACCAGATCACCTCAGTCACCTCAATATTATACTGAGAACCAGATCACCTCAGTCACCTCAATATTATACTGAGAACCAATTCACCTCCCTCCCCTCAATATTATACTGAGAACCAGATCACCTCCCTCCCCTCAATATTATACTGAGAACCAGATCACCTCCCTCCCCTCAATATTATACTGAGAACCAGATCACCTCCCTCCCCTCAATATTATACTGAGAACCAGATCACCTCAGTCACCTCAATATTATACTGAGAACCAGATCACCTCAGTCACCTCAATATTATACTGAGAACCAGATCACCTCAGTCACCTCAATATTATACTGAGAACCAGATCACCTCAGTCACCTCAATATTATACTGAGAACCAGATCACCTCCCTCCCCTCAATATTATACTGAGAACCAGATCACCTCCCTCCCCTCAATATTATACTGAGAACCAGGTCACCTCCCTCACCTCAATATTATACTGAGAACCAGATCACCTCCCTCACCTCAATATTATACTGAGAACCAGATCACCTCCAGTCACTTACTCCAATATTATACTGAGAACCAGATCCTCCTTCCCTCAATATTATGCAGAAGAACCAGATCACCTCCCTCCCTCTAATATTTATACTGAGAACAGATCCTCCTGCCTCAATGTGTAGGGGAACAGATCACCTCAGTCACCTCAATATTATGCTAGGGAACCAGATCACCTCCATTTTCCCTCAATGTTATACTGAGACAGATCACCTCCCCTCCCCTCAATGTGTAGAGCAAGATCGCCTCCTTCCCTCAATATTATGCACGAGAACCAGATCACCTCCTCCCTCAATATTATACTGAGGAACCAGATCCTCCCTCTCAATATTATACTGAAGACCAGATCCACCTCCCTCCCCTCAATATTATACACAAGGAACCAGATCACCTCCCTCCCCTCAATATTATACTGAGAACCAGATCACCTCCCTCACCTCAATATTATACTGAGAACCAAATCACCTCCCTCCCCTCAATATTATACTGAGAACCAGATCACCTCAGTCACCTCAATATTATACTGAGAACCAGATCACCTCAGTCACCTCAATATTATACTGAGAACCAGATCACCTCAGTCACCTCAATATTATACTGAGAACCAGATCACCTCCCTCCCCTCAATATTATACTGAGAACCAGATCACCTCCCTCCCCTCAATATTATACTGAGAACCAGATCTCCTCCCTCCCATCAATATTATACTGAGAACCAGATCACCTCAGTCACCTCAATATTATACTGAGAACCAGATCACCTCAGTCACCTCAATATTATACTGAGAACCAGATCACCTCAGTCACCTCAATATTATACTGAGAACCAGATCACCTCAGTCACCTCAATATTATACTGAGAACCAGATCACCTCAGTCACCTCAATATTATACTGAGAACCAGATCACCTCAATATTATACTGAGAACCAGATCACCTCAGTCACCTCAATATTATACTGAGAACCAGATCTCCTCCCTCCCATCAATATTATACTGAGAACCAGATCACCTCAGTCACCTCAATATTATACTGAGAACCAGATCACCTCAATATTATACTGAGAACAAGATCACCTCACCTCCCTCCCCTCAATATTATACTGACAACCAAATCACCTCCCTCCCCTCAATATTATACTGAGAACCAGATCACCTCCCTCACCTCAATATTATACTGAGAACCAGATCACCTCCCTCCCCTCAATATTATACTGAGAACCAGATCACCTCAGTCACCTCAATATTATACTGAGAACCAGATCACCTCAGTCACCTCAATATTATACTGAGAACCAGATCACCTCCCTCCCCTCAATATTATACTGAGAACCAGATCACCTCCCTCCCCTCAATATTATACTGAGAACCAGATCACCTCCCTCCCCTCAATATTATACTGAGAACCAGATCACCTCCCTCCCCTCAATATTATACTGAGAACCAGATCACCTCCCTCCCCTCAATATTATACTGAGAACCAGATCACCTCAGTCACCTCAATATTATACTGAGAACCAGATCACCTCAGTCACCTCAATATTATACTGAGAACCAGATCACCTCAGTCACCTCAATATTATACTGAGAACCAGATCACCTCCCTCCCCTCAATATTATACTGAGAACCAGATCACCTCCCTCCCCTCAATATTATACTGAGAACCAGATCACCTCCCTCCCATCAATATTATACTGAGAACCAGATCACCTCAGTCACCTCAATATTATACTGAGAACCAGATCACCTCAATATTATACTGAGAACCAGATCACCTCAGTCACCTCAATATTATACTGAGAACCAGATCACCTCCCTCCCCTCAATATTATACTGAGAACCAGATCACCTCAGTCACCTCAATATTATACTGAGAACCAGATCACCTCAGTCACCTCAATATTATACTGAGACCCAGATCACCTCCCTCCCCTCAATATTATACTGAGAACCAGATCACCTCCCTCCCCTCAATATTATACTGACAACCAGATCACCTCCCTCCCCTCAATATTATACTGACAACCAGATCACCTCAGTCACCTCAATATTATACTGAGAACAAGATCACCTCCCTCCCCTCAATATTATACTGAGAACCAGATCACCTCCCTCACCTCAATATTATACTGACAACCAGATCACCTTAGTCACCTCAATATTATACTGAGAACCAGATCACCTCCCTCCCCTCAATATTATACTGAGAACCAGATCACCTCCCTCACCTCAATATTATACTGAGAACCAGATCACCTCCCTCCCATCAATATTATACTGAGAACCAGGTCACCTCCCTCACCTCAATATTATACTGAGAACCAGATCACCTCCCTCACCTCAATATTATACTGAGAACCAGATCACCTCCCTCACCTCAATATTATACTGAGAACCAGATCACCTCCCTCCCCGTTGAAGGATGCTCCTAGCACTTCCTGAGGGCTCCAAGCACTCCAGCTGACACCATAACCACCATAGACTCCCTCAGAAAGCAAGACAGGAACAAGCTCTTAAGAGAGCTTAGGAGTGATTATAGCAAGGGAGTATGCCTAGCATAGCAATCCCTTGTTGCAGAGTCCCCCAATAAGAGACGACACTCCAAATTGAGGGTGAAGTAGAACTGAGCTTTTATTCAAAAACTCTGCATTTATGCCCATTCCTCAACCATAGTACCGCCCACAGGGTTTTGAAGTACAACCAATCAATACGTACAATACACTCAGACACAAAATCCTCGCCTCTGCCTGTGATACAATTACCTTACACAATGGGTTAATGTAATTATCACAGGCAGAGAAATACAGTTTTTACACATGTACTATAAAACTTTAAAAATATACATTCAATCTTCATAAAAATGACATATTATTCAGCACACTTTAATTTTAAACAGTCAAAATTCAGCCAATTCCATCCAGAGGTTAAAAAGTTAGCTGGAAGTCCTTTTATGACCGACCGCAAGCACATTTCCATGCCCAAAACAGTTCCATGGATTTGGGCTCTGCGGTCGGTCTATTTCCAATGTTAAAGTCAGTTCAGACAAACAACCACCATTAGAATTGTCGAATGCATTAGTTCCAGGGAAGGTAAAACTTCAGCGGTGTTCGTGCCGTTCTGTAGCTGATTTTAGTTCCATGAGTTTGACGGCACACACCGCTGACTGCATTTGAATGATTCAACTTCTTCGGCTGCATCCAAAGTGCCATGCCAAAACTGCAGGTCCTTTCCCAAAGTACTTAACAGGCCAGAAACAGCACAATAAAATACAATACGCCCAAATAATGTCTTTAAAGGGCAATACATCCCAGGGGCCAGTGTCACATGGCCGGAGGCTGGCAATCAGTCTTCTCCAATACCCAGTGTCGAGGTCGGTTTCGCCACAACAGAGAACCAGTTCACTGGCAGAAAGGAGAGACTCACCTGAATATTATACAGAGAACCAGATCACTGGCAGAAAGGAGAGACTCACCTGAATATAAATTGCTATTTCCCTTAATTCAGTATATAGAGCCACAAACCTGTCTCCAAAGTATTCAGGGAGCCTTAACTTTCTACCAGGAAGTTATTGGCCTTCTTTTAGTATAATGCAACAAATAATCTGATGAAACAGGATTTATAATTTTTGGAGGTTAGCTAGATTAAATATGTATAATCTTAAAAATTAATAATGAACATATTTAGAGATCTATAGTTTTGTTAGAGATTTTTAAAGACTTTTTTTACATTATCCACTCAAGAAAGACCGTACACTAAAGCATCCTTTGCACACCAAATATATGTTATATAGTCCATTATATCTGCTTCTGCACTATATGCATTTACCTTGGTATGCCATTTTTTTCCCTTTGTGTATAGACGAATAAAGTGTTTTATATTTGGTGTGATATGGATATTTCTATTTATGGCTGTTAGTTTCCTAGACCACTAGGGAAGTGGTATAGGTCATATTGCACCCACTATGATTCTTATCTGTACTAGGTTGAATATAAATTATATATATATATATACATATACATATACATACATACACACATATATATATACACACACATATATATACATATATATACACACACACACACACACAATGCTAAACAAAAATCTGCACACCAGTCAAGCCATAAGACTTGCTTTTCCCACAGAAATCCCAAATCAGCAGTGATGTTACAACCGCAAAGGATTCTGGGTGGGCATATGCAAATTAGTTTAACAAAGAATCACATTTTTGCCTCATTCCATTTTAAACATGGATTCCTTTTAATTTGTGTTTGCAGTATACAACTGCTTGGAACACAATTTAGGATAAGATGCAAAACCAGTGAACCACTCATGGACAGCTGTTTCGTTGTTAATGCAACTCTTCAGCATGAGGTTGGTTACTGGTTTGCTTATGGAGGCTTGGTAGTGCTTGGGAAGCAAGATCCAAATAGATTATGGTGGGGAAAAATTGTGATTGAAAACCCCTTCCACCTGAAGTATGTGGATAGTTAATACAATGCTAAACAATTTTTCCCCACCATAATCTATTTGGATCTTGCTTCCCAAGCACTACCAAGCCTCCATAAGCAAACCAGTAACCAACCTCATGCTGAAGAGTTGCATTAACAACGAAACAGCTGTCCATGAGTGGTTCACTGGTTTTGCATCTTATCCTAAATTGTGTTCCAAGCAGTTGTATACTGCAAACACAAATTAAAGGGAATCCATGTTTAAAATGGAATGAGGCAAAAATGTGATTCTTTGTTAAACTAATTTGCATATGCCCACCCAGAATCCTTTGCGGTTGTAACATCACTGCTGATTTGGGATTTCTGTGGGAAAAGAAAGTCTTATGGCTTGACTGGTGTGCAGATTTTTGTTTAGCATTGTATTAACTATCCACATACTTCAGGTGGAAGAGGTTTTCAATCACAATTTTTCCCCACCATAATCTATTTGGAATATATATATATATATATATATATATATATATATATATATATATATATATATATATATATATATATATATATATATATATATATATATATATATATATATTTATTTTTTTGTAGGAGGCTGCTTTCTGTGCAACAAGCAGGTTTTAGAATTGGTATCATAGGGTAGAATAACGTGTTCCTGTCTCTCCCAGCAGCTCAATACAGTCTTTGTCGGATGACAAAATGGCTCAAGACAACATTTAAATATCACTGTGCCCTTTTAGAATAAAGTCATTAATAAGATGTGTAATCCCTATTAAGTTATTCACAATTTGTAAGTGGGTGAATGACAAAAACACACAATGCAGCACATGAACACCGCTGAAATGGGGGGGAAACACTTTAATTTCATAGAAATGTCAAAAATAATCTCCAAATGCAAATTACGGTCCAAAAATAAAAACAACAACTCAAGTAACTTTCTATTACTCATTGCTAGAGAAGATTTCAGCTCTAATCTTCTGGTTTCCTGTTAAAGACAATTTGCCCCATTTCATTTTACAACCTCCAACAATGATGGGGGGTGGGAGGGAGCAAACATTAAAAAAAACAAAAACAAAAAAAACAACCCTTCCAAAAAAAAATAATCACAGATGATGTCCCATTTTCCACCCAGTGAATGACACTGTCCCAGGAGCTCGGCTGCTGCCTCCGGTTGGATCTCTGTATAAATGCTCTTGCTGGTCCCTCAGTGCGTAGCAATGAATCTTCTCCTTAATCTGACTTTTCCTTCTCTTTCATATGTAAGAAAACGATGCTGAATATGAAGAGGCCGCCCATCATGGAGAACGCACTGGCATAGTAAGGGAAAGCAGATGGGATAAATCTCTCATACTGTGTGTGCTGCAGCGGTCGTACAGACACCTGCAATTAGAATAGAGAATGATTACTCACAATAAGTAGACGAGGAAGGCTTGATCTTCTGGTTAACTGTAGATACTTAAGAGGATCAGTGTGAAATTTTGTAAAAAATATAACAATTACGATGTCTGTTTCAGCAAGTGCATTTAGCCACCCATAGGACGAATGAAATAAAATATTAAAATACACAATAGGCATATAGACAAACCGTATGCATTTTAATACTCAAAGTAAAATAAAGTTACCTGGATTCATGTACATACATATTTCCACCTCCTGTTCAAGCCCTTCATTTCAGAATATTTGTCAGTTGAATCAAATAAACATTTCCTCATAATTAACAGGAAGTTCACAAATGTCAGAAGCAATACTGCTGTAGTAGTTATGGTGCTAAGGAGGACAGGGTGCCCCCCAGAATAAGTAGTCAAACTGTTTAAGACTAGATTGACAAGTTCCACAGTGCATCCTTTGTTGCCTACAACTCAGATGGAAGCTTCTGTACTGAACTAAGCCCAGTGTTGCAGAGTCACGCTCCAAGGCTCAGGAGAGGGGGTCGGCTGACCGCTCCAGAGGAGCAGACGGCGTTGAGCAGCCAATAGAACTCCGATAAGTAGTCAAAATGTTCTTAAACTCTTGACTACCAACTCTGAGAAGGAACCAAGACACTCCCTGCACCATATAAACATTACAACGGCTATAGTTATGGTGCTTGGAACTTTCCATTAAAACATAATAAATGAGAAATGAGAGAGTTTCTTTTTCAGTCATTGAGATTATATTTATAGCTACATTAGAGGATACCTGGGAGCAGCAGGATGTGATCTTCTGGAAAGTAAGACTAAATTCCCAGGAAATAAAAATTAAATAAAAATGCAGGAATAAATCAAGAGGACAATACAACATGGGTGTCTTCATAGTGCATTATCTTTACAAGCTTTTTAAGTCCACTGGCTGACATGCCCCTTTAATGCTGTAATGAATCTTCATAGACCGTTTCTCCCCTCGTAAAGCAGTGAAAATACCCAAATCCACTAAACTCACTTGAGTGGTTGAATACAGATGCGTGTAGCCAAGTCGGTTATAGTCCACCTTGAACTGGAAGACACCATACACATCAGGTAGTTTAAACTGAACACTGTATTTCCCACCTGCAAGAAGAAAGATATGTCAGAGACATTAAAGTGGTCTGGGTGCAGTATCCATCTCCCACCTCTTCCTGCAATGTAAAACTGACGATTTTGAGAAACTGCCTGTTGTGACGGTCTATCAGACAGCCACCAGAGGCGCTTCCTGGATTCTAACAGAGTGACTCCGTTAAACAGTGCTGCATGAGGACATCCAGCGTCAGTGAAAACCCCATAGGAAAGCATTGAGGCACATGTGCAGTAAGTTCCCCATTTAAATGATCTCGGAGAAGGCGGAGTGCGACCCATCAACTAAAATCTGGTTACTGACTAAAGTGCCTTTTTTTTTTTTAACCCTTTACGTGCCAGGGGTAAAGGGTAATATAGTGCTAGCTTTGAATTCCTAACCCTTTAAATAATAAGATCTAGCAAAGAGGTAATGTGGGCACTGCTCAGGATGCACAACACATACGGTAGTTAGAAGGGGAGGAGGCAGAGGTGTGACTGGCCGAAGCAATAATGCCAATACATGCACTGACCATTTTTCTTCAGGAAAGTCCGAACAAAGGGATCAATGCGAACAAACTCCAGCTGAATATCATCGCCATCAAATGGAACCCACTTTCCTTCAGAAAGCTTCTCGATCACAATGTTGTATTCCTGTGAGAGAAATCAAACCCAACATTACTATGTAATAGGCAGTTTGGGATCACAATTGTATTTAACAAACACAAATCATGTTAAACTAATTTTAATCACAAACAGATACCCACACAAACAGATTTAACACTATAAAAGGCCAGTGAAGTGAAACTAGTGGAAATGCACAGATCAGAGTGAAAACCTGCTCCAAGAACCCTTTAAAAACCATCAGGAAGAAGACAGAGAGATGACAAGAGACAAATTATTGTAAAAACTGCACTTCATAATGCAGCTGGATAAAACAAATGCTTCTGCTTGTAGGATGCAGACTGAATTGTATTTATTTTCTTCTTACCACAAGGTCGGTGATTGTGTAAGCACTGGGGGGAGTGTCTTCTCCAACACGGTGATGGGAAACAGCGCCAACCCGCAGGACTCCCTCCTCTTTAAACACCCAGCGGGCCATAGCTAAAGCTAGCTCATAGTTTCCAGTTTTGGAGAATCTACACAACAAAACAAGATGTGGGTTCAATACCAACAATAAAATCAGGGGATCATCATTCAATTTCCAAATAACACTATTTAGGTTTCAATCTGCCTGTACATAATAAACCTTAACCACGTTAAAATCATTTGTAGGTTTTTTAAAACTAACTGTTGCCTGTGCTTTCTGCATTTCAAACAGTGAAAGATTGAGATATCTGGTTTAACGGCCGATGACCATTCACTCCAAGTGAGCAGAGTTCAGTGGCATTTGGCCCAAACCCTGCAATTACATACTGTCCTGTCTGAAACATTTTCTGTGGTTGAATACATGAAAAAAAAACCAAAAAAAAAAAAAACACACAAACAAGGGGTTAAAAAGTTACCTGGTGGAGCCAGGACTGGCTTTCTGGACAGCAGAGTTAAAGAAAGCATCACTGAAGAAATCCAATGATCCACTGAACACAACACGAGCATTATTTCTGGCCTGTAGCCCTGCAATTAGCAAAGTGTTTTTTCCCACAGCATGCGGATACTGCAATGAAGAAAGAGGGAAACTGCTGAGTGAAGGAATGTGGTCAGGAAGCTGGATGGGAAAGGACTGTGCGATAACACGACAATACAGTGTTACAAATTTGTGGTAAAGATGAACAACGACAGAGGACTTACCTGTGTGACTGGTTTATCAGGGAAAAACGAGTAAGAAGTTGAGGACCCAGTGAGAATGTCCAGCACTAAAGGATTATCAGGATCTGCTACCATGCTGGAGACGACAAGAAATAAAATAAGAATGACATATTTACAACATTAGGTAAACGTTTTCTGCGATTATAATGGAAATAAAATTCTTAGTACACTTACCCAACCCCCTGAAACAGAATGGGATTCAAAGTAGACTTTCCCACGATGGTTGGTGCCTTCAGAAGGTTTTCTGAATCAGCCACAATTAGTGTGTGCTGAGGGGAGAAACAAGAACATCAGAAACTACGGGGTGGGGAAGAAATATTATTATTATTATGATATTTATAGAGCACCGTCAAATTCCGCAGCGCTTTACAAATGGGTGGACGAACAGACATGTAGTTGTAACCAGACAAGTTGGACACACAGGAACAGAGGGGTTGAGGGCCCTGCTCAATGAGCTTACATGCTAGAGGGAGTGGGGTATAGTGACACAAAAAGGTAAGGATAGTATTAGACTAGTGACAGTTGCAGATGAGGAATCAGTCAGGAGCTATTAACAGTTTAATGGATACGCTTTTATGAAGAAGTGGGTTTTTAACGATTTTTTGAAGGAGTGGAGACTGGGTGAGCATCTAACGGAGGAGGGAAGCGAGTTCCACAGGAACGGTGCAGCCCTCGAGAAATCTTGAAGGCGAGCATCAGAGGTGGGAGTACGGACAGAAGATAGACGTAAGTCTTCAGCAGATCGTAAGGGCCTAGACGGGACATACTTGTGTATAAGGAAGGATAGATAGGTGGGAGCAGCATTATGTAGAGATTTGAAAGCAAGAACCAGAATTTTAAATTGAGCTCTATATTTTATAGGAAGCCAATGTAGGGACTGACAGAAGGGTGAGGCATGGGAGTTGCGGGCAGACAGGAAGAAGAGCCTAGCCGCCGCATTCATTATGGACTGTAACGGCACAAGTTGGGAGCACGTAAGACCACTGAGAAGCAGATTACAGTAGTCAAGGCGAGAAAGGACAGTGGAATGGACCAACACCAAATATCAATGAATAATGTCCTACATCATTTATGGAAAAGACACCATTGCGGGGCTTCGCTCAGCAGACATAATGAAAGAATGTCTGGCTCTCCGGTATTGGCAGTGGAGGAAGGGAAGACATGACAAATATAGCAACACAAACTCCTATGCCTCCCTTACAATCTATGGAATGATTTGTTTTCTGAATAGTTTACAGATTGTGTTTGATGAGTGTCAGCAGTGAAGCAAATTTTGTTCATTTCGTATCTATCAGGCAACAATGTAATATTTTATTGGCCATTTTATTTTCCTAATATCTACTAATCTAGAGGTTTTCTAGCTGTTAATATGCACAGGGTGAAGATCAGGTTATTATCGTGTTTAACCCCTTAAGGACCAAACTTCTGGAATAAAAGGGAATCATGACATGTAGCACATGTCATGTGTCCTTAAGGGGTTAAAAGGGTCTCTTACTATACATGCAGAGCACGCTATAAGATCAGGTTATTATCGTGTTTAAAAGGGTCTCTTACTATACACGCAGAGCACGCTATAAGATCAAGTTATCGTGTTTAACCCCTTAAGGACACATGACATGTCATGATTCCCTTTTATTCCAGAGGTTTGGTCCTTAAGGGGTTAAAAGGGTCTCTTACTATACATGCAGAACACACTATATTAAAGTCCTTTTGTACACTAACCTGCCCAGGATCAGAGATGTCATAGTTGTGATGATCTATTACTGCAGTTTTTTCTTCATCAAATTCAATACCACATTCACTGCCCAATTCCCGCAAAGGATCCCCTAAAGAACATAGAGAACCCATGAACGTTGAAAGCATACTCAGCCATAATTGCATCATATCTATTGGTGATTGAATAGATAGCTACAAAATCCCAGAACAGTTAGATACGAAACATACAGAAAACATTTTAAACATCGGTAAATGTCCGATTCTCATTATATATTTTCGGCTGCCATCACGTGCTGTGCCAAATGGCTTTAATCTAAACTGAAATAGTGATTGGAAGAAAATGCAGACACAAATATCAAAAACATTGACATACCAATATCTGAGCTGGCAGCCACCAGAACACTCCCACCTCCATCAATAAAGGAACTGATCGTCTCAACATTGATGTTTCCGCCAAAATCTAGAACAGAAAATGTACTGTTAGATCAAACTTACATTGACTTATTTAAATAGTATATTGTAGCACCAACCATCTCGCTCCATTGGAGAACAATGGTTATTGAAATTTTTCACGAGTACTTGTAAGCACCTCAACCACTTCAACAGATTGACGTTGTTATGGTGCCTGAAGTCCATGAGCACCAGGTGCTGCATCACTACTAAACAGTTTACTCAGCATTTAGTATTCCCAGTCCTCAGCTGCCTGGACTCCAGTGGCAATATAGCAAAGGCAGGGCTATGCATCCACCTCACACCATACCAATTTATAGATGGGATTGAAGTAGTGACTGGCAGAGAACACTAAGCTGATGCTCTCAGCCAATAACTGCCTGCTTTAGTGTAAAGTGGAGTATAACTACACGTCTGCCAATTCATTACTGTTTCCTGCCTGCTAGACCAGCTTAGGTAGCCCCTGTGAAATTGTAGAAAAATATGGATTATAAAGATCTAACTTTAGTTGCAGTAGTTTACACACATAGTATTGGCAGAGCACATTTAATGCTTAAAGACCAGATAAAGAAGATCGCAGGGAAAGACATGAATTCACAAAGCAACAGAGTCGACTTAGCCTGTGTTTATTGCCTGGCTATGGACACACCTGAAGCTTCTGATCTTTTTTTCTTCCAACTTTCTAACCAGACAGATATTGTTGTAAACAATAAAAATACAACTGTTCATTTGTCTAAGAATCATCCAAAAACTGGCATTAAAGGACCACTCTAGGCACCCAGACCACTTCAGCTTAATGAAGTGGTCTGGGTGCCAGGTCCAGCTAGGATTAATAATAGAGAAATTCCCAAAAGGTAAGAGTGTATGGAGAGAAGAACCAGCGTCTATCTCACACAATACACTCAACTGAGGGTGTGCCCATAAGGAGAGTATATAAAGTCCCCTGGTAGGATAAGGGTAAAAGTAGAAAATAAAAAATACTTTATTGAAAAACAATATAGAGATTAAATAAAATGAATGGGGTCCGGGATGGGGGGATGGCTCATAGTCCGTGAGGTTGTAATGGTACAAAAAGAAGGTAGCCAGGCAAGTATGAATCACTGTATGGCACTATTATAAGCCAATAATAGGTAGGAGCTTGTGTATTTCAAAGTAGCATGTCATACTGAAGTCTCAGTGGCGTAGCACATCTCAAGGAGCTCCTTAATGAGCCAACAATATCTGCACAGAATGTGATCAAACTACTATTATGGGAATAACTACCGATAGCTAGGGTGTAATTCCCTGGAGTTTGTGACAGGCTGTAAACCCGTTGGACAAATGGTAAATAAATCAAAATGCTGACTAGCAACAGTGAAGTAAACTGGAATCTAAGAGGAATAGAGTCAAAAAGAAATTCCTCTTATATATGATGATACCCAGATGCCTCAATTCCTCTGGTTGGTAGTCAGCCCCACAGTTCAAAAGTGATGGGTTGCTTGCAAGTGCAGATCAAATAGCCATATTACAAGTATATTGCTAATTTGTAACAAAATGTTATCAGGTCTTTAAACATGGTTATATATGCCCTGAGATTGTTGTTTCCGAGAGAAAATATACAGTGTTACACACAAGGAGAACTAATTAGACACAAAATATCGCTCCAAAGTCTGCCCCTGCTTCCTAGATAGAAAGAAAAAAACGACTCACCGCCGACAGGCACATCATCCCCAAATACCCGGCCCCATGCTACCCAGATCAGAATAAGAGTAAAAGGAGGATAGAGACCGTAAAGCTAGCAAATATAAGGAGTATATCTAGCTGTAAGGAGCTGCTCACTCAGAGTATACGCCTAGATAAAAAGACAGGTGAAAAAGTGAAAAAAGTAACTGTCTGGACTCAGCTGTTCGATCGCTATGGTAAGCTTTTAAATCAAGGTGATAGGATCGCTATGCTGAGCTTCCAAAGTCAGACTTAATACATGAAATTAAAGAGTAAACTGACTAGGCTGAAAATTCTAAGTAGCTTCGCTGTGCTGAGCTTCCAACTCAAAATAATAGGAGATAGGAAAAGAAAATCCGCCTAGATTGAAATCAGATTAAGTAGGTAAACGTAATAAGTAAACTGACTAGGCTAAGATTCTAAATCACTGGAGATTTCTTCCTAAATAGCTTCGCTGTACTGAGCTTCCAACTCAAAGTAATAGTAGATAGGAAAAGAAAATCTGCCTAGATCGAAGTTAAACTAAGTAGATAAAAGTAATAAACTAACTAGGCTAAGATTCTAAATCACCGGAGTTGTCAAAATAACTTAAGAGAATCCGCCTAGATCGAAGTCAGACTAAGTAGATGAAAGTAATAAGTAAACTGACTAGGCTAAGATTCTAGATCACTGGAGATTTCCAAATAACTGACGCGCGTTTCGGCGCTATGTGGCTTTTGAAAAAGGCGCCACATAGCGCCGAAACGCGCGTCAGTTATTTGGAAATCTCCAGTGATCTAGAATCTTAGCCTAGTCAGTTTACTTATTACTTTCATCTACTTAGTCTGACTTCGATCTAGGCGGATTCTCTTAAGTTATTTTGACAACTCCGGTGATTTAGAATCTTAGCCTAGTTAGTTTATTACTTTTATCTACTTAGTTTAACTTCGATCTAGGCAGATTTTCTTTTCCTATCTACTATTACTTTGAGTTGGAAGCTCAGTACAGCGAAGCTATTTAGGAAGAAATCTCCAGTGATTTAGAATCTTAGCCTAGTCAGTTTACTTATTACGTTTACCTACTTAATCTGATTTCAATCTAGGCGGATTTTCTTTTCCTATCTCCTATTATTTTGAGTTGGAAGCTCAGCACAGCGAAGCTACTTAGAATTTTCAGCCTAGTCAGTTTACTCTTTAATTTCATGTATTAAGTCTGACTTTGGAAGCTCAGCATAGCGATCCTATCACCTTGATTTAAAAGCTTACCATAGCGATCGAACAGCTGAGTCCAGACAGTTACTTTTTTCACTTTTTCACCTGTCTTTTTATCTAGGCGTATACTCTGAGTGAGCAGCTCCTTACAGCTAGATATACTCCTTATATTTGCTAGCTTTACGGTCTCTATCCTCCTTTTACTCTTATTCTGATCTGGGTAGCATGGGGCCGGGTATTTGGGGATGATGTGCCTGTCGGCGGTGAGTCGTTTTTTTCTTTCTATCTAGGAAGCAGGGGCAGACTTCGGAGCGATATTTTGTGTCTAATTAGTTCTCCTTGTGTGTAACACTGTATATTTTCTCTCGGAAACAACAATCTCAGGGCATATATAACCATGTTTAAAGACCTGATAACATTTTGTTACAAATTAGCAATATACTTGTAATATGGCTATTTGATCTGCACTTGCAAGCAACCCATCACTTTTGAACTGTGGGGCTGACTACCAACCAGAGGAATTGAGGCATCTGGGTATCATCATATATAAGAGGAATTTCTTTTTGACTCTATTCCTCTTAGATTCCAGTTTACTTCACTGTTGCCAGTCAGCATTTTGATTTATTTACCATTTGTCCAACGGGTTTACAGCCTGTCACAAACTCCAGGGAATTACACCCTAGCTATCGGTAGTTATTCCCATAATAGTAGTTTGATCACATTCTGTGCAGATATTGTTGGCTCATTAAGGAGCTCCTTGAGATGTGCTACGCCACAGAGACTTCAGTATGACATGCTACTTTGAAATACACAAGCTCCTACCTATTATTGGCTTATAATAGTGCCATACAGTGATTCATACTTGCCTGGCTACCTTCTTTTTGTACCATTACAACCTCACGGACTATGAGCCATCCCCCCATCCCGGACCCCATTCATTTTATTTAATCTCTATATTGTTTTTCAATAAAGTATTTTTTATTTTCTACTTTTACCCTTATCCTACCAGGGGACTTTATATACTCTCCTTATGGGCACACCCTCAGTTGAGTGTATTGTATGAGATAGACGCTGGTTCTTCTCTCCATACACTCTTACCTTTGGGAATTTCTCTATTATTGTTTCTGTTGGGTTATCCCCTTTCAGTTGCCCATTTAGTCCTTCTTTGACTCCAGGAGTGGATTTTTCCAGTCCTGTAGTCACTGCTCTTTTCTCTTACCAGCTAGGATTAACCCCTTTTTTTTTTTTTAAATATATAAACATAGCAGTTTCAGAGAAACTGCTATGTTTGTAAATGGGTTAATCCTTCCTACAATTCCTCTAGTGGCTGTCTCACTGACAGCCGCTAGAGGCGCTTGCGGGATTCTCACTGTGAAAAATCACAGTGAGAGAGCACGCAAGCATCCATAGAAAAGCATTGTAAATGCTTTCCTATGAGACCGGCTGAATGCGCGCGCAGCTTTTGCCATGCGTGCGCATTCAGCCGAATGGGAGGAGAAGAGGAGGATCGGAGGAGGAGAGCTCCCCGCCCGGCGCTGGAAAAAGGTAAGTTTTAACCCCTTTCCTGTCCCCAGAGCCGGGAGGGAGTGGGACCCTGAGGGTGGGGGCACCCTCAGGGCACTCTAGTGCCAGGAAAACGAGTATGTTTTCCTGGCACTATAGTGGTCCTTTAAATAATAAAATAAGACCATCTGTTTAGAGCAAAAGACAGACATCAATCAAATGATTTGTGAATAGGAGTCAAGAATATTTGATAGGCACATCCAATTCAAACCTAAAACAAATGAGCCTGATGAAGTGCAGGTAATACATACAGATAGGGGATTCCAAAAACAAGCTAGGAACACCTCCAGTTGCAGTCACTCAGAGTGAACCAGAGGGACTTCGGAGTTGATGGAGGCATAATATGCCTCCATCCACTCAGATCTGCTGTCAGCAGAGCACAGTGCAGCACTGTGCACAGCATCATGTGATTCAGTGTATCCTCCCTCTGCATGCAGACACTGAACTTTCCTCCTAGAGATGCATTGATTCAATTCATCTTTATGAGGAGATGCTGATTGGCCAGGGCTGTGTTTGAATCCTGCTGGCTCTGCCCCTGATCTGCCTCTTTGACAGTTTCAGCCAATCCTATGGGGAAGCACTGTGATTGGATCAGACTACAACGTGTCAGCAGACTGCTTGTTTTTCTGAGTCTAACAACATGCAGATTTACAGCTTCAGGCTTGAATACAGTAAGATTTTTACTATATTTATGGAGGCATGAGGGGTCTAGAGGGGCTAGATGGTGGTGGTAACACTATAGGGTCAGGAATACATGTTTGTGTTCCTGACCCTATAGTGATCCTTTAACGTTGCAAGGGTTAATCACCAAATTCTTAATTGTCACATTAAAATCTGAATTGCAAAATTTAGGCAAAAATACCTAATGTAGAACTATATTAGAGTTAGAGAATTTTGCCAGATACGCTATTTGGTCTAAATGTTGCCGTTTTTCTTTTAATTCAATTCTGAGTTTAGCGAATAAACCCTACATGGTTAATAAAATGGAAGACTGGTTCTATACATATAAACAGCTCTATATACAAACAAGTGCACACACAGCTAGAATGTAAGACATGGTTTTACAGATACTGAACCTGTCTGCCATTATTACACAAAGAAAGGTTTCTGATGGTGACGGACATGCATTGGGTGCATTCTCAACGCTACAGCTCTACCTTTATACTTGGCCTAGTGACCCTATGTCAGATAGACTAGAACAGGGGTAGGCAACCTTTTAGCAGCACTGTGCCTAAATAAGATTATGATGTTCCATAGCAAGCTGGTGTTCTATCAGTCTGCTATACTGCCACAGATTGCTATACCCCCGTCACTTCCGGGGAGGGGAATCAGATGGATCCTGTGCTGCACATGTGCTAGCACTCCTGCTACTCCTCCACAGCAAGGTCCTGGAAGGTAAGTAAAACTAGTTTTACACTTTCATTATAGTTAGTACATTCACTAAGCTTAGGCACACGGGACATTTAGGGTTAAGTGAGGGTACAAATTAGGATTAGGTAAGTGCTCCTAACCTCTCTCACACTCTATTCTTACCCTAACCCTTGGGGTAAGGGTTAAAATAAAGTGTGAGAAAGCACTATTTAGTGATATTCCCCTAATGTGAAATATCACTAAATATGAACAAGTCCATAATCCTAACCCCAATTTGAACCCTAACATTAACCCTAAGTGTCCCATGTCCTAAGTTTAGTGAATACACTAACTATAATGAAAGTGTAAGACTAGTTTTACTTACCTTCCAGGACCTTGCTGTGGAGGAGTAGCAGGAGTGCTAGCACGCATGTGCAGCACAGTGACGGAGTATAGCAGACTGATAGAACACCGGTCCTATTTTTCCTCTCTCTCTAGAAGTGTGTATGTTGCCGTATTCTGCTTATTATTTATACTGCGGTTGTTTTGTATCGTTGTATTTGTGCGTATATGAGCTATTATATTGTATATGTTCACAAGTAATTTGTGGGCTGCTTGTGTATGGATATGTCACATTGTGTGTTTGGTAGTGTGTATGTGTGGGACTGTTTGGGGTATTGCATATGAGAGTCTGCATGTGGGGTTGTGTGCATGTATGTGGATTGTTAGTGGTGTTGAGTTTGTGGGGAGTGTGTGTATGTTTGTGTGTGGGCTGTTCCTTTTACTGTTTGGTTCTAGCAGCCTTGAATGACGTGCATGGCACATGTGCCATAGGTTACCTACCCCTGGACTAGAAGTACATATTTATCAGTAGTACTTACCTTCTACTGATGGTGAGAATATTATCAGATTGTCATACAAAAACTCTCCATATTTTATGAGTGACAAGCTAGGGTCATCAGCTGTTCTGAAGGTTAGGTCAAATCCTCTGTCTGAAAAAAAAAAAAAAAAAAAATATACCAGAATATTGGTCAGAAGATACGGAAAGGAACGTAAAAATATAATACAGCGACTATTTCACTATTGGCCACCTCTTTATAGGTCATTCCCTTCTATTGGATAGAGTATAAAGATTGAAGTGAGTTCTTGGCTTCAATAGCTTCCTAGCCAGGTACTTCCATGTAGGACTGCTGCAAGGTGGATAAAAGGAAGGTCTCTTAAGGCTGTAAATGCATCATGGGCTACAACTATAGGGTGGGCTACCTCCTGCATCAGGATTCTCACAGAGTACAAGCTCCTTTGTCAAGCATCTAGGTGGAGGATGCTGTGAGAGTCAATAGAACAAGTGCAATAAGACCCCATGTAGGATGCTGGACATCACTGGACAGGACCTGTCACCCTCCCCGTGGGGGCCTCACTGGCCGTCTGTCTGTCTTTCTCCCCCTGGGGCCCTCTCTCTCTCCCCCCGTCTTTCTGTCTCTCTCTCTCTCTGTCTCTCCTCTCCCCAGGGGCCTGTCTCTCTCGCTCTCCCAGGGGGCCTGTCCTCTCTCTCTGCCTCTCCCCCAGGGGCCTGTCTCTCTCTCGCTCTCTCCCCAGGGGACCTGTCTCTCTCCTGCTCCCCTGGGGCCTGTCCTCTCGCTCTCCCCCAGGGGCCTGGCTCTCCCCCACTCCAGGGGGTCCGGGCTCTCTCCCCCAGGGGCCTGGCTCCTCCCCCAGGGCCCTGTCTCGCTCTCTGTGTGTGTGTGCCTGTGTCTCTCTCTCTCACCGGCGAGGCCGCGGAAGAACAGTGAGTGGGTCTCCTTGATGTTGATGTTCTCCAGTAGGATTAGGGTTCGGGGAGCAGCGAGAACCCGGGGGGCCACAGCCACACACAGGGCGGCCAGAAAGAGCAGCGAGCGCCGAGTAGCAGCCATCATTCCTCCCCGGCTAACTCCACGTCACCGGAAGTGCTCCCACAGGAGGCCAATAGGCTAGTGACAGCTCCGGCCGTGACGTCACCGGGGAGGCGGGCGCCGCCATCTTTAATAAGGGCACATTGCGCTCAGCTCGGCGGTTCCAGCTGTGATGGGGTCTGAGCTCACCGAGGGGGATCCTGGGTAAAGGGACCCCGAAACCGACTGTACAGGATCCTCACAGCTACATCTCAGTAACCAATCAGAGAAGGCCGAGTCTGCTGACACGTGACCTGCACTGTATGGCGGGAAATGCCATCACAACTACAACTCCCAGCATTCTCTGCGTGACAGAGCTCCACAGCAATAATACTCCCAGTAATGTGTCTGAGTGTATAACAGAGCTCCACAGCAATAATACTCCCAGTAATGTGTCTGAGTGTATAACAGAGCTCAACAGCAATAATACTCCCAGTAATGTGTGTGAGTGTATAACAGAGCTCAACAGCAATAATACTCCCAGTAATGTCTGAGTGTATAACAGAGCTCCACAGTAATAATACTCCCAGTAATGTGTCTGAGTGTATAACAGAGCTCCACAGCAATAATACTCCCAGTAATGTGTCTGAGTGTATAACAGAGCCCCACAGCAATAATACTCTCAGTAATGTGTCTGAGTGTATAACAGAGCTCCGCAGCAATAATACTCCCAGTAATGTGTCTGAGTAGATAACAGAGCTCCACAGCAATAATACTCCCAGTAATGTGTCTGTGTATAACAGAGCTACACAGAAATAATACTCCCAGTAATGTGTCTGAGTGTATAACAGAGCTCCACAGCAATAATGCTCCCAGTAATGTGTCTGAGTGTATAACAGAGCTCCACAGCAATGATACTCCCAGTAATGTGTCTGAGTGTATAACAGAGCTCCACAGCAATGATACTCATAGTAATGTGTCTGAGTGTATAACAGAGCTCCACAGCAATAATGCTCCCAGTAATGTGTCTGAGTGTATAACAGAGCTCCTCAGCAATAATACTCCCAGTAATGTGTCTGAGTGTATCACAGAGCTCCACAGCAATAATACTCCCAGTAATGTGTCTGAGTGTATAACAGAGCTCCACAGCAATAATACTCCCAGTAATGTGTCTTGAGTGTATAACAGAGCTCCACAGCAATAATACTCCCAGTAATGTGTCTGAGTGTATAACAGAGCTACACAGCAATAATACTCCCAGTAATGTGTCTGAGTGTATAACAGAGCTCCACAGCAATAATACTCCCAGTAATGTGTCTGAGTGTATAACAGAGCTCCACAGCAATAATACTCCCAGTAATGTATCTGAGTGTATAACAGAGCCCCACAGCAATAATACTCCTAGTAATGTGTCTGAGTGTATAATGGAGCTCCACAGCAATAATACTCCCAGTAATGTGTCTGAGTGTATAACAGAGCTCCACAGCTATAATACTCCCAGTAATGTATCTGAGTGTATAACAGAGCTCCACAGTAATAATACTCCCAGTAATGTGTCTGAGTGTATAACGGAGCTCCACAGCAATAATACTCCCAGTAATGTGTCTGAGTGTATAACAGAGCTCCACAGCAATAATACCCCAGTAATGTGTCTGAGTGTATAACAGAGCTCCACAGCAATAATACTCCCAGTAATGTGTCTGAGTGTATAACAGAGCTCCACAGCAATAATACTCCCAGTAATGTGTCTGAGTGTATAACAGAGCTCCACAGCAATAATGCTCCCAGTAACGTGTCTGAGTGTATAACAGAGCTCCACAGCAATAATACTCCCAGTAATGTGTCTGAGTGTATAACAGAGCTCCACAGCAATAATACTCCCAGTAATGTGTCTGAGTGTATAACAGAGCTCCACATCAATAATACCCCAGTAATGTGTTATAACAGAGCTCCACAGCAATAATACTCCCAGTAATGTGTCTGAGTGTATAACAGAGCTCCACAGCAATAATACTCCCAGTAATGTGTCTGAGTGTATAACTGAGCTCCACAGCAATAATACTCCCAGTAATGTGCCTGAGTGTATAACAGAGCTCCACAGCAATAATACTCCCAGTAATGTGTCTGAGTATAACAGAGCTCCACAGATATAATACTACCAGTAATGTGTCTGGGTGTATAACAGAGCTCCACAGCAATAATACTCCCAGTAATGTGTCTGAGTGTATAACAGAGCTCCACAGCAATAATACTCCCAGTAATGTGTCTGAGTGTATAACAGATCTCCACAGCAATAATACTCCCAGTAATGTGTCTGAGTGTATAACAGATCTCCACAGCAATAATACTCCCAGTAATGTGTCTGAGTGTATAACAGAGCTCCACAGCAATAATACTCCAAGTAATGTGTCTGAGTGTATAACAGAGCTCCACAGCAATAATACTCCCAGTAATGTGTCTGAATGTATAACAGAGCTCCACAGCAATAATACTCCCAGTAATGTGTCTGAGTGTATAACAGAGCTCCACAGCAATAATACTCCCAGTAATGTGTCTGAGTGTATAACAGAGCTCCACAGCAATAATACTCCCAGTAATGTGTCTGAGTGTATAACAGAGCCCACAGCAATAATACTCCTAGTAATGTGTCTGAGTGTATAACAGAGCTCCACAGCAATAATACTCCCAGTAATGTGTCTGAGTGTATAACAGAGCTCCACAGCAATAATACTCCCAGTAATGTGTCTGAGTGTATAACAGAGCCCCACAGCAATAATACTCCCAGTAATGTGTCTGAGTGTATAACAGAGCTCCACAGCAACAATACTCCCAGTAATGTGTCTGAGTGTATAACAGAGCTCCACAGCAATAATACTCCCAGTAATGTGTCTGAGTGTATAACAGAGTTCCACAGCAATAATACTCCCAGTAATGTGTCTTAGTGTATAACAGAGCCCACAGCAATAATACTCCCAGTAATGTGTCTGAGTGTATAACAGAGCTCCACAGCGATAATACTCCCAGTAATGTGTCTGAGTGTATAACAGAGCTCCACAGCAATAATACTCCCAGTAATGTGTCTGAATGTATAACAGAGCTCCACAGCAATAATATTCCCAATAATGTGTCTGAGTGTATAACAGAGCTCCACAGCAATAATACTCCCAGTAATATGTCTGAGTGTATAACAGAGCTCCACAGCAATAATACTCCCAGTAATGTGTCTGTGTGTATAACAGAGCTCCACAGCAATAATACTCCCAGTAATGTGTCTGAGTGTATAACAGAGCTCCACAGCAATAATACTCCCAGTAATGTGTCTGAGTATATAACAGAGCTCCACAGCAATAATACTCCCAGTAATATGTCTGAGTGTATAACAGAGCTCCACAGTAATAATACTCCCAGTAATGTGTCTGAGTGTATAACAGAGCTCCACAGCAATAATACTCCCAGTAATGTGAGTGAGTGTATAACAGAGCCCCACAGCAATAATACTCCCAGTAATGTGTCTGAGTGTATAACAGAGCTCCATAGCAATAATACTCCCAGTAATGTGAGTGAGTGTATAACAGAGCTCCACAGCAATAATACTCCCAGTAATATGTCTGAGTGTATAACAGAGCTCCACAGTAATAATACTCCCAGTAACGTGTCTGAGTGTATAACAGAGCTCCACAGCAATAATACTCCCAGTAATATGTCTGAGTGTATAACAGAGCTCCACAGTAATAATACTCCCAGTAACGTGTCTGAGTGTATAACAGAGCTCCACAGCAATAATACTCCTAGTAATGTGTCTGAGTGTATATCAGAGCTCCACAGCAATAATACTCCCAGTAATGTGTCTTTAAACTACAATAAATGTGTTTAGAAAATTTGAAATCAGTCTGCGTAATTAAGATACATTATTTTTGTTAGAAGGTACATTTTAGTTGGATAAATTGTTATTAGTATTTTTTTCTCAGCCACACCTCTAAAATTAAATTTAATTGTTCTTCTCATTATGAAATGTAGGGAGGTATACTGATACCCCCTCTATAGGAATCATATCCCCAGTTCTCTGTCTCCTAATATAACAATCTTATCTAACCCCTGGGCCCCACGTCGAATTATTGTAAATACAGATATGCATAGATATATTGGGGGTTAGTGCAAAGTGGTTTTCACACCAAAATTGAGTTTTGCTGTTCATATTTTCTTTTTGTGCCAATATTTGTACAGCGCTATGGAATTTGTTAGCACCCTTTAAATCATAGTATTAAACTTGATTGGGCCTCTTTTTTTTTGTATTTTTAAATTGAAAAGAAATTGTCTGCGATTTTTCTGTGAACTGTAAACAGCTGTCACAATCTTCCTTTAAAGGACTACTTGGACCCATTCTCTTTAATATTTTTATTAGTGATATTGCAGAAGGTCTTGATGGTAAGGTATGTCTTTTTGCTGATGATACTAAGACATGTAACAGGGTTGATCTTCCAGGAGGGATAAGCCAAACGGCAAATGATTTAGGTAAACTAGAAAAATGGTCAGAGTTGTGGCAACTGACATTTAATGTGGATAAGTGCAAGATAATGCATCTTGGACATAAAAACCCAAGGGCAGAGTACAGAATATTTGATAGAGTCCTAACCTCAACATATGAGGAAAGGGATTTAGGGGTGATTATTTCTGATGACTTAAAGGTAGGCAGACAATGTAATAGAGCAGCAGGAAATGCTAGCAGAATGCTTGGTTGTATAGGGAGAGGTATTAGCAGTAGAAAGAGGGAAGTGCTCATGCCATTGTACAGAACACTGGTGAGACCTCACTTGGAGTATTGTACACAGTACTGGAGACCGTATCTTCAGAAGGATATTGATACCTTAGAGAGGGTTCAGAGAAGGGCTACTAAACTGGTTCATGGATTGCGGGATAAAACTTACCAGGAAAGGTTAAAGGATCTTAACATGTATAGCTTGGAGGAAAGACGAGACAGGGGGGATATGATAGAAACATTTAAATACATAAAGGGAATCAACACAGTAAAGGAGGAGACTATATTTAAAAGAAGAAAACTACCACAACAAGAGGACATAGTCTTAAATTAGAGGGACAAAGGTTTAAAAATAATATCAGGAAGTATTACTTTACTGAGAGGGTAGTGGATGCATGGAATAGCCTTCCAGCTGAAGTGGTAGAGGTTAACACAGTAAAGGAGTTTAAGCATGCGTGGGATAGGCATAAGGCTATCCTAACTATAAGATAAGGCCAGGGACTAATGAAAGTATTTAGAAAATTGCGCAGACTAGATGGGCTGAATGGTTCTTATCTGCCATCACATTCTATGTTTCTATCTATGTTTCTATGACTAAAAAAAAAAAAAAAAAATACCTTCAAACAGCAAATGCATTGTTTGGTTTCTAGTGACATTTATCGTGTTTTACTTAGTGAATGTAATCGTTGGTTAAATCATCAGGGTGGAAAAAAGGAGCACAAAATCTCAAAGATGAATAAAATCTGTTGGAAATCACTGATGACTTGCCACATTACAGAAAAAAAAAACAAACAGGAAAATAATGTTCAATACACAATGGTGGAGTAACAGTTTTACACATAACAAATGGCACAAACAACGATTTGTATACATAACCCCTTTATCTAAATATCAACAAGTCACGTACACTTAGCTCCCCTTTTCCCATTTCCTCTATGACTCCATTTCTACATTCGTTCTCCTTTCTATTGTTGAATCCCTGATTGTTCCCTCAGCTTCGTTCTGTGCTTGCTCCCCGTCAGTCACTTCTTTCTTCGTCTCTTCTTAGTTTTATCTTTAATGAAAGTGCTCTAATACGCTCTACAATTGTCGGGACAGTTTTTTGCAGTAGATTAGACAGTAATGTAGGTGATGAAGTCTGCACTTTTATTGGTCATGCTAAACATTGATTAGATCGCAATGATAAAGGATACTCTGACTTTAGTGGGTTTATAAGAACATTTCAATATGAAATAACTCACATAGCCATGAAAGGTCTGAAACTGAATATTTTTGTGTGTTAAACCATCACCAGTTTCTTGGAAATCCAACATAATGCAGTTATATATCACCATACAGAAAAATATACAAAACTTAACTCAGGCCCCTTAAATAAAGTGCAAAGTTTATGGTGAATAAAAGTTAAAAAACAACAACTTTCCTTTAGTAGATAAACTGCCCAGAATATCTCAGTTATTCTGAATGCAAAATATATGGTATATAAAGGTAGTTCCACTTCAATTCCATATACAGTGAGGGAAAATGAATAAAGTGCACGGTGTAAAACAAAGTGCAAAGAGAAGGCTTCATTACTTACACATCGGTAAGAAACCGCAAATAAAACAGTCCTACATGTTTCGTCAGCTCCAGGGACTTCCTCAGGGACAAATGCTTCTATATACACATTTAAATCAAGAATGAAACAGTTCCTCCCTTAACCAGTCTTTATAAACCCCTCCCGATTGCTCCAGCATAAGCATTCTGCAGGTGTAGCCAATCTTTTCCCCTTCATTTCCGGGTTCCGCCTTTTTTGCGACATTCCTTAGTGGAGCTACCCTTATATACCATATATAAACATACCTTAATTGGATTTATAAGAAAAACCTCTTTGCTCGGTATATTAAAGAAATAAAATATATTTTCTGACATTTCTGGGCAGGTAATTAAGTTATCAGCTATTTATTGTAGCATGATACTAAGAGTAGGAACCCGATACGGAGATCTGTACACAAATAAATCAATCAGACACCGTTAGAACCACATAAAAGCTTTATTCACATTTTTGCAACGTGGCTCACTCTGAAATCAATATAGGCTTTTGAAACATCAGTATTTTTGATTATGATCAGAGTTAAATAACATACATGCTACATCATAAGGTGTTCTTCCTCAGGCAGTGGTTTAGGTTACAGACATTTGACAACAGAGGTATTCTACCAACACAACATAGTTCATCTGGTACCAACAATGAATGTGACACAGTCACATATTAGATGCCAGGATCCATTCATGACAGTTTCTCCTGATTCTCGGTAAGTCATTTGATGTCCCAGCGTTACAGATGGTACAATCATGGTGCGCATTCTAAACGGCAGTTTCGGTGCTTGATAACTTTTGAGGACATTAATTTTCTTAACTAACACTGCACTTACTGCCCCAAGGCAGAGCGTCGCGCTAAAAAGGTCTCTGGCCTGTAATGGAAAGAAATTGCTGACAACAGTTCTGTTAGTTTAAAAAAATCCTTGATTTTGAAGGTGAACTCATAGCCAAGAGAAAGACGAGCAAATTTCAAGGATTCCTTTGTAATCATGATGAATTACTTCAAGCTTATGACCAGATCACAGAGGTTCAAAACCTGGCGGAACTTTGCTTTTTTTACGTCTACTCTTGGCCGAAGGGTTGGGGAGCTCCAAGGATTCCAGGCGAAAAGGCCGTGGCAAAGGCATATCCATTCCTTGGATAGGGGACACAGAGCTTATATTTGCATTAAAAACAGAGCCAGCTGTATTGGCGGGAGCAGAATATGCCGGAGATGCGTTATGGAGAGCTGTCATTTAACATAAAGACACAGGAATGACTTGTAAATTAGTAAATCCCAAATAGAGTAAAGCGTTGTGAACAACACATACATATAGAAAAATATACAGCATACTTTCACACAGTCTCTTGTTAAGGTGGACATTTCTTCAGGCCGGTTCACTAAACACCTTAAGGCAGCTGAATGGTTC
Source organism: Pelobates cultripes (assembly GCA_933207985.1). Lineage (NCBI taxonomy): Eukaryota > Metazoa > Chordata > Amphibia > Anura > Pelobatidae > Pelobates > Pelobates cultripes. The sequence goes on from OW240921.1 coordinate 10,668,455, forward strand.
AACTGACCAGAATTAGCTGTTTCTACCAAAAACTTACTATGAAAAATCATTTAGCTTTTTACAAAAGGCCAATGCGATTATTTAAGCTGTATTTGCACAGCCACAGAACAGACCTACTGTTCGATAAGCTGTTAAAATTAGCAAAATATATCAATTTGCTAAAAAAAGCTGTAAAAAAACAGCCTAACTATACATAAATCCCATTCATTAATTTCATCCAAATCCCCAATCCAGAATAAAGGAAATGCACCCATAATACTAAGCCTTCATAATCAAAACACCCCAAGTAACCCCATTAGAACTACAATGATATCCTAAATCCTATTCCAGAACCACAATGTTCTGTATTTTTGCTTATAAAGTGAACCACAAGGAATGTTGTGCAGCATAAACTGAAGGATCCTGCCACCTGTATCGGGGGTGCCCAAAAGGTAGATCCACGGATGTTTTAAAATTACACCTTCCATGAGCTTTGTCATTCTAAAGGCATCATAGGAGTTGTAGTTCTACAACATCTAGGGATCTACCTTTCAGTCCAGTCAGGGCTTAGCCAGCGGCCAGCTTTCCTTTGCAGGATCTTTATCAGGCCAAGGCAGTGCTAGCAACCTTTAGCTATTCATCTGGTTTGCATCAGGAGAAACAGTTAGGTAATTGAGGAGAAAAAGAGATAAAAAGCAAGTGAAAAGGAAACATGAGACTAGCAGCAGTGGGAAAAAAGGGGAAGGTGACAAATGGGAGAGGATGGGGTGGAGAAAGGGGTCTATAGAAAAAGCAGACAAGCAGGGTAAAAGAATACCAGCCACAGGGTCCACAGTTTGAGAAGGTTTTAATTTTACCCATAGTTGACATGATTCCATACATTTGCCTCTATTTGAAGAATCCAGGCCCCTATTTTCTATTGTTTAGTAATAACTGTTCTGGTGACTATTCAGAATTTATGACTGTGACCAGGGCTCATTATTTCACATCCTGCACTACTAGTAAGGCCTAAATGTTACTCAGCACTGCAAGCCTGGAGGGTCCATGGCAAACTCACCAGGGGTGAATTTGTTCTTGCTAATAGCTAGTGGGAACTCTGAGCCCTGACTGTCACTATACCTGCTGCTTGTATTTCTGCTACAATACAATTTTATACTGATGATCCAAATCAATTCACATCTTTCTATGCCCTCCTCCAACATCATAAGATATTACAGATCGTCTTACCAAAACTCTTTAGGGGATCAGCGCTGAGGATTTGGCTAGCTCGCTTTGATTTAAAGTAGTTATTGGCAATGTTTTCACTGTCACTTCGGCTCAGCATCTTTTTGTAACGATCCTCTTCCTGGCAGATAGACATGAAAGTAGAAAGTCACAGTTTATTCTAGTGGGAAAGCCTCAAAGCAATTTGTTATTATCCAACTATTTATATATATTATTAGCAATAAATTATTGAATAAACCTACATGTAAGTGTACATCTAATGGGTGAAAGCCTGGAGTGTCCCTTTATTAATATAAACCCACCCAGTATAACTAACTGTAACCTAACCTACACAGTGCATCTAACGTGTGTGGGAGCCTGGAGTGTCCCATTAATAATATAAACCCACCCAGTATAACCAACTGTAATCTAACCTACACAGTGCATCTAACGTGTGTGGGAGCCTGGAGTGTCCCTTTAATAATATAAACCCACCCAGTATAACTAACTGTAACCTAACCTACACAGTGCATCTAACGTGTGTGGGAGCTGGAGTGTCCCTTTAATAATATAAACCCACCCAGTATAACTAACTGTAACCTAACCTACACAGTGCATCTAACGTGTGTGGGAGCCTGGAGTGTCCCTTTAATAATATAAACCCACCCAGTATAACTAACTGTAACCTAACCTACAAAGCACACCTAACATTTGTGGGAGCCTGGAGTGTCCCTTTAATAATAGAAACCCACCCAGTATAACTAACTGTAACCTAATCTACACAGTGCACCTAACGTGTGTGGAAGCCTGGAGTGTCCCTTTAATAATATAAACCCACCCAGTATAACTAACTGTAACCCAACCTACAAAGCGCACCTAACATTTGTGGGAGCCTGGAGTGTCCCTTTAATAATATAAACCCACCCAGTATAACTAACTGTAACCTAACCTATAAAGCGCACCTAACGTTCATGGGAGACTGGAGTGTCCCTTTAATAATATAAACCCACCCAGTATAACTAACTGTAACCTAACCTACAAAGCGCACCTAACATTTGTGGGAGCCTGGAGTGTCCCTTTAATAATATAAACCCACCCAATATAACTAACTGTAACCTAACCTATAAAGCGCACCTAACATTCGTGGGAGACTGGAGTGTCCCTTTAATAATAGAAACCCACCCAGTATAACTAACTGTAATCTAACCTACACAGTGCATCTAACGTGTGTGGGAACCAGGAGTGTCCCTTTAATAATATAAACCCACCCAGTATAACTAACTGTAACCTAACCTACAAAGCGCACCTAACATTTGTGGGAGCCTGGAGTGTCCCTTTAATAATATAAACCCACCCAGTATAACTAACTGTAACCTAACCTACAAAGCACACCTAACATTTGTGGGAGCCTGGAGTGTCCCTTTAATAATAGAAACCCACCCAGTATAACTAACTGTAACCTAATCTACACAGTGCACCTAACGTGTGTGGAAGCCTGGAGTGTCCCTTTAATAATATAAACCCACCCAGTATAACTAACTGTAACCCAACCTACAAAGCGCACCTAACATTTGTGGGAGCCTGGAGTGTCCCTTTAATAATATAAACCCACCCAGTATAACTAACTGTAACCTAACCTATAAAGCGCACCTAACGTTGTGGGAGACTGGAGTGTCCCTTTAATAATATAAACCCACCCAGTATAACTAACTGTAACCTAACCTACAAAGCGCACCTAACATTTGTGGGAGCCTGGAGTGTCCCTTTAATAATATAAACCCACCCAGTATAACTAACTGTAACCTAACCTATAAAGCGCACCTAACGTTCGTGGGAGACTGGAGTGTCCCTTTAATAATATAAACCCACCCACTATAACTAACTGTAACCTAACCTTCACAGTGCACCTAACGTGTGTGGGAGCCTGGAGTGTCCCTTTAATAATAGAAACCCACCCACTATAACTAACTGTAACCTAACCTACACAGTGCACCTAACGTGTGTGGAAGCCTGGAGTGTCTCTTTAATAATATAAACACACCCAGTATAACTATATAATCTAATTCTGTGCTCATGAGCAGTGTGAGGATTTATTGTACACGATCTCACATACCATTTGGTGTTCTCCATTCTCAACAGGTGATACTTTTTTCGTTTTGGCCTGTGGCAAACCTGGAGCTGCAGGGTCAGAAAACCCAAACAATAGCCTTATACCAACAATTACTTTAATAGCAATATTACTATAGGACCTGCTTACTACATAGTTACTCATTGTATATTTTTACTTCAGGATACTGAGGGTATATTATTACTTTATGGATACTCAGGGTATATTACTGCATGGATACTCAGGGTATATTAATACTATGGATACTCAGGACATATTAATACTATGGATACTCAGGACATATTAATTCTGTGGATACCCAGGGTATATTAATTCTGTGGATACCCAGGGTATATTAATTCTGTGGATGCTCAGGATATGTTATTTCTATAGATACTCAGGGTATATTATTACCATGGATACTCAGGGTATATTAATACTATGGATATTCAGGGAATATTAATATTGTGGATCCCCAGGGTATATTAATACTATGGATACTCAGGGTATATTAATACTGTGGATACCCAGGGTATATTAATACTATGGATACCCAGGGTATATTAATACTATGGATACTAAAGGTATATTCCGGGTATATTATATTACTCAGGGTTAGTGATGTCCCGAACGGTGTGCCAAACGGCTCGCGAACGGTTCACCACGAACTGTTCGTCGCGGACTCATCATTGAGTAAACTTTGACCATGTACCTCACAGTCAGCAGACACATTCCAGCCAATCAGCAGCAGACCCTCCCTCCCAGACCCTCCCACCTCCTGGACAGCATCCATTTTGAAGCTGCATTCTTAGTGAGCTGTCCAGGAGGTGGGAGGGAGGGTCTGCTGCTGATTGGCTGGAATGTGTCTGCTGACTGTGAGGTACAGGGTCAAAGTTTACTCAATGATGAGTCCGCGGCGAACCGTTCGCGAACCGTTCGGGACATCACTACTCAGGGTACCGTATATTACTGTATGGATACTCATTGTACATTACTGTATGGGTAGTGAGAGTATATTATTACTGTATGGATACTCAGGGTTTGTTATTACTGTATGGATACCCAGGGTATATTAATACTATGGATATTTAGGGTATATTACTGTATGGATACTCAGGGTATATTAGTACTATGGATACTCAGGATATATTAATACTGTGGATACTCAGGATATGTTATTACTCTATTGATACTCAGGGTATACTAGTACTATGGATACCCAAGATATGTTATTTCTCTGGATAATTAGGGTATAGTGTTACTATGGATACTCCGGGTATATTACTGTATGGATACTCAGGGTATATTAATACTGTGGCTACCCAGGGTATAGTAATACTATGGATATTCAGGGTATATTATTAATGTGGATACTGAGGGTATATCAATACTATGGATACTCAGGATATATTAATACTGTGGATACTCAAGGTATATTAATACTAAGGATACCCAGGGTATAGTAATACTATGGATATTCAGGGTATATTATTAATGTGGATACTGAGGGTATATCAATACTATGGATACTCAGGATATATTAATACTGTGGATACTCAAGGTATATTAATACTATGGATACCCAGGGTATTGTAATACTATGGATACTCAGGGTATATTATTACTGTTGATACTCAGGGTTTATCAATACTATGGATACTCAGGGTATATTATTACTGTGGATACTCAGGGTATATTAATACTATAGATACTCAGGGTATATTAATACTGTGGATACTCAGGGTATATTACTTCTATGGATACCCAGGGTATACAGTTGCAAGTATGTGAACCCTTTGGAATGATATGGATTTCTGCACAAATTGGTCATAAAATGTGATCTGATCATCATCTAAGTCACAACAATAGACAATCACAGTCTGCTTAAACTTATAACACACAAAGAATGAAATGTTGCCATGTTTTTATTGAACACACCATGTAAACATTCACAGTGCAGGTGGAAAAAGTATGTGAACCCCTAGACTAATGACATCTCCAAGAGCTAATTGGAGTGAGATGTCAGCCAACTGGAGTCCAATCAATGATATGAGATTGGAGGTGTTGGTTACAGCTGCCCTGCCCTATAAAAAACACACACCAGTTCTGGGTTTACTTTTCACAAGAAGCATTGCCTGATGTGAATGATGCCTCGCACAAAAGAGCTCTCAGAAGACCTATGATTAAGAATTGTTGACTTGCATTAAGCTGGAAATGGTTATATAAAAGTATCTCCAAAAGCCTTGCTGTTCATCAGTCCACGGTAAGACAAATTGTCTATAAATGGAGAACGTTCAACACTGCTGCTACTCTCCCTAGGAGTGGCAGTCCTGTAAAGATGACTGCAAGAGCACAGCGCAGACTGCTCAATGAGGTGAAGAAGAATCCTAAAGTGTCAGCTAAAGACTTACAAAAGTCATTGGCAAATGCTAACATCCCTGTTAGCGAATCTACAATACGTAAAACACTAAAGAAGAATGGATTTCATGGGAGGGTACCACATAGGAAGCCACTGCTGTCCAAACAAAACATTGCTGCACGTTTACAGTTTGCACAAGAGCACCTGGATGTTCCACAGCAGTACTGGCAAAATATTCTGTGGACAGATGAAACCAAAGTTGAGTTGTTTGGAAGAAACACACAACACTATGTGTGGCGAAAAAAAGGCACAGCACACCAACATCAAAACCTCATCCCAACTGTGAAGTATGGTGGTGGGGGCATCATAGTTTGGGGCTGCTTTGCTGCGTCAGGGCCTGGACGGATTGCTATCATCGAAGGAAAAATTAATTCCCAAGTTTATCAAGACATTTTGCAGGAGAACTTAAGGCCATCTGTCTACCAGCTGAAACTCAACAGAAGATGGGTGTTGCAACAGGACAATGACCCAAAGCATAGAAGTAAATCAACAACATAATGGCTTAAACAGAAGAAAATACGCCTTCTGAAGTGGCCCAGTCAGAGTCCTGACCTCAACCCGATTGAGATGCTGTGGCATGACCTCAAGAAAGCGATTCACACCAGACATCCCAAGAATATTGCTGAACTGAAACAGTTCTGTAAAGAGGAATGGTCAAGAATTACTCCTGACCGTTGTGCACGTCTGATCTGCAACTACAGGAAACGTTTGGTTGAAGTTATTGCTGCCAAAGGAGGTTCAACCAGTTATTAAATCCAAGGGTTCACATACTTTTTCCACCTGCACTGTGAATGTTTACATGGTGTGTTCAATAAAAACATGGCAACATTTCATTCTTTGTGTGTTATTAGTTTAAGCAGGCTGTGATTGTCTATTGTTGTGACTTAGATGATGATCAGATCACATTTTATGACCAATTTGTGCAGAAATCCATATCATTCCAAGGGGGTTCACATACTTTTTCTTGCAATTGTATTAATACTATAGATACTCAGGGTATATTAATACTGTGGATACTCAAGGTATATTACTACTATGGATACCCAGGGTATATTAATACTATAGATACTCAGGGTATATTATTACTGTATGGATATTCAGGGTATATTAATACTATAGATACTCAGGGTATATTATTATTTTATGGATACTCAGGGTATATTAATACTATAGATACTCAGGGTATATTATTACTGTGGATACTCAGGGTATATTAATACAATGGATACTCAGTGTATATTATTACTGTGAATACTCAGGGTATATTAATACTATGGATACTCAGTATATATTATTACTGTGGATACTCAGGGTATATTAATACTATGGATACTCAGGGTATATTATTACTGTGGATACTCAGGGTATATTAATACTATGGATACTCAGTGTATATTATTACTGTGGATACTCAGGGTATATTAATACTATGGATACTCAGTGTATATTATTACTGTGAATACTCAGGGTATATTAATACTATGGATACTCAGTATATATTATTACTGTGGATACTCAGGGTATATTAATACTATGGATACTCAGGGTATATTATTACTGTGGATACTCAGGGTATATTAATACTATGGATACTCAGTGTATATTATTACTGTGGATACTCAGGGTATATTAATACTATGGATACTCAGTGTATATTATTACTGTGAATACTCAGGGTATATTAATACTATGGATACTCAGTATATATTATTACTGTGGATACTCAGGGTATATTAATACTATGGATACTCAGTGTATATTATTTCTGTGGATACTCAGGGTATATTAATACTATGGATACTCAGTGCATATTATTACTGTGGATACTCAGGGTATATTAATACTATGGATACTCAGGGTATATCACTGTATGGGTACTCAGGATATACTATTACTTTATAGATTCCATGTCTATAACTTGGATAGCACAGCTGCTGTTGTATTATTTTGCTCACCTGTAGGGAGACTTGTTCTTTGCATTACAACTTCGGGTAATTTCCAGTAGCCACTATCCTCGTCCCATGATGCCTCTCTCCTGATCCTGTCTAAGTTGCTATAATTGCAGTCTCGCCGGATGAGTGACTGGATCTGACCCAGAATCTGCTGATAAAGAAGGAGTTCTCTCTCTTGCCGGCGGATTGTGACGAGGTAATCATTTCGATCCCGCTCAAACTCTGCATGCAGATCCTCAATCTCAATCTCAGCAGCTCTCAGCTACAATTCAAAGAGCAAAGGAAGAAAAAAGGACAAGAAGGAAAGAATAACGAGAAGGAAGAAATGGAGGGGAAGGAAGGAGGGAGGACGAATGAAAGAACATTAGACGTAAGTTTCCATGATCTAAACCTATTTCACCCCCCCCCTCCACTCCACTTCTCCTCACAGGGAAGTATCCCTCTATCTGACCAGCCAAGGTTATAGTGAGATCGCCCATCAAACGTCCATCTCTTTTCGGGGTAAGATGTACCTGAGCTTTGATCTTTAAATCCCCCAAGCCTGTGTTTCAGGAATACTTATTGTGTCGTACTCACATCCCTAGATACTCTGACTATTCTCTGTCACCACTCTCACCAATGTCTTCGTACATTCTGTCTAGATTATAGCTACATGTTCTCACCTTTTTCTGTTTCTTCTCCAAGAGTCTGTTCTTGACCTGCAGTTCCTCTTGGATTGATTCATAAACATTGACCAGGGCCCGATCACTACCATCCTCATCTATACTCTGCAGAGCAGCTACCAGCTCCCTCTTCCGCTCATCGGCATACTTTTTACGGTGCTTCTGCTTCTCCTTCAGATCCTTATTTTTAGCTTGTTCCCCACCCACCACCTGTTGCTCCAGGATCTGAAGCCTGTAACAGGGAGACATATTTACGTGACTGTTAATAGTGTGATCCTACAAGCCGTTTAAAGCAACAATGGGCAGAGATAACAGATGAAACAAAGAAGGACATCCAACATCAATGAAAGAAACATACAGCAGGTGTGACAAACACTCCCAGAATGCTCTGCGCTCCACAGCCTGGCATAGAATTAAACTGCAATCTGGGTGCCAGCTAGTTATACAGTTAGAAGATTAGATGCCTAGTTTAACTGCTTAAGGAAAATATATAAAATAAAATCAGTAAAGGATGCACCCTCAGTTTGAATTAATCTGTCTGTTCTATTATTAACAGAAGATTGCAGTTTGTACCCAACCTGGCAAGCACTTGTTGGGGGCTCACAGCACTCGGGGTCTCCTCTGGAGGATGCAACGTGACTGCGGCAGGCTCTGATACTGGACTCTGGAGGTTGACCTCCACCTGGGAAATTGCAGATTCTGGATGCTGTGGAAAGCAAAACAGTTTTAAACAATCCCTGTTCTAGCAGTGTCTTCATCAACATATTGTTCCTGTCCCAATCTAATAGTTTGTCTCATTTGTTCTTAAATTCCCCCTTTATAATATTGTAAAGTGCTGTGGAACAAGTTGGCGCTATATAAATGTCAATAGTAATAATTTATCAAAATCTCTTTATATTTACATATATGTTGGTGAGGGGTAGAAGCGCCCTCTACTGAAAATATTATTTTATTATCACATTACTGGATAAAACATTTTAGAAAGGCACTGTGTCCTTGGGCGCATGCACTACTCTATCAATACACCCATATGTACTGTTAGAAGGCCACAGACATGACCAGATTTACTTTAATGGGACACTTCAGACTGAATCTGTCCCATTTCTTTTTATGTATTTTGAAATAAGTGTGTTAAATATATGCATATAATCAATAGAAATAATTTGTAAAAATGATATACACATTTGAAATTCCTGCATTTCCTGCTCACTTCAGGTTGTGTGGATTCACAACGAGCTCTCGTGAAGCAGATATCGACTGGTGCTTACTGTGATTTCTATAGCAGTAATGAGCTTTTACCATAAGAAATATTTTTTAGCAGCAAGGGTTTCTGGGAGTGATAATTTTATTGTCAGCTTTCTGATTTAAACGCATTTAGGTCAGATTGCTTTCATACCTGTGCGGATGCTATATCAGTTGGGCTGGAAATTACAGTCACGGAATTCACTTCACCAGCTGTAAAAAGAATATATCCATTAATTCCATGTGTTAAATGTCTACATCTAATATAATGATTACTGTGGCAGAAATGCCTCTGCCACATGTTCATCGAGGGGCCTGATTGCCAGCCTCCTGCCAAAAGACTATGGGCCCTTTAAAAACTTATGTGATTTATATACTTTTGTACTCCAAAAAACCTTTGGCCCTAATTCCCTGGAATTGTCTTGGGCATAGGACCATGTGCACGGTCGGTCAAAATTATGACTTCCATGGAAATTCCGAACTCCTGAACTGATCTGGGTGATATTTGGTCCCCCAGATCGGGGCTATCAGGGGATATGACTTTTGTGGGGTTTTCATGCGTTTTAGGGCTACCTTTGGGTTATTGTAAAATATATGTTTGCTGTGCCTGGAGATAATTGAGTTTAGTACAGTTCCTGACTCAATTATATCTCAGGCACGGGGGAGGGATTATCCTGTTTTGTGTGGGAGTGTCCTGAACCTGAGAGCCAATGTAATTACAGTGGTGAATGCCCCTGGAATATGTTATGGAAAACCCCTTGCATGGGGACTTGCATATAAGGCCAGTTGTGGCTGCCATTAAAGAGTTCTACTTCACCCTCAACACAGAGCCTCGTCTCGTGCTTGTAGGGAACAGCTATATTACTAGCTCTTGTAAGAGCTATCCTGCTATACTCTCTGGAGGAGGAGAGGTCTACCCACTGGAAGCTGGATCCCTGACTTGGGTTCAGGGTGGGTGGAGGAGGGTGAGACCCCAGCCAAGCTGCAGCGGCTAAATGCCTACAGTGGTTATGGTGTCTGGTGGAGTGCTTGGAAGTACTCCGAGGTACTAGGAAGCAGTGATTGGTGGATGCACCCATTCAGGGTGTCAAGCGGTCTGCCACATCTGGTGGCAGCGCTGGGATGGCTTCCTAGGGAATATAGAAGCATCCTGAAGACACCGGAATCGTTATGGATTTATAATTGAGGGCAACGCTAGTATTCGCACATCGCCCCTGTATACAGCTAGTCCATGGACAGCGTTCACATATGAGGAGGAGTTTCGCTGGAGGTTGCAGCACCACTTGGCCCAACCAACAGGATGGGCCTGAATCAGAGGAGAACATACTGGACTACAGAGATGTCACTAGAAAGGAGCTTTGGGACGAAACCTTGGAGGGTGTACAGGGTTGATCAACCAGCACTCACTTGCAATTCTGAGACTGTCTCGAAACTTCAGTAAACACTAACAAAGCCCCGCTGGCTCAGGATCAGACTTAACACTTTGCTGGAGTCTGGACACCATATATGCAAGTAGGAATGATCTAGAAGTTACACTTTCACTCGTCCTGAACAGGAGTTCAGGACGGACCAGAATGAGAGGCTCCTGATTGGTAGTGAGAGAGCGCTGTCAGTACTATAGAGATCCTCTCTAACCAACTGCAGAAGTTTAAAGGTGCATATATTTCTTATTGACATTTTTATTTCTTGGTTTTGCATAATTTTAATTATTGTAGTATTTACTTTTAAAAACATAGGGATCATATTTTTGGCAACATTTTACATTCAAGCCAAAATAATTATTGCATGCTCTTTACACCTGAAACTGTAATGAATAATAGAGATTTTCTAAACTTTTTGGGATTTATTTACTAAACATGAAACTACTGAGCGTTAAACAGAAAATTGCAAATTCAAGATGTTTTTAGTAAGTTGGAGTTCCCCGATATCACAGCTAATGAAATAAAAATAAGGATTTCAGTATGTATCATTTCATGGATTGTTGATTATGAACCAATTACCTGAATGTTTTCTTATCTCTTCCATGCTGGCGAGCTTCAGATCGTATGAATTCCGTAAATTGCTAATGTCCTCTTCCAGACGCACACGAGACTTTTGTTCCGCTTCGTATTCTGCCTTCAGCTGCGCAAACTTTTCCTCGTACTCCTAAAAGTAACAGATGGCTTAGTAATGTAATCAAATCCATCAGAGATTGACCTGGGAAATACAGATATAATGGAAAACAACCAAACTTTAAACAAAGCATGTTCTGACCTAAATTTCTCATTTCTCTTGTCAGCTAGTACTTAGTGAATTATCTTACAAATAAATATGTATAGTAATGAAACTAATCAATTTATCACTTGGCGTACGCAGTATTCGGACGCTTACTAGGGCGTTACCTGTCTGATCTTTCGCTTCTCAGCCTCTGCGTCCATTTCAGGACCGTTTGATTGCACCTCTGGCGGTTTCACCGGTAATGCCGCAAACACTGTAGGTAGAGAATCAAGAGCCGTTTGTTGACTTGACAATTGTTTAATTAATAACCAATGGGCGAGATGCACCAGGTAGTTTGGATGTCAGACTCTAATTGTCATCAGGAAATAAATCATTGAAATCTAAAAACTAGTAAGGATGTGCAGCCCAGTGCATTTAACCAAGGAGGTTCCCTGTGGGAATTTATCCTCTAGAAGGATTGGCAAAAGACAGATAGCGCTATTCATTAAACCCAGAACTGGAAGAACTGTCTTGGGATTTATGACTTTTAGCCAAAAACTGCAAAAGAGAGAAAATGGTTTGGACTGTGATAAGAGAGTATTTTTTTTTTCATTTAAGGTTTTTATTGTGTTTTAACATAAGGGGGTGAGGATACAGAAAATAAAAGATAGCTTGATGGGGCAGGGCTAACTGGTGACTCTCTGCATGTAGCTCAATTAGCCAGGGATAGCTAAGGGACTCTCTGCAGGCAGCTCGATCAGCCAGGGATAGCTGAGGGACTCTCTGCAGGCAGCTCGATCAGCCAGGGATAGCTGAGGGACTCTCTGCAGGCAGCTCGATCAGCCAGGGATAGCTAAGGGACTCTCTGCAGGCAGCTCGATCAGCCAGGGATCAGCCAGGGATTGCTAAGGGACTCTCTGCAGGCAGCTCGATCAGCCAGGGATAGCTGAGGGACTCTCTGCAGGCAGCTCGATCAGCCAGGGATAGCTGAGGGACTCTCTGCAGGCAGCTCGATCAGCCAGGGATAGCTAAGGGACTCTCTGCAGGCAGCTCGATCAGCCAGGGATAGCTGAGGGACTCTCTGCAGGCAGCTCGATCAGCCAGGGATAGCTGAGGGACTCTCTGCAGGCAGCTCGATCAGCCAGGGATAGCTAAGGGACAGCTGGCAGGCAGCTCGATCAGCCAGGGATAGCTGAGGGACTCTCTGCAGGCAGCTCGATCAGCCAGGGATAGCTAAGGGACTCTCTGCAGGCAGCTCGATCAGCCAGGGATAACTGAGGGACTCTCTGCAGGCAGCTTGATAAGCCAGGGATAGCTAAGGGACTCTCTGCAGGCAGCTTGATCAGCCAGGGATAGCTGAGGGACTCTCTGCAGGCAGCTCGATCAGCCAGGGATAGCTGAGGGACTCTCTGCAGGTATTGATGGGGCACGAATAGTTAAGGAACTCTCTGTAGCTTGTTTGATGGGACACGAATAGCTGAGGGACCCTTGGCAGGTTTATTCCATCTGCCCACTTTACACAAAGTACATTACCTATAATAAGTAAGGAAAACCACTCAGCCAGTTACCTGGCAGGTCTTTTCCTGAACTTTGCTCCATCAGCATGACCTTCAACTTTTTAATTTCCTCCTGGTACTCTCTGAGCAAAGCATCTTTGGGGTCCTCGTTAATGCGTGGTTTATTCTTGATGTTTTTAGCTCGGTTGGCATATCGCAGAGTGCTCAGGGTCTCATCATAGTTGTTGTCAGCGGGAGATAGACAAGCCACCATCAGGGTCTTTGTGTTGCCCCCTAAAGAGTCCTGCAGCATGCGGGTCAGCTTGGAGTCCCTGTAAGGAATATGTTTGGCCTTTCCATCTACTAGAGCAGAGATGACATTTCCCAAAGCTGAAAGGGACAGGTTTATTTTGGTGGCTTCTTTAAGCCTCTCTCCTGTAGCCCCAGTTTTTGATTGCCTCTCGCTGCCTGCAAGGTCGACCAGATTAAGTTTTCCAGCACGGAGATGATCTTCCCCTTTTTCATCTGTGTATAAAGAGGTCATAATTAATACCATGAAGACTTTATAGACACTTATCTGTTACTCTTAAATGTCCTAGTCTAGGACGGACAGTCCCTATTTTCAGGCCAAACCCTTCTGACCTATTTTCTATCCCAATGTCCCTCTTTTCTAGGAGCTCCATAGTGTTGGTGTGTCTGAGTGTATAACAGAGCTCCACAGCAATAATACTCCCAGTAATGTGTCTGAGTGTATAACAGAGCTCCACAGCAATAATACTCCCAGTAATGTGTCTGAGCGTATAACAGAGCTCCACAACAATAATACTCCCAATAATGTGTCTGAGCGTATAACAGAGCTCCACAGCAATAATACTCCCAGTAATGTGTCAGAGCGTATAACAGAGCTCCACAGCTATAACACTCCCAGTAATGTGTCTTTACACTGCACTAAATTATATTAATTCACGATACCATAAATGGTTATCAGTAGGTCATGAAGAGAGCAAAAAAATGGGTTGCAAGAGTATACTGAGAACGGGCAGCAGCTGAAATAGGCTGCCCTTCGGTGGGTCCCCGCTCAGATCTCAAGCTGGTTTTTGCTCATCTTGTGCCATTACATAGAGAACATCTCTGAAACATATCAGAGTGATCCCACCCATACAGGCAGTCCAGATCCGAAATGCCAGCAAGTTCTCTCTGCACGAGAGACACAGCAACCCCAGACGATCGTTTCAGCCTTGTTAGGCATCATCAGTGAGGCATAGCTGATATCTCCCTATGCACCGTGAGCAAGGGGTCCACGTCTGGATTATCCCTTTAAACTTGTGGAGAGCAAAAAAATGGGTTGCAAGAGTATACTGAGAACGGGCAGCAGCTGAAATAGCCTGCCCTTCGGTGGGTCCTGAAGTAATCAAAGATGGCATATGATAGCCCCGCCCATTGACACGCCTCCATCCAATTCCCCTAAAATGAATGGTTTATTTTTTTTATGTGAAATGTGAAATGTTGGTGTACATTCTTATTGACTGCACCACTTTGTAATCAGCCAAATTCATACCTGTAGAGCAGATTTCAATATTGATGGTGAAGATTGAATGTGAGCGTGAGGAGTCCTTGTTCATCAGTGTGTATCCAACCGATCGATTCTTCCAACCCGTGTCCATGATCCTCTCGCAATCTGCCACGCGATGCACCGTGTGCATGGATAAACCCTTTACATATACCCCTCTGTCCGGGTGCTCTTTCAGCTGCAAATACATAATAACTAAGTACTGATGACTGTGGCCTTAACGGTAAAATAGCTAATCACACGGAACAGACTGCCAGACCTGGGCGCCAATTAAAATAAACACTCAGATTTCAGAATTATAGAGAGGTAAAATCACGCCATATGAACAAACAGAAGAGTGATGGATAAAGATGGCATCATAAGAATTACATACAAAGCAGGAAAGCCTAGCTAATCATGCCAGGCTATTCTAAACAAGGGAATGTGCCAGGCTATTCTAAACGAGGGAACGTGCCAGGCTATTCTAAACGAGGGAACATGCCAGACTATACTAAACGAGGGAACATGCCAGGCTATAAACTAAACGAGGGAACGTGCCAGACTATACTAAACGAGGGAACGTGCCAGACTATACTAAACAAGGGAACATGCCAGGCTATACTAAACAAGGGAACATGCCAGGCTATACTAAACGAGGGAACATGCCAGACTATACTAAACGAGGGAACATGCCAGGCTATATAGAATGAGGGAACATGCCAGGTTATTCTAAACAAGGTAATATGCCAGGCTATTCTAAACGAGGTGACATGCCAGGCTATACTAAATGAGGGAGGATGCCAGGCTATACTGAGTGAGGGAGCATGCCAGGCTATACTAAACGATTGAACATGACAGGCTATACTAAACAAGGGAGCATGCCAGGCTATACTAAGTGAGGGAACATGCCAGGCTATTTTAAACGACGGAACGTGCCAGACTATTCTAAACGAGGGACCATGCCAGGCTATACTAAACGAGGGAACGTGCCAGGCTATACAAAGCGTGGGAACGTGCCAGGCTATTCTAAACAAAGACCATGCCAGGCTATACTAAACGAGGGAACATGCCAGGCTATACAAAGCGAGGGAACGTGCCAGGCTATACTAAACAAGGGACCATGCCAGGCTATACTAAACGAGGGAACGTGCCAGGATATTCTAAACGAGGGACCATGCCAGGCTATACTAAACGAGGGAACATGCCAGGCTATCCTAAGCGAGGGAACATGCCAGGCTATTCTAAACAAGGGACCATGCCAGGCTATTCTAGACAAGGGACCATGCCAGGCTATACTAAATGAGGGAACATGCCAGGCTATACTAAATGAGGGAACATGCCAGGCTATTCTAAACGAGGGAACATGCCAGGCTATACTAAGCAAGGGAATGTGCCAGGCTATTCTAAACGAGGGACCATACCAGGTTATACTAAATGAGGGAACATGCCAGGCTATACAATGTGAGGGAACGTGCCAGGCTATTCTAAACGAGGGACCATGCCGGGCTATACTAAGCGAGGGAACGTGCCAGGCTATACTAAACGAGGGACCATGCCAGGCTATACTAAATGAGGGAACATGCCAGGCTATTCTAAATGAGGGAACATGCCAGGCTATACTAAGCAAGGGAACGTGCCAGGCTATTCTAAACAAGGGACCATACCAGGCTATTCTAAACGAGGGAACATGCCAGGCTATACAAAGTGAGGGAACGTGCCAGGCTATTCTAAACGAGGAACAATGCCAGGCTATACTAAACAAAGGAAGATACCAGGCTATACTAAACGAGGGAACATGCCAGGCTATACAAAGGAAGGCTATTCTAAACGAGGGACCATGCCAAGCTATACTAAACGAGGGAAAGTGCCAGGCTATACTAAGCAAAGGAACGTGCCAGGCTATTCCAAACGAGGGACCATGCCAGGCTATACTAAACAAGGGACCATGCCAGGCTATACTAAATGAGGGAACTTGCCAGGCTATACTAAATGAGGGAACTTGCCAGGCTATTCTAAATGAGGGACCATGCCAGGCTATACTAAACGAGGGAACATGCCTGGCTATTCTAAACGAGGGACCATACCAGGTTATACTAAATGAGGGAACATGCCAGGCTATACAATGTGAGGGAACGTGCCAGGCTATTCTAAACGAGGGACCATGCCAGGCTATACTAAACGAGGGAACGTGCCAGGCTATACTAAACGAGGGACCATGCCAGGCTATACTAAATGAGGGAACATGCCAGGCTATTCTAAATGAGGGAACATGCCAGGCTATACTAAGCAAGGGAACGTGCCAGGCTATTCTAAACAAGGGACCATACCAGGCTATTCTAAACGAGGGAACATGCCAGGCTATACAAAGTGAGGGAACGTGCCAGGCTATTCTAAACGAGGAACAATGCCAGGCTATACTAAACAAAGGAAGATACCAGGCTATACTAAACGAGGGAACATGCCAGGCTATACAAAGGAAGGGAACGTGCCAGGCTATTCTAAACGAGGGACCATGCCAAGCTATACTAAACGAGGGAAAGTGCCAGGCTATACTAAGCAAAGGAACGTGCCAGGCTATTCCAAACGAGGGACCATGCCAGGCTATACTAAACAAGGGACCATGCCAGGCTATACTAAATGAGGGAACTTGCCAGGCTATACTAAATGAGGGAACTTGCCAGGCTATTCTAAATGAGAGACCATGCCAGGCTATACTAAACGATGCCTGGCTATTCTAAACGAGGGACATGCCAGGCTATACTAAACGAGGGCTATTCTAAACGAGGGACCATGCCAGGCTATACTAAACGAGGGAACATGCCAGACTATACTAAACTAGGGGACATGCCAGGCTATTCTAAACGAGGGAACATGCCAGGCTTCTCTTCTGGGAAGGCTTTCCACAAGACTTTGCAGTGTTTCTGTGGGAATTTTAGCCGATTCATCCAGTAAAGCGTTTGGGAGGTCAGGCAGTGATGTTGGACGAGAAGGACTGGCTCGCAATCTCCATTCCAGTTCATCCCAAAGGTGTTTGATGGGGATGAGGTCAGGGCTCTGTGCGGGCCAGTCAAGTTCTTCCACACACAACTCATCATGGACCTTCCCCAAACTGTCCCCACAAGGTTGGAAGCATAGTATTTTCCAAAATGTCTTGATATGCTGAAACATTAAGATTTCCCTTTACTGGAAGTAAGGACCTAACACAACCCCTGAAAAACAGCCCCATAGCATTATCCCTCCTCCCCCAAACTTTACAGATTACATTGTAGTCAGCCTGACTCGCCCATCAGACTGCCAAACAGAGAAGCGTGATTCGTTACTCTACAGAGCTTTACACAACTCGATCTGACGCTTGGCATTGTACTTGGTGATGTGAGGCTTGTATGCAGCTGCTTGGCCATGGAAACCCATTCCACGAGGCTCCCGCAGCACACTTTTTCCCCCCCGATATTAATGCCAGAGGAAGATTGGAACTCTTCAGCAATGGATTCATGCAGAGCATTGGTGACTTGTATGCACCATGCGCCTCAGCCCTCGATGACCCCGCTCTGTGACTTTACATGGAGGCTGAGTTGCTGCTGTTCCTTACACTTCCACTTTCCAATAATTACACTAAAAGTTGACTGTGGAATATCAAGCAGGGATGAAATTTCACAAACTGGCTTATTGCAAAGGTGGCATCCTATCACAGTACCACGCTTAAATTCACTGAACCAATGGCCTGTTAAATGTTTGTGGCTAGGTGCTTGCCTTTATACACCTGTGACAATGGGTATGATTGAATATATCAAACAGAGAATGCACACTGGAATGACTAGGAAGAGTTATGCAAATACTTTAATAAACCAATAATTGGTACAATAAGCGTAAAGCAAATATACAAAGTGACAATATAAAGGCATAGCAAAACAAACAGTAATAATTACCACAATTCTCACAAGCCTATTATGGCAGAAACACGAGCCCCCAATACCCCCAACGTTTTGGCACCTACTGGCTGCCTTTTTCAAGGGTGTTTGTATCATAACTTACCAAAATCCACTTATATAACCGCCATACATCTGATGGCCATCAGTAATCCAACAGGTACGAAACCGGAAGGGACATCATCACTTCCGTTATCAGTCCAAAACATATCCATAAACATCTACATCATTACATGCACCATTCAATAAAAACTGTAGTACTAATACTCTTATCCTCTGGGCACACTAGAACCACAGATTATAATACATAAATCCGCAAGCAAACTCGCACATGCGCAATCGCTAGTGGCCATATGAAATGCCATTAAAGCTACTGGAAAAAATGCCCATAGTAGCTACAGAAAAGTCAGTCGCACATGCGCCGTTACAGTAACAACCAGAATACCGCGCATGCGTTATGATAGGCAAGCGCTGTTTATATATATATCAGTATGGTTAACCATAGGTCCATCACCATATGATGCACAGCAATGCCATATAATCCTTAAAGATGTACCCATCCATAAATAATAGTAATAGAGGGAAAATGGAAAAGAAGTAAGTTAAAACAGGCAAAAAAAGAAAAATAGCATGCTCCTACTAAAGTATTTAAAGCACTATAATAACACAATACAAATAATTAAATACCATCACCAAATAACAAAGTAACACCAAGGTGAAGTGCAAGTTTATTTAATAATATTAAAATAACCTTGTGTGGTTATAATGGCTGAAAAACAAGTATCCACATAGACATTATACATTCCATATCCATTGTATAAAAGATAAATAGTATGTACCAAAATACGCTATATTAAAGTTATACATACTAGATTTACAGAGAAAATACAATTAACAAAAGTGTAAAAGAAAATCCCCATTTAATCAGTAATATGATACCAGTATACTCAATATCTCCAATGTAAAAAAGGGGGCTTTTGAATATACCAAATATAACTATATATCTTAGCGCTACAAAGTATACATCCCATAATATTAGTATTACCATTACAACAAATTAATACAAGCAATGTGTTCATAACCTCTACAATGTTTAGTGTCAATACAAACAAAGAGACCAAAAATAACATATTTTAACCAGCACACAAAATTGCTGTATAGTGTACTCATATCTTGATGCTCCACACATTGTCAGCCCCAAAAGCTTCGCTGAGTAGATCGTAGGAAACTTGAAAGAACTCCCAAATACTGCATCCAAAGGATCCTACGAGATTCCTATATAACTTCCTCAGGTTCAATAGATGTCCGTACGTCCAGACACATATACAACCATATAATACCACACCGAATGGGTCTGATTGAAAACCTGAATGCAATCATTAAAGGTGGATCAAGCAGTTCGTCAGGAACAGAGGAGCATCTGATAATATCCGTAGAGTCCTTAACCTCATTTACAAAGTTAAGACCAAACAAAATCAAAGCCGCCTTTTTGGCCTTAGATGCCGAAAAGGCCTTTGAAAGATTAAATTGGCAATTTATGGACCTGGTATTACAAAAATAGTTTAATAGGCAAATTTAGAAATAGCGTTATGATCCTATATTCAAACCCAACCTGGAAACATATCAGCATTAAACAGTTTTTAAAGTTTTAATGCTAAACAAGAGTCCCTGGCAATCCATCCCCTCTGTGCTGCTTTGGCTAATAAGGAAGTATTAGCCTGAGCAGCAATGGGCAGCTGTGATTGGCTGAGAGTGTCAGCTGACTGCTTTTAGCCTGTCAGAGTTCCAACTGACGGTATGAATGGGTATGACAACAAGGAAGTGTGTAATCTCTGCCTTAGCTACACATACTGAAAGGGCAGGACTGTGGGTGGCCAGGGACTCTTAATTTGAGGCATACTGCACGAACATGGGGCAACACTGAATGGAGAGACAATGCCAGGGCACTCCAGACACTATAACCGATTCAAAGAGATGAAATGCTTATAGTGACTACAGTGTCCCTTTAATCTCAGTGTAATTTTAACAGAAATTCTAGGGAAAGAGTTCTTTCTATCCTCACATCAGTTTCTATTCCATCTAGATTTTCCTTGTGAGAAACCCCTTTCTTTCCTAATGATCCATATTATTATATATTATCCATAATCTGTATAGCGAGAAATTGGAAAAAGCAAGGCCATCAAAACTGGAATTAAATAATAAATCGAATGAACTATCAATGTTCAAAACAGAAAGGTTATTACGTAATGAACAACGAAGGGAGCTTATACTTAAAAATCTGGAATAAATGGCAAACATCCTCTTTTAGTAATAGACATGGGTATTCAGATTTATACAATGGTAAATAAATAAATAAATAAACATGGTATAGGACAATCGCAAATTCATGACATGGCCCTTTCCCTTCTCTCCCCCCGTGTCAGTATTAATGTAGAATGGAGTAGGAATGTTTTAGAAAGTATGTAGTTAAGATTAGAAATGGAAAATGATGTATTATTGTTACTTTAATAATAACGATGTAAGGTTCATTTTCTATTTTTTGTCATTTTAATACCTCAATAAAGAATTAAATGAAAAAATAAATTTAAAGGTGTATCCCAGTACTTTTGTCCATATTTTTTCCAGGTTTCCACAAGAGTGTTAGTAAGGCAGGCTACATCTTAGTCTGAGCACGTAGCATGCTCTCTATGGGACATTACAAAGGTTCATATATGAAACATTTTCTGCTATTCCCTTGTCTCATCCTGTGCCACATTTTATCCCTCCGCCAAAACCACATCCCACCTTCTATCCGTTACCTCTAGTTTCTGTTTAGTGTCTTCTCCAAGAAGATCTCGGATCTCCTCGTTGTAAATTTCCAGATATGATGCTCGAACCAAAAACTTTGTGTTTTCTGCACACTGAATAAGAACGAGATAAAACATTTAAACAGCTATTCACTAAAGAGTCAGGAATTCAATTTGTTACTAAAATGAGTTTCACATTTTAGGTCAGAATAATTGAATTGGATAAAATTCTCTAAATCACCTTATCATTTGGGCTACTTTGGCTTAAAATATGAAATTAGCTTTAAACTCCAGACTCCTTTGAGTTTTGACTCCTCATGTTTTCCTCTCTGAGCTCTCTATAAAATAGGATGAATTCCGTATGATCTCTCTCCCACCATAATCCTATGCCCTTTCTAAGAGAAACATTATTACTTGTTAACATTGGCTCTTCTCCTTTCCAATCTGAAATCCAAACGCTGAAATTTCTCTGTCATTATTTCTAAGAAATAAGATTTTAGCGTTAAAGCGCACTGTGCAAGCTTCTATGGGGTGTCACTGAGACGTGCGGTTCTAAACAGTGAATTCTAGTGACTTGCAAATTGAAGCCAAAGGGGCAGCTTTGAAAAAACTGCCATGAGATTTTTTTTTTTTTTTTTTTGACAATCTTTATTTTTCCATTTATTTTATACAGCACGTTTAGATCAGTACACACAGTCAAACATGTTCACCTCCTTATACAGGAGCCAGGTAGTAAAAGTAACATACTCCAGATAGGCCCCCCCAACCTCCTGAAATTTGACAGAGTCATAGCATTTGAGTTAGGCTAGGTTTTTGACTGCGCTGGTATATCTGCGCGGCACACAGGACCGCAATCTCGGGACCCCCGGAGAGCACATGTGACCCATGCGCCGGGTGGGGCATGGGATATGTGGCTTGTCCTTTTGCCTTTTGAACGGGCATTCTTAACTGCATGTTACCCCTGCCGCCGTATACAAGGAGGCCCTCTAGTGGGTTCGCCCCTGGCCCATTATTCCCTCGGTACCCTCCGACCTCCTACACTGGGTTGATGGTTCGTGGGCGAGGTCCGTCCGCTGCCGGTTGCCTTCCAAGGTCACCGTGCCCTTTCTCCTCCCCTAGCGTAAGTATCCTGAGCCCCCTAGGGGTCAAATCAGGTACCATCTCCTGTATTGAGTCTGAGGCCCGGGATGAGCCAAGTGTGTGAGGCTGAAGGCGCCAGAGGACCTCCCCTCGTACCATCCGGATGCTTTGTTAGCCCCCATCCCTCCACTCTGACCCCCCTCGTCCTGTACGACACCCATCCGCTCCCAAGATATTCCGAAGTCTTTCCAACCCGCTATCTCCCTATGCCTCCGTGGACTAGCTCCAGTCCTTGCTTTGTACTTCCAGCCCCCATCCCCAAATCACTCTGAATGCTAAGTTAGGGGGTGAGTGAGCCTGTATGCCTACTCTCGGGTAAGTGTCTCCGTGCGTCATCTGTCTGGGAGGGACTGAGGGGCATGTGAAGGGAAGTCATAGTCGTCTGGATGGGGAAGTGTGCCCCCCCCTATACAGGGAGGCGCCCCGGCACAGTCAAGTCATTGTGGATGAGGAAAGCCGTACCGGTGCGAGAGCGCCACCTTCCCCCGGCCGGGCTCCCCCCGCGGCCCCCCTGGCCGTGTACTCCGTCCAAGGAAACCATGTGAGCGCACATTTATCCGAGCGCCCCTGCAGAGACGCAGTCATCAATTCCATGTTGTGAATCGTTTCCACCCTGTCAATCCATTGGTGGAGCGAGGGGGCTGCCTGACTTCTCCATAGCATGGGGATGAGGGATTTTGCTGCCGTGAGAAGGTGTATTACCAAGCCCTTCTTGTAAGCGGAAATTGGCATGCTCGTATGATTCAGTAGCATTGGCAGCGGCTGGAATGGGATGTCCGTCCCAGTAACATCTTTAATCCCTTTATGTATCGCTCTCCAGAAAGGTTCGATGCGGGGACACGACCACCACATGTGGATCCCAGAGCCATCCGCATCTCCACACCTCCAGCACTCTCCTGATAGAGATTCGTTTTTATTTTTTTTAATTCTTTATTTTTACAGTAATGCCACAACAGCATTCTTAGACAATTTGAACATACAGGTTTTTGACTGTTAGGTAGCATTTAGATGGTACGCACATGTTTTTAGATTAATACAACAGGCTAGATACATGCTGGTTAGTTATAATGAATTATTCTGTTGTTTGGTAACAAGTTTGGTAGTTTGGTAGTTATAGTGAGCGTCATCGCTTTAGCTTCGGACCCTCGGTATAATTACGCTTAAAGGGACACCCTAGGCACTGTATCTGCTTCATCTCATTAATCTGGTTATAGTGTCTGGAGTCCCTGGTACCATCATTTCTTTTAGCATTAAACATTTTCTAATGTTCTAATGCTAAACAAGAGCCCCAGGCAGTTCATCCCCTCTGTGCTGCTTTGGCTAAAAAGGAAGTATTAGCCTGTGCAGCAATGGGCAACTGTGATTGGCTGAGAGTGTCAGCTGACTGCTTTCAGCCTGTCAAAGCTCCAACTGACGGTATGAATGGGTATGACAACAAGGAAGTGTGTAATCTCTGCCTTAGCTACACATATAGAAGGGGCCGGACTGTGGGTGGCCAGGGACTCTTATTTTGTGGCATACTGCACGAACATGGTAAAACACTGAATGGAGGGACAGTGTCAGGGCACTCCAGGCACTATAACCAATTCAAAGAGATGAAATGGTTATAGTGACTACAGTGTCCCTTTAACTATGCTTAAATGAGGGATATATATTTCGACCAGTAACCAACAGCCTGTCTAACTAATCATATCCTACAGTAAGGAAGCCTTTAGTTCACACGTCAAATATTGCATCAATCGTTCGTTAAATCGCATTAATGAGATGAGTTAAATAAGCTTATTCAGATCCTGCATTTGTTATAGTAGTTAAACAAGGATTAGACATGCTTTTGTGAGTCCAGTAAATGACAGTTATCTAAAGACAGGAGGGTTAGATTGACAAGATGTGTACTCAAGTTTACAGGGTGATCTATAGGCAAGCTTGTGGATGGAGTGTATCACCAGGTGGCAGATCTCATACGATAATGGCACAAAGTTCCTGAGGGTAAAATGGTTGCAGGTAAGACAGTCTCGGTAGTAGGTAGTCCCTCTATAGATGGGTAAAAGATATCCCCTTCAGCTACAGATTTGTTGTGCCAGGGTGCCTGTCGCTGGGTGCTGGGCTAGTTCTCTGCTGTGTGTGAGGATCTCCCCGACAACAGTGGTTTGGGCGGTTGCTCGTCTGCTTCTCCACGTGCCGGTAAGCCCCACGGTGCGGTAGTGGTTGCGGGCGGCTGATGTATCTGTAGGACGTCTTGTTTCCCTGCCCGGGGGAGGGAGGAAGTGCCAGGACCCCGCGGGAGGTAACTGAGAGTCCAGTCATAGTGGAGGTCAGTGGCTTGTTGGGGTTCGAGGGTGCTTGCAAATGGATGACTGCCGTCTGTGCCGTGGGTGCATACAGTCTGCCTTTTGTGCTGCCGATGTGGTTAAGTAACCTGTGGAGGCTCTGGTCTTGACGCCATCGCACATGGCCTCCGCTATCTTGGTTCCAGTGCCTGGCTTGCGGGTCTTGGCGGCCCCCGAGGTGGTTGGGTACCAAGGGTAGGGACCGGGATAACCCCCCGGTCCAGAGGGGGGGTACGGGGCCGGTTCCCCGAGGGTCTGACTCTGAACGCTGAGCGGCAAGCGGCGGCCGTCCGCCCCGCTCACCGCCGGAGTAGGCCTTGATAATGTCAGTGAGGAATCCTCCTTCAGGGGACTGAAGCCCGTTGGGCCAGCCTCACCCTGGATCCAGGGCTCTCTGCCCGCTGAGGGCCACCGTTGCCGGCTGGTTTTGTGTCAAAAATCATAATTTTATAGCTTGTTTAGTCTTAGGCTGCAGGAGCTGGTCTCGCTTGCTTTTTTTAACTGCTTCCACTGAGTGTTTGAAAGGCAGCACAGCTGCAGGGTTCTGTGTTCTGAGACTGATCAGAGGTGTACCAACGCAGAGGTTAATTTGTGACTTGGAAAGAATTCTAGCAGCATTCTAAGAAGGAAACCGGAGCCGTGATTATTACATTTTAACGCTAAACACAATTTAATAGAGAGGTTGAAGAATTTTAGCAAATCATACATTCGTGGCAGATAACATACGCTATTGGTTCACAGCTCTTATTTCTCTTAAATCCAAGTGTGTCTTTGGGCCCATAAACAATTATATACAGCTACAGAGACACATTTTTAAACACATGACAACAGACATCAGCTTTTCTCACCTGTATACTTTCAAAGATATGCTCGAACGCTCTGGGGATAATTCCTCTCTGTGCAGGGGGGTGAGATATGCCCTGCATACTGAACGATTTGCCACTGCCAGTCTGTCCATAGGCAAAAATGGTACCATTATACCCCTCAGTCACTCCCTGTGCAAAGAAAGTGAATCTTTTACAAACAAATCACCATTATAGGCACATTCCCTGTACCTCAAGGTGTAGAAAGCAATGGGTTGAGGGGCGTGGACTGGATTTGGGAAACGTTTAGAGTTTGAGATAAGGTTTGGAACAAGAATAGGGATTTGGAATACTGAGTTTCTATAATAACATTTGTGACAAACAAGCCATGCTTTAGATTTATTTATTGTTAGCAATGTAACGCCACCATGCAATCCCTAGTCACCTCACCACTAGCCACACTTTAAAACCATAGCTGTTATGTCCTCACTTATTGTTTCCCTCATTTAAATAAAAGGCTTAATACTGATTGATTGAATCCTGACCGGCTTTAAACCTAAAACCTTTTAGGGTTTGGCATTCAAACATTTCCAGTGGAACATTCCTCGTGTGCCATTGGAGAAGTTTGAAATGGGCTGAAATACTAATTTGTAACATATTGCTGTGTCTTCCTGCACAACATGGAAAATGTAAAGCAACACCATAACCACTACAGCTTATTGTATTATCACAGCTAATTGTATTATCGAAGCTAATTGTAACTATCTGCTCACCTTGGCACCCAAAGGCCCGCCCTCACATGCCACTTTGTAATGGTTTACCTGTGTATTATATTTAACAAGCTATCGGACCTTGGACACAATGATGGGCTGTGAGCCTTGAGATAGACACACCACTGATTTCAAACACTTTCTTTCGAAGGGTAAAGAAGTCTGAAGCCTACCTAGAATGTAACAGGACTCTGAAGGCCTCAGAGAGGAAGCTGCTTTTTCACAGCATTCGTGAAAAAATCAATATCTTCCCACAAGATGTCCCCAACCACAGACTCACCTCAACCAAAGGATAGGCTATTTCATTATAGATCTGCTCGGTGCAGTGCTCAGTGTAATACGCTCCATCGAAGGTGAACTGTTTGGGGGTGTCTTCAGGAGCTTCAGGCTTTCTGATAAAGCACTGACCTCGGCTGCTGTCCATGGTGACCACAGCTTCACAATTCAGCTCTCGTTCTCTCTCGTTCATGGGACGGCAACGCACAACCACTTTCACACATTCTGCAGCCATTGCTCACGCTAGTCTGTTAAAAAAGGGAACGATGACGATGTAAGACACTCATTTATCTGGAGCTATGGTTCTTAACTCTGAGTTCAAAAATCAAGCCCCCACTGGTTGGACCAGTCACATCACATCTACCAGGCCTCAGGCAAACACCCACAATACATGGGTACTGTCCCACTCAGACCCAGGAAAACTCTAATGGGTCCCATATTAACCGTGCATAATAATCTGATCTCTTCTACACAAACACATACTTATTAACCTGAGATCTATATGGACCCAGTGTCTCTCTCCCAGTATTTACCCGGGTTCTATATGGACCCAGTGTCTATCTCCCAGTATGTACCCAGGATCTATATGGACCTAGTATCTCTCTCCCAGTATTTACCCAGGTTCTATATGGACCCAGTATCTCTCTCCCAGTATTTACCCAGAATCTATATGGACCCAGTGTCTATCTCCCAGTATGTACCCAGGATCTATATGGACCTAGCATCTCTCTATATATGGACCCAGGATCTATATGGACCCAGTATCTCTCTCCCAGTATTTACCCGAGATCTATATGGACCCATTGTCTCTCTCCCAGTATTTACATGGGATCTATATGGACCCAGTGTCTTTCCCAGTATTTACCCGGGATCTATATGGACCCAGTGTCTCCCTCCCAGTATTTACCCGGGATCTATATGGACCCAGTATCTCTCTCCCAGTATTTACCCGGGATCTATATGGACCCAGTGTCTCTCTCTCAGTAGTTACCCGGTAACGTATTTGGACCCAGTGTTTCTCTCCCAGTATTTACCCAGGATCTATATGGACCCAGTTTCTCTCTTCCAGTGTTTACCCGGGATCTATATGGACCCAGTGTCTCTCCCAGTATTTACCCGGGATCTATATGGACCCAGTGTCTCTCTCCCAGTATTTACATGGGATTTATATGGACCCAGTTTCTCTCTTCCAGTATTTACCGGGGATCTATATGGACCCAGTGTCTCTCCCAGTATTTACCCGGGATCTATATGGACCCAGTGTCTCTCTCCCAGTATTTACATGGGATTTATATGGACCCAGTGTCTTTCCCAGTATTTACCCGGGATCTATATGGACCCAGTGTCTCTCTCCCAGTATTTACCGGGGATCTATATGGACCCAGTGTCTCTCCCAGTATTTACCTGGGATCTATATGGACCCAGTGTCTCTCTCCCAGTATTTACCTGGGATCTATATGGACCCAGTGTCTCTCTCCCAGTATTTACCCGGGATCTATATGGACCCAGTGTCTCTCTCCCAGTATTTAACCGGGATCTATATGGACCCAGTGTCTCTCTCCCAGTATTTACCCGGGATCTATATGGACCCAGTGTCTCTCTCCCAGTATTTACCCGGGATCTATATGGACCCAGTGTCTCTCTCCCAGTATTTACCCGGGATCTATATGGATCCAGTGTCTTCTCCCAGTATTTCCCAGATCTATATGGACCCATCTTCCAGTATTTACCGGGATCTATATGGACCCAGTGTCTCTCTCCCAGTATTTACCCGGGATCTATATGGACCCAGTGTCTCTCCCAGTATTTACCTGGGATCTATATGGACCCAGTGTCTCTCTCCCAGTATTTACCCGGGTTCTATATGGACCCAGTGTCTATCTCCCAGTATGTACCCAGGATCTATATGGACCTAGTATCTCTCTCCCAGTATTTACCCAGGTTCTATATGGACCCAGTATCTCTCTCCCAGTATTTACCCAGAATCTATATGGACCCAGTGTCTATCTCCCAGTATGTACCCAGGATCTATATGGACCTAGTATCTCTCTATATATGGACCCAGGATCTATATGGACCCAGTATCTCTCTCCCAGTATTTACCCGAGATCTATATGGACCCATTGTCTCTCTCCCAGTATTTACATGGGATCTATATGGACCCAGTGTCTTTCCCAGTATTTACCCGGGATCTATATGGACCCAGTGTCTCCCTCCCAGTATTTACCCGGGATCTATATGGACCCAGTACCTCTCTCCCAGTATTTACCCGGGATCTATATGGACCTAGTGTCTCTCTCTCAGTAGTTACCCGGTAACGTATTTGGACCCAGTGTTTCTCTCCCAGTATTTACCGGGGATCTATATGGACCCAGTTTCTCTCTTCCAGTGTTTACCCGGGATCTATATGGACCCAGTGTCTCTCCCAGTATTTACCCGGGATCTATATGGACCCAGTGTCTCTCTCCCAGTATTTACATGGGATTTATATGGACCCAGTTTCTCTCCCAGTATTTACCGGGGATCTATATGGACCCAGTGTCTCTCTCCCAGTATTTACCGGGGATCTATATGGACCTAGTGTCTCTCTCCCAGTATTTACATGGGATTTATATGGACCCAGTGTCTTTCCCAGTATTTACCCTGGATCTATATGGACCCAGTGTCTCTCTCCCAGTATTTACCGGGGATCTATATGGACCCAGTGTCTCTCCCAGTATTTACCTGGGATCTATATGGACCCAGTGTCTCTCTCCCAGTATTTACCTGGGATCTATATGGACCCAGTGTCTCTCTCCCAGTATTTACCCGGGATCTATATGGACCCAGTGTCTCTCTCCCAGTATTTAACCGGGATCTATATGGACCCAGTGTCTCTCTCTCAGTAGTTACCCATGATCTATATGGACCCAGTGTCTCTCTCCCAGTATTTAACTGGGATCTATATGGACCCAGTGTCTCTCTCCCAGTATTTACCCGGGATCTATATGGACCCAGTGTCTCTCTCCCAGTATTTACCCGGGATCTATATGGATCCAGTGTCTTTCTCCCAGTATTTAACCGGGATCTATATGGACCCAGTGTCTCTCTCCCAGTATTTACCCGGGATCTATATGGACCCAGTGTCTCTCCCAGTATTTACCCGGGATCTATATGGACCCAGTGTCTCTCTCCCCGTATTTAC
>OW240921.1:10703369-11011258 GCA_933207985.1 Pelobates cultripes
TGACTGCCTGTAACTGTGTCAGGACTATATC
Organism: Pelobates cultripes; assembly: GCA_933207985.1. Classification (NCBI taxonomy): domain Eukaryota; kingdom Metazoa; phylum Chordata; class Amphibia; order Anura; family Pelobatidae; genus Pelobates; species Pelobates cultripes. The sequence continues at coordinate 10,703,401 of OW240921.1, forward strand.
ACTGACTGCCTGTAACCGTGTCAGGATTATATCTCTGACTGCCTGTAACCGTGTCAGGACTATATCAGTGACTGCCTGTAACCATGTCAGTACTATATCACTGACTGCCTGTAACCGTGTCAGGACTATATCTCTGACTGCCTGTAACCGTGTCAGTACTATATCTCTGACTGCCTGTAACTGTGTCAGTACTATATCACTGACTGCCTGTAACCGTGTCAGGATTATATCTCTGACTGCCTGTAACTGTGTCAGTACTATATCACTGACTGCCTGTAACCGTGTCAGGACTATATCACTGACTGCCTGTAACTGTGTCAGGATTATATCACTGACTGCCTGTAACTGTGTCAGTACTATATCACTGACTGCCTGTAGCTGTGTCAGTACTATATCAGTGACTGCCTGTAACCGTGTCAGGACTATATCACTGACTGTCTGTAACTGTGTCAGGACTATATCACTGACTGTCTGTAACCGTGTCAGGATTATATCACTGACTGCCTGTAACTGTGTCAGTACTATATCACTGACTGCCTGTAACCGTGTCAGGATTATATCTCTGACTGTCTGTAACCGTGTCAGGACTATATCACTAACTGTCTGTAACCGTGTCAGTACTATATCTCTGACTGCCAGTAACTGTGTCAGTACTATATCTCTGACTGCCTGTAACTGTGTCAGTACTATATCTCTGACTGCCTGTAAGCATGTCAGTACTATATCAGTGACTGCCTGTAACCGTGTCAGGATTATATCACTGACTGCCTGTAGCTGTGTCAGTACTATATCAGTGACTGTCTGTAACAGTGTCAGTACTATATCTCTGACTGCCTGTGACTGTGTCAGGATTATATCTCTGACTGCCTTTAACCGTGTCAGGACTATATCACTGACTGTCTGTAACCGTGTCAGGACTATATCACTGACTGACTGTAACTGTTTTAGTACTATATCACCGACTGTCTGTAACTGTGTCAGTACTATATCACTGACTGTCTGTAACCGTGTCAGTACTATATCTCTGACTGTCTGTAACCGTGTCAGGACTATATCAGTGACTGTCTGTAAACGTGGTCAGGATCTATATCAGTGACTGTTCGTAACGTGACCATCACTGGGATCAAGTCTGTAACCATGTCAGGACTATATCACTGACTGCCTGTAACCGTGTCAGTAGTATATCACTGACTGCCTGTAACCATATCACTGACTGCCTGTAACTGTGTCAGGACTATATCACTGACTGCCTGTAACTGTGTCAGGACTATATCGGTGACTGTCTGTAACTGTGTCAGTACTATATCACGGACTGTCTGTAACCGTGTCAGTACTATATCACTGACTGTCTGTAACGTGTCAGTACTATATCACTGACTGTCTGTAACCGTGTCAGTACTATATCACTGACTGCCTGTAACCGCGTTTCGCACGCGTTCTGACTGCCTGTAACCGTGTCAGTACTATATCTCTGACTGCCTGTAACTGTGTCAGTACTATATCACTGACTGCCTGTAACCGTGTCAGGATTATATCTCTGACTGCCTGTAACTCTGTCAGTACTATATCACTGACTGCCTGTAACCGTGTCAGGACTATATCACTGACTGCCTGTAACTGTGTCAGGATTATATAACTGACTGCCTGTAACTGTGTCAGTACTATATCACTGACTGCCTGTAGCTGTGTCAGTACTATATCAGTGACTGCCTGTAACCGTGTCAGGACTATATCACTGACTGCCTGTAACCGTGTCAGGACTATATCACTGACTGTCTGTAACCGTGTCAGGACTATATCTCTGACTGCCTTTAACCGTGTCAGGATTATATCACTGACTGTCTGTAACCGTGTCAGTACTATATCACTGACTGTCTGTAACCGTGTCAGGATTATATCACTGACTGCCTGTAACTGTGTCAGTACTATATCACTGACTGCCTGTAACCGTGTCAGGATTATATCTCTGACTGTCTGTAACCGTGTCAGGACTATATCACTGACTGTCTGTAACCGTGTCAGTACTATATCTCTGACTGCCTGTAACTGTGTCAGTACTATATCTCTGACTGCCTGTAAGCATGTCAGTACTATATCAGTGACTGCCTGTAACCGTGTCAGGATTATATCACTGACTGCCTGTAGCTGTGTCAGTACTATATCAGTGACTGTCTGTAACCGTGTCAGTACTATATCTCTGACTGCCTGTAACTGTGTCAGGATTATATCTCTGACTGCCTTTAACCTTGTCAGGACTTTATCACTGACTGTCTGTAACCGTGTCAGGACTATATCACTGACTGTCTGTAACCGTGTCAGGACTATATCACTGACTGACTGTAACTGTTTTAGTACTATATCACTGACTGTCTGTAACCGTGTCAGGACTATATCTTGACTGTCTGTAACCATGTCAGGACTATATCAGTGACTGCCTGTAACTGTGTCAGTACTATATCACTGACTGTCTGTAACGTGTCAGTACTATATCTCTGACTGTCTATAACCGTGTCAGTACTATATCACTGACTGTCTGTAACCGTGTCAGGACTATATCACTGACTGCCTGTAACCGTGTCAGTACTATATCTCTGACTACCTGTAACTGTGTCAGGACTATATCACTGACTGCCTGTAACTGTGTCAGGACTATATCACTGACTGCCTGTAACCGTGTCAGGACTATATCACTGACTGCCTGTAACCATGTCAGTACTATATCACTGACTGCCTGTAACCGTGTCAGGACTATATCTCTGACTGCCTGTAACCGTGTCAGTACTATATCTCTGACTGCCTGTAACTGTGTCAGTACTATATCAGTGACTGCCTGTAACCATGTCAGGACTATATCACTGACTGCCTGTAACCGTGTCAGTACTATATCTCTGACTACCTGTAACTGTGTCAGGACTATATCACTGACTGCCTGTAACTGTGTCAGGACTATATCACTGACTGCCTGTAACCGTGTCAGGACTATATCACTGACTGCCTGTAACCATGTCAGTACTATATCACTGACTGCCTGTAACCGTGTCAGGACTATATCTCTGACTGCCTGTAACCGTGTCAGTACTATATCTCTGACTGCCTGTAACTGTGTCAGTACTATATCAGTGACTGCCTGTAACCATGTCAGGATTATATCTCTGACTGCCTGTAACTGTGTCAGTACTATATCACTGACTGCCTGTAACCGTGTCAGGACTATATCACTGACTGCCTGTAACTGTGTCAGGATTATATCACTGACTGCCTGTAACTGTGTCAGTACTATATCACTGACTGCCTGTAGCTGTGTCAGTACTATATCAGTGACTGCCTGTAACCGTGTCAGGACTATATCACTGACTGCCTGTAACCGTGTCAGGACTATATCACAGACTGCCTGTAACTGTGTCAGGACTATATCTCTGACTGCCTGTAAGCATGTCAGTACTATATCAGTGACTGTCTGTAACCGTGTCAGTACTATATCACTGACTGTCTGTAACCGTGTCAGTACTATATCTCTGACTGCCTTTAACCGTGTCAGGATTATATCACTGACTGTCTGTAACTGTGTCAGGACTATATCACTGACTGTCTGTAACCGTGTCAGTACTATATCACTGACTGTCTGTAACCGTGTCAGGATTATATCACTGACTGCCTGTAACTGTGTCAGTACTATATCACTGACTGCCTGTAACCGTGTCAGGATTATATCTCTGACTGTCTGTAACCGTGTCAGGACTATATCACTGACTGTCTGTAACCGTGTCAGTACTATATCTCTGACTGCCTGTAACTGTGTCAGTACTATATCTCTGACTGCCTGTAAGCATGTCAGTACTATATCAGTGACTGCCTGTAACCGTGTCAGGATTATATCACTGACTGCCTGTAGCTGTGTCAGTACTATATCAGTGACTGTCTGTAACCGTGTCAGTACTATATCTCTGACTGCCTGTAACTGTGTCAGGATTATATCTCTGACTGCCTTTAACCTTGTCAGGACTTTATCACTGACTGTCTGTAACCGTGTCAGGACTATATCACTGACTGTCTGTAACCGTGTCAGGACTATATCACTGACTGACTGTAACTGTTTTAGTACTATATCACTGACTGTCTGTAACCGTGTCAGGACTATATCATTGACTGTCTGTAACCATGTCAGGACTATATCAGTGACTGCCTGTAACTGTGTCAGTACTATATCACTGACTGTCTGTAACCGTGTCAGTACTATATCTCTGACTGTCTATAACTCTGTCAGGATTATATCACTGACTGCCTGTAACTGTGTCAGGATTATATCACTGACTGTCTGTAACAATGTCAGTACTATATCACTGACTGTCTGTAATTGTGTCAGGACTATATCACTGACTGCCTGTAACTGTGTCAGGATTATATCACTGACTGTCTGTAACAATGTCAGTACTATATCTCTGACTGCCTGTAACTGTGTCAGGATTATATCACTGACTGTCTGTAACAATGTCAGTACTATATCACTGACTGCCTGTAACTGTGTCAGTACTATATCACTGCCTGCCTGTAACCATGTCAGGACTATATCACTGACTGCCTGTAACTGTGTCAGGATTATATCACTGACTGTCTGTAACAATGTCAGTACTATATCTCTGACTGCCTGTAACTGTGTCAGGATTATATCACTGACTGTCTGTAACAATGTCAGTACTATATCACTGACTGCCTGTAACTGTGTCAGTACTATATCACTGCCTGCCTGTAACCATGTCAGGACTATATCACTGACTGCCTGTAACTGTGTCAGGATTATATCTCTGACTGCCTGTAACTGTGTCAGGATTATATCACTGACTGCCTGTAACTGTGTCAGGACTATATCACTGACTGCCTGTAACTGTGTCAGGACTATATCACTGACTGCCTGTAACGTGTCAGGATTATATCACTGACTGTCTCAGTACTATATTACTGACTGCCTGTAACTGTGTCAGTACTATATCACTGACTGTCTGTAACAATGTCAGTACTATATCACTGACTGCCTGTAACTGTGTCAGTACTATATCACTGACTGCCTGTAACCATGTCAGGACTATATCACTGACTGCCTGTAACTGTGTCAGGATTATATCACTGACTGACTGTAACTGTGTCAGGACCATATCACTGACTGTCTGTAACCATGTCAGGACTATATCACTGACTGTCTGTAACAATGTCAGTACTATATCTCTGACTGCCTGTAACTGTGTCAGGATTATATCACTGACTGACTGTAACTGTGTCAGGACCATATCACTGACTGCCTGTAACTGTGTCAGGACTATATCACTGACTGCCTTTAACAATGTCAGTACTATATCTCTGACTGCCTGTAACTGTGTCAGGATTATATCACTGACTGACTGTAACTGTGTCAGGACTATATCACTGACTGCCTGTAACTGTGTCAGGACTATATCACTGACTGCCTGTAACGTGTCAGGATTATATCACTGACTGTCTCAGTACTATATTACTGACTGCCTGTAACTGTGTCAGTACTATATCACTGACTGCCTGTAACCGTGTCAGGACTATATCACTGACTGCCTGTAACTGTGTCAGTACTATATCCCTGACTACCTGTAACCGTGTAAGGACTATATCACTGACTGCCTGTAACCGTGTAAGGACTATATCACTGACTGCCTGTAACTGTGTCAGGACTATATCTCTGACTGCCTGTAACTGTGTCAGGATTATATCACTGACTGCCTGTAACTGTGTCAGGACTATATCACTGACTGCCTGTAACTGTGTCAGGATTATATCACTGACTGCCTGTAACATGTCAGGATTATATCACTGACTGTCTCACTACTATATCACTGACTGCCTGTAACTGTGTCAGTACTATATCACTGACTGCCTGTAACCATGTCAGGACTATATCACTGACTGCCTGTAACCGTGTCAGTAGTATATCACTGACTGCCTGTAACCATATCACTGACTGCCTGTAACTGTGTCAGGACTATATCACTGACTGCCTGTAACTGTGTCAGGACTATATCGGTGACTGTCTGTAACTGTGTCAGTACTATATCACGGACTGTCTGTAACCGTGTCAGTACTATATCACTGACTGTCTGTAACCGTGTCAGTACTATATCACTGACTGTCTGTAACGTGTCAGTACTATATCACTGACTGCCTGTAACTGTGTCAGGACTATATCACTGACTGCCTGTAACTGTGTCAGGACTATATCGGTCACTGTCTGTAACTGTGTCAGTACTATATCACTGACTGCCTGTAACCATGTCAGGACTATATCACTGACTGCCTGTAACCGTGTCAGTACTATATCACTGACTGCCTGTAACTGTGTCAGTACTATATCACTGACTGCCTGTAACTGTGTCAGGACTATATCTCTGACTGACTGTAACCGTGTCAGGACTATATCAGTGACTGTCTGTAACTGTGTCAGTACTATATCAGTGTCTGCTTGTAACCGTGTCAGGACTATATCAGTGACTGCCTGTAACCATGTCAGTACTATATCACTGACTGCCTGTAACCGTGTCAGGACTATATCAGTGACTGCCTGTAACCATGTCAGTACTATATCAGTGACTGCCTGTAACCATGTCAGTACTATATCAGTGACTGCCTGTAACCATGTCAGTACTATATCACTGACTGCCTGTAACCATGTTAGGACTATATCTCTGACTGACTGTAACCGTGTCAATACTATATCAGTGACTGTCTGTAACTGTGTCAGTACTATATCACTGACTGCCTGTAACCGTGTCAGTACTATATCACTGACTGCCTGTAACGTGTCAGGACTATATCAGTGACTGTCTGTAACTGTGTCAGTACTTTATCAGTGTCTGCTTGTAACCGTGTCAGGACTATATCACTGACTGCCTGTAACGTGTCAGTACTATATCAGTGACTGCCTGTAACAGTGTCAGTACTATATCAGTGACTGCCTGTAACAGTGTCAGGACTGTATCACTGACTGCCTGTAACCATGTCAGTACTATATCACTGACTGCCTGTAACCATGTCAGGACTATATCTCTGACTGACTGTAACCGTGTCAATACTATATCAGTGACTGTCTGTAACTGTGTCAGTACTATATCACTGACTGCCTGTAACCGTGTCAGGACTATATCACTGACTGCCTGTAACGTGTCAGTACTATATCAGTGACTGCCTGTAACAGTGTCAGTACTATATCATTGACTGCCTGTAACAGTGTCAGGACTAAATCACTGACTGCCTGTAACGTGTCAGGATTATATCACTGACTGTCTCAGTACTATATTACTGACTGCCTGTAACTGTGTCAGTACTATATCACTGACTGCCTGTAACCGTGTCAGGACTATATCACTGACTGCCTGTAACTGTGTCAGTACTATATCCCTGACTACCTGTAACCGTGTAAGGACTATATCACTGACTGCCTGTAACCGTGTAAGGACTATATCACTGACTGCCTGTAAATGTGTCAGGACTATATCTCTGACTGCCTGTAACTGTGTCAGGATTATATCACTGACTGCCTGTAACTGTGTCAGGACTATATCACTGACTGCCTGTAACTGTGTCAGGATTATATCACTGACTGCCTGTAACATGTCAGGATTATATCACTGACTGTCTCACTACTATATCACTGACTGCCTGTAACTGTGTCAGTACTATATCACTGACTGCCTGTAACCATGTCAGGACTATATCACTGACTGCCTGTAACCGTGTCAGTACTATATCACTGACTTCCTGTAACCATATCATTGACTGCCTGTAACTGTGTCAGGACTATATCACTGACTGCCTGTAACTGTGTCAGGACTATATCGGTGACTGTCTGTAACTGTGTCAGTACTATATCACTGACTGTCTGTAACGTGTCAGTACTATATCACTGACTGTCTGTAACGTGTCAGTACTATATCACTGACTGTCTGTAACCGTGTCAGTACTATATCACTGACTGCCTGTAACTGTGTCAGGACTATATCACTGACTGCCTGTAACTGTGTCAGGACTATATCGGTGACTGTCTGTAACTGTGTCAGTACTATATCACTGACTGCCTGTAACCATGTCAGGACTATATCACTGACTGCCTGTAACCGTGTCAGTACTATATCACTGACTGTCTGTAACTGTGTCAGGACTATATCTCTGACTGACTGTAACCGTGTCAGGACTATATCAGTGACTGTCTGTAACTGTGTCAGTACTATATCAGTGACTGCCTGTAACCGTGTCAGGACTATATCAGTGACTGCCTGTAACCATGTCAGTACTATATCAGTGACTGCCTGTAACCATGTCAGTACTATATCACTGACTGCCTGTAACCATGTCAGGACTATATCTCTGACTGACTGTAACCGTGTCAATACTATATCACTGACTGCCTGTAACCGTGTCAGTACTATATCACTGACTGCCTGTAACGTGTCAGGACTATATCTCTGACTGCCTGTAACTGTGTCAGGACTATATCACTGACTGCTTGTAACCGTGTCAGGACTATATCACTGACTGTCTGTAACCGTGTCAGTACTATATCAGTGACTGCCTGTAACAGTGTCAGTACTATATTAGTGACTGCCTGTAACAGTGTCAGGACTGTATCACTGACTGCCTGTAACTGTGTCAGTACTATATCAGTGTCTGCTTGTAACCGTGTCAGGACTATATCGGTGACTTCTGATCACTGAATGTGCCATAGTAAATATGAAGAGACTAATTCAGAATCTGGCAATTTTGAAGGATAGTGAATTGTGTGAATTACCTCCAATGTATTGCCTCTACATTGCCCAGATTACTTTATGGGAGGGTTGTTCATTAAAGGAAAATTGAACATTTTAGGTAAATATTTTTGAGTTGGATATTTTTTTTCCCAATTTGCTTATTTTGATCTAAAATGTGTAATTATTTTCTCAATTTTCCAAAATGTCCAGTTTAGTGAAAAACTCCATTACTGAATTCCCCCATTTATTTGAGTGTGAGAGTCGTGTGAACATATTGCTATTGGTGGAGACATTCGATTGTTTATACTCTATGGTGCTGGAGAGGTGGCGTGTTATCTTCCTGTCTTTCTTCACTTCTTCTCTCTCTTGTTCTGCAGCCATGTTTGCCTTTGAGATCTTTATATTTGTACTAATAATACAATACAGAGTAGGGCTTCAATATGGAGCCCTGCCTTTTATGTGCTGCTGTGCTAATACAACTTGGCTTGATTTCAGTAGTTTTTACCCTCGTTGAGTGTGAGGATCGAGTCGTATAGGCCTTACTCATGCTGAGTGTAAGAGTAGAGTAGCCTTGATACATGTCATGTGTCAGTCAGATAAAGTAGTCTTAAGTCATACAGGGAATGAGAATCTAAAGGAGTAATCTTTACTCATGTTGAGTGCTGGAATTAGGACGAGAGTAGTCTTTACTCATAAGGAGTGTGGAGTACTTTCTACTCCTACTGACGGTTATTCACTATAGTCCACATACACCCTGGATTAGCACAAGTCTGTGAATAACACTTTGAGAGGAAAAGAATGGAGGCTTGATGATTACCAGGGGGACTTTGCTCCTCTGTCTCTCGCTGGAGTAAGGACTCATAATTAGGGGAGCGATAGGCACCGGATCGGAGGACTTTGCTCCGAATGGCTTTTTTCCGAACCAATGTTGGTGAGCAATATGGAGATTCCAGTGAAGAGCTTCGTGGGATTCTTGTGGCCTTAGATACCTGCTAAGAGACAGGATTCCATTTACGCAATGCAACCAGTCACGTTGAGTGTAGAGGCTTAGAGTACATGTTCTGTATTCACATTACTAGCATTCTACATCCTTGCATGGTCACTATACGTTTCCCCAGTTTAGCCAACATTTCAGTAATATCACTAGGGAATTATTCCCTAAACTACAAGTTGGCTGGAACTCATATATAATAATAATTATTATTATTTTATTTTACTAAGTGAGGGTTAGATTTACTTCTACTGTAATTTTTATGATCAAGTAATTAACTATTGTTTAAGCAAACTGACAACTTTGCCAATTTGCAGACTTTTTCACAATATTACTCTTCTGGACTACAATTTGCAATGTGGCTATCAGCTATCCATGACTTACTCTTTAGTGAATACATTCTGCTTTGCAGAATTTTATAATATTTCTTGTGCAGCTGGTAAAACATTGAGATCATTCACTAACTCAGAAATACAGGAAATATGGTGTGAAAAATGTAATTTATAGCCAAACTAACAAAGAGAGAAAAGAGTTGGCATTTTTTACGTTCTGAAGTTTAGCCTAAAATGATCAATACCATGGTCAATCAATCCCCAGTTTCCATTTTAGTGAGCAGTCCTGTTGGTCTGCTCTGTTGCTCAAATCTGCTCTGGCTTGGGAACTTATGAGCCGTGTCACTGAGTCCACATTTGCAGGAGTGAAGTAAAGGGAAATTTTTTGACACGTGACTGTGCCTACCAGTGGTGAAATAATAGTTATAACTCACGTGGCTGCTGGAGGAGTCATAGTGTTCAGTCCGTGGCAGGTGGCGAAAAGATATCAAGGCGTTAATGTTTTGAGACACCAATCCAGGATCTAGGGGCTTCCTTACAAAATCCTCTTCAGATGCTTTTCTCTGGGGGGTTTTGAATGCTGTTTGCACGGTGGAGGGCTCCACGTCACGTACCTCGGGGTGCCGAACCAGGTACTCAAGTTGGAAGGAGCGGCACAAGAGAAGATTTAATCCATGAGCCTGGAGAGAGAAGGATGCAATAAACTCCTGGAAAAGTTTATTAGCAGAATAGCATTGACAACAAATAACATATTACATTAGGCAGGCCACCATACTGCATTAGATTGGCTAGCATACCTAGATAGGCCGATGACTGTAACTTAACCAGTTTACTAAGTTTAACATTTTTAGGCTTGATAGCATGCTTCTCCATGATAGACTGGCTCTCATACCTCACTAGGCTGGATACCATTCCTCTCATACCTCGCTAGGCTGGATACCATTCCTCTCATACCTCGCTAGGCTGGATACCATTCCACTCTACAATAGACTGGCTCTCATACCTCACTAGGCTGGATACCATTCCTCTCTACAATAGACTGGCTCTCATACCTCACTAGGCTGGATACCATTCCTCTCTACAATAGACTGGCTCTCATACCTCACTAGGCTGGATACCATTTCTCTCTATGATAGGCTGGCTCTCATACCTCAGTAGGCTGGATACCATTCCTCTCTACAATAGACTGGCTCTCATACCTCGCTAGGCTGGATACCATTCCACTCTACAATAGACTGGCTCTCATACCTCACTAGGGTGGATACCATTCCTCTCTACAATAGACTGGCTCTCATACCTCACTAGGCTGGATACCATTCCTCTCTACAATAGACTGGCTCTCATACCTCGCTAGGCTGGATACCATTCCACTCTACAATAGACTGGCTCTCATACCTCACTAGGCTGGATACCATTCCACTCTACAATAGACTGGCTCTCATACCTCACTAGGCTGGATACCATTTCTCTCTATGATAGGCTGGCTCTCATACCTCAGTAGGCTGGATACCATTCCTATCTACAATAGACTGGCTCTCATACCTCACTAGGCTGGATACCATTCCTCTCTACTATAGGCTGGCTCTCATACCTCACTAGGCTGGATACCATTTCTCTCTATGATAGGCTGGCTCTCATACCTCACTAGGCTGGATACCATTCCTATCTATGATAGGCTGGCTCTCATACCTCACTAGGCTGGATACCATCCCTCTCCAATGATAGACTCTAACTATCATACCTCGCTAGGCTGGATATCATTCCTCTCTACAACAGGCTGGCTCTCATACCTCACTAGACTGGATACCATTCCTCTCTATGATAAACTAACTATCATACCTCACTAGGCTGGATACCATTCCTCTCTACAACATCCTGGCTCTCATACCTCACTAGGCTGGATACCATTCCTCTCTACTATAGGCTGGCTCTCATCCCTCACTAGGCTGGATACCATTTCTCTCTACTATAGGCTGGCTCTCATACCCCACTAGGCTGGATACCATTCCTCTCTACAACAGACTGGCTCTCATACCTCACTAGGCTGGATACCATTCCTCTCTACAACAGACTGGCTCTCATACCCCACTAGGCTGGATACCATTCCTCTCTACAACAGACTGGCTCTCATACCTCACTAGGCTGGATACCATTCCTCTCTATGATAGACTAACTATCATACCTCACTAGGCTGGATACCATTCCTCTCTACTATAGGCTGGCTCTCATACCTCACTAGGCTGGATACCATTTCTCTCTACTATAGGCTGGCTCTCATACCTCACTAGGCTGGATACCATTCCTCTCTACAACAGACTGGCTCTCATACCTCACTAGGCTGGATACCATTTCTCTCTATGATAGGCTGGCTCTCATACCTCACTAGGCTGGATACCATTCCTCTCTACAACATCCTGGCTCTCATACCTCACTAGGCTGGATACCATTCCTCTCTACTATAGACTGGCTCTCATACCTCACTAGGCTGGATACCATTCCTCTCTACTATAGGCTGGCTCTCATACCTCACTAGGCTGGATACCATTCCTCTCTACGATAGGCTGACTCTCATACCTCACTAGGCTGGATACCATTTCTCTCTACTATAGGCTGGCTCTCATACCTCACTAGGCTGGATACCATTCCTCTCTACGATAGGCTGACTCTCATGCCTCACTAGGCTGGATACCATCCCTCTCCAATGATAGACTCTAACTATCATACCTCGCTAGTCTGGATATCATTCCTCTCTACAACAGGCTGGCTCTCATACCTCACTAGGCTGGATACCATTTCTCTCTACTATAGGCTGGCTCTCATACCTCACTAGGCTGGATACCATTCCTCTCTACGATAGGCTGTTTCTCATACCTCACTAGGCTGGATACCATTCCTCTCTATGATAGACTGGCTTTCATGCTTCTCTAGGCTGGATACCATTCCTCTCTAAAGATAGACTGACTATAATACTTTGCTCGGCTGTATACCATACCTTTCTATGATAGACTGACTATCATACCGCACTACAGTTGTTTGCAAAAAAACAAGAGTAAAATGCACACACTAAAAAAAGGGGGCAATACTTCCTGCAGGGTGCTCCAGAAAGGGAGGCCAATCCCTGAAGACATCACATGGAAAAAAATAAATATCCAGGCACACAAGGAGACAACGTTTCAGCTCCTCTTTGAGCCTTTATCAAGTTTTAGACTTGACCTTGACACTTGTACCCATGTGAGGTTGGAGCACCAAGCTTCTATGCAGAGAAAAGGGCATTTAAGCGGCCAAGCTGCCCCTGCGGTGTGCCCACCTGTTGGTTCGAGAGAAAAAGAGGATAGAGGAGGGAAGAAAGAGGGCGCCAGAGGTGCAGGCAGAGGATGATGCAGTTGATTTCTGATCAGGTTTGTTCATTCTCAGCGGGTTCCAGGTCAGCCGAACATTGGCCTCTCCTCATATCTCACAGCTCAGGAGCCCATCCAAATTGAGCAAAATGGTCTGAATACAGGAATTCAAGCCAGTAGAACCAGCATTGGGTGTATCGCTTCCTATCTCAAATGGAGACAAATGTTAGGTCTTCAAATTTCCTTCTTTCTTTGATCTCCTCCATTGCCGCAGTGGAGGAGTACATGTCTGTCTCCATAACCGTGGCACCAACACCTTTGCTGCATTTAAGACACTTGAAGTCACTTAGCGCTTATAGACTCGTAGTGGTAGTTGAGTGTGATGTAGCAGGAATGTTGCCAGTTCTAGGGAGAGGGGCTCCTCCAACAGGTCACTATGTACATGACTGATTGCCTCCAAATATGGTTTAAGTAGTCTACAGTTCCACTATAAGTGAATAAACATGCCCTATTCCTCTTCGCACCGCCAGCACGTTCCTGATATTGATTGGTTGCATCTGGTTTGATCAAGCTGCAAATATTTTGTATGAGTTCTCCTGTACTCTGACCGACACCGGGTTCTTCTGTATCAATCCAATCATCTTGTCCCACTCCTCATTCGAAAATGATTGCTGGAGGTCCTCCTCCCACATCCTCATGCATTGGGGAGCTAGCAGGTATCGTCCCACTGCCAGCATGTTATATATTACCAAAATGCTCTTAGGTACCATTGAGTCATATAGACACATGAACTAAAAATCTGTTATGTCCCTGGTTAAACATGACTTTCGGGGGATCGAGGAGGTGCCCTCATAATGGAGTGTACAAGTGTGTGTTGTGCCTGGAAAATGGTTGTCCAGTGGGTTCACCACATCGTGTTCTCAGCACATCGCTACTTCGTGGGAACCTAAAGTGTCTCATCACCCTCCCCACTGGGCCCTGTTCGTCAGCCGGGAAATCAGGATTTCCCCTTAACGGGAGTAATGGGCCCGGCTCTGAAGTCTCACTTGGTTGGCTAGCATGCTTCTCTAGACTGGCTATGATACCTCACTTGGTTGGCTAGCATGCTTCTCTAGGCTAGCTATGATACCTTGCTTGGTTGACTAGCATGCTTTGCTAGGCTGGCTTTGATACCTCGCTTGGTTGGCTAGCATGTTTCTCTAGGTTGGCTATGATACCTCGCTTGGTTGGCTAGCATGCTTCTCTAGGCTGGCTATGGTACCTCGGTTGGTTGTATGCATGCTTTTCTAGGTTGGCTAGCATGCTTGTCCAGGCTGGCGTGGCTATGGTACCTTGCTTGGTTGGCTGGCATGCTTCTCTAGGCTGGCTATAATACCTCGCTTGGTTGGCTAGCATGCTTCTCTAGGCTGGCTATGGTACCTCGCTTGGTTGACTAGCATGCTTTTCTAGGTTGGCTATGACACCTCGCTTGGTTGGCTAGCATGCTTGTCTAGGCTGGCTTGGCTATGGTACCTTACTTGGATGGCTAGCATGCTTCTCTAGGCTGGCTAACATACCTTGCTTGGCTGGGTAATGTGTTTTTCTAGGCTGGCTAACATACCTCGTAAGGTTGGCTGACAGCAAACAGATGGCAGAAAAGTTGATGAGAAGAGCTCTGTGGATTATGGGACACAAAGGCAAACTGGCAGTCTTCAGGGCGGCAGGTGGTGTACTGAATTCTTCGGAGAGCGTGGGCCATCAACAGTATCTAAAAGGGTTTATGAAGAGGCCTAAATCATTTATGACATTGGGACATTAAACGTCAGGTTAGCTTGCAGGGATGGACACTGACTCACACTGACCACTATCAGTGTTATTTAATGAAGTGTAAGAGGCCAAAGTAGCCAAACTGGAAGCATAATTGGAGACTTTTCCAGTGTGCCTACTTTGTCCTTAGATTTGAAATTCACTTTCAATGCCTGACATTTTTCATTTTAGTAAATAACCCAGTATGTATTTATGCAGGAAACATTAATATAGAACTAAATCTATGCCATTTATAACCTAAAGGTATTGAGAGTCAGATTTGCATGAAGAGATGTGGGTGCTGATGTAAACAGATCACTTTGTATCCCCTCAGTATCCCTTTAATATATAAATAGGTCAATATAATTTATAACCACGGGAGCTTGAGAGTCAGATTAGTGTAGAGAGATATAGGAAACATTAATATATAAATAGGTCTATATAATTTATAACCATTGGAGACTGAGAGTTAGATTAGCTCGCAGACATGTGAGTGCTGATCTAAACCGTATCCCCCAAGTATTTCCCTAGTATCTATTTAATATATTGTGGACAGATACAGGAAACATTAACATATAAATAGGTCTGTTTCATTTTTAACCACAGAAGATTGAGAGTCAGATTAGCGTGGAGAGATGTGATTTCTGATTCACAATGATCACTATCCATACAAGAAACATTACTATATAAATAGATCTATATCATTTGTAACTCTAAGCCATCAAGAGTCAGGTTAGCTCGCTCAGATGTGAGTGCTGGCTCATCCATGGGATGTTTATATCAAGCCAGTTCAATAAAAAAATGTTTTATTTTTTTTATAAAGGCTGACTCACCCACCATGTTGTAATATAAACAGATTTCAGTATGCTGGGAGATTGCGTTTAATCAGTTAAAGGTTATGTTGTAATTTTCCAGTAGTGTTGTACAAGGGTAAAGTCCTGGGTGTCTCTATCAGTGTATAATACCTCATTTTCTGCATCATACATCTTCACTCCCTGAAGACAGAATCGGAGAATCACAGCCCTCCGCCTGGGGCAGTCCTGCAGGGATACATTATCAGGGTCAGCCGAGCCAATACACTTTATTATAAACTGCTGTCCGGTGTTATTTTAAGTCAGCTGCTCTCATACTATGAGAGGACATGCCAGTTGTGTTTACCTCTACTGATTCCACTGGAAGGCTATTCCAAGTATCTACTACTCTTTCAGGATCACTGTTAGTCGGTATTGCTTTAAGTGGATCTACGTTTTTCAATATCACTGTTAATCTTTACTGCTTCCACCGTCACACTGCTCTGTGTACTACCTGCCCTGTGTCAACTTATTGGATACTACTACAAATTCTACTTTGTTTTAGAAAGTAAACCTCTAACACAGTCAGGATAATTAATTTAAGTCTGAAATGTTGGGAATTTGAATTGAATTTCACATTTTATCCTAAAATAGACAAACTCAAAACAAAGATGTGAAATAGTTTTTAGCCAAATTTTGAAAGTTACGTTATATTTACTTTTAATAACTCACAGTTCACATTTTAGTAATTACCGTGCTAAGCGAAGGATCAAGAGGGAGAATTCAGACAAATTTGAGAATGCGAAACCTCCCATCTCCCATGATATAGTGCAGCTAGACCCTATAGATTTGATGTAGAGGGGTTTAAGGGGCCACCTGTTTATGATTAATGCATTAAAAGTGGGAATTATAGATATTTTATAATGTAAAAAGGGCACTTGTCAGGAATTTAAATCAGTTTAAAATTTTAGCCCATAATATGCGAGTTGCAACTATTTTCCAAGTCATCTGTTTCTTTCAGTCTATTTTGTTTAAAAATTTGGAATTAACGTTGAACCCTTCTTACCGATGCATGTTGCCTTTTGTTGATTTTTTGTTCTTAATGATGATCAAGTCACTGTATTTCCAATTTTACTCACCTTAAGAGAACGCATCTGTTCTTCAATGATCCACACTCTTTTCCTCCAATCAGATTCCTTGACAGCAAACGAACCGACGTACTAAGAGAAGAAGAGCAATGAATGTCACCAACACAGTAAACCATAATTATGTCACATATCATTTAATATGTATGGGCTAGCTAGGTGTAGAATATTTCCCATCCTTTCCAACAATTGGTCACCTCCTTATAAAGTGGACCAGCCAACCTTTCTAACGTTGCTTCCTCCTTTAAAACCAAACCTTTTTAATTAAAGGAGCTTTACTGTTTTTTCTGACTTATAATGGGCTCATCATCTGAAAATGTATTTACAAATATCGGTTTCAGCACATAACACCAGATATTGCAGTTTACATGTATACAAATTATAGTAAGTTTAGATACAATTACCAGTAAAATATCTGAATTTGAGTGAAGACAGCCATTTTGGAATTGTATCACAAGTTTGTTTATAATATTCTTTAAGGGTAGTTATTGTTTACGATCATAACACGTGGTGCCAGTGGCCAATCAGATCCTGAGAATCCAGCGACGGATGCGCTGTTTATCTCCTCACAGCATTCCATTGGTCACGGTAGATGAACTGTTTGTTTGACTTGTGTGATGATGAGTTCCATTTGTGGCATAACTTACTCAAGATTTGTTATAAATCCTGATTCATTTTTAATAATAAAAGAAAATCTGAGCAAATATTAAAACATATGAAATTATAGGATATAGGGATACCTTGTTATTCAAAAATGTTTTAGGTAATCCCTAAATCCTCGACTGGTAGGGGGTTCTTGAGTACTGGGTTGGTAACCCCTGTTCAGGGCAAAGTTACCCACCTCTGTGAACTTGATTAAGACTTCATCATGGGCTGTTCCTGGACTGCGTGCTCGTCCTGGTCTCTTCCTCATTTTGTAGGAATTGAATACAAATCCTCTTGTTCAGTCAAATCACTAATGGTTTCATTTTAGGGAAACCATGAAAAGGACCCATCTCCTATCTTGAAGAGACAAAACAGTTTTGCTAAACATGATATTGATATGGAGTAACGACTTCATACTGGAGATAAAATCACTGTCTAACTATTCAAGCAGGGATGATCACGTACGCCAGTATGTATTTATTATGTGCTAAGATTGTAAAAACTGCTTTACAGCTGTTGTAAAATTGACATTACAGCACACAGCTTCCTATCAATAACAGTGTACATGGGACATCACCACCAATTCTGTCAGTAAAGTTATAATATGAAGAATGAGATGCACATAACAATCAAAGGGTTATAGAGAAACTAGAATTGTAAAATAATTAATATCGTATGATTATTTTCAATAAAAAATAATCTCATTATTCTAGATAAAAAAATATAGTAAATTGAATTACACAATGAATATTAATCGCATAATTTCTCATGTAAAGATACCTATGGTATCTTCAAATGGGAAACCACGTTATTTAATAGGCATTATGTAAATGCCGATTAAATGGTATCATACCGGTACGCCGGTAACGGGTGCCTAGATAACCTCGATCCTCCTTCCCTACCCACCTTGTGTCCATGACATGTGTGACACCGATAGTTGCGTTGTGTAATTTTTAAAATCCACTTTATGCCTAAAGAAATGTATATAGTGTATACAATTTACTTTAGGTGTGAGATGGACTAAACAAATTATGCAACACCACAACTATCAGTGTCACACACATCACAGAGACAAGGCGGGTAGGGAACGAGGAGTTAGGTTATCTAGGCGCCCGTTGAGGGACTTGGGAATTGTTAACGGTCCACGGGTTAGGGGACGCAATACTTGCCTTGCCACAGGCGCTGAAAACCCACGCTACGCCATTGTCTCTGCTAACCCAAAATTGATCCAAAATGTTAAATATCTGTGATTACGTATAAACTAATAACTTATCAGCGATATGGCATCATGGAGGCTGTCTAACTGAGACAGGATGTAGACAGGTAACATAAGAAGGAATATTAAACGCACTAATGTAGGATAGAGAATCATTTTTCAGATTTCCTTAACATAACGGGGACTGGATAAAGAACTTGAAGTAAGACGGATCCACTAAAGGCCCCACTGTCTACAGTTAAAGTGTCACATAAGTCAGTCTGGTAAATAAAGGGTATGGAGATGTTGGGATAATTGGATTATTTTATTAACTAATCTGACTGGCATATAACATTGTCACTCTCTGTTGTCAGCTCTAGGACTGAATCACACACGTGTAAAAACACGCCCTTCATTCACATCCTTTCTGTAGTTTGGGGCCAGTTAGAACAGGACTGTCTGTGTGTACGGAAAATAACCAAGGTGTTTATTCACTAAATACAAATTGTAAAATTAGGACAAAAATTGCCAAGCAGAGTTGGAGAAATTTTACAAATTTAGTATTTAGTATTGCAATTTACACAAACATAGCTTATTTGGCAAAAATGTGTTTAATAAATATATTTGTAACATATGAGAACACAGACACACACACATTCTCTTTCTATATAAAATGTACGTGTGTCCAACACTGTACACATGCTGTGCTATAGTGGACGATATACATTCTATACAGTACAAACGCTATCTGGTTTCATTTAACACACAGACCTACATTATAAAACACTTACACTGTGCACACACACACGTATGGCATATCACATCACACTCTAACAGAACATACAGAGTATTAGAGATTTACCTGCTCACACTGGGTCTCCAATGTCTCTACCTGGCTACTTCCTCTATGTGGACTAAGCTCCTCCACCGGATTTACTATCTAGTCCTGTCTCAGATTATTCCATACCAGCCCCTCCCAAGACAGAGCGTGCGTTTGCATACCTGACAGCAGCCCACACAACTGAAGAGATAACCTGAGTGTTACCTGAGCTACACCCTGCCCTTATATCTGAGAGCTATACTCAGTATACATAACAGAGCTACCGGAGCTGTCTATACTCCTCATACCTGAGAGCTCTCTGAGCTGTCTATTCTCCTCATACCTGAGAGGTCTCTGAGCTGTCTATTATCCTAAAACCTGAGATCTCTCTGAGCTGTTTATTATCCTCATACCTGAGAGCTCTCTAAGGTGTCTATTCTCCTCATACCTGAGCTGTCTATTATCCTCATACCTGAGCGCTCTCTGAGCTGTCTAATCTCCTCATACGTGAAATCTACCTGAGCTGTCTATTCTCCTCATACCAGAGATCTCTCTGAGCTGTCTATTATCCTCATAACTGAGATCTATCTGAGCTACACCCTGCCCTTATATCTGAGAGCTATACTCAGTATACATAACAGAGCTACCGGAGCTGTCTATTCTACTCATACCTGAGATCTCTCTGAGCTGTCTATTCTCCTTATGCCTGAGATCTCTCTTAGCTGTCTATTCTCCTTATGCCTGAGATCTCTCTGAACTGTCTATTATCCTCATACCTGAAATCTCTCTATGCTATTATCCTCATACCTGAGAGCTCTCTGAGATGTCTATACTCCTCATACCGGAGAGCTTTCGGAGCTGTCTATTCTCCTCATACCTGAGATCTCTCTGAGCGGTCTATTATCCTCATACCTGAGATCTCTCTGAGCCGTCTATTCTCCTCATGCCTGATATCTCTCTGAGCTGTCTATTATCCCTTATAACGGAGATCTCTCTGAGCTGTCTATTATCCCTTATAACGGAGATCTCTCTGAGCTGTCTATTATCCCTTATACCCGAGATATCTCTGAGGTATCTATTCTCTCTTCATATCAGAGATTTACCGGAGCTGTCTATTCTCCTTATACCGAAGATCTCTGTGAGCTGTCTATTCTCCACATACCTGAGATCTCTGTGAGCTGTCTATTCTCTCTTCATATCTGAGATTTACCTCAGCTGTCTATTCTCCACATACCTGAGAGCTGCATGAGCTATCTGTAATCTCATACCGGAGTTATCTATAATCTCATGCCTCAGAGCTATGTTAGTTATCTGTACTTCTACCTGAAAACTACATCCAGCTTTGATACCGGAAACATAGCTGAGCTATTTTTTTACCCTTCATACCTGAGTTACTCGTGCTATACTTGACCCTAACCTTTGAGAACACATGTATCCACACACCTGTTAGGTACAGTCCTGAACGTGCAAGACATCAAACATTCCTTACAGGATGTGAATGTTCTCATCTTGTATTTAACTCAAATCTGTCCCTATGGACCCATAGTCCCTGCTGCTTTAACAAATTCAGCAGAGCAGAAAAATAAAATAAGCTTTCCTTACACTAATCCTGTCTGCCTGCAGAGCCATAGCAGAACTCTGATTTACCATATGGATTATGTCCTAGGCAACGGTCATCCTGACATTCAAGGAGACCGTGGAAATTGACAGGTTGAAAGCCACAGTTCATGAATTTGGCAAAACATTTCATAGTCAGGGATTGTGGGAGGGGTTTATCCAGCCTATATCAACCCCTGTCCCGGCTACCCCTAGCCTGATAAGAATTTTAGTTTACAATAGCAAGTCACCATTTTAATGGACGCACACAAATTAATACTTAACAAGAGAACTTCAACACAATCCTAAATTTATTTTTATTTCCTTCAAATCCCTAAATCTCCCTAAAGACCACCTATCTCTAGGAATAGCATTGGAATGGAGGTTTGTCCTCTATCATAAGTATTTGATTGGACAATGCCCATTTCCTTGTTAGTGCTGGTTTGGTTATTTATTCGCTGCACCAAACTGTTCTTAGAGGGCTTGAGAAATTTTTGTGCAAAAATTTAGTAAATTCATAATTTTTTTATGATTGTTACTTATGTGCAATTTTGGACAGGAGTTTCCTTTTATGCAAGACATTTATAATTTATCTGAAATATGATATATCAATAATTTATTTGCTAAATGCATTCACTGTCATCATGACTGGGGGTGTGGGTGTTACACCAATTCCCAAATTCTTCCACCATGTCAGCAAAAGATGGCTACATTGCCAGTAAATCTCAGTTTGATTAGAATGACATCAGTCACCTCATTGCTATATTCCTTTAGCAACGCGTGCTGCAGTTGCAGTTACTAAAAGCAGGAGAACTGTGTGTGGGAGGGTTTTAGGTCTTAGAAAATATTTGTGCAAATTTGAAAAATATTTTTGCGATTAGCATATTCAGCATGATGGTATGAGTAGTTATGCTCCATTGGCACCTACATTGAAAAAGCATCTTTAAAAAAAAAAAATGAATGATACAGAAATGTATTACATCCCAGGTTTTTGTTTTAACTCTCAATAGCAATATCCAGGCTTGGCATGATTTCATTGGCTCCAGGATAGGTTCCCCCAATTTCATATATGACTTTCCCATGCAGCAATAAACAACACACGTGTTCTAGCAGAATCTAGTTCTTTTATTATAGCAAACAGCAGAATACCCATGGGTTTACATGTCTATCCTCACTCAAGTCTTTACAAATTGGCAAACATTAAAATAAAGACACAATTGGTTAAAAAAAGAGACAAATTCCTACTTTCTTTCTTTGTACATGCTTCAGGAGTAACCACTGCCCTGGAGTACTTATGGATAAAACTAGCATTGTGTGTTTGGGGGTTGGTAGTGGGGAAGAGAACAGCAGGTGATCTTTTCCCTCCCCCCCCCTCCCAAAAAACAAAACAATAACCCATGTTAAATGCATTAATAAAGATTAAATGAAAGGGGACAAAAATGGTAACCAGAACCTAAACAAACTATACAAATCAATGGCTGAGCACACAACGCTGCAAATACTGGGATAATGATAATCTCAGTAGGTAAGAATTCAAACAGGAAGACAGGCTGGCAGCCCTGCTTTCCTTGAGTAAAGCCAGGAAAGATTTAATGCAAATCGCACTTTCACATTAGCGTCATGTGACAACCTGACGGAAGGGGAACTGTGTAAGCACCTTTTTGAAAACAACCAGTTGTAAAGTGGACAGGATGAACAAAAATATAGCAGGGACAGTAAACCAAGCTGCTACAAAAAGCGTTTTATTTGGAAGGTGGAAGAGCAGGCTTCTAACGGATTCCTTTTAACGTTCCCTGATGATCAAGTAATCAAAACAAAAACAGAAAACACATTTTAGCTAAAAATAGAAAGAAAAAAATCTGAATCTTTTTCATTTTTAAATAAAAGGTTGTTTAAACACTTGACATCACGTGATGGAAAAGGAGCAAGGACACATGATTAAAGAAAGTGAGAGCAGAGCACTTGCTGGTTTCTGTCTGAGGCTAGAGAGGAAACTGGCAGGTACACATCAGCTATATCTAAAACTATAAAAGAAAAGGAAAAGAAAGGTTCTTAATATTGCATCAGGAAGTGTACAGAAAGGTGTCAGGAGTTTAGAAGGAGAAAATGAAAATGCACATTAAACTTAGAAAAGGTTTCTCTTCTCTGTAAATTTACTAGAACCGCTTCCTTTTGCGCATCATCCTGAAGGTGCTTTATTTACACCTTCCTGGTTTCACTTCCTTGTTCGCAGGGATTTCCTGGGGCTCGCCTTGGCCTTTGCTGCAGGCTTTGCTTCCTTCTTTCCCGTTACTGGTTTCTTGGAGGACCGGCTGGCTGTTTTCTTGGAGGCAGGAGGGGGAGGGGGTGGGGGAGCTGACTTGCCCTTTTTAGCTTTGGAAGGTGGAGGTGCGGGAGCCTTTTTTGGAGCACTCTTTGCCTTGCCCTTAGGAGCAGGTGCGCTCTTCTTGGGCTTGGGTGGAGGGGCTCTGGACCTGGATTTTCGAGGAGCTGCTTTCTTCTGCATCCTGTAGTAAAACATTCATGATTTAATAAATGACATTGAGCAGTATGGGCAACGTGTTGCACAAATAAAAGCAGACCAATCGTTTTTGTTTGTTTTTTGACTGGAGAACATAAATGACAGTAAACCATTCCCCCCCCCTCCCCCAAATGGCAACACTATATGCCAAGCAATCCAAGCAGTACGCTGTTTAGACAATAAGCGACAAGAAACCAATATCACTATACAGCAGCTTATTACAGTAAGAAGGAAAGAATTACGAGAAAATTAAAGGTCTCATTACCGAGAGTTTGTAAAATGCATGATTATAATGTTCTAGATATCATGGTTTTTCTTGCTATCCCTTCATGTGAAAGGGCTGAAAATACATTGTTATACAAAATAACTGAAGGTGCTTGATCTGAAAGAAAACCAACCTCCTCTTTCTGAATTAAAATACAAGATAATTTGCTCATGGTTACATTAACTGAAAGGTCCATCACACTGGTTGTAATGGTCTCATGTTCTCTTCTTACTATGATTATTTCTTCCACTTTGTAGTTAAATGAAAGAAGTGACAATATATCTATCACTACCTCTTTATAGAAAGGTGGAGTAGGAGGACGAAGTACAGTCAGGTCAGGTAGTGGAGGTTAAAATAGGTCTGATAACACGTTTCCAGTCAGGGAGCTGGGTAAAAACTTGATTACTATGCTCTAGGTTGGGGAAATCGGTAAAACATGATTACTGAAGTCTCAGGCCAGGGAGTTGAAAAAGAGGTTGACAACCTCTGCCACAGGTTAGGAAGTCAGTAAAAAATCTCATGACCTTTACTGCAGATCGGGGAGTCGGTAAATGGTCTGATTAGCAATGCTGCTGGTTGGGGGATTCAGTAAATGGTCTGATTAGCAATGCTGCAGTTTGGGGAAGTGAATAAATGGTCCGATTAGCAATGCTGCAGGTTGGGGGGAGTCCGTAAATGGTCTGATTAGCAATGCTGCTGGTTGGGGGAGTCAATAAATGGTCTGATTAGCAATGCTGCAGGTTGGGGGAGTCAATAAATGGTCTGATTAGCAATGCTGCTGGTTGGGGGAGTCAATAAATGGTCTGATTAGCAATGCTGCAGTTTGGGGAAGTGAATAAATGGTCCGATTAGCAATGCTGCAGGTTGGGGGAGTCCGTAAATGGTCTGATTAGCAATGCTGCTGGTTGGGGGAGTCAATAAATGGTCTGATTAGCAATGCTGCAGGTTGGGGGAGTCAGTAAATTGTCTGATTAGCAATGCTGCTGGTTGGGGGGAGTCTGTAAATTGTCTGATTAGCAATGCTGCAGGTTGGGGGAGTCCATAAATGGTCTGATTAGCAATGCGGCAGGTTGGGGGAGTCAGTAAAAGGTCTGATAATCTATGCTGCAGGTTGAGGGAGGGGTGTCAATAAATGGTCTAATTACCAATACTGCAGGCTGGGGAGTGGGGTCAATACAAAGTCTGATTATCAATGCTGCTAGTTGGAGTATTAAAAAAAATCTGATTATCAATGCTGAAGGTTGGGGGAGTTAGTAAACTGTCAGATAACAGATGATGCAGGTAATGTGCATCTTACCTTCTTTTTGGAGGAGGTTCTTCTTCTTCAGACTCTTCTTCGGATTCTTCTTCCTCCTCCTCTTCAGATTCATCTCCAGATTCTTCATCTTCATCCTGCTCCTCTGCTTTCTCAGGGAACAGCACGTAGGGGCTGCAGAAAATGCTATAGTCAGTTGTTGCTCCTTAAAACAGAGTTCAACCTGCAGAACAAGTGGCAGTAAACATCTTACCTGGGGTAATAGGGGAAACAGAGTTGGTATGTTCCACTGAAACCCTTGCCAGAGATCTGCTCCATCCAGCCATTCTTCTCACACTTCTGCAGTGTTCTTTTTAGCAGATGAACTAAAGACGACAAAAATATTACCAAACGTTGCAAAAAAAAATAAAAAATAAAAAGCTGAAAACAAGTAATCTGTATGCAGAACGGCTGAACAAAGAGTTAAATATTGCTGATGTGACTCAAGGAAACTGGATCTGTAGCCTAAACAGGTACTAGAGAACAACTAGAACATTAAAGGGGTACTCATAGCCACATAACTACTAAAGACATCAATAGTAGTTATGATGTTAGGAGTACCCTCGGGCACAGTTCCCCAGTAACAGGGCAAACCAATTTGCAAGAGTTTGACCTCTTACTTGGGTTTCCTTTGCCGAAGGCGTAGCATCTGGCTATTTCATACTGAAACGCTGTGCAGACTAAAAGCACGACGGCCACTTTAAATCACTGAAGTGGTCCTGGTACTTGGAGTAACCTTCTATCCACTATGCTATCTCAGTGGGTTTAACATTCTTCAACCATAGCAATATAATATATTATTTCGGACTTTAACACATTACAAACCTGCCCGATACAAGTCACTCACCCTGGAAGCTGGCGTTTACACCAGGATGATTTTCCAGCACGTATTTCTTGATGGCTGTCGTCGAGCAAGTTTTGGGTTCATTCATGGCTGTGATTGCAGAGAGGATGGCATCCTCAAATGCACCTCCACTCAGAAGAGGTTTATCTCCTGCCCGCTTCACCTGTGTAATGAGGGGGGGAGGAATGAATGTATTAAACATATAATATAGGAACTATTAACATAAAATAGTTCATATTGATTGACACTCACTTTTACATGTAATCCATAATGATTTTCATTCTTTTGGCTACTGTACATACACCAATTATAGCATATAAATGTCAGCTACTCAGATAATCAACACTTTTAACCCCTTAAGGACACATGACATGTGACATGTCATGATTCCCTTTTATTCCAGAAGTTTGGTCCCTAAGGGGTTATGATCAGAAAGTTAAGGACATTTTTCATATAATATAAATTAGAAAATTCCTACTTAGAGGGAACACTGCAAAGAAAAAAAAAAAAAAAAAGATCCAAGGTTCTTTAATCTCACATAAGGTAAATAAATAAAATAAATAAATGGTATGCTTCTTGATTTTTTTTTTTTTAATATCACTTTAGTGAATGCTTTTAATGAAGATGGTACTGAAACAGGTTGTCCACGAAAATAACAAACCGCCATTTACTATGATCTGAATCTCAAGCTATCTATAAACCAATAACATGATCTAGTGTCAAGGCTTTTGCAATCTTTTACAAAACAATAAAGAAAGTTTCCAACTTAAACCAGCTTTAAAATGTCAAGAATGTATCTTTATTACTTAATTAGGAAATTCGGCAGGAGAGTAGCACAGGCAAACATTTTTATTTTCATGTATTTTGCTGTGTGAAATCGAGACCATAAAGCCTCACTCAACCTCATTCATACTCTAGCTATGATTACCAGACTGGCTCTGCCAGAAGCCACTAGTCACGGATACAATAATTAAATTTGCTGAAAAAGTAAGCACACCCCCTGCTTTCAAAACAGTAAAGGATGTGTCACTGGATGATATTCATAGAGTCATGGAGGAGTGAATGGACTGTACCATTTCACTGTCAGCTATACATTAGCAGTCCAGTGACTGATACAGATTGCTAGAGCAGTTTAAAGTATCTTATTTTAGAAATATATGATTTAACATGCATTAGGCGCAAATGCAGACTTTTTTTACATTCTGTTGCAATTGTTAGTAAACCGAACAGCTAGGAATGCTTCAGGGTTCTTAAAAATACCTATAAGCAATGTATTGAGCATTGGATTTATATAATTTTGTTACATCTCCTGTAAGTGAGAAAAACTGAATTTTTGCTTTTATACTAACATTTCAGACCCTGTGTGAAATATTGCAAGATAAAGGGCATTGCATACTGTCTAAAGTTGCCAATTTCCCAAATATTTTTTTGTAAAGGATGAACAAATGAGTGAAATGTGCTTATATGCTAATTATATATCCCTTGCTTCTAATAAATATTAATAGTCTGCCACCTATTACGAAGCTGCTATTTCTCTTTTTATTACTCACCTGGAATGTACCAGAAGCTCCCTTTCCTGTGATCTGCTCCAGCTGACCCTTTTCAACTGCTCTCTGCAGGGCATTCTTCAGCATCTGGGGTCTGGGCAAAGAAAAAACAAAAGAAACTTCTGGATAAATCAAAGATATATGAATTATTTGGTTTAAGAAATATCACACTTGGACTTATGGAAAATAAATGTGTGCTACTCTAAGAGAATATACAGACGTGCTGAATGGCAGAATGTCTAATAGCAATCATTTCTTGCGTAAAAGGAAATCTGTCTTTTTAATATTATGTTACTTATCACTTAAATACGGGTAGGTTCTAAATAATAATATGCAGAAATCCACACTGATGTGCCTCCATCTTGGCTCCCTGTCAATCAATATAATGTGTCACTATACCCCACTCCCTCTAGCATGTAAGCTCATCGAGCAGGGCCCTCAACCCCCTCTGTTCCTGTACGTCAGTGGTCTGATCTCAATTATGTGTCTGTTAGTCCACCCATTGTACAGCGCTACGGAATTTGTTGGCGCTATATAAATAATAATAATAATAATAAATAATAATAATAATCATGGAGTCAAGATGGCATCTGTCATTTAGGATTTAAAACAAAAAAACAAAAAACAAAAAACACAGATCAGAGAGGAAAAGGAGAAAAACAATTCCCACGTTTTTGCAATTGTTTTGTGCTCCAGCCATGGAAGTACTGAATGGGATTGTGATGTTAACAAGTTATTTAACATTCATTTCATTCACTCGAAAAGAAAGAAAACAATTAACATAAGTTACAGGTGGGTTCCAACTAAATCTTATTCACCTGTACAATTCCAAAACAGGTGTTGGTCCCCTTTAAAGGCAACCAAGTGATCTGGTACTCACTATCTGCGCAAAACAAACAGAATAAATGCATCAGCTAGTCCCAACTTTAATGAGAATCACAGCTCAAACAGACTGTGCCAATGAATGCAAGTAACTGATATTCTGGATCCCTGGTGAAACATAGCCTTTTTGTTTGGCATATAGAATATATAAATACATATATGTAGACAATATAGACTGTTTTGTTTTACTCTTGTTTTACATACAGTAGAAGATACAATATAAAAACAGGCATAGAAAGGACAAAGATTAAATACTGAAATACTCCCTGATTATTTCTACCAGGTTTATTCACAGTGCAGTCTTGGACAATTAGTTTACAAACAGCAGGCCCAGCAACATGTCATGATTTGTGGCCCATACCTGATATCCACCTTGAGCTTGGGGTAATACTGGGATACATATTTCTTGATGAGGCTGTAGGATGCCTCCTTAGGTTCACAAAGTCTGGTGAAGGCCAGAGGCAAGATGTCTTCCAGCTTCACGGGTTGATCACCTGCACTTGATGAGCTGTTCTTCTACAAAAAATATGAATGCATTCAGTGTCCAGCACCGTGAGCAATGAGCAAATCTGATCTCTATAATAAAGCTTTCATTGCAGGTGTCTGAAAATATTTATTTTAGAAGCAGAAAGATAAGGGACAGACCTATAAAGACAGATAAAACAGAGTATGCATTGTAGAACACAAAAATAAAGAAATACCCGAATATTTAGTTTTTAACTTGCTGCACAAAGTGAGATATATGCGTGCATCTATAAACCATCTTTTGCAATTACATAGTGTGAGCAATCAGCTACTTAAAGCATAAACCAAAAGCTTTGATTTTATGTTCTGTCATGGTTGGAAGTGGCTTCTTTTACTTAAACTCTAATATTTAGTTTAGTGATCAACCCCGTGGAAACACAAAATGTGCACTAGGGCTGTACAGAATACAAAGCCCAGCCTTGCATATTCACAGAAGTACAGAAACTCATATTGGTTTACCTTTTTGTCTTTGGATTTTGGTGCCGATTTGCCAGAATTTGACACAACCACAAAGCTGCCCGATGCTCCTTTTCCCTTCACCTAATGGAAACAATAATTAAGTCATGAATCTTGTAAAATTTGCAGTACAACATAAAAATATATATAAATATTTATGTGCAGATTGGATTACCCATATTAGTCCAGACAAGATGCCATAATAGCAGAGTATTGCAGTATGCAAGGATAACTTTTTATTGGACTAACAATATATAAAAGACAAGCTTTTGAGAGTTTCCCTCTCTTCCTCAGCTCTGAAGCAATACGCTGTGTGAAATACCCACCTGTAGTCAAGGGATTAAGAATTACAAGCCCACAAACAAGTTAACAGGCAGAACCAAGAAATGCATGATGCCAGCAAGTGAACAATGGCGACACTTCACTATCTATGCTCACCTTCCCTGTGCCGTAAGGAAAGTAAAAGGAAAACTTGCATCGAAACTCTTCAGAAGCAATGCCGCAATGAATGTGCAGTGTAAAACAAAAGGCTAACCATGATTTACCAAGAGATATCTATCCCAAGGCCGGTGGTTGGCTAGCTTCTGTTCACATCTTATTTTTTTTTTTGCACATGTTGAATGGTTTCTTGCTAGATAATAATAATAACAACAACAACAACAACAACTAGAAAAGCTAAAATTTCTGGGGAAATTGTGTGAAGTGTTCTTGCCTCCACCAGTAGTCTACAACTGGAGTGGGTGGAGTAACTTATCATTTATATAGCACATTTAATTGCAACGTTGTTGCACAGTTACATTAAACCATACATTTATAAAAACATTAGCAGGTGTTCAAAAGGCCCTGTCTATGACATCACTTGCTGCTGCAGCCTGACACAGGTCAGAGTATTTTGGCGGTTGCCATCTTCAAACGGTCGTATTTTAAAAACTATAACTCCTACAGCGAAGAGCTTTATATTGTGAGAATCACAAGACCCAGACCTACATTTTGATGCATAGTATGTCTCTGAAGTATTAAAAATGAAGGCACAGTCGCAGTTTAGAAATTGCACTTCAAATTTGAGCTTTGCAGAGTGAAGTTTCAATGAAAGTCAATGGACGGCGTTAGTTGCAAACAAATGATTATATTGTGAAATCTATCAGGACTATGGTTTAGCCGTTGACATGTTTAGTGGCAGCAGGGATAGCTGAACGTTTTGATATAAGATTTGTGTAGGTGGGCCTGAAAATGAGGGAGTGGTGGCAGTTTAGAAATCATGTCCTGATTTTTCAGCTTTTGCCAGCTCCCACTCTAGCTTTGCCATTTATTCCTATGGGACAAATTTCGCCACAAGAACAACGATACTCCGTGAACCATTCGGCGAAACGTTCCACAAAGTAATAGCAATCCGATCGGGAACAATCTGCACGTTTTGGTAAATTTTGGTCTATGTAGTGTAAAAACTGTGGGAGGAGTTAGGGTGGCAAATTTGGCTACAATAAGAATAAGAATATATATGTGAGATAACAATAAGTGGTCTTGCTAGGCAAGAACACTTAATAAAAAATAAATTTTTTCCAGACTAACTAGAACATCCCAAACACAATCCCGATCAAAGTGTTGTAGTTGGACGTTATGTGTCTTGTGTAAATTACCGACTAATAGACATGCCGACAAATTAAACATAGAAAACGAATCCGTTAAGGAGATGTTGCTTCTCCTGGACTAAAAATGATAAACTCACCTGGCGGATAATTCCTCTCTGCAGCTCTCGTTTTAAAGCTTGCTTGAGCAAGTACCCTCTCCTTTCCAACTCTAGGGAAGGATATTTTCCAATAATGTATTTTCGGATTGCAACCACAGACGCCCCAGATTTCTGGAAACAGGCCTGTCAGGGGAAGAACAAGGTAGTTACGGCACAGATTCAGTAAAATTTCAAGACCTAACCAACTAGCCAGAACAAAAAAATAAAATAAAAACAATTACTTGCTCTCCCATAGTACATATTTGTTTTTTAGTTCATCTTCCGTTTGCTTACTATGATCAACGAGTAAAGGCTGCATTTCCAGTGTGAGCTCCTGCTGGTTCACACTATAGTGAATTAGGACACTGAAGGGTAACATCATCCAACGTGAGTCACCAGCTATGCTAGTCACTAGTATGTGTTTGTGGGGAACCATTCAAACAGGGGCTATAGTTCTATATCCGCATTAAACGCTTTTGGTTGTCCCTTCTCACCCACTCAGTGGCTTCATGTGCAATGCAACAGCAGTTAATCTCATTGAGAACCAATAGGGGAGAAAAATAGACATGTCCATCGCAGCCTCCTTACAGTACTGGATAAAAATGGCCATTTGGATATATTGTCAGTGCAACAACTTAAAGGAAGCATAACCACTACAGGACACTTTAGCATTAATGCTGTCAGTGGCCTGGCACTGTCTCCTTGGTTTAAAAATAACCTATAATCCTGAAACATTTTGGGGCTATAGCTTCCCTTCTATTCACTCTTAAAAAAAAATAAAAAAAAAAATAAGTAAAATAAAGACTACTCAGCCTTTTTCCAGGGCTTGTGCTCCGTCTTCAAAGACATCAGCATTCTTACTGGTGTCTTTGCAATCTCCACCAGCCCAACACTTTTTATAGAGAAGCAATGAATGGGAGGTGTATGCATGCGCTGCAAAACATTGTGCTCCTCCAGTTTACATGGTCTGGACGAGGAAGCGTCTCTACTGGCTATCAGGATGACAGCCATTAGAGGTGAATTAAACCCAGCAAAGTGAACACTGCAGTTTGTAATAATGTTTTACACTGCAGGGTTAAAAAGACAAGTCCACTGCAATCACACTACATCGCTGAGATTAAGTGGTCTGGGTCACTATAGTGTTCCTTTAATAGCAAAAAGAAAGGTCTTACAATTAGTTCTTGGCACCCATGGACCACCCCATTTAAAAAAAATATTGATAACTTTTTTCTCTAGATGCTGAGAATATTTTGTGCATCCTAGTGTATCACAGAGCTCCTCTCATTGTAAGTGAAATTAAACAAACTGAATATTTTGTCTCCACTTTTAATCTACCAATACCTTCACCATTATAG
The DNA here is from genome assembly GCA_933207985.1 of Pelobates cultripes. Lineage (NCBI taxonomy): Eukaryota > Metazoa > Chordata > Amphibia > Anura > Pelobatidae > Pelobates > Pelobates cultripes. The sequence goes on from OW240921.1 coordinate 10,736,216, forward strand.
AGTATTTAAAGAATACCAAAAAAAAATCCAAAAAAAACAAACACACAAGATGGAATTACGGAGGGCCTATCCATTGCTAACCTTAATGGCCTCTGTAAGGATGGCATCCATTTTTGGACGAGACGAGGATGCCATATGAGTCTGCTTCTGAGCTCTAGCCAGCTGGCTAGCAGAGAGAGTGGCCCATGATGGGATGGTCTTTTTCACTTTCTTTTCTTTTTCTTTTGACGGTTCCTTTTCGCCACTGAAACAGAAAGGAGAGAGCTATTAGAAAACTTAAGCACACGTGGCATTCTAAAGAATGAGAGGGATCAGGTCTGCCTGTCAACCTTGTTTCTATGACTACATAGCTTACAAACATTAACAGTTTCTAAAAGCGCTGTAACCACTACAGGTGGTTGTAGTTTTATTCAAAGAGCAGTTGGGTGCATTCACCACAAATGCTAATCCTAAACCATACCCTAATTATAACCTTACTCCTATCCCTAGTAATAGTGTTAGAAGGATTAACTATGTTAACTGAAAGATTAGATACATTTTCACCACCTCTTATTTTTGGTCCTAGAATCCACTACAACAATTAGGAGCAACAAACCGTTAATGCCATGGTCTATCATTAGCCACTTATTACCAAAGAGAATCTGTCAGTGTTGGTTGTGTCTATAGATTATAAATCAACACTAACCTAAACCTGGATCACTAACGGTCAGTATGATAAAAACAGACAAATCAAATGAAGGCAATATCCACACACTAGAGCTGATTTACGATACCTACAGAGCAGCTATAGCATAAAGCATCCAACAAGCCACACACATCTACAATGTCAGTGTTTGATACAATGCAAAGCACATACTCTTTCTTGGTCTCTTCTGCTACTTCCCCTTCAGCTTTTTTCTCTTCATCAGCCTCAGACTCCTTGGGCTGCTCGGCCTCGCTGGAAGTAGCCGGGGGCGTTTCAGTCTCCTGCTCTTCCCCAGTGGAAGCAGATTCCTCAGAGCTGGCATCAGCCTCTGTGAAAAAACACAGGAGAATGCCTGATGTTCCATATGATACAAAAAAAAATGTTCTTTAAAAGGGGACAAATTCTCTTCCTCGCCTTATCTTTTCTTTCCCTATTTCTCTTTTTCACGTTTCTCCATCTTGTTACTAAACCCTTGGTTTACAAAGGTATCTTTTCTTTTTTACCTCTTTATTTCTAACATTGTCTCAGTCTATGTTGTCATTATTTACTTTCCTCACTCAGGCATGAGTATACTGACAGAGAATTGAGGATGCCTAAAGTACACCCTGACATGGATAGAGTTAGGGCTCCTTCTTAGAATGCGTGGCCTGACTAAAAGATACATCATCGATGGGAGGCGAGTGGAATAGAATTCATAAAGAGGCTTGTCTTTTGGGCTAATGTCGTATTTCGTGCTTTCAAGTCTGATTTCTAGCATTTTTGCTTCTGAGCAAGCCTCACAGTTGTATTGCTCTTGCTATGCCTATCGTGTGCAAAAATAAGGAATTTAAATAGTGTAGCTATATATTAAAAAAAAAAAAAAAAAAAAATCCTCGATAGGGGGCAAGTTGTATGGAATTTATAAAGTGGCTTGTCATATGGGCCGATGTCAATTTTTATGTTTATAAGTATGCTCTTTTATATTTTGGTTTCTGCGCAAGCCTCCAAGTTGTATTATTCTTGCATTGCCTATCGTGTGCAAAAATAAAGAATTAAAAAAAAAAAAAAAAAAAAAGGAAATTAACAATAGAGATACTACACAGAAAACAACTCCCTGTATCACTTTAATAGGAGACACCACAAAACATCCTAATGAGAGAATGAGTGACACTGTATATTACCTGCTTTCTTTTCACTGTCAGTGGCACGGTTTTTAGGCGCACTTTCTTGGGTGGATGAATTGACTGCGCGACGGATCGGCATGGTGAAAACTCTTCAACCTGTTTCGGGATTAAAAGAATAGCTAAAATATGTCCCAAGTGACTAGCGATGACTAGAGGTCAAAGCCTGTTTCAGGAACAACCCAGTTAAAGGACTACTATAGTGCCAGGAAAACAAACTTGTTTTCCTGGCACTATAGGGTTTTTAGTTTCACCAACCATCAGGGTCCCACTCCCGCCAGGCTGAAGGGAGAGGAAGGGGTTAATCACTTACTTTTCTCCAGCGCCGGGCTCCCTCGGCACTGGGGAAATCCCCTCCCTCTTCCGACGTCAGCGCTGAATGCTAAATTTCTCAATGCTTTCCTATGGACGTCAGCGTCTTCTCACTGATTTTCACAGTGAGAAGCGGCTGTCAATGAGACAGCCACTAGAGGCTGGATTAACCCTAATGTAAACATTGCAGTTTCTCTGAAACTGCTATGTTTACAGCTGCAGGGTTAACCCTAGATGGACCTGGCACCCAGACCACTTCATTGAGCTGAAGTGGTCTGGGTGCCTATAGTGGTCCTTTAAGACAGAGAAGGTACATAGGATACATTTAGTGGAAGATGACGCAACAGGAGTTTGAAAGCTGCAAGTTATAAAAGAGAAAGCCCAATTTCAATTGACCCATATCCATTTAGTGCAACTATTAACATCATTTATTGGTTGCGAGTGTGAGACAATTCATGCTGCAAAAAGTTGCACAAAATGAAAATTGCTAAAGTAGAATGAGAAATAGGACCGCTAGCGCCCATGGGAACCTTCAAATGAGCTGTATCGCTGAATAGGGTACATTTAAAACAGACCGTGTACAAGCAACAGTCAAAATAAATAAACAGATTTAAAAATATAAAAGTTAAAAAAAACCTGTGCCAAAAACATTCAAAGGTAGAAAAATGTAGCAGGGCTTGACAAATTTGCTTGGAATCTAGAAGACAGCTAAAAAAGTTAGGAGCCAGTTATTTTTAACTAACAAAGCTTCATTTTCATTGACACTATGGTCACCAGAACTACTACAGCTTAATGTAGCGGTTCTGGTGTCTATAGCCATAAAAAGGGGGTGATTTAAATAAATATCTCCTATGTGGGGAATAACCCCTAGTGAATAGCTTCACCAAAAATGCACAAAAAGGAAGAAAAAAGGAGAAAAATAGGACAGACTAGTACCAATAGTCCTAGTAGAGTGGGTTTCCCTTAGAGAAAAGGGAAATAATGGCGGGAACCGTTAGTGTCTAAATAACACAATCCCAAATGTAAAACGTAGCTTTTAATAATAACTAACTAAAAACACAAATAATGGTGGATACAATTGCCCTCCAAGATAGCTATGTCTGTATATAGCCGAACAGCGGCAACTCCAGGAGCGGTCAGGAAAAGAGTCCCTCTTGGGGACTGGCAGCTATTAATAGCAGAGTGTAACACAAAGGTGAAAAAATGTTACAAAATAAGTAAACACACGCTACTTAAGTAGTGTCATAAGTAACCATTCACTGCTTAATAATCAGTTGTGTGGATATATTGTCAAGACAGTATCCACTGTGAGTCTATAATACCCTCACAGGATATAATAAAGTATAAAGGTGGAATACTGACTGGATAGATAGTAAGTTATATGGTATGATTGCCAATACAATAAAACTTCCAGGATCCTATAAGTGAGAACCTGTCCAATTGTAAAGCTAAATAGCTGACACAAATTAGGGAGAGAGGTAGCTAATGAAAAAATATGTGGCAAGGGAGAAAAAACAAACAAAAACTAAGCACTCAGTAGATATGTGAGATATATATGAGCCCTAGCCGCTTGTGCCTTCGAGGGCACCCCTTAACCCAAAAAGCCTAATAGCTCCTAATACTTTCAGTAGTAAGCCCACCCCCAAATTAGAGAATGCGCTCAAAAGATAAATATCGATGCCGTAAATGCTCCTAACCGGAACCCCCAGGATTCAGAGTTACCGATGGGTATAGATATATCCTGTCTAAGTAGCAGGGTAGCAAAGTATGAAGACACTGGTGGTGCAGTTCAAAAAGGAAGGATAACGCCGGGTACAAGCCCCTGACGCGCGTTTCGCCACTCAAAGCTCTTCAGAGGGGAGAGCCTATAGCCTGTCCTTGCATACTTATAATGCTAACACTGCAGTTTCAGAGAAAAGGCAGTGTTCACATTGCTGCCAAGTAACCCCTCTAGTAACAGCCAAACGGTCACAAGAGACGATTTTTAGTCCAGTGCTGCACAGTGTGTAGCCATCATGTCTAGCGTCTCCACGCACTGCATGGAGGCACTGAATATCCCCCATAGAGATACTGATTAGCACACGAGCATATCCTATGGGACAGCATTGGCTTGGCTGAGATCATTAAGATTGATATCAGCCATGGGAAAAAGGGTGAGTAAAATGAGAGGGGTGGGAGCAGTCACCTAAACAGACAGCACTCAAAACACACACATATATTCAATTATTTCAATTTAAATCCACCCAGCTTCCCTACCTTTGGAGTTAGAGTGTATAGGACTACCCTGGTGTCCAGAGGGGTTGCTGAGTTTGGTGATGCCAGAGCGGAGCGTCATCAAATTCAAGCTAACGGCATCACTGCAGGGCACGCGAGAGAGCAGAACAGGGAGATTACAGCTCCCTCCCAGCCTCCATTCCGCACAGCCGGCTGCCCCCCTCGGCTCTCTGTCAGCGCTTGCATGCTTCTCGCTGCCTCAACTGACCGGCTCACAAATCCCAAACGCCAGGAAAGAATTCCTAGTCGCCATGGTGCCTGGAATTTGTTGAGCCCTGATGTATAGTACATATACTTCCTCTATGCTGTCTGCCAGTTGCAAAGGAGAGTACGTATTACAAAGATTAATGGGGAGTGATGGAAGTGCCCAGTTATAAAGGATTTTTTTATTTTTTTACTTTAAATTCGATTTTTCGCATTTCTAAAATACATTATTAGTTTATTATAGGGGATAAGTAAACAGAATATTTAAAATACTGGGAATTGACGTGTACATGTAAAAGGATAATCTAAGTACCAAAAAACTTTAGCTTAATGAAGCTGTTTTTGCGTATATAAATAATGACGCTGCAGTCTCACCAGTCAATTATAAAAGATACAAAAAAGTATCAAATTTACAGCACATTGTGTTTACTTTATATTCTCCTCTCTCTTCTGATTTTTTTGAACATTAAAACACAGGGTGGCTGCATTAGACTCTAGAAGACAATACAGCGAGAGAAGAAATTAAAACGAAGAAACATTTACTCCTACCCAGTATGTGTTTAAGGAGGCTTCCCGAGTCTCAGCAAGGAGATATGTGCCTAGAGCTATATAAACAAAGTGATTTACCTTCTAAATAGCAGAGAATTTAGCAGTGAGTCTGTAGGGGCATGACCTCTACACCAAAACCACTTTATTGGTGTCCCATTTAAGTCACTACACACCTGACCTGCCTTTCACTTGCCCAGAAAATAAAACTTAATGCATTGCGCAAATATAGAAATCTGACAAAATCTTTTGCACACACGTTTAGAAAACTAGTAGCTTCATATTCAGGTCTTCATATCTACATATTTGGCAACACAATGCACAGACCAAACTAATTTTTTAAGGGAACCCAAGACAGGTTTGTGCATGAACAGCTTATTTTGTGGACTGATCCTTTATTAGGTCAACCCTGCTTTACTTTTGGGTTACTTGTGCCTTAGTGGTTCTATGATATGTGTGCATGCATGCCAGGAATAATGTTGATCATTATTCATGATATACACAGACTATATGCAGGGAAAAATTAGACTTTGCATTTGTATTATATGTCAAGAACAACAAAACAAAGTTTGTTTAGTCTCTTAAAACCAATAATAAATAAATAAATAATAATTAAAAAAAAATTCGTATGCAACAGTTCATCTTTAGGTTTCCCAGACAGCTGTAAAGGTGGGAATGTTTCAATATAAATGACCTTGACAAAGGTAATTTGGACCAAGAGTTCACTATAAAAAAAGTAATCTCAAAAGGATACTGTCCCTCTCTGATTACTGTTCATGGACATAGAATCTTTATGAAAAGCCTATAAAGTACTGGAATTACAATTACATTTTAACTAAATGAAAAGATATGAACAAAACAAAGAAGGGACTACGCTGAGTTAGCAGTACCTTGTCATGTCACTTAGATTATAATAAAAAGCATCTCACTATTAAACTTGTGTAAAAATGCATTTCAGTTCTGAATGAATCACATGCCTTTTTATCTATGCCCGAATTAATCCATCCGGGATTTACCTGTGAAGTCTTATTTATCAGTTAAGACTCCACAGGTAAACACGGGGTGGGGGAACGGATTAGAAATGTAAAATGGTTGCATCAAGTAAGAAAGCTTCTGATACATATATCACCCTTCCCCTTCTCTCTGCATAGGACACCAGACATATGAGAGACCCAAAATATGTCAATACAACTTATAGAATAGTGTGATGGAGCTCCTCTACAAGGGAGGGTAAAATACTCCATTCACCCACTTTTTAAAGGCTAGACAACAATGCTGCTCCCACACTATTTGCTGTTATTGTTACTATCACTGTCTACTCAACAGGAGTGCTGGAATTAACACTTTCACTACCGGGGGGTAAACCGGGCAACACGACCCACAAGCCAAAGTATAACACGCCATTCTAGACAGCCATAGACATCAGTTGGACAAACCCCCCCATCTAGAATGGCGGTTTATGCTTTGGCTTCTGTACGGCCGGCACACAGTGAGTGTGTCCCCCCCCCCGGGCACTGTACGCTCGGCACACCGTGAGGGACCATGGGTAAGGATGCCGAGTGCAGTAGAATGGAAGCCGATCGGGGACAATATCAGCCAATCAGCGCGCACCCGTTGCCCTGACAGCCAATCAGCGCGGCGCAGAATAAGGCGAAAAAAAACCACAAAACAAAGAAGCGGCGCGGGGTGGGCGGGGCCTGGCTTCCCGCTCAGCCAATGGGCGGCGGCGGCATCTTTCGAACGGGGCCGGGAGTGGGCGGGGCTCAGGGAGAATCCGCAAACAAACGATGGATGGGGGAGGGGTTGGGGGGCCTGAGGAGACCGAGCACGGTAACCCTGGACCCCCCGAAACCAGGAGCGGCTCAGCCCGGGAGCTCCGTCTGACCGGCCCCCCTCACCGAGCTCCTAAAAATGGCGGCGGTGCAGCGCTCCCCCCCGCTATAAACACACCCCTCCCCCAGCCCCCCGATATACCGCGCGGTCACCCTAACTGCACCCCCCACCCCTGACCGTGTGCCCCTCCCCCCGCCGGACCGGGGCCGCATTGCCCGCGCTTACCTCGAGCTCCGGAGCTGAATAACGTACTGCCGTCTCGCGCTCTCCCTGCTAACCACGCCCCCTCAGCGTGCACGGCGCCTGGCTGCGTCCGCGACGTCGTCGCCATGGCAACCGCTGAGCCAGAGACCCCGCCCAACCCTTTTCGGTGTCATAGCAACCGCTGAAGAGCGCTCTGGGGTCATTCTGCTCCCAGGGGCCACAATCACACGGACTCCTGGGTCTGACATTGTATGGACCCCAGGGGCCGCCTAGTGAATCAATCCAGTATCAACACCCACATACTGAAATAAACCAATAACCAGGGGCCACATACTGAAATAAACCAATAACCAGGGGCCACATACTGAAATAAACCAGTAACCAGGGGCCACAAACTGAAATAAACCGACAGCCAGGGGCCACATACTGAAATAAACCGACAGCCAGGGGCCACATACTGAAATAAACCAGTAACCAGGGGCCACAAACTGAAATAAACCGACAGCCAGGGGCCACATACTGAAATAAACCAATAACCAGGGGCCACAAACTGAAATAAACCAATAACCAGGGGCCACATACTGAAATAAACCGACAGCCAGGGGCCACATACTGAAATAAACCAATAACCAGGGGCCACAAACTGAAATAAACCAATAACCAGGGGCCACATACTGAAATAAACCGACAGCCAGGGGCCACATACTGAAATAAACCAATAACCAGGGGCCACAAACTGAAATAAACCAATAACCAGGGGCCACATACTGAAATAAACCGACAACCAGGGGCCACATACTGAAATAAACCAATAACCAGGGGCCACAAACTGAAATAAACCAATAACCAGGGGCCACATACTGAAATAAACCGACAGCCAGGGGCCACATACTGAAATAAACCAATAATCAGGGGCCACAAACTGAGTGAAACCAATAACCAGGGGCCACAAATGGAATGAAACCAATAACCAGGGGCCACAAACTGAATGAAACCAATAGCCAGGGGCCACAAACTGAATGAAACCAATAGCCAGGGCCCACAAGCTGAATGTAACCAATAGCCAGGGGCCACAAGCTGAATGTAACCAATAGCCAGTGGCCACAAACTGAATGAAACCAATAGCGAGGGCCCACACACTGAATATAACCAATAGCCAGGGGCCACAAACTGAATGAAACCAATAGCCAGGGGCCACATACTGTATTAAACCAATAGCCAGAGGCCACAAACTGAATGAAACCAATAGCCAGGGGCCACAAACTGAATGTAACCAATAGCTAGGGGCCACATACTGTATTAAACCAATAGCCAGGGGCCACAAACTGAATGTAACCAATAGCCAGGGGCCACAAACTGAATGAAATCAACAGCCAGGGGCCACACCCTTCATTAAAGCATAGCCTACGTTACGGGCCACCACAGGAATAAAATCAAGGGCCACACCTTTTATTGCAATTTGAATATTCATGTGTTACAATTCAGAGTTCAGCCAAAAAAACTGAATTGCAAAAAATAGGCTAAAAGAGTGAAGTTGGTTTTCCAAACAGCTACAGTTCTGTATTGAGTGAGTGAATCCCTTGTATGTTGGAATATTCTAGCTACAATTATGTAAATGTTCAGCCTTCAAAGATCTGCAAATTCAGGTTTAAAAAGGTTTATTTATATGGGGTATTTGAATGCCTAGGGACCTGTTAACCCTGGTATATTTGTATATTTCAGTTTTTTTTCTTTTTCTATATTTAATTCTTTATTCAATATTTTAGAAAATAAACACATACAGACAGTAAATACAAGTTGCACGAACATTTAAAGTGCATTATTGCGTGTTAACAGACTTTGTAATTTATTTATTATTTATTTAAATTTAACTTAATATTCTAATAAACACTTTATAGACAGGAGACAACATTCGCTCGTCCATTCATACTTATTAAAACAATTACTTTTGTAATGGAAGGGTTTTTTAATAACTTGGTTCCCTGTGAGATTGGAGAGATCCAAGATATAACTTAATTAGATTACTGCTCAGGATTTAAATTGACCCATTCTGACCCTTAATAGATCTGTTGTAAATTTTTACCTAAGATCCAAAACCATTTGTATCTGATATTCTGTATCAGCAATCATTTCAGCCTGTATAGGTGGTGTTGAACTCTACCATTTTCTAGTTATGATTAATTTAGTAGCTAATAATAAGTAAGAAGGATTTTTTGTTCATAATTACAAATTGGAAAGTCAAGATGAAATAGAAAGAGTTGAGTCCATTTTATATTCTGCTTTCAAACATCTTCAAATATTTTAGAAAATGCTTTTTAATAAGTTACATGTTGATGGGGATATTTGTATGGCACAGTGCAATCGGATATGTTAAAGACACAGACTCGACGGGAAAGGAAGGCCTTCCTTATGACTAATTTGGTCCTGTGCATATAATTCGTGAATGGAAATCAGTCCCCACTGTTTATAGGAAGTAAAACAATGAACATTGGAAGTTACAGTGCCAGTTTTTGTTATACTATATTTAATTCACTTGCACATTATATCACTCTTTGAATCTATTTCATGCCATTTGCATATATTGACGTGATCCTTGTTCTAGGATCTACATGCTAAAGTGATTTGTTCCCTGATCAGTAGATTGAGGTCCCCTTAACCATGTGTAATTTTTTACAGGATGCAAAGGGTTTGATTACCCCGAAGACTTAATTAATAAGAATTTTAATAACATCTTCTTTGACGTGCCATGGCTGTGTGAAACGAGCAATGACTTCACTCCAACTCCAGCAGCATCGATGGGGCGTCATTAATCAACCGGAAACAAGAGTACAGGGTAACTGATATTAATTCTGTGCATATTGGATGTCTGATGTCAGCCTTTCCCCTGCAGTGAGGGGGAGTAAAGTCAGTTTTAGATAACATTTTAATTGCAGGTGTGAGTGTGAAGGGGAACCTGCACAGCAGGTGTTACTCTACCCGATAACACAGAATTTTGGTTGCATGAACCCTCCTCTGATGTCGTGTTTGTCATCGAGCATGGCCCTTATTGATACCCTGCTAATAGTATCCAGTATTTACCAGATCACCACTTTTTAGACAGATGTGTAGCATGCGTCAGGTTTGGTGGGAACTTTGTTTTGTGTGTTCCTGCATTTAGCATTAACTGTATATCTATATTACATGACACCTCTGGATGGCTGTCTCTTCCTCCTATTAGCTGAAGCATGGTTATTACCCAGTGTTATTTACCGTCATTGTTATCCAACAATACAGACAATTTATACATATGCACTGTAAAATTTCCCCCCCTTCCATTATTAATGTTGCATACAGCTCCCTCCCTTGATTAGTCTAACATTAAAGGACCACTATAGGGGGCGGAGCCTAACCAGGGAGCCGACAAGACGTGTTTTGTTGGAGCTCCCGCCAAGCGGACACAAATATGGATTTGTGAAAATGTAAATATAGAAATCTGCACCTCTTTATCCTTGCTTGTCCATGTCTATTACCACACCACCTCCAGTGCTTTAAAAAGGAAGATCCCAACTGAATAAGCTTGCAATGTATATATGACAAAGAAACGTTGTATCCCCCTACCCTCTCTTAATTCTGTACCCTAAAACCAAATGCAAAAGAAAAATGAAAAAAAAAAAAGAAGAAAGATCCCCAGTCCTACATCTGCTGCTGTAAACGCTGTGCACGCTCATGAATAGACATCATGATATAATCCAGGATCATGCCCCCAACTTCCTCTTTCTTTGCTGCTCACTTGACCCTACCTCCTCCTTTGAGCCCAAGGATCATGCCCACTTGCCCTGAGGACATTTCTGCTGTTTTTCAGCTCTCCCTAACTGATGAAATTATGTCTGAAATGGTCTTCTACTATTTCCCAATTAATTACCCAGGCATTGCTGCAAGCAGTGGCGGACACACAATCCATGCCCCCTCCCACCCCCCGACAGACACATACACAGATACATACATATACACAGACACATATACATACATACACACAAGACACACATACAAAGACACACACATACAGACAGACGTATACACAGAGACAGACACACAAACACATACATACAAACAAAAACACACACATATAAAAAATGTCACCCTCCTCTTTCCTATCTGTTAAGTGCAGGAAGGTAACTTTCCCTTGGGTCCAGTGGTGGCTCAGGCTGGTAGGAGTCAGAGTTCCCACTCTGACTCCCTCTCCTTCCTCCCACGTGGGCTCTTGCTGATAGCTGGGATGTCATCACAGGGGGCCCGGTCGCGCCACAGCACTGACCAGGGCCCCCTGGAAATTAATCTCCATCTGGTGGCCCTAACCACATGGGCCACCTGATGGGCCCCTTGAACGTGCGGCACCGGCGGTTTGACACGCGAGCCGGGGCAGAAACACATGGTGGCGGGCACCCAGTTGCAGGGCGGCTGGGCCACCTGGAGTGACAGGCCCGGTCGCAGCTGTGATCACTGTATGTACGCCACTGGCTGCAGGTACACCCTGCCCCCTCGGGGTATCAACCCTGGCTGCCCAATTTGGCCCCCAGCCTATGAACCCTACAGCCACAGGCACGTAGGCAATTGCTAAGACACGCCACTTGCCAGCACCTGCCTTTAGAACCTTGTTAACTGATGGTCATAAAGCCATCCCTGATAGCGTTAATATCAATGCAAATGAGCCTTACCGCCTCAAGCAGAACAGACACATAAATGGAAGTGCCAGAGCACTATCTGATAATGATTTGGAATCTGAATTCAGTCTCAAGAGGAGGCTTTGATGGCATCTGCCTCAGAGTATGACGGCAGCCCTCCTGCTGCCATGTATGTGGGCAAATCCCCTAATCCTTACAAACCATATACAGTGCCCTCGGACCATTCTCCAAATGGTCCGAGGGCACTGTAGAAGGTTTGTAAGGACCCCTGTACACTTGTATCCTCCCCATTCTATTGTTTTCTCCAGGTATGACAAACTCCTGGTCAACTCCGGACTACAGGATCTACACTTCAAAGGAGCAATATAGCCCACATGTGCATAGCATACATGAGCAACCTTTTTCTGGTCCTAAAAAAGGGTGACCAGATGCAGCCAGTGATCAACCTCCATTCTCTGAATGCCTTGGTGTGCTACAGAGATTTCAAGATGGAAGGGATTTGCTTTCTTCGCAGTTTACTCCTCTCGGCGGATTGGATGGTAAAACTGGACCTCTAGGACGCGTACCTTGTGGTCCCCATTGCCACAGATTTCAGAGACTTCTTGCAATTCCTTTGGAGAGGAGAGAGATGAAGGTTTACCTTCCTGCTCTTCACCCTCTCATAGGCACCTTCACCATGCTGCTGCGACAAGTTATGGCCTTGTTGCGGGCCAGAGGTGTCAGGCTGAAAATGTACCTGGACAATATCCTCATTCTATCACAGGATCCAGCTCCATCTGTAGTGGACTATAGACCTCCTCTCTCAACTAAATTTATAAGAGGAAGAATTAGTTCAGGAGTAGAGATTGGAGGGTAACAAATACCAAATGGTCCCAACTTAGTGGAATTATACCAAAAATTCTGATTTTAAAACATAAACTTTATTAAGTCAATAAATAAAATTCCTATATCAACGGTGGATTATAGTAACTTATTACACCACCTAAAATTGAAAGATTAAAAAAAATATATATAATTCGTTAGCACTGACTATAATAAGTACAGTTTGCTAAGCAACGATCATATTAGACTTTGTCTGAGAGCTAGGATTGTATGGATACTGGGCAAATAAATATGTCTATTATGTCAGCCTTAATACGATGAGTTTGCATTCTTAACCCCTTAAGGACCAAACTTCTGGAATTAAAGGGAATCATGACATGTCAGACATGTCACACATGTCATGTGTCCGATCAGCATTGGTGAGATGTCTATAAGTGAATGGTATCAAACCAATTTTAGTTATCAACGGACCTGTGTCTACATAAGCATCCCTTCACTAAATGCCTGTGTTAAGTTATTTCCAGTGAAATTTGGCCCTTATTCAGCCCCCATCGTAAGTATGTAAATAGATCACAGAAATAGACTTCGTCTAGGATCGATACTAGGCAGGTGAATAGATCTTTGTCAGCCTAGGTTAGATGATGTAATATTTTTAGACCTGGCAGAGCGTAGAGAGTTAAATGTAGCATAAGTTACAAGAACTCATTATCTCGCTAAAATAGCTTGCATTGAGAAAATAAATCTGCTATTATCAGTGATCCAGTTTAAGATTGGTGAAGCCCAGTGATTGGTCAGTTTGAATCCTGTGGGGCCAACGAGCATTCTTATAAGATGCCTTGATTTGAATGTTTGTTCAAAGCTTGTTTTAACCCATTCATAGCTTGAGCTGGGGGTAAACACAGGTCCAGTTAACCCCTTGTTAGAATAGGTTAGTTAATAATGTCAATCTATGTAGGAAAGTAAATAAATAAAAAATTATTTTTTATTAACTGTTACATGACTGCCGGTCAGGTGCAAACCTCAATCCTGATAAGATGTTATAAAGATTATGACAGACAGATTTGTTGCTTATTAAATAAATTGAAGAACCAAAAATAATGTAATTTTATTATCAATGTTATTGTTAGTTTGGTTAAGATGTTCTCATATTGGAGACAATATACTATAAATTCCAATCAAATGGCGTTTTGTGCTTTGCTTATTGGTGTAAGTTGTACTGACATTAATGAGTACAGTAAAGAGTTCTGTTATTAAATAACTCTGAAGAGATTAGGTCTATAAATAAAAAGAGGTATTTTAGAGACAAATATATTAGACAAAGTCTAATATATTCGTTGCTTAGCAATCTGTACTTATTATAGTCAGTGCTAACAAATTATATATATATATATATATATATATATATAGATATATATTTATTTTTTTTCCATCTCAATTTTAGTTGGTGTAATAAATGACTATAACCCACGGGTGATATAGGAATTTTATTTATTGACTTAATAAAAGTTACTTTTTAAAATAAAATTGTTTGGTATAGTTCCACTAATTTGGGACCATTTGGTATTTGTTTCCCTCACCTCTCTACTCCTGAACTAATTCTTTCTCTTAGAAATTAAATTCAATAAGGGTTAACCTCCTCCAGGAGATATACTTATACCTATAATTTAAAATAGTTTTCCTTTCTCAACTAGGCTTCCTCATAAACTGAGAGAAGTCACCTATGACTCACATGAGGAAGATGGAATTTCTATGATTTCTGATTGACTGTCAATGAGACTGTGAGTTTACCTGCTTCTTAGGTTCACTTAATCTGAAGGGGAATTCACCAGACTCTGTCTCGCAGTTGGCTCAGGTGATTGGCCTCCTGGCAGCTTTGGTCTAGGCAATATTTCCGGGAACCCTGCACTACCGTGCCCTTCAGCACCTCAAATTCTTTCACCGGCACTGGGGCCTCTCATAAGGGGCTTACATCCCTCTGCACATGGAGAAGAGGGAAGAACTCCACTAGTGGATCCTGAATCTGGTCATCTGGCATGGCAGGGTCATCTTTGGGCTTCAGTGGGAGGCGTCCATAGAGTCGGACGCAAGTCTTCACTGTCTCTTCACGGCCTCGAGGAGTCCCGCCTGCACGTCAGCAGTTTGGAGTTGCTGGAAAGATCCTTTGCCCTTCTGAGTTTATCATCAACCACCTGGGCAGGACACTTCAAAAACACTGGCATAAGACTTTTGGGATCTTTGTTTGGCTCGGCACATCATGATGCAAGCGGAATACATCCCCGGCCTATCCAAGGTCACGGCCGACTGGAATTCTCATTTCCTGCTGGACCCAGTGACTGGAGACTATCTTCTTTCTTTCGCTCAGCCTGAACTTGTTCACTACTCACATCCTCTTCTTCTGCCAGACCTGGACTCTCTGGCGGTGGACGCCTTTCTTCAGGATTGGAGTGGGGCTCGCCACTACGCCTTTTCCCCATTTTCCATGCTGCCCTCAGGTCCTGGAATTGACCATTGAGGTTCCCAGATTTCCCGGGCCAGACTCTTTCTCCTTCTACATCCCGAAGGCCGTCCTCGCCCTATTGGCGTGGCGGATTTCCGAGGACCTTTGTGCTTCCTGGAACTATCGGATTCATCTAGACGTTTTCCGGTGGGTTCATGTGCCCCAACACCAGGGCCGCTTACCGCTCAGCCCGGCACATCTGAACCTGGATGCCGTTTGAGAACCTATGACGGTGATTCTCCAATTCCTCTCTTTGTTGTTAGTCGTCAAGCATATCGCATGCTTAACGTGAATAGTTCTGTGATCTCGTCGCTTAACGTGTATACACTCTGGATTTGGATAACCGCGTGGTTTGATATCTCAAGGGACATTTACACCTCCTGCTGGTCCGTTTTTTATCCTGTTTCCTTCTAGGCCGCATTTGTGCCTGATGTCTTGCCTTCGGAAGTACGAATGCAGAACTTATTTCCACCATCCTCCAGATGCCTTCCCTTTGATTCTCGCCTTATGGCCCCCCTTTCACCCTTACATAGTTACATAGCTGAAAAGAGACTTGCGTCCATCAAGTTCAGCCTACCTCACATTTGTTTTTTGCTGTTGATCCAAAAGAAGGCAAAAAAAAACAGTTTGAAGCACAATTTTGCAACAAGCTAGGAAAAAAATTCCTTCTTGACCCCAGAATGGCAGTCAGATTTATCCTTGGATCAAGCAGTTATTACCCTACATTGAAAGATTATATCCTTGAATATTCTGTTCCTGCAAGTATGCATCTAGTAGCCATTTGAACATCTGTATGGACTCTGATAAAACCACTTCTTCAGGCAGAGAATTCCACATCCTGATAGTTCTTACAGTAAAAAAACCTTTCCTTTGCCTTAGACCCTGTCTTTAGCATTACTCTGGCTCGCTTGGTCAAGTGGGTATTGTCCTCTGCTGCTGTGGATGTCTGTCGTTTCGGGGCCCCACTCTGCCTGTTGTGTGTCTGCCTTAAAGGTAACGGGGAGCAGTGTGGAAGACTTGATGCATTCTGCTGATTGGTCATGTTATCTACCGGCTGCACATTTTATTTTAAGTCTATAATATTTTTTTCTTCTCTGGTTGCACAGCTTTGAACATGTACAATATGAGCTTTCGTGTCTTAAAATAAAATTACATGGTTTTGCTATTTTATGATGAAACGCCATGATTTTATGAAAGACACAGGGAAGAGAATTGTCCCACCTAATTTGGTTGCGCTTCTCCCTCTCTTATTTCTCCTTTTGTTATCATGCTTCATTGCTTTCTCAGGTGCATGTTTCTTCCGTCAGGTTTCACTTGTATGATTTACCATTATTACTTTTATTATTGTTTATATAGCGCCAATAAATTCCGTAGCGCTGTACAATAGGCCTTAATCTAAGTGCACAACACAAATGTTAAAAAGATACATTTTAATGTCAATTTTGTAAAAAAAATTTTTAAGGCATTTTGTCCTACATTACCCTGTGGGGAAACAGTGGTTCTTAAAGGGATACTATAAGTACTAAAACAACATTAGTTTACCAAAGCAGTTTGAATGTCTAGATCATGCCCCTGAAGTCTGACTGCTCAACTCTCAGCCATTTAGACAATTTTGTTTGTTTATGCAACCCTAGCCACACTGCCCCAGCTGATACTCATACAGTCAACATCAAAAATAAAATGCTTTCCATTTCAAGCAGATCTTAACTTCATTTAGAATATTTTTTTTATCTTGTGCTCAGTAAATTGAACAGCTACAGCCTACCAGACCACTTGCGCTCATTGAAGTGGAATGGGTGCAGTACCCCTGTCCAGAGCCAGTCTGTCCATTGTTCCTGGAGGAGCTATGGCTCCAGGTGGCACTTTCACAGGGGCATACACTTTAATGAGGGTACTGTGAGGCCTGGACCGTATGTATTATACACTTACACACAGTTCCGACCCCTTGTTCTGTGAAGAGGCTGCCCAGGAGTCTAATCTTCCCCTCTATCAGCTTCATGTCCTTTCCTCTTGTGAGCCGTGAGGAAAGACTATACTTCTGGGCCCCCTTTTCAGAGGACAATAATGATGTGCCAATGGACCACTAGGCAAGTGGCACAGCATTCTTGTCCAACACAGTCCCTATCCAACCCCACTACACACACTCTGCATCCACTAAACACCCTGCACAATGACTTGGGCCGGTTCTGCTCTTTTCACTTTAACCCTGCAATATCATTATTGCATTTATTGATAAACTGCAACAATTACATTGCAGGGTTAGCTACACCAGCCGCTAGAGGCCATTCCGGGTCGTTACTTTTGGTTGTCTGACACTGAATGATAACATTCAGCGTCAACTAAAAACCCCATAGGTAAGCTTTAATTCAATGCTATCCTGTGGAGTAGTCCTAAAGTGATGGCGGCACTTGCCCACATTAGGTTCCTGACGTGGAGGAGTCGAGGCGGAGCCTGACTAAGCACAGAGGGACATTGGCACTGGAATCAGGTAAGCAACAAATGTTTTTAGCACTTTCTGCCCTGCAAGAGGGGCACTATAGTAATAGGAATACTATAGTTTCTCTTTAAGTTGACACAGAAGGCTCCTGCAGGGTCTACAAGACTAGTAGCAGAGCAAGAGATCTAGATTAAACATTAATTCAAGGATTTTACAATTATCATGACGGAAAGTCATGATTTTATTAAAGACACGGAGGCGAGTATTATGCTGCACTCTTTCTTTATTTCCCTCAGCAGCAAAGAAACATTATTGAAAAAAAAACATTCAAAGCAGGTTTAAACATCCTGTAGGCAATGTCCGCCTAGCAACATGACCATCCAATCAGTGACATCCTTCCCATATAGTAGGCGGAGCGTTGATGACCATTTCCTCTTTCTTGCGACTCCCAAAGAAACTCAACTCGGAACAGGGACAACCAAGTAAACCAAACGAGCCGTAACAAGGCATGTGATTCCAGGAGCTCTTTCAACCAGGTCACGCTAAAGAAACAAGAAAAATATGATAATTTCTTGAAAGTTTGGGTTGTCCGCATATAAATAGGCCCCAATGGCTGACTAAACAGTGTAAACCTTATACAACAGTAGTAAGAGGCAATCACAGATTTGAGGACAACAGTGACAATAAAGTCCCATCATTAGATAATGTCCTAGATCGACGTAGGTATGTGATGGTACCACTACCGCCAAATTGGACTTACCTAGGAGAGGTCTGAGAAACTTACCTCAACCCACCTCCGGGCCGCCCGCGGGCGCGTGGGATAATACTTGCCTCCATGTCTTTAATGAAATCATGACTTTCCGTCATGATAATTGTAAAATCCTTGAATTTTATTAAAGACCCGGAGGCTCCTATTATGCTATTTTAAAGCTGTGATATCACGGCTTCTGCGAAATGCTGGATTGGTTTGAAATAGAAATTACGGAAAGTAGATTCTGTGGACCAATGAGCTGCCTTCAATATATCTTCCAAGCGACAACCCGCAAAGGAGGCTTTAGAGGCCATGGCGCCCCGGACTGAATGAGGAGAGAATATGGAGGTATCAATACCTGTTAAGGACATGAGCCATTTGACCCAACGTGCCAAGGTAGGAGAGGATACTGGAGCATGTGGTTTACGGAAGGAGATGAAGAGTTGGGGATCTGACCCAGACCAAAGGGGTGCAGTACGAGCTTCGTACGCCCTAAGACACGCTACTGGGCAAAGGAGTGGCTTCATGGGAAAAGCTGGGTACAGGACCAACTTGGAGGACGATTTCGTCCTACGTGTTATGTCAAAAACGACTCCTTCTGGGGTGAAGGATCGGGCATTGACGTCGAGGGCTCTAACGTCCGACACTCTTTTGCATGAGATTAGGCACAACAGCATAACTTGCTTAGCTGAGAATTGTTTTAAGGATAAACATTCGTTGTCTGGCCACCTAGTCAGGAATTGTAATACCAGGGAGACGTCCCATAGGGAGGAATAGCGAGGTAGGGGTGGCCTCGCAAAGCGAATGCCTCGGAGAAGACGACAAACCAGTGGATGTCGTCCTATCGGGGTTCCATCGATGCCGGTATGGCCGACTGAGATAGCTGATCGGTAGAGGTTTATCGTCCTGTAAGCTTTCCCAGTATCATACAGGGAGGTTAAGAATTGTAGGACTTTTGTTACAGTAGTTGATAGGGGATAGACACCCCGTGCCACGCACCAACCATCCCATGCCCGCCAAGCAGACTTATAAGACTGTGTCGTGCCGGGTGCCCATGCACCCTCGAGAAGTCGGAGAGTCTATTGCGAAACTCCTGCGATTGACCAGGGTCCCCGGAGATCAACCATGCCATGAGGCAGAGGAGGCCCTGAAGGATCAGGGGGTGGGCATCCGGGAGGAGCCGCGGGTGATCTATGGCCATCTGCAGTAGAGGAGGAAACCAAGGCTGCGACGGCCATAGGGGGGTTATTATAACTAGGCAGCTCCATTGGCGTCGCAGATGGAGGAGGCAACGAGGCATAAGGGCGAATGGAGGAAATGCATAGTTCCTGGTGGTTGACCAGTCTTGGGAGAATGCATCCGTGGCCGAAGACGCAGGATCTGGACTCCAACTGAAGGTCGGAAGTTGGGTATTCAAGCGGGAGGCAAATAAGTCTACAGCCAGAGGACCCCACAGGTCCCCAATGCGCTGGAAGACTCGGGGATCGAGGTGCCAGTCGCTGGAATCCCGCAGGTGACGGGAGTACCAATCTGACGTGGTGTTGGACAAACCCGGTAAATACTCCGCCCTGACAGCCATGTTGTGGTGTAGGCAAAACTGCCAGAAGTCTCGAGCCAGATTCGCTAGAAGTTTGGATCTCGTACCACCGAGGTGGTTGATCTAACGGACAGCCGATATGTTGTCCATCATCAGTAGGATCGAACACTGGGACAGTGTCGGGGAAAGGCTGCGAACCGCAAAGGACCCTGCTAGGAGTTCCAGGCAATTTCTATGTAGCATGGATCCTGCTTCCGACCATTGTCCGCCTGTGGAGATATCTCCACAGCGCGCACCCCAACCGTTAGAGCTGGTGTCTGACTCTATGACTACGTCTGGGCTGAGCCGAAGATGGCTCTGCCATTCCACGCCTCCATGTGTAGGAGCCACCATTGGAGTTCTTTTTTCGCTTCTGTGTCCAGAGTCAGAGTATCCTCGTATGAGGCGCCGCCACTCATACGAGGGAGGGCTCTGTAATGAAGGGGACCCGGATAAATGGCCTGTATGGAGGCCGCTAGGAGCCCGATCACGCAGGCAAGATGACAGAGATATGTGTTGAGAGGTAAGAACTCGTCTTATCTCTTTCTTGATTCTTCTCATTTTGGATGCTGGTAAGTACAGGGTTTGTGTGTCTGAATCCACCAAGAGTCCTAGGAACTTTATTTGTTGAGTGGGGATTAGAATGGATTTTTCCCAATTTATAATGAAGCCCAAGTTCTGTAGCAAGGTTGTGGTCCAACCGAGGTGAATATGAAGTTATGATACTGATTGAGATAGCAGCATGATGCCGTCTAAGTATTTGATTAGACGAACTCCCCGACTGAGTAGGAGAGCGATGACGGGCTTCATGAGCTTGGTGAAACACCAAGTTGCAGAAGAGAGCCCGAAGGGAAGGCAGCGGAATCGCCATTTCCTCCCTTGCCATGTGAATTGCAGGAAGTTCTGGTGCACCTGCGCAACGGGTACCGTGAGGTAGACGTCTCTTAGAGTTTGACCATCCAGTCCGCTGGCTGGAGCAAATCTCGTAGGCAATGAATGCCTTCCATCTTGAAGTGATGGTAGGTTATGTAAGTGTTTAAGTGTTTGAGGTTGATAACTGGGCGGGATCTGCCCCCTTTTTTGGGGACAATAAATAGGTTGCTCACAAAACCCGGGGTATCTATCGGGATTTCTTGAATAGCCCCTTTGAGTGCCAAATCTCGAACTTCCTCGGAAACGAGGGTCGTGTCTATTGGGTAAAAAAACAAGCTCCCTTGGTTGGGAGAGTTGAGTGGGCAGAGATACAAAGTCTATTAGATATCTTTGGACTGCCCTGAGAATCCAAGCATCTGATGTAATTAGAGCCCAGACATGGGAAAAATGCGTGAGTCTGCCCCCTATTGCCACATGTGAAGAAAATTGAGAAAGGTAACTTACCGTAAGGACGCCTTCCGGAAGGAGTGCCTCGTGCACCTCTCGACACCCAAGGTCTACCTCGTTGAGGGAAGAAGGTCGGAACGGACCTCTGGTCTGGAAAGGGGGGTCTCCCCATATAGGGACCTTGGTTCGGGCGCAAACCTCTATTGGCTCTGCCGGACAGACGGCCCCTTGCTCTGCCGGCCCCACCAAAAACCTTTGGGTGGAACACCCGCTTTAGATTGGATTGTGCCTTGTCTAAGACATAGGAGCCCAGGTCTTTTACAAAAGACTCTCCGAAAAGATACCCTTTAGCTTGGGATCCAGGCTCAGTAATTGCCATGTTTACAAGTTTTGGTTCAATTTTAATCAATATAGATTTACGGCGCTCAGTAGCCAGAGCTGTATTGGCATTGCCTATGAGGCATATCACTCTCTGAATCCAGCCTCTAATAGTGAGGCGATCTAAGGCTTCGTCTTGCGCCAAGGATACCTCCAAGGCTTCAAAAATTTTGGTCGCTGGACCCAAAATATCCAAGACTATCTTGACAATTATAAAGTGAGAAGTCTAGACCTGCCTTGGGTTTCCAACCTGTTTTACTTAAAAATTGAATAATTTTGGGGTCAACCTGGGGTGTTTTACAGACCTCGTCTGGTACGGTGGGACGTGGGCATTCGGCCTTTAGTTTGTTACGTGTTGCCTTGTCCAAAGGCTTACGGACCCGTGATGCGATGTATTGCGCCACATGCTCAGCCGGTGACCATTCCGCAGAGCGGGGGTGACGTAAGTCGTCGGGTTCAAACAACGGTTCACCCTGTGGGTCAAGGATTTTTCCCTCTTTGTTTAAGTCAGAACTGGGCATGTCAGTGGAAAGTATCTTAGTGGAGGGATTACACTACTTAACAGCTCCATACTTCGAATCTAAGTCGGTCAAATCGTTAGACTGATCTGAGTCTAGGGCAGGGGCACTCTCCTCATCTGAACTGAGTTCTGACTCAGTCGTATCGGGCTGGGCTTTAGCCCACTTCCAATGTCTAGCCATTTTTGCCCGGCTCTTTTGCGTGGTGGTTCGATATTCGCGCCATCTATGACAGGTGTTATGCTGTCCATCACAAGTTTGGAGGAGTGCTTGACTTTAGCCAAGGCTTTGCGGCCGAGGCGTGGGGGCTGAGAAACAGATGGTTTCGCGACTGGCGCAGCAGTCGGAGGGACCATTAACTGGGCCTGTAGTAGTGCTTGCGTAAATGATTTGGAAATAGAGGAGGACATAATGTCCATGGCAGATGCCAAAGCTTTGGATACAGATCTGGATACAGTATCATCCATGATGGCTTGGATTTCCCCTGATGCTGGGAAGTCCACCTCATCCCCAGAAGCTACAGGGGGAATATCCAAGAAAGGGATTTGGGGGTTAGCTGGTGCCTCTGAGGGACCAGGCAATTCATTAGAGGCGTGCATAATGTAATGAGAATAGCAGGCAAAGATAAAGGCAAGTTTATTGTCAAAGACAAGCAGGGTTGAGTAACCCAGCAAACAGTACTCACTAGATTACTAAAGTTATGGGAGCAGGAGACAGGGGAACCGTCCAACTCCGAACGCCAACTCCGACTCGAGGGACGGAGTGGGTGTGACAGAGTAAAAGGGCACGAAAGCGCCGTTTAAAATGGCCGCCGGCGAAATTCCGGTTGCAGTTGGGCTTCCCGCAGTTTGATCGGTAACCGCGAGGCAGCCGGCAGAGGTGTGCAGTGGCTGTAACAGCGTTGTTGGTGTGCGGCTGATTGAAATCCCGAGTGCGGATACAGTAACCTAGCCGCAAGATGGCCGCCAGGGGCGTCCCTGACAGGAGGCGCATGCGCAGCTGATGTAGGCAGTACCCGGAGCAGTGACCGCGGCGGTTTGCCCAGAGAGAGTCTCCCTAGGACTTGTAGTGTCCTAGGGAGTAATCAGCATAAAGGGCAATTGTAGGCAGAAATACACTCTGAAATCAAAGGCATAAATGCCTAGTAAAAGTGAGCAAAGAAACTACAGCACCATATGCTAATAGGTACAGAAAAAAATTAGTCTGTAATCATCACATATATAGGAAACATATTTGCCTTCAGTAAATATAACTAGCATGCAATAATAACAGACATATAATAAAAAATATATAATCCCACAGCCAGTAGCTGAGAGAGTTGTACTTATCTGAGGGAAAGCAGCAAAGAAAGAGGAAATGGTCATCAACGCTCCGCCTACTATATGGGAAGGATGTCACTGATTGGATGGTCATGTTGCTAGGCGGACATTGCCTTTAGGATGTTTAAACCTGCTTTGAATGTTTTTTTTTTTTCCAATAATGTTTCTTTGCTGCTGAGGGAAATAAAGAAAGAGTGCAGCATAATACTCGCCTCCGTGTCTTTAATAAAATTCTAGATTAAACAGACTCCGTAATAAAGGAAGTTTAAACATTAGATATCTTATAGAACACGACAGCAGGTAACCTTTGGCACTCCAGATATTGTGAACTACACTTCCCATGAAGCTTTGCCAGCATTATGGCTGTAAGAACACTAAGGGAGATATAGTCCACAATATCTGGAGTGCCAAAGGTTGCTTACCCTTGCAAAATAGTGTTTGGACTACAAACATTATAGTGCTGGACTAGCACTATAGGTAACCAGCTCCCCTCAGTATGGAGTTAAAATGTATTTAACTTGTCCTTTTGTCCATCAATACACTGGTCTTGCTGCAGCTGGCCCCACCTCTATGGCGGAGATCCATTAATCTTTATGATCTCAGCCAATCCAATGCTTTTCCACAAGAAAGCATTTGAAGGCTATAATGTAGGTCCGGCACAACACAGATCTTAAATAGGAAGCACCTCTAGTGGCTGTATGAGTGCCTGCACATAGAGGCGTTACTAGGCAACAATGTAAACACTGCCTTTTCTCTGAACAGGCTCCGTTTACATTGTTGAGTCTGCAGTGACATACTACATACCAGATCCACTACACTAAACTGTAATGGTTCTGGTGACCACAGTGTTCTTTTAGGAAGGCTGTGCAAGTCACATGCAGGGTGGTGTGATTAGGGATGGAAAATCAAAGTGATTCAACCCCTAAATTGCAGAGAAATGAGCAGTGAGTCTGCAGGGGCATGATCTGTACACCAAAACTGCTTCATTATCCTAAAGTTGTTTTGGTGCCTCTAATGTCTAATTTTTTTTTTGAAAGAGACTGCACTTAGAAAGACAGCATGTCCAACAGTCCAGTACAGACGGATCCCTGGAGCCCGATCAAAATGATTTTTCCTTCTTATTCATTAGGTGAACCACCACAATTGCAAGGAGAGCTAGTTTGGTGTTTCAATGCAAGGGTAAGAATCCTCTTCACAGTCTTTTAATCTCCAAAAATAGGAGAAGAGCGCTATATCTATAAAATAAACAGAATGAAATGGACCTGGCCATTATTATAGATCTCTGTAGTTGGTGCAGCTGTAAAGCCAGGCATATTAAATTCTCACAAACCAGATATTTATACACATTTACCTTCTCTATGCAATATGATGTCAATTAAATTAATCGTGAATTGTTTTAGAGCAAAGTATTGATATCTATACACATTTACCTTCTCTATGCAACATGATGTTAATTCAATCAATTGGGAATTGTTTTAGAGTTTAGAATCGAGTTGGAAAAAGATGGAGAATGTTCCTAACTGGGATACTTTTGAAATTACATTTTCAATGATCCTCTTCCCCTGATGTAATAACCCCAATAGTGATTCCAGAGAAAGTATTACTGTGCAGCCTTCTGCAGACTGGTACATTGGCTGGATCCACTGTATTACATTCTCATTGATCTTAGTGTGTACCCATCTACAGGTGGTTAGTGCCATATTCCTGCAATACTGTTTTCTGCAAGTATCAGAGCCAACAAAAGCAATCATTTCATTAGAAAGGAATTAGCTGCTGGTTCGGTGCCAGAGGAGGCATGTAACACGAGTCAGGAAGTAAATTCTAGCCTAGGTGTTTCTGCCAGAGGTTGGGTGGTATTGGCAGCGCACATAAATGTATACTCATTAGCAAGTATTCCATAAAATAAATATTGCAATAATAATAAAGGCCAACAATTCACATCTAAATATTTTTGTTCCAATAAGGGACCTAGGACATCAAAAAGTGGTTAGGGCGTCAGTAACGAAATGTGTCTTTCCTTTCTCTGGTACTGATTTGTACATTTCTCTGTACTAGCAGCAACCCAACGATTTGCAGGGATTCGTATTCAATGTCTTTTAGGCCACAGAACGGTCAGCAGTGTCTTCTTAAACATCAGATTAAAGTACACACAGGGCATTTGTGTATGGAGATTAATATAAAATGTGTATAGCTAAAACAGATAGTGGCTTAAACATGTTCTAGAAGAATCTAGAATTGGTCCTAGAATTAAATAACATTTGCAGACAAACACTGAAAACAAACAGGGTACGGAATTTTTTTATTAGCCTTTTTTTTCCATAGGAAACCAGGCTAAAATGAATAGAAATACAATATAAGAGATCTGACAAGCACACCTGCCATTGTTATGAAAAGCTACGCAGCTCATACAAGTCCAAAGACACGAGCCCCTCCCACTGCGCAACATTACATATCTTTTTCTCTTGAGTGAATGAGGACTAAGCCATGAATCCCCCTCTCTATACCTGGTACTTACAAAATCCTCCACAGGTTCAGCAACATTGTGAGAGAAAATCTAATATTTAGTGACCTCTGACAGCTAGAACTGTGAACAAAGGATTGAGTGTTATAACTAACTGTCTTTGCTGCCGCACAGAGCTTGCTTTATGATCCCCTTTCTGAGTCAATCGGGAATCACTGAACTGATTTCTGTATTTCTTGCTGGGAGCTGTTAAAATACTGTATTGCAACAAATCTTTTTGCCATGCTCTCATTACACAGAGCCATCGGCTAGTGGGCCAAGACTTGGAACTACAAATGTCCTAACATTAACCCTGCATAAAGGTAAGCAGATTCAGCTATCAGGACGGCTAAAGCTATCAGCCCGAAGCTTCCTTCTTGGCAGGATATTAAACTTCTGATGGTACCACTCCACAGACAATACATTTAGACCTATAACCGTTCGCTTCAGACATGTAGCATATTTCTGTGTCATAAGATGCTGGCACTGCCCACTTATACACAGCATTGCCCTTATTTCCTGGGTGACAGCATAGAGTACTGCCCCTTTTTCCCCCATCACCAATTATCTAGCATTTTTTTCATGATGCTGAACAGAACAAATTACTTACTGGTGACAGCAGGGTTAATTTGAAGAGCAAATGGTTATGATGCTCAAGCTCATTGAAGTGAGGGACAGGCGGGAGTAAAAACAAATAAAAAAAAAGAAAAGGTACAATCTAAGCTCCATTTTAGAAACTATAAATTGACTGCTGCGGTAATTCTCAATAAGAGACTATCTCCTTCATCAAAAAGCGCTTTATCCTTTCCCATGTAAAAGGCTACAATGCACGGGATGAAGAGATCCCCTTCCCCCGACTTTACAGATACCACAAACTAAAGAGAAGGAAACACGGGCTTGTGCAGTTCATAAGGTAATAAATTATTTTCTTTTATCTTCTGAAATGATCTGTGTTTTTACGTAAGGGCACGTCTTTTTTTTTTGTTTTTTTTTCCTTTGAGGTTTTGTTTTAAAAAGAAAAAAAAAAAAAATGGGAGTAGGGGTGGGCAGGGATTTAAAACAGAAAATATTTACTTCTATAAATAGTTTAGGGGGCAAATGAGTGCCTTTCCACATTCCCCCCATTTCTCTCCTCCTCCTCCTCTTCATTATTATTATCTCAAACAATGCATTATAACTACCAGTTTGGGAGCCCTTTTCCACCCCTCCCTTTTGTTGACTTGTTTTATTTCCGCTGTCAGCTATCCCATGTATGTACCAACTCTGATGTACCCTGATTGGCGAAGATGGGAACGGAAGAAAATCAAAAACCAAATAAAATAAAAAGTATATAAAGATGTTGAAAGTATCCCTTTGCATAGTCTCTTCCCTCATGTGAGAGAGGCTGCATGGGGTCTATAGAATGTCATTTAATTAAAGTTTCTAATTGTCCTCTGACTCCTCCTCAGCTTCTTGTAACCACGTGAAGAAGGCAGTCACAGACTTTAGCGCTACTCCCTTTCCATTCTGCTCCGCTGGATCCTTGCTGCTCTCCCACTTGTAAAAGGCATCCTCTGAGATGACGTCCTCATCATAAAGGCAATCAAAAAACATGCGTAACAAGTCTGCAAAATGAAATAACTTTACTCAGAATACAGCCTGTTATTCAATATTCAAATTACAGAATGACAGGGAGATCAGTATTAAAAGGGACAAGTTAGCCTAGGGAAAACCCTCAATGCATTTTCATGTTAAGACGCACCATCACGCAGTGTTGTCATGCTGCTTTGAAAAGCCAATACAGTGGGTGATGGCATGCTGGGAAACCCCATCAAACAGAGTGGGTGTTAAGGTAATCAGCACCCCTTACATATCTTGCTGCTGTTTCTTTAGGTTTCCAGTAATTACTAAGAAGATACTCACTGGGAGGTTGATCCAGTATTACGATCAATGCTTGAAGTGCATAAAGTGCTTGTAGTTCCCTCTCTGTATCAGAGTCCAAGTATTTTAACAACACTGGGACCCTCTGCTTCAGAAAGGTAGTGTCCACTCGGCAGGAAGAACAGTCCCCTGTAAAATAGAGAAAACAGGAAAATGTATGCGTGATACACACTCACATCCACACTCTTAACATTGGAAAGAAAGTCACTCACCTAGAATTGCTGCTTTGCAGATTGCAGTCATTAAAGCTCTAAGGAATGTAGGTGAACTCATCTGGCATTCATCTAGATTAGCCTGGAAGAGGAGAAATGACTAGACGTGTGAAAATCATACATTGTGAAGTGACTAATAAAAGGTAGAGAGGAAAGGAAAACTATTGAACAGAGAAAGGATAATGACACGGGGTCTTGCATCTGAGAAAGGATAATGACATGGGGAACTGGAAATGAGAAATGAATCAACAATGAGGCAGATTTTTATATAGAATTGAGAAAAAAAATCAACATGCAGATCAATTATTTCCTCTTTACTTACCTCTACCCAATCAAAAATTTGTTCATCATTTGCCTTTTCCTGTAGAATTAGCTGCTCCAGACGCTTGTTGAGTTCCTCTGCTGACATCTCTTTCTTGGAAAGATTCTCTGAGCTTGAGCTGTCACTTAACGTGAAATCTAAATTCTGCAAAATCAACGATGTCTCAAATTGTCAGGATGTCAAACATGGACAGTGTTAATAGCATCTGACACTTCATAGATGTTAAGAAAAGTAGTCATGTTGCAACGAAGGGGAGGCTTTCGCCACCAGCCTCACAGCGCGGGGGCAGAGCTCGCCACCAACACCGCAGCGCTGGGGAAGAGCTCGCCACCAACGCTGCAGCGCGGGGAAAGAGCTCGCCACCAACGCCGCTGCACGGGGGGGAAGAACACGCCACCAACGCCGCAGCGTGGGGGGGGGAAGAGCACGCCACCAACGCCACAGCGCGGGGGGAAAGAGCACGCCACCAACGCCGCAGTGCAGGGGGGAAGAGCTTGCCACCAACGCCGCAGTGCAGGGGGGAAGAGCTCGCCACCAACGCCGCAGTGCAGGGGGGAAGAGCTCGCCACCAACGCCGCAGTGCAGGGGGGAAGAGCTCGCCACCAACGCCGCAGTGCGTGGGCAGAGCTCACCACCAACACCGAGTGCGGGGGTAGAACTCGCCAGCAGCCTTCCAGTAAATGGCAGAGTATGCCACCAACCTCAAGAACAAAGGCAGAGCTTGCCATTAGCCTCAAAATATAGTGGCAGCAGAGAAAGAACATTAGTTATCTATGGCTAAGTGCACTTAGTGTCACAGCACAGGGGAGAGTGTCTCTGCTCCACTGATCTAGCAGTACAACATAGAAAGTATCAGTAATTATATAAAGAGCACAAAAGCACTGGATCACCTGCCATTCTCACCTTCTCACTGACAAAGCTCTGTACATCTTCCCCTTCTGGTAAGAAGTCTTTCCACTTTAAGCCAGTTTCTCTCCACAAAGCAGCCACTTTCTTATGGCTCTGAAAAGAACAAACATGATCAGAGCTGTGATGTATAGGGTTGGTTTTTATGTGGTATGAGGTTAGGCTGAGGTTCTGGTTGCTTCATTTACATTCGCCATTAACAATGCTAAACATGCAATTTGAGCAATTTAAAATAAATTAACACCCCTAGATTATAATCCAGCTCCCTCAATCAATCACATCTGGAACATACCATTTGTTTGCATAGAAGGTGCAAAATTTCAGACAATAAGACGCCTCCACGTCCTACAGGTTGCAGAGCTTTGCCAAACTCTCTGAAGAAAAAACAGTCAAAACAGAATTACATTTTATAAACATCAAAGACACACTAAACACTTTTTCCATTAAGTGCCTACCAACACAGCACACTTGAAAGATCTCTCATTCCCTTTCTCAGGGCAGGAGTTTGACTACACAGACCAAAGTTTCCATCCCAACTGAGCATTGATCTTAAGCGGTCCCTTAACAGAGACATGGAGTAAAAGCACGTTCAAGGCTTGACAGAATACAAGTTACTGTACTCCACAGTTTTTCTGGCGAGGCCTACCTGAGACGCCATGGAATTCATGGCTCCATTTGAATGTTATTCAATGCTCGTTGATGATGGTATGAGCCCACAGAAGTGTACACATCACAAACGACCCGTGCAATTTATCTGGCAATAACAAAATTAGAAGAAAGGTCCAGGCACTCCAAGGTACAAACCAAGCAATTTTATTGAACCCACTCCATCACAACGTTTCGACCTACATGGTCTTGGTGAAGAGAAAGCTTGACAAAGACCGTGTAGGTCGAAATGTTGTGATGGAGTGGGTTCAATAAAATTGCCTGGTTTGTACCTTGGAGTGCCTGGACCTTTCTTCTAATTTTGTTACTCAGCATTTGGTCTCTGGTACTGAGACTGTCCGAGTTGCACCCAGCTACATACTACTTAAAGGGACAGAGTGCAGTTCCACACCCTACCATATCTATCTGGAAATGACAGCTTTTAAAGTGCTTTAACAACTCTAAATGACTATCTGTAAAAAGTGAACACGTCACATACTTACACACGTGCTGCAGATACTTGGTAAAGCAGATTAATATTTTTATTGATATTACCAGGCCATTCACTTCTTCCACAGGGAAGACATTTGAGGCGTTTCAGGTGTCATCTATTACTCAATCAGAATATCAATATAATTCAGTGTGTTGATGTTTGGGTTATCATTCTCTGCCCTTAACCCCTTAATGCCGTCCCCATTTAAATGGGCTTTAAAGCCGTTGCAGCGGCATTGAACGCCGTAACGGCATTCAGCCCCAGGAGCCAGGATTTACTCACCTCCGCCGCGATCCTCTTCTGGAGGGCTGCCTGACAGCCCAGGCAGCCCTCCCACGGCAAATGAGGCCCCCGGGGGCCATGTGGTCGCTCTCAAAGAGCGATCACATGGCCCCCTATAGCTGGCTGTGGATCTGCCAGCAGGGGGACTGTCTGGAGTGTCAGATAGTCCCCTTGCTGGTGGGTAGTGTAAAAAAGATTATTAAATATGTTTAAAATTAATTAAATGTATATATATATATATATATATATATATATATATATATATATATATATATATATATATATATATATATATACACACACATACACACACACACACACACACCATATATATGTAACATCATACATAGTGTATTTTAATGTTAATATGAGTACATATATTAGTATTAAAATACACTCTGAATGACGTTACATATATATAAGATATATATATTATAGCTATATATTTTATATTTGTATATACACTTATAATTACAATAATTAATAAATAATTTAAAAAATTTAAATAAATTATTTATACATATGTAATTTCATTCTAACTATTTTGTTATTAATATATATACATATATATAGGTAACAAAATACACTTAGAATGACATTCTATATCTATCTATAAAATACAAATAACTTCAAATATATACACAGATAAATATATAATTACATAAATATCTACATAAGTGTACACGTAGACTTTAAATACATATATGTATATATATTAAAATTCTACGTGTATATTTAAGTAATATTGTAACATAATTATGT
Organism: Pelobates cultripes; assembly: GCA_933207985.1. Classification (NCBI taxonomy): domain Eukaryota; kingdom Metazoa; phylum Chordata; class Amphibia; order Anura; family Pelobatidae; genus Pelobates; species Pelobates cultripes. The sequence continues at coordinate 10,767,755 of OW240921.1, forward strand.
GATTTAATTAGTTAAATTTGATTGACATGCCTGACAACCCAGGTAAAAAGTGCAGAGAATTTAAATTGCAAGCACTATATTTAACCCTGTAACTTTCCAAGACACCATAAAACCTGTACATGGGGGGTACTGTTTTACTCGGGAGACTTCGCTGAACACAAATATTAGTGTTTCAAAATGGTAACTTGTATTACAACAATATTTTTTAGTAAAAGTGAAGTTTTTTTGCATTTTTCACACACGAACAACCCTTTTACTAACGATATTTTTGTTGTAATACAAGTTACCATTTTGAAACACTAATATTTGTGTTCAGCGAAGTCTCCTGGGTAAAACAGTACCCCCCATGTACAGGTTTTATGGTGTTTTGGAAAGTTAGAGAGTCAAATATAAGGCTTGCATTTCATTTTTTTCACATTTAAATTTGCCAGATTGGTTATGTTGCCTTTTGAGACCGTATGGTAGCCCAGGAATAAGAATTACCCCCATGATGGCATACCATTTGCAAAAGTAGACAACCCAAGGTATTGCAAACAGGGTATGTCCAGTCATTTTTAGTAGCCACCTAGTCACAAACAGTGGCCAAATATTAGTTTTTTGCCACTACAAAAGACTGGACATACCCCCTTGCAATACCTTTGGTAGTCTTCCTTTGCAAATGGTATGCCATCATGGGGGTAAATCTCATTCCTGGGATACCACACGGTCTCGAAGGTAACATTACTAATCTGGCAAATTTCAATGTAAAAAAAACAGAAAAATGGAATGTGTTATATTTGATCCTTTAAATTTCCAAAACACCGTAAAAGCTGTTAATGGGGGCTACTGTTGTACTCGTGAGACTTTGATGAATCCAAATATGTGCTTTTTTGCAACAGTATTATGACATTTACAGCTAAAATGTGAGGCGGAACTATAAATTTAAAAAAAAATTCTCACAGTTTTCTTGATTTTATTCATAATAATTTATGTTTCATATATAAATATTTGATATGAAATGAAGGCCCTGTTTCTCCTGAACAAAATGATATATAGTAAGTGTGGGTGCATGAAAGAGGTGAATTACAGTTGAACAGACATATAGCGCAAATTCCAGTTTTTGTTTACATTTTGTTTTGATCAGAACGTGTACTACTGACTCCGTCCTGAAGGGGTTAAAGAGTCTACTGGTAAGTTTTCAGAGAACTCAGGCTGAATGAAGTCTTTGCCTAACATTTTATTGTATCACTCTTAGGAATTATATATCTCAACCACTGATTTCTGTCTGCACTTCTTGCACCGTTTCTCTGATAAGTCAAATGTAGACAACAGGAAAACAGAAAATGTATCTAATAAAGAAATTCATCTATACTTAATCTATTTTCTGGTGCAAAGACCTGCCAGTTTACCTGCCTGGACAGTTCCACTACCATAGAATGAGAAAAGGTTTAGAAATTGCTACCTCAATTCCTGGCATCTGACTTTACATCTGGTTGCTTTTGCAGGTCTGAGTGCCAATAATGGTGGCTTAGTAATTATATTGTAGGCTACGCCTCCACTGAAATCATGACATTCATGCTTTTGGAAGATTCATTTATCCTCCAAGGACCATTTTCTTTGGCCCACCGTGATATTATATATTCAGCTCGAACAAATTTATTGAAGCAGGAGTGAATGTTTTCTGGACAGGTTTAGCCTCCAAGTAAGAATGAACAACTGCCCATGGGTTTCACTTCTCCAGACAAGATAGTCCACCTCCAAGGTTAAACCGCAACAATATGGGAAGAATTAATCTCCCCTATTTCATTATCTTTTTTTTATAAATGCCCAGCCTAGATGTTGAAGGTGGCGACGCTTTTACAAGAGTTTCAGATGGTATGCCATCTAGGATGACCAATGGCGTATCATCTTCCTGGCTTAATTCACAGTGTTTGCAATCGGAACCTTGTGCCTAGTACTTGGACCTAGCCAACCACAGGAATAAATAGGAAGGTAGGAAGGAGAGTCCACTATTTAGCATGCAGTAGTCATGAGAAAGGGGGGAGAGTTATCCAGTGTGCTGCCTGAGAGACAAACAGAAAACACATTACATAAACACAACCTTCCAGAGCTAATGAAAATATTTATATGCGGATTGCTCTCAGGATAAAAATATTGTAAATAAACAGCATAATGAAAAACATCTCTGTGACTCCCTTACATGGTATCAAATCCCCCCAAAATCCTCCCTCACAAGGTTTTTTTATTTTTATCCCCTGTAAGATCCGACCATATTTAATCCAGAACAAAAACTCTTTGTTAATTAACTTCACTTCGTTCACTATGGTGTGAAAATCTGAGAATTAAAAATTCAAGGCCCCATTTCAATATCAAATTGAAGCACTAATGTCAGCTTAATCTAATCAGGTGGCCCCAATCCACTTCTCACAATATCAGCTCTTTCAAAGAGATTCCGCCTTCTTTCAGCATGGGGGTCACCAGCTCAGCCAGGTACAACCAGATATGTGGTATATCAATTGCCATATCATCTGCAAGCTCCAGAGTATCTGAAAACCTGGAGAGATAAATAGGATTCTCGTAAATCAGATCCCATGGCAAAGCATACTGCAGTTAGTCATCGAAAAGTAACTTAATTTCCAATACAAAAAAAAGCCTAATTAAAAGAAACCTGTAGTCATGAAAATAATCATTATTTCGGGACTATAAAATCCCTTTTCAGTAACAAAACGAAGTTTACTAAAGACTACTCACCTAGATTGCAGCGGCGGGACTCCTCTACTGCAGCTTCCTGCACAGCCTCCGGTGATGTCAGCATCCAACCAAGTTGACATCAACCACAATCTGCTCTAATTCATTGCTTCTCAATGAGATGGGTGTCAAATGCTGAACTCCAATCAAATTAGATTTTTACTGTCTGGAGCAGCAAGCACCTCTAGTGGTTGTCAGGAAGACAGACAGTAGAGGTGGATTTAACCCTCCAATGTAACCTGCATTGCAATATATATATATATATATATATATACTGCAATATTTTACACTGCACGGTTAAGAGGAGAGGGTCACTGTACCCAGACCACTTCAATGAGATGACGTGATCTGGGTGATTATAGTGTCCCTTTAACAGTATCATTCTGTGTTTTGGATTATTCTGACTGACAGCCAACCAGCAGAAAGTATACTCACCCTGTGAAGAAGTCTTGCTTGCTGAGTTTGCTAGACTGCACTAGCTGGTACAGGAGCTGTCCCATGTGATCACGGGTGATCTGACTCCTCTCTAGTGTGGACTCCACTCCCACTCTGACAAACACTGAAAGTGCACCAAGAGTTCGGAGCTCCTCCACACACTGCATGGCCTCCTGGGGTAATAGGAAAGACAAAGGATATATTGCATCAGCTAGGGTAAAATAATGTCACCCCCTCACAGCACTGAGTGAGCAGGAGACCATACCAGCCAATTCCATTCAGCACAAGATATAAAAGGATCTTCACATGCTAGCCATAACATCAACAGCTATTATTCCAAAACTGAAATCTAGACCCAAGTAGTTGTACAAAAACAACTCCCATTATGCAATGCCAACATTAAGGTCCCTCCCTTTTGGCCACAGCATGATTAAGATAGCGCCATCTATGACATAAAGAGTAGCCCAATTAATTAAACTGGGAGCTTATTCACACCTTATACTAAACCGAGGGATTGGTAAATTAGAACAGGCTGTTATCTGCATATCGCTTATGTGCCTTATGATTCAAGACCATAATAGTGGAGCAGGGGTGTGGAAATTTAAAAAAAAAAAAAAAAAAATCTACTTCTCCACAGTACTAAAATAAAAAAACAATCCACTTGTTCCTCATAACAAGCTACTTGTCATGACCCACAAAATAATTTTAACTAACAATACTGGGGCCCCAACCTAGAGCTTCTCTCCCTCTGTCGTTATTCAAAGTGTGCGCTTGCCTTGTGTAGTATGTCTGTGTGCACGTGCTGGCTGTTCTTAGTATGCATGTGCTTGCAGTGTGTAGTAATGTCTGTGTGGTGTACGCTGGCTGTGTTTAGTATGTGTGTCCTTGTAGTGTGTAGTATGTGCTGGCTGTGTTTAATGTGTAGGGGGTTTGTTGGTTTTGTGTAATGTATGTGTTTGGTTTGCACTGGCATAGTTACATTTTTTTTGTGTGTAATGTGCGCTGGTCGTCTTTAATGTGTGTGGGGGGGTTTGTTGGCTTTGTGTAATGTGGGGAATATAGATTGTGTTTAGTGTTTGTAAGGGTGCTCTGTGTTTTGCTCCCTTCCCTCTTCCTGCTTACCTGTATGGGGGGGAGAATTATTTTTTTTCTTTTTTAAAATCATAGCGCACTGTAACTTTGTATTTATTAAAAAGAGTGTTTGAATATTTACACTTTATAAGGTTGCGGCGAATGTGATATATATATATATTAACATATAATTTAAGCACCATTAAAGGACCACTATAGTGCCAGGAAAACATACTCGTTTCCTGGCACTATAGTGCCCTGAGGGTGCCCCCACCCTCAGGGTCCCCCTCCCGCCTGGCTCTGGAAGGGGGAAAGGGGTTAAAACTTACCTTTTTCCAGCGCTGGGCGGGGAGCTCTCCTCCTCCGATCCTCCTTCTCTCCTCCCCGTCGGCTGAATGCACACGCGCGGCAAGAGCTGCGCGCGCATTCAGTCGGTCACATAGGAAAGCATTTGTAATGCTTTCCTATGGACGCTGGCGTGCTCTCACTGTGAAAATCACAGTGAGAAGCACGCAAGCGCCTCTTGCGGCTGTCAATGAGACAGCCGCTAGAGGAAATAGGGGAAGGCTTAACCCATCATAAACATAGCAGTTTCTCTGAAACTGCTATGTTTATGAAAATATGGGTTAACCCTAGAAGGACCTGGCACCCAGACCACTTCATTAAGCTGAAGTGGTCTGGGTGCCTAGAGTGGTCCTTCAATTAACTTCAAATTTTATCAGTGAATACAGCCACTGGACCCACCAGAGGGGATACAGTGGGTTAATCACAAGTTCAACAAATCGAAAAAAACTTAATTGTGATTATATTAAATATATATTTTGTTTTTCTTTACAGACATTAAAGAAACACTCAATTGCCACAAATAAATCACTATTTAGTAGATATACTCCAAATTAAAGCATGCAGCATTTATTGATGCATTTTTCTTTAGAAGTATATCTAAAAGCAGCTTGCAAATGCTCCAGTCTTCCCCTTTTCCCCAGACACAGGCGTTCGGTTTGTGCCAGGGAATACATAAACCTCCCAGGTTTCTGCCCCAAATAATAAAAGTGCTGATTTCTATTGAAATCTGAACTTTTATAAACTGTCACAAATGTGACAGTCTGCAGACATGAAGCACTTTAGCAAGCTACAAGTGTAGAGTGTTCCTTTAATTGCTAGCATTAAAACAGATGAGAAAGTACTGAGTTTTGGCCCAATTATCTATACCAGCATCTGGATGTCGGACAGTTTTGTTTCACAATGTAAGAGATGGTTCAGACGAGCTAATCTTCTACTCATCACCAAATTTACAAATCTGAGGCAAGACCAGTATAGAGATTAATACATTTGGCAAAAGCATCTGGCTCACCTTATAGTCATTTATATGAAGAAACTCATCAATAATGGCTTTAGATTTTCTTTCCATCTCCTCCTCAGACAAAGATAACTTGTCGGGGTCCCGAGTCTCTGACTTCTCTGCTTCTGGAGATTCAGCCTTTCCTGCCAGGGTCAGATAGAGTCCAAGAGTAAGAAACCAAAGATTCATCTACATTCAGGAGAATTCAACAATACTATCTAGCACCTAATAAAAGGCCAGCAGCTGATGGAGTAACCAGGAGAAAAGGTATGGATTTGCTTCCTATAACATAGTTCTTTATTAAAAAAAAATTATTGGAGAGAATGGTTAACGGAATTGCCATTTCTAAATAAAAAAAAAAAATCCAAAGCTGGAAACATTGATATTTATTACAAAAATGAACAAGTCCACTGTTAAACGGTTTTATACTTAAAGGATCACTATAGTGTCTGGAAAAAAAAGTGGTTTTCCTGACACTATAGTGCCCCGAGGGAGCGCCCACCCTCAAGGTCCCCATCCGGTGGCACTGAAGGTTAAAACCCCTTCAGCAGCTTACCTTAAGCCAGCGCAGGGCTCCCTCGTCCGACGTCAGTGCATTCAAAGTCTCCATAGGAAAGCATTTCTCAATGCTTTCCTATGGACTCTCTGCGCGATGGAGGCGAAATATGCCTCCAGCGTCGCAGATGCGCCTCTAGTGGCTGTCCGGAACACAGCCACTAGAGGCTGAATTAACCCTAAATGTAAACATAGCAGTTTCTCTGAAACTGCTATGTTTGCATCTGAAGGGTTAAAACCTGGCACCCAGACAACTTCATTGAGCTGAAGTGGTGCGGGTGACTATAGTGTCCCATATGGTGATTAGCTTCCCCCATATAAAAAGCCAAAAATTATCTCACAGAGACCTTTGAGTTTGCGGTCCAGCCCTGTGGTTTTCTCCACCTCTGTGCTGCTCATCAATTGCTTCACCGTCTGCAGTGTCTCCCTGCGCAGCTCTTCCTGATTGTTTATCAGCTCTTTGCTACCACTGCCTCGGATAAAGCTGCTTGGCCGTGCAGCTGAAGAGACCGCAGTGGGGCCGGTAGGTTTATCATTCTTCTCACGGCTGGGGAAAAAAGATGACAATCACCAATTTCCTAACTGATCCTAGTAGATACTATAAAAATTGCTACCAGACACACCATGTTCACCACAGTATCTTAATGGACTCTACTAGGCTTGCCAAAAACATTATGAATATCATAACAGACTATACTAGACATTACTAGTACATTGAACTCTACACAGCGAGCAGAGAACAATACCAGTATTGTAACAGACTCTACTAAGATAAAAAGAACACTACCTTAAGGGACATTACTGGGCAGTGCTGTGTTTCTCATTAGGCAGCCCCTGTTTTAGCACTTATAAGACTTTTTGAAGCTTTAAATAGGTTACGAAACAGAGATAAGACCAGAGTCTGATGTAGTCCAGTCATTTAATAGAACTGCAGAAACAGCTATATAGGGTGTAAAAATCCGTCCTGTCCCAGCTCCTCTAGTGTCTGTGTGTGAGGCTGGTCTGAAAGCCGAAGAGATCATATCTTATCTGCCACAGGAAATGCCTTACAGGCAGAGCAGGATCAGCACTGAGTGATGCACACTGTATAACCATTCATGCAGCTCTAATAACAATCTTAGGAGACTGAAAGGTCTACAAAAGACATAGAAGGGCAAGTACTTTATAAATAACACTTCACATTCCACATGCCCTCCACATGCTCTAAACAACCCTTGCCCTAATCCTAAATTTAACCCCTCCCCAAACTTAAAGAAACTCATATTAGTCCCAAATTTAATTTCAACACTTAACACCCTATGTAAGCTAGTTCTGATGTTAGTCCTCTTTACCATAACCACTTCTAACATTATCTTTAACCCTGCATGCATTTGCAAAGCTGCATATACGCACTATACTCACAGATTCAAACAATACATTACCAGTAGAAACACACACAAACATTTATACATATGCAGTTGCCAAATTCTAATATAGGTTTTAAAATGTGTTTTTAGGCCTGCAATACAGCGTTAATAAATTCATTATAATTTATTTGCGTTTTTGGCTTGGGGAGCAGGTGGTGCTTTAGAATTTTGTACCCACAGGCACCAGACATGGGAATCCAGCTCTGCTACTGGGTTCAAGAACATTATCAGAACCTTAAGGGACACTACTAAACACATCAAGAAACATTATTACAAATTCTGCTAAGGGTGAAGGATATGGATAACCTCTCCTGTTTGAAAAAATCCCAGCTGTAAGATTTTGCATTGTGTTACAGTGTATTACCTTGCAAGAATCCTGCGCGGATCTTGTTCAGCACTTGTAGGAGATGAGGTTGGAGATGGAGATTGCTGAAGGGCAGAGAATCTGTTTAGTCCTGGGGCACCCGGTCTCAATGATTCTACCAGAGACAAATAAAACAAACAGGTTCTTAACATTATGTCTATGATGCTTTAACCCCTTAAGGACCAAACTTCTGGAATAAAAGGGAATCATGACATGTCACACATGTCATGTGTCCTTAAGGGGTTAAGTACAGAGGCAGAGTATTTAAATATAATGGCCAAAGTAAATAAAATGTTACAGTCTATCACCATGCCAGCATGGGAAGACAGGTTAAAGTGTTACATAACCACCAATGTATATGGAATGACTATGGTGCAAGGGTCCTTGGTTCCCATCAGCCAATGTATGATAGATGAAGCAATTTGGCTACAGCTATCGCCCTCACTCTGTGATGTCAAAGAGGGAAGCTATATTCCTCAGTGACCGCACAAGGACTTGTATGGAATGTGCAAGACTTAAAAAACCCACCTAGGGACTCTGTTTTCTAGGAAAACACCTTTACACCAGCTATGCCTAACTGGCTAATGCTGAAATGATACATTTCTGGTTTTTCATGAATACAGCTACACAAACACCTGCAGGCCGAATTGTGCCCTTAGCAATCTTACACCGAGGACCACTATAAACAGAGAAAGCATAGATTCTGAAAGGTTAGTGGTTATAGTTTGCTGATGACATAGTAAACACTTATTTTCTTACCTGTGTCGCTGGCTTTTGCACCTCCGCTGCTTCCCTTCCCCCAGCTACCAGGCTGAGCCTTTGGCACCAACTGAATCTTCTCGTCTATTGTGGGCTTGAAGGAGAAGACATGGTACAATTACATACAAGCACTGAGCCAACCTAAAAGGCGGACCCAGCATGCATTCTCACCCACAGCCAGGCACTTACAGTTAGTATGCTTCCTATTTCAGGAACAATTTACTGGCTAGCTGCAAAAATGTATATTTCGGTTAGTGGCTACAAAGAACGTCCGTCGTAAATATCTATCCTGACCCTGAACTAGCAAGCTATGAAGCAATATAGATGGTATGTGCAAAATATCTCACCCAAGCAATGGCAGGACAAACTTTAGACTGTGGGGGTTATGGTGAGGCTGCCCGTTTTAAGCAGAAAGCACTCCAGGTTCCACATTTTATTTAAAATTCTAAATTTCATTTGGCAACTGGAAAAACACAATATGGCAACAAATTTGCAGATCATTTGTCCTGCAGCTTCCTGTGAAATATCACACAATCTGGTGCCAAAAGCAGCCAAAAACTAAATTGCATTTCTTATTCCCCGTGGATAAATTTCTCATGGAATGTGAGTATGCGACCATCAAGTACAGCCACAGAATACAAGATCTCTCTTTCTCAAATCCCGGTGAGACCACCTTACCAGTAAGTGTCCCTGGGCAAAATACCCAACAATAAATATCTCCCAACCTCAAATCATCTCAGATTGTAAGCTCATTTGAGCAAGGTCTTCTTTATTTTTAAACTTCCCATTTCTATAACAGTAAATCACTGTGGAATATGTAGGTGCTATATAAATGCGAATGATGATGATGATAATGTCGCTTCTGTTGTGGTGTGAGAACACTCAATACTTGGCTTTAGTATTTGACAGGATCCTGCAGCCTTACACAGGCACCTTGGGTCAGACAGTGTTTGAATTCTGACAACATGATCTTCCCTGCTTTACTCTCTGCACAAAAGCACAGACCATAGACACTGCTGTCCGATCCATGTATATGACTGAAGGATCCACTCGTATACTAAAAGGTCTCTTTTTTTCATATACTTCTATATATTTTTCAACACGGTCTATAAGATTATATTAAAAAATTGTGTTGAGGTGACAGTTGTCCTTTAACACAGTCTCCTTTGTTACTTTTTGCTTGCTGGCTATTGTGCAGTTCCCGTGCCTCCCTTCCGCCTTATCTGCAATGCCCAATAAAACAGAGGCACATATCATTGCAAGCACAGCAAAGCATTCAGGGAGCTGGAGTCCAAACAGCACCTTTTGTAACAAAATATAAGAAACTGATAAGTGAACTACAACTTCCAGAAACACCTGCCATTCCAAAAGAGCCTTGCTGTGAAGGAATTTGTGGGATACATTTAGCACTCTGAAAAGACTCACAAAAAACAAATACATTTTCTGTCACAGTTTTTGCAGTGTATGTAAAGCCCGGGAAACCATGTGAGTAACTTTATAATACCGTGATGGTCTATACAACACATTACAAATAACGGGTCAGTTCCAGCCTTTAAACTTACCTTTGTGATTTTTAAGAACTTGGAAGGGTCTATGACACGATTATTCTTTGCTCCCTGAACTGTATTCCATCCTCCTTCGTCTACTCTTTGAACCCCTGCTGGGGACAAGCATAGCCTGTGAACACAGCAGCCTCCTTACTGGATATGTCTCAGGCTGCAATTACGTGGTTGGGAGATGGTAATTGGAGAGGCGGTTCTCACCTGGTCTCCGTTTATCTTTGGTCATTAGCTGTTGGACTTTCCTCTGCTCCTCCTGTTCTTCGATCTTGGCCTCTTTGTGAATTTGCTCGATGGTTTTGGGCCCCTGGTCTGCTCTTCGTGACACCCAGTTGCACTGTGAATCACATAGAATACACTGCAAATCACTCGTCAAAACAAAACGGCTCTTATCGAAATCACCATTCCCAAATGTCAGTTTCACAATTTTACGTACAAATGAAGGATCATTCAGTTTATTAACTTGCAGCATTCCCCTCTGGATTGATGCCCTAATCAGCACCCTTGTAGGTATTTACCCATGTCTATTCTCAATGCACTTTACTATAGCCAGCATTAGCGTCTGGATTTTATTTTATTTCTACCTATAACCATCTTTGCATTCATTTCCAATTTGGATGGTATATTTCTCCTTTCTGCAGTTGTAAAGCCGGGGTGTTATCAGGTATTTGTCCAGTACAGTTTAGACTCTGTATATGTATCGGTTATGCATGTATTACATTACTGATATCTCTAATCATTTAATCAAGTAGATGATTTGTGACTTTAATCCCTATTATGATGTCCCAGGTCATTATTTTCCATTTTACTCCTTTTGTCTCTGTTTCTACATTCATCACAGGGATTACACCCCTGCTGTTTTTGGCAACCTATAATCATTCTTTTTATCTAGCTTTTTGTTTATAATTAGTATAGGGAACATACCAATCGAAGGTCGATTACATCCTGCAGCATAAAACGGATTCTGGAAGAAGTCTTTCTTTCTTTCACAATCTTCTCCATCTGGTGAAAGTACTGATCCATGCGTGGCTGTAAAACACACCGACTTATGAAGCTCACCATCGATACTTGCATGCATTCTATAAATACATAACAAGCTGTTTTTAAACACTCACCTTGGCCTTCTCAAAATCCAGATCCTTGCCAATGGTGGTGAGCAGCCGGCAAAGGCACTCCAGAGATTCTTCATCATGATTTTTGAGTAATTTCACAACACAATCGTGCATGATGGCTTCTGTCAACATCTTCAGCTTGAAGAGTTCCCCAATGAACTTTATGTTCCCGATCGATCTTCGGCGAGCTTTGTCCTTGGCTTCCTCTAACTCATCCTGAAGCTTAGTCTTCTCCTCTGGCTGTGGACAAGACAGAAATGTTAGAAAGCTGAAGTACTACTAGAGAAGGCATCCCAAATTATATGTTTGCTCAATAAGATCATGACATCAATAGCAGCGTCGAGTTTGTATTACTGGATAGTGACAACTAACAGGCATGTATTCCCTCCAAAAGTAGGAAAACAAAAATAAAATATATAGATATTAGCTTTATTTATAATGAAGTAGACAGTTGACAGCTCCTCATGCATTGCCTCTCTTTACCGTTTTAGCCAATTCAAGCTCTTTTTGCTTTTTCTCAAAAACATCGTCGTCTGCTTTATCCTTCTCAAATTCTTTCTGACAACGGTTCAGCAGAATCTTTCGGAAATTCACCGAGCTTCCAGGCTTGTCTGCCATCGGCACTTTAAGCTGTGAACAGAGTAGTAATAATCAGGTAAAATCACTGTAAGTTGCCAAAAAAAAAAACCTGCTGCTACAAAACATCCTCTGCAAGACCAAGTAGGAAGCAATTCTACCATAGAACTTAAATAAATAATACAACAAATTTAAAAAAAATGTACAGAAATGATTTTGAAGGCTAAATATATAAAAGATGTGCCCAAGAAACTGTAAATCCTGTTAATTCTGCATGCTTTTTGACAAAAGTATAAAATGTACTATGGGTTATTGAAAGGGGAAGAAGGAATTTATGTTTAGGATGGGGGGAGGCGGGGGAGACTCTGCAACCAGGTTGGACCTTTAGTAAACAGAATGCACATTACCCAACCATCCTTTCTATATATTAGATAGTACTTGGAGCACTGGAATAAAATTCATCACCTTAAAACTCCATAGTTAACGAAACCCATTTAAATAGACATCCCCTTTCGTCCTTACTGTAGCAAGGCATCTGCACATGTTGGCATACGCCACCGAGAAGCTTGGTTCATCAATTGCTTTCTCGAAAACAAGATCAATGACACCCTTGAGCCGTTCCTCTGTGTCCACAGTCAGATCTGTCACTTGTTTCATTAACTGGTGGAACATTTGAGGCGTCAGCTTGTTGAGGATGCTTCGGACCTTACGGAAGAGAGCCTGGTGAAAGAAGGGAAGAGATCAATTGTGTCCAGTTCAAGAAGTATTAATTCAGAATCCATTAAGATGGCAATGATTTTTAAAACACATTCTGTGCACAGATTATCAATATTATTAATATTCAAATAATTTGAAATTGAAATGCCCATAAAACACATGCCTGCGTCCTGATGTTTTCTGGGTCTTCAGCCATACCATCCCTCTTCACACTGGGTTTCCATGCATTTTCTGATTTCTTCAAGTGGACGTCATCTGTTACAGAAATGTTCATGATAATCTTCCTAGGTCCCCCCCTTTGGCCTGGCTGTGAACGTCTAGGACCCACATTCAGTAACTGCAGGGACAAGAAAGGGAGGGGTTCATAAGGAAAGAGAACAGAGACAGTCAGGTTGAGAAATCTCCTCCAGATGTGAGCACACAGTTATTTGTTGATTACTAACCATTCCATACTTACAGGAACACCACCACGGCCTCCTGGAGCTGGCCTTCCAAAATCCGCATAGGCAGGGGTGAAGTCAGGGCCCCTCGGCAACATTCGTGTGTCCAAGGTCCTTAGGGGTATTTTTGGCTGATTGATCTGTATGTAAAATAATACTTTGTTTTAAGGTCTTGAAACGTTTACAATTTGATGGGAAAGTCTACCCTGATAAACATGCCTCAGGTAATATAGAATGGAGAATCAACAAACAAGAAGATCAAAATGTAAACACTGTAAAACAATGTAAAGTCAACAAAAAAGCTCATGTAAAAGCCAACTTCTCTAAACTGAACAAATTAACTCTACATTAATTGAAATAACATTAACTCTACCAATATTCTCTACACTTTTTACATCATCCCAAGACGTTTTGCTAATCCAATGATGTTCAGAATGTTGCATTGCACCACACCCCCTTACACTGTAACTTAAAAGGTTACTGCAAGCCCCATGGCCACTTCAGTGTTTTGAAGGAGTCACGGTGTCTGGAGTCTCTATGTGCAGCATTTCAATACGAAACACTGCACATACAGAAATATTTAGAATAGCAGCTGGAAGTATAAGGCCACTGCCAGCAGCGTCATTAGCCAGCCCGGAACAAGGGTTCTAGGTTGACTAATATCAATTATGTGCATATTTCTCTGCAAAGTCACTCATTCATTAGATAAGTGCCCAACTGACACGTTCAGCCAATGAATGAGCATCAGGATCAGCAACTTCACACAGAGCACTTCAGCAAGGTAAATATTGCTAAAACTGGACAATTGTCTATTGGTAATTTTTCTAAGCAGCAATAAAAATTAAATTTGCAAAAAAAGTCTTCCTTTTTAAACTGTTCAGAAATGTGACATTAAAGGACCACTATGGGCACCCAGACAACTTCAGCCTATAGTGGTGGTCTGGGTGACAGGTCCATCTAGGGTTAACCCTGCAGCTGTAAACATAGCAGTTTCAGAGAAACTGCTATGTTTACATTAGGGTTAATCCAGCCTCATCCCACACAAGATCACACCAAGACACCTCCCTCTCTTCTCACTTTGTCCAGGACCACGTCGCTGATGGGTGGCAAGCCTTCTGGTTTCAAGATGCAGGCTGGCATGTACTGGAACCCCAGCAGGAAGTCTCTGTCATACTGTCTCTTCCCCTCGGGCTGCTCGCTGGGAGCTGGCAACGGGGAAGGATCCATGACACTTTCTGCAGGCTTTTCTGTTGGCCCTCCTCCTACACAAAGGAAAGTTAGGACCAATAAGTACACATATATCCCTTACGCAGAAGGGCAGTAATGAAATTGACAGATTTCAAATTCCCCTTCAATACCAACAGGTGTTCGGGCTATTACGATGACAAAGAATTTAATTGGCTTGAAGGTGGACTTCTCATGGGGCGAGTCTGTTGCAACACTATTGGGCCAAACTTCAACTAGCAAGACATCATTGCCAGCCATGACTTAATTAACCTGAATAAGCTTTGAGGAGTTTTACATTTTCACTCTATTCTTGAGCCCCCTATGACATTCCAAGTTCCACCCCCTTTATTCCTTGAACCCTCCCTCTTATTCCTTACACTCATTATACTTATGAGATATACGTATTACTAACAGACATATTACAATGAATCCTGCAATACTCCTGTTACTTTCTACATCTAATAAAACTGCTTTATATAGGGGAAGGGGAGTTATGCTAGTAACAATGTAAATGGCAGATTAACATTAACAAATGCTATATTTTTTCAGTAAGTAAAAAGGTGGACTTGGATATAAATGTTGAAATAGGCCGTAATAATTTTTTTTTTATAAAAAAAGAAACCTAACTGAATAAACTGGTGTTGAGTGAGAGCCACTAAGAACAGGCAAAATAACTGACAATTAGGAAACTATTCTACGTGATCTAGTCCTCCCAGAGTAAGGTAATAAGGCAGATTACAATACCGTGTGTTTTTACCATACCAGGCTGTTAGCCTGACTGGCTGCAACACCTCAAAAGTCCCTAAACGCAGTATACCAAGTGAAACACTACCTGATTTATATGGGAATACCACACCGTCCTCTGCTACTGGTGGAACATCTACATCTTCGCACGCCAAACCGGCATCGGTTCCATTTCGCACAGGCTCTGCCTCTCCATTTTCCTCTAGTGGTTTGGTACTGGTAATAAAGGGGCATTCTGTGGCTGCACCGTTACCCGTGATCTGGTCCTGCTCCACTTCCAAAGGTTTCTCTTCCTCAGTGTCCTCGTCTTGAGGCTGCAGCACAAATCACAGAGCTGGCAATAAGTATTGGTCTGTTAAACAAACGCTATGCTAACAGAAGACATGTGTAACTAACAATCCTCCTATCGCTAGGAGGCTGCTCTGATAGCTCACATAATAACAGAGCATACAATATGATCATACGGTCATTTAACTAACGTAGAAGTTACAGGGAAGCTCTGTCAAAAACATGACCATGATATGACTGTAGAAGAGGTGTCCCTCGAAGGGGGTATGCCTCACAGCTCGTACTTGCCTCTTCCTCTGGCTGCGACATTGCCTCGATGTCTGGGCTGCCATCTTTTGGTTTCTGCCACAACTTTGGTGCAGTTGCCACTGTGTGGACTACAAAAATGCAATGTGTTACTCATAAGGCAGTCATACCTTGCTCTCAAGCCAGCTCTCTAAACCTATAAATATATTTTAGCCTCACATTAGCAATTCTCAGATTAGTGAATAAATCTAAATCTGTATGTACACATCTAAAACTCCCGAATAGCAGCTATCAGTGGGACGCATTACCTACTAACCTGGCTACAAAATGGAAGTGCTGAACTATTTTGGACAAGCTGAAATTAGGAGGAGGACACGGATTGAGGCTGTCCCCAAGGATATACAATACAACCATGTCAATTTAGGAAGAAATTACATTTTCAGGTACACAGAATACTCTACTGGAACAAAAAAATATTTTAAAGTGTGTCAATCTTTTAGTAAAATAGTATGTACATGGTTTTAGACTATACAGCAGCACTCATGTAGCAGTTTTTCATTAAAGGTCTTCAATATTTCCACAGAAGCAGAAATAACACATTACAGTAGGTGTGACAAAAAAGAAATTATAAAATTAAACCGCCAAATAGCCAACTTATGGGTACTTGTCAGGAACAAGGGCTTTCAGTGAATCCAACTAGATGCAATGTAAGCAGAACGTAGAAATAAATACTGTGTGTGGAGTAGTTACCTGGCTATCACCAAGCATCTATATTAAACAAGACATTGCAGGCTCACATTGTAGCCATCACAGAGGGCCTTTAGGGGGCGCACCCCAACTCAGACTTCTAGAATACGGTGACCAAAGGTGTCTGTGAGGTATAAGATTTGCTTTGCGTTGCTGTACAATAAAAACCAAAACAAAATGACCTCCTGCTTACACAGGGTTGAAAGAAAAGGGTTTAAATTAGTATTCAAGTGTTGGGCCTCAAAAAAAATAAAATAAATAAATAACAAGCAGCACATTATTGCCATCCTTCATTCAACACACAATTACATGGTAATTTCATGGTGTGAGTCAACCTCAATGATGGAACTAATCTGCGATCAGAAGATGGGACATGGACACGGTGCTCCCTATTTAAACTGTACTCTGCCAAATGTACTCCAAAATGAGTGATCAAAGAATCTATGCAGCACAATAGCATATTTGCCTGTACAAATTTATTAA
Organism: Pelobates cultripes; assembly: GCA_933207985.1. NCBI lineage: Eukaryota > Metazoa > Chordata > Amphibia > Anura > Pelobatidae > Pelobates > Pelobates cultripes. The sequence continues at coordinate 10,784,553 of OW240921.1, forward strand.
ATACACAAATGTACATGAAATACGACAGAGCCATTGGAAGCATAATTTGGGCAGGTGAACAGGACAGGTGTACAGGTGGGTATGAACCTACAGGGAGTAGTAAAGGGGATTGGATGTTCTAGTGGACATGGAGGCTAAAGCTGAACAGCGCAAATCATGGACGTCTACAAGGTTAGCGGAACAGTATCATTCACAGGCATCTGCAGTGCCAAATTTAAAGGGACACTAAGAACCAAACCAATCTGAAGCAGTTTTGGTGTATAGATCATGCCCCTGCAGTCTCACTGCTAAATTCTCTGACTTTTAGGAGTTTAATCACTTTGTGAACATTATTGTTCACACTCTTTTAACCATTATTGGTGTGAACACTACAGAAAATCACTAGTTTTTGTCATATCCCAATTAAGGACAAAAGACATGTCAGGGGTGACACCATAACAAATGAATGGCGTAAACATAGAGCTTAAATAATTATGTCCCAAAACAAATACAATTATTTCCAACACTTCAACAGTAACTATGCATAATTAAAAACACAGAAGTGTTTATTCACTAAACAGTGTCTATTGATGAACTGAAAACACCTGTAAAACTGAAATAGCTACATTGGAAAAATTCTCTAATCACCCCGTTTTGCCAATTTTTTGACCACATTTTTCAATTTTAAAATGTATTGCAATTTACTGGATAGTAAATAAACTGAAATGCGTAACCGCTCCCATGACGATATAATAAATCACTACCAGCAACACATGGGAACCTGAAAAGAGATTGGCAAACAAGTCCTGCTACATGTGCTTACATTAGCGGCTTCTTTTGAAGCCGCGAACATTTCTAATGACTGCAACCTTGAGACTTGTTAACGGCAGTGGACACAGCGTTCACCTACCTTCCACAGGACTTTTCCTTGAGGTGACAGTTAGAAGTTGGACATTGTGCTCCAGTTCAGACTCTGCTTCCAATCTTCCTTTGTTCGTTAAGTCACCTGCACCATCTACAATGGAAGTTCTTACCTCCTCCTGTTCCTCCAGATGTCCCTGACTGGGAGGTGGAAGAATTGTTGCAGGTGGAGAGTATTTAGTGGTACAGAGAGCAGCAGGAGCTATAAGAGGAGGTGGAGGAGACTCGGGCTGTGAGGACACTGACAAAGCTTGGGATGAAAGAGGCACATTTGAAGAGGAAGTGCATTCAACGTCTGTGTCTGAGGGTGAGGATGGCACCAACTCTGGCACTTCTGGCACGACCACGTCACCCAACAGTACTTTTTCCCCAGGTGTATTGTCTAAGGTGGTTTTTTCATAGTTTATTCCATTTATTTCCTGAGCAATCACTAGGACCTCCGTGGGTATCGGAAGCCCAAGAGGATCCTTGCATAGCTCATCCTCCATCTCATCTGCTGCTGCTTCCTCTGGGAGGATTTCAGTAGCTGGAGGAGACTCATCACCCTCGCTAGTGTCCTCCAGGTGGCAGGTAAAGGCCGGAACGGTGGGTACGGCAAGTGGAGTTGTTGCTACAAGCGGCAATAGACTAGTTGTCTGTGGGCGTTCAGGGCTAGTGTCCAAAGGGACTGTATCAGAGTCAATACTTTTCTCCATTGCGCTAGATTCTGCTTGTAGGCAAGGAGGAGGAGATGATTTTAACACAAGATCTTGTTTTGGCTTCTCCTCTAAAAGTTTAGAAAACGAAATGAAATCAGATGCTATGGGCACAACAGCAATAGAGACATTCTAAATGTAGCTTTGAGTTTTCACCTAAAGAAGAGAGGTAGAAATGGACAGAAAATGGTACTAAAAGTCTGACCTGTAAATGTCACTGGAACAGATTGGCAAGGACTATAAATATTTCTCTCATTTAGTACTCATTGATACTAGAATGCTCAGGGAACACGGAGTCAGGCAGCAATGGTCAATGAAGGACAGGTGAAAGGTTTATGTGGCAATAGGTAAATACATGGAAGGCAGCAGGATATCAGGAAGCAGAGAGGGCCCCTGCGCGGCAGCTCATCAGGGAGCAGAGAGGGCCCCTGCGCGGCAGCTCATCAGGGAGCAGAGAGGGCCCCTGCGCGGCAGCTCATCAGGGAGCAGAGAGGATGCCTTTCGTGGTGGCAGGCTGGGCTAGGGAGCTGACTGCACTACTTTCAGATTTTTATTTATTTTATTTTTTAACTTCGGCTTCCACCCCACCTCCCAAAGCGCAGCTCTAACAATGGAAATGCGGTTCACTCTGAAAAGCCTATGCAACTTCGCTGGCAACACAGGCCCCTAGTCTGCCACAAAACGTCATAAGATCATAATTTAAAACATTGTCTGTGCCTCTGAGTGACACTGTGGACAGCATGGCTCAGCAAACCAGACTTCCAGTTCATGCTTGCCTGCCTATTCATTTGTAACTAGGATACCATTCCACAACAAAGCAGGACACCCCAGTATTGTGAAAACCAGAATCATATGGAGAATATTCAAATCAACCACCATGCTTAACCAGTTAAAGATATCCCTGGTTCTGGTTCCAAAACATTCAAATTGTGATATTTAGCAAAGAACATAATGAATGTCTAATACGATGGTGAGGGGTACTGACCTGATTTGGGATGAATGGCAGCAATGGCGGGAATGCTGGCAGTAAGATGTGGGCTTTCCATTGTCCCAAACACCCCTGTGCTGTGCTCAGGAGCCTGGCTAGGCAGCTGCTGGGATTTGAAGTACAAAAGAGGGTGATAATGAGCGCGCGAACAGAAAAACTGGCAAAAAAAGGGCAACAAAATGCAGGAAAAAGGCAGCATTGGAAAAGCAAGAGAGAGGGAAGGCAATGTTGGAATATTGGGAGGGGGAAGTGAAGCATAAATCAAAGCAAATTAAAGATATTGGTCAATTTTAAAAATTTGAGGTGGGAAAAAGGCGAAAGGGAAAAAATAAATAAATAAATAAATAAAAGAAGACAGGAAAAGGAAAAAAGCAGACATTAAAACCCATAATAAGACAATATCCCTCAAACTCTCCCTCCTTCAGAGGTTCAAATAAAATACAAACTGGGGATTAATGCATGCGGCGTTTCATGGAATATATGCGTTTATTTCTAGCTGGCAAAATGGTTTGCTAACAGTAGGTCTGAAATAAAGGAAAACAAAACTTTGATGAAAGAAAATACCCAGAATTCCAAGGGATATAACACTCAAAACTCCCAAAGTGTACTAGCTGGGAACAAGTCACATCTAATACACTGAAACCGAAATACAACACAGACCTAAACTCGGAAGAAACACACCGAATCAGCAAAGAAATAAGAAGTGATTTAAGTTGCCATAAAACGGGAGTGGAGGACGATAAACAGGTACTAGTCCTTGGGATAATCATAAAAAACATGAATTCTCAGCTGTGACACACACACTATATGATCTATCTACAAATACAAGAATTACATTTAAGAGATACTAAGTAAGTTGCATACTGCAAATTCCCTGCTGTAAAACCGTTAAACACATAAACAGAGTTTACCAAGTAAGAAATAAAGTGAATATGCTATCTTGAAGTAAAAGAATTGTGACAGGCACTAAGTGACCAGTATTACACATTTAAAGGATAACCGTATGGTCAGAGATCACTGGCAGGATACAGTGAGCAAGCTGCCATGCAGAGGAAGTTTTCGTGGTAAGAGAATATTACAGATACAGTTCACGGTAAGATGAGCTGTGGGGAGGGTGTGACTTACCTGAGGTGGTGTTGGTGTAGAGCTGGGTCGGAGAATGGGAGGTGTGGGGTTCCGGCTACCCCCAGACATTATTTCCTCTGTTATGTCTTTGCCGCCCTGATTGGGGTCTCTTATTCGGATCTGGAAGTGCAGAGGGACACAGTGTGATGAACTCACAGGTAGACATAATATTTAAGCATTCTTTACTGCAATTTATAAAGCAGTCTGATCCACTCGTAATATGCTGCCTCCACCCTGATTGCTCACATTATTTTATGGGTACGTCTCTCTATAAAGAATGGCATTGACTGAGCAAGTCAAAGCTTTAAATCTAGAATTTAAAATGCTTTACCGTCTTCTTCTCTCTCTTGGCCGGAGGAGGTGGCTGTTGCTGCTGCTGTGTAGGCACTATGATTGGTGCGGACTGGTACACGGGCTGGCTTGGGTAGAATGGCGTGCCTGAAAAGGAAAGTCAGGTTTATTAAAAAGCTGCATTCTATTCACACTAAAATATGGCTGAGCCTAGTCATCAGTGACCCGCTCATCTAAAATTTCAGTAGGATAACGGATATGTTTAATTTAGCAGTGCAAAAATGATATACACCAGGTTATCCCATCACCCTAAACGATTGGCCCCATCACACCAATATGCTACATAGACCACTGCTATAACAAACACTACCCAAATATTAATGTTGGCCAATCCCATCAGAAGAGAATACCGCTAGTGGTGAATCCCCTTACTATTGTATTCCCATGCTCCTACAGCAATTTAAGGATTGATATGATTAAAAACGGAGGAATATAAACGGACTACACATGCTAAAGAGTCACTGGAAGCAAATCAGGACTGCCCACACCTTCTGTGCAGGTAAAGTGATTTTGGGTTAATTCGAGCTATTTATTTGTGTTTGGTGAATGACACTCAGGGGGCTTTTTTCCGGGCTTGCAGGTAAGTTTCAGCAGTTCTGATGGTAGCAGAGGGAGCCTGCACTGCAGATTATCCTAGCTGTGCTGGCTCAGCACAAACAGCCAGTCCAGCCGATACAGAAAAAGAAGTGAAAAGGACCAGCCTGCTCCCTGCAAGCCAGGGCTTCTCTCTGCTCTGATGAATACATGGATTAACTTGCTGCATAGCAGCAGTATTTTAAATTTGGAAATGTAAGCATTGTGTACATTTTCTAATGACAAACATTTCTTTTAAATAATATCCACTGATACATTTGTACTGTAACACAATTGTAACTAAAAGAGTAATAAAAAAAAAACCCACAATACAGGCTGCACTATAAATTTATTTTAACAGTTAGTCTTTCCTCTGGTTATTTAAAGGGTTACTCCAAGCAAAATGCCTGTATGTCTGTATGTGCAGCATTTTGCTATGAGATGCGGAACATACAGAGTTTAACTTCTCCGCTGCCTGGGGTGTAACGCCAGCTGCTGCTGTGTCATTAGCCAGCCCAGAACAAGAGTTAAAGGCTGACTAGCGTAAATTCTGTGTAATTGGGGCGCTTGACACCATGACGCACAGCATGTTAGCGCTAGAAGCAAATGGCGACATTCACCAACTCCCTGTGCCACCTATGACCCTCCCCTCAGCCTGCCCTCCCTAACATCAGTCCCCATCCGGTGATTCATTTTATTGCATTACAGAGACAAAGCACACACAATGCATTCAAAAATCCAAACATTTTGCATCACTCAACATCTGCTTTCGAAGCCTGGAGTGTCCCATGAAGGAAGCCAGGAAATGTTTGGCAAAGAGTGTTTGTGTTTTCCAGGGTACATACTATTTTCACCTCCCCCTCTCACACGAGTCAGGAGAGCCATTCTGCTGTCACTGGTCCCAAATGGAGACAGGAGATCTAGTAAATCAGGCATAAGTGAAAACTAGTGTCTGAAAGAGCAGTAAAATCGCCAAGCGCTCTCCAGGAGAAACAAACAGTTTACTATGGAAACACACACTATCTTCTAAAATATTCCAAAAAATAATAGCGAGCCAACAAGTGTAAGTATGTTAACATTCAAATAGTATATGCAGATTATGCCTCTGATTATTCTGCAGAGATCAGCAGAGAGTAGCATATACGCACTGAAGTACTAATATGGCGCACATGTTATGACATCACACAAGATGGCAACACTACATGGTACATTTCTGATTTCTAAACAATGGCACTTTACAAATGTGTATTGACAAAAAGGTCTCAGTGATCCTTTATTAATTACATTAATTTAACTGACATACTCATTTGAAATAATGTTATATAAAATGTAAAAATTATAGTACTAGTTTAATGGCCTCTGATATGCAAATGATTTAATTAATAAGAACATTTAGTAATAAAATGGTTAAGTATGTTTGGAATATCTCAAACACATAAGGCCAATCGTCCCATCCACAGAGCAGCCATGGAGGGGCAGTTGCTTAGAGAACCAAATACACCAGACTAAATATGTCAAACTAGGGGCTTCTTTTCATGAGGAGACAGCTCTGCCCATGAGATGTCCTTACCATAGGGGTTGGTGAACTCCCCAGGGCCAGGACCCGGATAGAAAGGACTGGGGCCAGGCGGCTGTACTGGATACTGCTGAGGGGGTCCCACGTACGGTGGAGCACTATGTCGATACTAGGAGAAAAAGAGCAAAAAATGATAACCAGACACCCTGCGAGGATTAATTTACACTTTATCGCAAGACAGAGGTGTGCACCTCTTTGGAAAGTAAGGCATACTTCACCCATATAGTCCTCAAGGGGTTAATTAATGTGAGTGGTCTGTGTCCCCATAGAGTCCAGTTCCCAAACTGTGCAAGGCTGTCTAAACCCAGGGTTATGTCCAGAGACACGCTCAGCTTTTACACTGCTTATTTGTGCACAAATCAAAAGAGTTAAGTCTGGCAGGAGAACTTGGTCTGGACAGACTTGGTTTAAACAAGCCTCTTAAACTCGAGATATTTTAGAAACTCATACTGCAGTCACAGACCTAATATCAGATCATGATATATAGATTACCTGAGGAATACAGTACTGTGGCCCTTGTGGCATTGCATATGGCATAGGAAGATGGTTGACCATCATGATGGGCTGGTTGGTTTGGTAAACCGCTGTTGCAGTCTGGGCACCGGGTCGTATGGAAGGGTTGTTATTCTGAATGGCTGTGCGTGGAGGCTGTATCTGTGGCCTCTGGAAAAACTGAACACAAAACAGAAAAAACAGCCAGTCAAATACATTAAAAAGTGCAGAGCAGGCTATCAAGACCCCACTTTTAGTCTGTACTAGCCCCCAATCTTGTGGAACATAATATAAGACAATATGTGGATGTACAGGGAATGCAGACACTTCTTTGTGATTTCCTAGTTAGCCTATTTGAGGTATAAAACTAAAATCCACATACTCTCCTAAAAAATTGAGACTTTCAGCACCATTAGTATACTCTCCAGTACTAATGGGGCCAGCACTATACTCTTGAGTACTAATGTGGAGAGCACTATACTCTAGAGTAATAATAGGGACATCCGTATACTTTCCAGGAATAATGGGACCATCAGCATACTCTCCAGTGATAATTGATCCATTACTATACTCTCCAGTAATAATGGGACCATCAGTATACTCTCCAGGAATAATGGGACCATCAGTATACTCTCCAAGAATAATGGGACCATCAGTATACTCTCCAAGAATAATGGGACCATCAGTATACTCTCCAGGAATAATGGGACCATCGGTATACTCCCCAGGAATAATGGGACCATCGGTATACTCTCCAGGAATAATGGGACCATCGGTATACTCTCCAGGAATAATGGGACCATCGGTATACTCTCCAGGAATAATGGGACCATCAGTATACTCTCCAGGAATAATGGGACCATCGGTATACTCTCCAGTAATAATGGGACCATCGGTATACTCTCCAGTAATAATGGGACCATCGGTATACTCTCCAGTAATAATGGATCCATCGGTATACATTCCAGTAATAATGGATCCATCGGTATACATTCCAGTAATAATGGATCCATCGGTATACACTCCAGTAATAATGGATCCATCGGTATACTCTCCAGTAATAATGGATCCATCGGTATACTCTCCAGTAATAATGGATCCATCGGTATACTCTCCAGTAATAATGGATCCATCGGTATACTCTCCAGTAATAATGGATCCATCGGTATACACTCCAGTAATAATGGATCCATCGGTATACACTCCAGTAATAATGGATCCATCGGTATACACTCCAGTAATAATGGATCCATCGGTATACTCTCCAGTAATAATGGATCCATCGGTATACTCTCCAGTAATAATGGATCCATCGGTATACACTCCAGTAATAATGGATCCATCGGTATACTCTCCAGTAATAATGGATCCATCGGTATACTCTCCAGTAATAATGGATCCATCGGTATACTCTCCAGTAATAATGGATCCATCGGTATACTCTACAGTAATATTGGAACCATAAGTATACTCTCCAGTGATAATGGATCCATTGGTATACTCTACAGTAACAATGGTGTTATCAGTATACTCTAATAATGGGGATCTTTTGGTCTCAGCGAGCTCAGGCTTTTATAGAGCCCATGTCTTCACCAAATGACAGAGCAACTTGTTTAAGTATTATGCTCCTTGTGGTACCTCTGTGGTGTCTGAAGAGACACTATAAGAATATATGTGCATGTATATCTAAGGGTATTTACTGCCCTTCACTGCAGTTTCATTTAAAAGCAGTGAGAGTAAGTTATCTGCAGTACTCAGTGAACACAAGGTTTTAATAAAGTGACAACCAACAGGTGTAACAAAGAGTCAGATGATAAAACACATTTTATATAAATATAGCATGTTTAGCATTAGTCATTAAAACTATTTATAAATCAAGAAAGCTGCTTCATTGGTCCATATTGTCCAACCTGTTCCTAGGAGTTAAAACAACTTCACATTCTCACCATCTCCTAAATCGAAAGGTGTTGCCAATAATGGCTCTACTCAGCCTGAACACAACTTGCCTCCCTCACTGGCCCCACAACAACAACAAAAAAAAACACACACATCATGTCCCCAAATAGTTATTATGTCAAACTATAACAAAGGATGTCACAATTATACTCATTTTAGGAGTTCAGTGTCATTTACCTGGATGGGTCTGAATCCTCCCTTGGAAAAAGAATCAGAGGGAAAACCAATGGAAGAGTATACAAAGATCAGTAGGAGAGACAAGACAAAACAACTCATACACATGAACAAGACAAACCATCCCCATCCCACCCAGTTCTCAGCATAGTAAATCTCCCTCTGATAGATAGATTTCATCCAAATAGACTGTTTCCCTTCTTAAACAATATGGTCACATCATCAAAAAAATAAAAACACAACAGGAAGGGAACATCCTTGTAACTTAGAGGTGAAAGAAGTGTCAGATAATGCCTCTTTATTGTGTATATAGCTATATGTTTCCTGAATGCTACTAATTGTGAAATTGGCCAACTAAAACCTTCATCTGTCAAAATATTAATCCTGGCTGGAGTGAGTGATCGTAAAAATCTCAGAGGGATCATAATGGAGTTAAAAATGGAACCAAACTTATGCATCTCTTCTGTGCGAATAAAGGTTTCTGTAGCTTGCAGACCCTAGACAGAACATAATTATGCAGGTGATTTTCAGGAAGCTGGGGAAGCTCCCTGTGCACGACATGTTAAAACACAGGAAGTGACATGAATAACAAAAAGGCTGTCCCCAAGCTTCCTCGAATAAAACAAAAATTGTTACTTGAAAATACTTTGGTGAAATTCTCTCAAAATACTAAGTTCTGCATTAGCTGTGACTTCCCTGGGTCACTGAAAGTTCCTTTTAGACATTATATATATATATACATATATATATATATATATAAATAAAACAATCTATATATAAAACATATCTATCTCCGATAATCTCTCTATTCCAAGAGCATAAATACACTGCTTTATGAAGGGCTTGATATTAAATGATGCACCTTATATGTGACATGTAGAAAGAGAGACAGAATAAAACACAGGCACCGGTGGACAGACAGCAGGGGACACTTTCTGTATAGCGAGAATGGTCTCAGATATGGACAGACATCCGACAGATTTCAAGTCAGGCTTCCTAATGACACAGATTGACTAGTGGGCTACCTAGTCACATTACCAAGCAGCTCTAGTTTGTGGTGGCTTGAGAGGACCTTTAAAAAAAGAACAAAATACATAACTTCTCGCAATATCTAACCTCACTAATCTCTTCCACTAGTTGTTCTCTATTCCGTTCCCTCTTTTGGACTCTTCTCACATCACTGTACCATCCTCACCCATGTGTCCCCCAGCCAGTATGTCTAATACCCTCTCTCTGCCTAGTCTCTCATCCGTCATACCAGATCAGTCTATTTCCTTAGATCTTCGACTCTGTCCTTTTCTACCATTCTTTTTGCCCTGTGATCTCAGCTGGTACCCCCAATCTGCTGCCACTCCAGATTGGTATCCTGAGCTAGCTTAGAACCTGGGCAATCTCAAGAGAAATGACTGTCTACTAGCAAAGAGGAGATAATACAAAAATGTGCACTGTCCCAATACCGAATCAACAATTCCAAAATCAAAAATCTGTACAGACGCTTCAAATGCTTGTTACAGACATCTGTAAAAATGCACTAAAATTCCTATGGTGTCTCAAGGAAAACCAAGTGTAGCCTCCAAAACTAGAATGGTTAAATGGAGAATAATTCTGTGTTTGCCTGATGAATCTGCATTAGGATTTAAAATGTCTACAATGGTGAAAGTTGTATTTCATTTCAACACTCTGAATTTAGGCAGAAAACATGGAGAAGATGCAGGATACAGGTTGGATTTGATTTTACAAATATAAATGACACGCTGCCTTATGGAATAAGAAATTCCTGCGGGTGAGTGTCTGCTGGAAATAATCACTTAAAAAATTATAATTATAATTATTTACAAATTATTGTATGCTTATCAAACAAGCCCCATATTATAACCAAAAAGTGACGTCAAAAGAAAAAAAAAGTAACAAAAGACAAATGGCTAATCCACCAATTACGCTGCTTAAAATATTGCTCAGACTTCAATAATTTGGTCAATGTCTAGAGTGAGATCATAGAGTGTGTGTGTATATATATAAAAAGCATCTAGACATTACAAAGCTGCATAGAATTCTCTCCATAGAGTGCTATAAGAGAACAGGCTGAGATCTGGAAAAAGCTATGCTTAGTCCAAATAGAGATCTCCATACATATTAGAGGAGGATACTAACAATGTATATAGTATCAAAGCCACACAGTGAAAGTGTATCTTGACACTACTGATAAATCTGACAAACTAGGTAGCAAAACATCTCTGCAGTCTCAATTATACTAAGTGTGGATTAGCCTTGTGGGAAAAAAAGGGGCTATGATCCTAGAGTCTAGGAGTCTAGATATCCCCCTCTAAACAAATGAACTCACAAGGTGGTGAGGGCATTGCATTACTAGTCTATATAGCCTCCTTCTCCTCCTATGTAATGCCCTCACCACCTTGTGAGTGGTGGAAATGTAAAGGGAGACTGTATAGGTCACATGCAAAAGAGGTGTGCTTAGGGCTGTATAAACTAAGTGATTTAACTCTTAAATGGCAGAGAACTGAGGAGTGTGACTGCATGGACATTAGCTATATACCAAACACCATTTATTAGGCCTAAGTTGTTTTGGTACTCAGAGTGTCCCTTTACGGATTTAACTTATGTGCTTGCAGCAATCTCATGGAAACTAGAAGAAAGCCCTCAATGTCTCAGTAGTAAAGTGCGATTATCCTTGACGTATCATACTGCTGCACTATTGTGCATAAGATGAGTAGAAGATGGTGCAAAATGAAAACAAAAAATAAAAACACCTGACCTATTCTAAATATTGTATACATCTTGTGTGGGGTGATTGGAGTGTCCCTTTTGAAGAGATATATTTAGGGAGAACATAGATTAATTCTGTAGATCGCCAACGTCTACAGATTTGTACATTTAAAAGGCAGTATTCTCAAGACTTATTCATTCTATATGGAATGACATCTGAAGATCTCACAGTAGCATACAGTGCAGGCAAATGATGGGAAAGCAATGGGATAGGCAAAGCCAGGCCAATGAAATAAAGATGGGGTAAACAAATTATAGTGTTGGCAGGCCAATGAAATAAAGATGGGGTAAACAAATTATAGTGTTGGCAGGCCAATGAAATAAAGATGGGGTAAACAAATTATAGTGTTGGCAGGCCAATGAAATAAAGATGGGGTAAACAAATTATAGTGTTGGCAGACCAATAAGATAAAGATGGGGTAAACAAATTATAGTGTCGGCAGACCAATAAGATAAAGATGGGGTAAACAATAAATAAATTATCGTGTCGGCAGACCAATAAGATAAAGATGGGGTAAACAATAAATACATTCTCGTGTCGGCAGGCTAAAGAAATAAAGATGGGGAAAACAATAAATAAATTATGTCGGCAGACCAATAAGATAAAGATGGGGTAAACAAATAAATAAATTATCGTGTCGGCAGGATAATGAGATAAAGATGGGATAAACAAATAAATAAATTATCGAGTCGGCAGGATAATGAGATAAAGATGGGGTAAACAAATTCTCATGACGGCAGGCCAATGAGATAAAGATGGGATAAACAATAAATTCTCGTGTCGGCATCCCAATGAGATAAAGATGGGGTAAACAAATTCTTGTGTCGGCATCCCAATGAGATAAAGATGGGGTAAACAATAAATTCTCGTGTTGGCAGGCCAATTTGAGCATTTCTGGTTCACTGAGCCTTGAAAGAACAATGACAAAGGAAAACTATTAACCAAGAGTTGGATTGACCTCACCTGGTGCCAGTTCCTACTAAATAATATTAAAATGGGCACAGTCAGGGCATGGAGGGACTGGGCTGGGCTTGGAGATTAGCGATTGGCTGTGTTCATCTCGACAAACTGAAACCCAATACGCACAGCAGCTCTCCTGTGTTTCTGAATTGTCAGAACTGCGCCATTATTCTGCCTAGCAATCTTCTGTCTGTGTCACCAGTTACAGTGCTTTTTTTTTAGGGTTTCCTTCGTTACCCTCTGGTATTTGCATTGTGCTTCCAGCAAGCCCAGCGTATACCAACTGTGACAGGGCAATTCTTACTTTATACTGTATACATATTAAACCATGAACACTACACATAAAAAAAATAATAAAAAAAAGTGTTTTACATGGGTAAAAGACAATGATTCCTTTACAAATGCATTCCCTCCTGCTTTTTTTAATATTAGGGTTTGAAATCTGAGAACTCAAATAATAGGCCTTATTCAGCAGATAAATCACATTTGCCTGCAGGATAACAGACCTACGCATAGATCGATTGATGAATCTCCAATACCAACAGGAGCGAACCCATCTTTAAAAGACTTGTGTTAAATTAGCACCAATGAGCAGCCAAAGGCATTGAGAACGAGTGTAGCTTGCCCGGACTGGATTATACAGAAATTTAAAATGATTTAGCTTTCAAAAAACTAGAGTATAAAATCTACGCAGATCTTGGATAGAGGCATTTGAAGACAAAGTTAGCGGTGACAAATTACAGCTTTCCATGCCTCTGTGTACAGTTTTCCCTGAGCACAGTTTTGTGAGCAATCCGGCACAAAATCACAACCCATAGTATTCACTAGAATAAAAGTAGAGGTACCCAATGCAAAAGGTTGTGTTATAACAATGATTCATTTAGTAATGGTTTCAGATTTGGACTGTCACAAAAAGCACTTAGTGCAAACACTCCTGTGTTATTCACAAGTCACCTTTCAATTGCTGTGGCTGCCCATTGGTGTTCAATAAACATAGCAGACAAGTTAGTAGGACAAGTGAGACTATGGGGGCAGAAGAGGGCTGGGAAGCAACAGAAGACATGTTACCTGGTGATGTGTTGGTCGAGGTCCAGCTGCAAACTATAGAAAGGAGCGAGAAAGACAATCACAAAAGGAGAGGCAAAAACACAAATACAGTGCCCACAGACAGTAAAAATACAGCAAACACTCCAAGCGTGGCTGAGATATAGTGACAAACGGCACAGGATCAGCATGAGATCTCAGATGACACGGGCAAATACTGGGTGGGATCTTCATCAAATTATTACCATTTAATGCAGAAATGAAACAGGGGAAGTGTAAATTGCACTAGATATTTCCTTTACTGTAACAATGGGGGTATTAAAATATATATATTATATAGATATAGAGAGAGATATATATCTCTCTCTCTATATATATATATATATATCTCTCTCTCTCTCTCTATATCTATATATATATATATATATATATATATATATATATATATATAGATATATATATATATATATATATATATATCTATATATATATATATATATATATTTTGGTAGAGCAGGACAGGCTTGGGAGTGTGAGGATATCACAGCTGCAACCTTTGGGGCTAATATCCTTGCGTCACAGTCATGATCGCCCCTGAGCCAAGTGTTTAGGAGCCTAACCAACATAGTCTCAAGTCAGAAAATAGCCAGGCATATACTAAGTAGATTGTGGTAGTCACTCATTACTTATTGAGAACTGGTAGACAAACAATGAACACCCAAAATGGTATTGAAAGCATAAAAATCCCATGTACAATTTATCAGCTGATTGTCAACATTTCAAGAATACAGGACATCCACTTCAGCAGAACGCACTATAACAAGCACATACAATGTAGCAAGGTAGAACATGTCCAGATTACCACAATAATATACAGATAAAAATACAGTTGGAAAAACAATTGGAGGGAACAAAATGAAACAGGGCATGATTTGAACGACTTGTAACAAATATACATGTTACAATAAACAAAAAACAACCAACCAGTTTTGTGTATATTACAATACTGAATGATATAATGTACTGGGTAATTAAATAATGTGTCTACAGAAAGCAACATACTTCCCAAGATATGAGCATCGGTATAAAATAATCTAATTCAGGGCTAATTAATCCCCAGCCCCTCAGATGTATTTGGACTTCAACTCCCATTATTCCCTGGCTTGTCTACTGTAATCAAACACATTTTAGGAGTTGTAGTCCATCATCAGAGGGGTTGGTGTATGACACCCATAATTCAATCACACACACCAACACAAAATGTTTAGATCTTATATAAACATCACAAAATGATAATTCCATTAATTCAAGCAAATCATATTAAAACATACTGTGAGGAGTAATATATATATATATATGGTGTAAATGGCGATATATTGAACGAATCCTTCCATGTAAAACCTTCAGAACAATCCAAGCCATAAAATCTAGGTGCAGTTTTTAGCAGAACACAAATGCTACATAAATAGATGGCAGGTAAGTTATTTAACAAAAATCACAATTATAATGTGACACGACTAGGAATTTAATGTAAATTTAAAATGTCACACACAGAAAGATACAGTATCAAGGAATGTGGAATTCCATGTGCAATGTTCCTAGTGGCTGGTAGAGAAAGGGTTTCATTCTGTAGGCTCAGCATTTTGGAAAGGGCAGCTTGGGGGTGGGGGGGTTATATGAGGGAGTAAGGGGTGACAAGAAGAGGTCCCTAAATCTTGTGTTCCTGCGCCATATTACTTCCTGATCTTTACTGTAAAATCTAGGCCACCACTTTTTAGTGCCACATAGCCCTATTCCAACAGACACACAAGGTACAAAAATCAACACATGTACGATCATAGCAGCCAGGCCTCAGCAACGTGGGACTACAACCATCCTGGGGGAGATTTAGAAAATTGTTATTAGAAAAGAGATGCAACATTCTAAAAGTGGGAACAATCACCAAGGAAACCAATACACTCCGACAACACATTTCATGGGCGACTACTTTACTTTTCTGATGACGACAGTCATTAAACTTATGTTTTCAATGTGCTCTAGTAACTGGTGTGTGGATTTGACACCATGTGAGTCATATAATGTTTCTTTATACCAGGGGAGCGGATAACAGAAAGGAAATTATTTATATTATAGGCAGAATTAATTAGAATTAGAAATTCCAAACATACCCATGTGACAGTGACCAACTTGCTGCATAGGCTCCTAAACACTAAGTCATACCGACAGAAACAACATAACACATGGAGAAGGCAGGGAAATTCTAGATATTTGTGTGGCTTATAGCGACACCTCATCATGGATGCTATTCAAGGCAGAATTAAACCCTTTTCTACAGGTCCAACATAATGAAAAGCTCTTCAACTGCTATAAACCAGTGGAGGTAGAAGACTTTATACAAATATGCATGTCTCTCGCACAACACTGTTTGTGGATCTATGTCATTCTCTCTCAGAATGTACCTGTGAATTGGTTAACTAAGGGTTAATGAAGTGACAGTCCACCAAAGCTCTGGTCCCAGTGTCATCATAAAGCAACAACATGTCAAGGAGTGAATAACCAAGCTTAATATGGTTACTATACTGCTGAGCACAGAAGTTTACGGGTTTTAATTACAGCAAAGAGAGTAAATTATAATTACCGGAGAGCGATTTTGAGGCTGCGTACTCATAGTCTGTGGCGGTTGCTGATATACCAGTGTAGGCGCCGCTGCATTCTGTCCCGAGGCGTAAGATGCCTATTAGACAAAAACAAGTACGATTAAAAGAAAAATGAGAGAAGCGACCAATACAGTTTGTGCAGAAGGAGGTAATGGAGAATATAATGGGATGACCTATAGAGAAGTTTCATAGTGAATGGGCCTGAGAGGGAGACTGGCCTCTTACATAGGGGTGAAGATTGAGGTGATCTGGCAAGTAGCAGGGTGTCCAATAAAGAAAGCATAGGCTGAGGGGACCATACTGGGGGTTCCTATAGAGGAGATGCAAGTAGAAGTGATGAGGCGGTTGTACAATTAGGAGATGAAGTCTGACAGGGTTGACAGGGCAAGGAGAGCCCTAGAATGAATTGGGTGAGGTATCCATTAAAGAAGGTGCATATGCTCTAATGCTCAAATTTAAACAAAAATTTAAATCAGAGCAAGAACCACAGCCCTCACCTTGTAAAAATGTGCTCAGGTGGGTTATGTACTTTTCTGAATCCAATTAACGGTGTACTGTATTTTTAAAAAACGTTGCATGCTTTTGAAGCTTGAATATGGTAAATATATAAAAAAAAATAAAAAAAAAATTGACTTGCAATGGTGAAGACCAGATCTATTAATCATGTTCTGAAAACCTGGATTATTTTAAGTGTATAAATAGCTACCTGACAATCATGGGTTAAAATGTCAGGCCCTTGTTGTGTTTGTGCTGATGTCGTGCTGACAAAGCCGGAAGTAAGTGGCAGAGCGTGACTCATCTCTCCAAAAGGCAGACTAGCATGTATCTAATGAGCATGCAGTTTGCCTATTTATTCCAAGCATTACTAGTGCTTAGATTGTCTAGCTCCACCAATGTTGATTAGGCTACGCACTTAGAGGCCTAAAAATAAACTGCCTTTTGTACCTTTGCTAAATTTGGCACTGGAGAGGGGGAAGGTGCAGTATGCCGTTGTTTTGATTGCGAAACCCAGCATGGAAATATGAGCTTAAATTTGATGTTGTAAGAAAAAGTTTTACAAACTTATTTGCCTCAGGGGTTGGAACAGCAATTACCACTAACTAGCATGTACTTCCTTTCAGAAAAATGCTAATGTGTGACCAGTGCTCGTTACAGATTCCAAAAAAATACATATGGGGACAGAGTTTTATGGCTTGTGAATAAACATGAGTTATGGCAAGGGCAGTCTGCATTATGCATAAATGGCACACGCTTGGGATGGGGCAAATTGTGCATTGAATGTGATACAGTGCAGTCTGAGTTTCACAAATATGGAGCCTCATTGTGACACTGTAACAGAGTGCTATGTGTGAGGTTCCCTCTAATGGGGATAGATAAACTATATAAAGAGCTGGAGGGGTTATAGATCGGAACAAGTGGGTGGTTACTAAGAAAGGAATATTTGACAGTGGAACCATTTTTAGTTCCACCTCCACTGACTAAACAGGTGCTAATGTGATGCACGTTTTGGTGTCACAGGGGTAATTCTGACCAATTCCTGCCATCCTAGGGTTTATTTAAACCCATTTTAGATTTTCTTTTAAGCCCATTTACCCGTAATCAGAGAGTGCATTTCCATTGAATTTTTTTTTTTTTACCATTCTGACCTCTGCTTGTTATTGACTTTTTCCTCCTGTTATCCTTGACCTATTGGCCTGTCTTCTCATACTTTTCTCACTCTATATTCATGACCTTGGCTTGTCTCTGACTAGTCTATATTTACATTAAGTCCTGCCACGCCAAGTACCAGTAATACGTTTGTTTCACAAGAGTTTTATTTAACCTGTGTTTTACTTAGACACTGCGTGTTGGGGTCATAGTATTTCCTGACAGGTAGGTACACAGGATAGTAGAGCTGTGAATACAGAATGCAAAGATTTGTTTTTTAATTATAAAGCAGACAAGGTGGGGTAAGGCACTGGTGGGGTTATAGATAAGATCTTACCTGTGAAAGTCCAGGAGAGGAGGCATGCCCGGGTGGTGTGACGGCCAGATTGGGAAGTCCCTTAGTTAAGTCATGTGTAGAATATGGGGAGGGGGCCGGAGGCCCTGGCTGTCTCGCTACCTGTGCTGCAACCTGTACAGGAACATAATTCAAAGTCTCAGAAACTGGGGGAACTCATGGTTGATAATTTAAACTCAGAATGAAAGTATTTTACATTTAAATACAAAAAAAACAATTCAATCTAATTTGGTGGAAAACTGTATATTGTATTTGTCCAACTTGCCACTCACAACTTGTACACCATAAAGAGCACTCCCACCCCCTTCACTTTTAAGCCTATAATATTTATCTTCATGATGCACAAACTGAATACTTAATTATCTGCCTGTTCGATCTATGTATGTATGTATGTATGATATGTGATGTCAGCGAAGGCAGAACCTGAAACTGAAGTGGAAACAGATTGGTCTCAACTGAGAAGTAGGACAGGGACTTTTGAAAGAGTTGCTGGAACCATTAGGAGGGGTTTAAAAGGACTCTGGTGGGGAGGGGGGTTTATATTCATGTTTGACTTGTATGCACAACAGAACTGTCCCTAAGAAAGTCCCTGGCAGGGAACAAACGCCTAGGACTTGTGGTGACATACTACATTGTCTGTTGCTTACTTATTTCTGCACTTTACCTTGCATCGATCATATATTGTTGCACTTTATATCTCTAACTAGATTGCACAGAGATTGAAAATAAAGCTGAAGATTTAGGAAGACCTCTAAATGGAAGTAGCATTCTGAAGGCTTTTTTTGGCATAAAAAGTGGCCAGTGGCCAGCTGGACAAAAATCTAATTTAAAATCTATATACAGGTTCCACTACGTTGTGCCATGTCTGTCTTCCCTGGCAGAATTGCCCCTAGGTATTTTAAAGATCAGGGGATATCTTTGGGGTACATTCCTTGTTTAAAGGAAGGTTTTTGCCAGTTTATTAATTTATATTTCACTGTATCACTTTACACTTTATTTTTAAGTTGTGACAGTTGCTGTCCATACATATGCATTTATGTTGAATTTAGTTAGTAAAATCTGACAGCATAATCTGTACAATTTCAACAAAAGAAGAAATGATGCACTCAGTTGTGATCAATCCCTCGATCGCTGACCTGGATCTCCGAATTTTAGCCTCACCTTTCCAAGAATCAAATATTCCCTTAATATCTGAGCAAGTTCATTAAAAAAGAGAAAAAAACAAAACAAAATGCCTGTGATATAAAGTCAATGAGATATTCCCAATACCAGGGGAGGCAGCATAGCTCTGCAGTGTGCACAAGTAGTGCTACGGTCAGCACGAAACAAAGCACTATCTACAATACACACGGCAGCCCGCGGGGATTACAAGGCAAAACTGATGATAAAATCACTTAAAATGCTGAGTGGAGTCGTGGAGAAAGTTGTCTACTTAACATTTCAGGTTAAGAGTTTTACAGAGTAGCGTGTGTCCCAACCTGCATCTGTAGCCAAATCTGGGAGAATGTTTGCCTTAACAAATTAAGGGAATATATACTAGTTCTCTGTAAGGGGCAGCAATATTCACTGAACATGGGATTTGGTTATAGAGGGATAGAACTTGCAATTAAAGGCTAGCATGGTAATTTACTAAACTGAGAATTGTCAGGAATTTAAAGTTAATTTCAAAATCTAGACCAGAATAGCAAAACTGGATGCATAGCAGACTTGGAGAATTATTCCAATTCGGTTATTTTGGCCTTACATTTGAAATTTACTTTGAATGCCAATGATCCTCACTTTTATAAATAACCCTGTACATGTGTAACCAGTGTTGGGCACATAGGACCATACTTACTGTACTATATACAGCAGATACTGCAGAAGGGGTGAAGATTCGATCATCTAGGCCCTGTTGCAGTGCTCCACGGGATATTCTATGATTTAACAGGTTAAGGAAAGAACTGGACTACGCACAGTTATCCCGGACTACGAACAGCAGTCGCAAATAGCTTACACTTTCCATTTATCCTAACAGCCTTTATGACACATTAGTGAGAGAGAGAGAGAGAGAGAGAGAGAGATACATATATACATAATGGCCATTCCTAGTTTACAGATTAAACACAACCAACCTAGAATGAAATTTTAAAAAATATATATTTTTTAAATTAATCATTTTGCAGAGAGTCCACACATTGGGTGATATTGCTTTAAGAGACAGAACTTCCACTAGGAAAGACTACAGAGCAACAACATCCCTAAACAGAGTCAGATAGCTCACAGAACGCCTGCAGACGAGACTGCTGTCCTGGAGAAATAACATAGACAGCAATTATTGTGCAATGCTTCCAGCAAATAGACAAGTCTGTCTTAGAAATACACCAGAGCTCGGATTTGAAGAATGGTGAATGTCAGGTGGTTGTTATGGGTAATAGTTAAGCCCACAGAGAATTTTAACACTTTGGAGTTTTAAGACTGGGGTAAAGGAAATGGATGAGGATACGAGGAATAATAAAAGTCGCCAACATTTCACTGAATATCATAATGCTTAACTAGCTGAACTAGGAGACTTGTAGCCTGATGCATGCACTATGGAACAAGTTTGAGATTTTTTAAATAAAGTAATGGACTGATCACATTACGAACAAACACTTCACCGCACAGCAGCTTTGGGGAGACTTACCTCCTCTAATACCAAAGAGGTAACCAACGTATTGCATAGAGGGACCGATAGTTTGAACGAGACATTTGATTGCAGAAGGACCATCCTGGTCATCTTGCAATCAAAATAAAATGCACAAAATTTCAAAACGGACTGTGTGCGTTAACTGCAAGCAATGCATTCAAAGGGATGAAAAAGTTTTACCATACCAGGGAAATGCAGAATCATCGAAAGGATTAGAAAAACAAAGCATTTCATGTTTCTAAGAGATGGTTGACGCGTTTTCGTTGCCTATAGACACAGTGGGAGGATGGACGGTGTGGGGGTACATACACAGCATAGGACTTGCTGCACTTCTGTTCTAATATCCTTTCAATACCCTTGTAAATCAAGACATTAATCTGTGGCGTTTGTTCAATTGTTTTTCATTTAAGAATTTCTCACACTTTGAATAACAATCACAAAATAACTTCAGGTTTTACCAGGATAGAAAGAAAGTAGACAGATGTCAAGTCTGGGTCAAGGTGACGTGGCGGCTTGCCAATTGGAAGTAGCTGGGGGGTGTGGGGGGGCGAGGTATGATACAAAGTTACAGAGGTCACAAACCATAATACTCTACATTCATTACATTCTTATATTACAGAGGGACAGTCAATAGTTTGGATAAATAGGAGTGTAAATCAGACTCCCATGCCAAGGATGGAGACATTGAACGTAGGTGCTGCATACTGTGCAGCACTGAACTACGAAGCAACTCTAGTGGCCATCTGAGTGATTGCAACTAGAGGTGACGGCAGCAATGTAATAATGCCTTGTCTCTGAATGCTTCTACATTGCTGAGCCTGCAGGACAGGCTATAGACACCATAAAGCTGTAATTAAGCTGTAATGGTTTTTTTGGGGTTTTTTTTTTAACCAAGTATCGACATAGGTCACAGGCATTGCAACAGTACAGTGTATCTAGTACAGCAGGAATAAAGTATGCTGCAGTTGTACACACAATCAAACAAGCTTTCAGTTGAATGAGTGCAAAGAACATTTCTGTGACCCAGAAGAACAATAACATGTACGAAACAGAAATTAATGGGTCGTTGCTATTTATGCTGGTAAAAACAGATTCGGAAGAATTATGGGGAAACTGGGTGTAACGTTAACATTCAGTCTGGCGTAAAAATGTGTTTGAGGCCGTTCAGGTATACCATTACACTGAGTGTACTAACTGACTGCTGGTTTGTCTGGTGTTATTGAGAAATAGTGTCCAAGGGCTCAATATGCTCTCGTACATGCCATATGCAGGTGTTAGGGAAAAATGCACCTCTTCCAAGAGGCAAATGGATTCTACCTTATTGATCCATTCCCTGATCGTGGGTGCTCCTAATTTTTTTCCAGTTCGCTGGAATAAGGGCATTAGCTGCTGTAAGCCGATGTGTAATCAGTGATCGTGTCAGTCTGGGGAGTGGGTTCGGGTAGTGGAAGAAGAGTAAAGTTTCCGGTGTAGTAGGCAACCTGATTTTGGTCACGGAGTGAATCATTTTGGCTATTTTGGATCAGTACTCACTAATAGTGATGTCCCGAACGGTTCGCCGCGGACGGCGAACATAAACAAACTTTGACCCTGTACCTCAGTCAGCAGACACATTCCAGCCAATCAGCAGTAGACCCTCCCTCCCAGACCCTCCCACCTCCTGGACGGCATCCATTTTACATTCATTGTGAAGCTGCATTCTTAGTGAGCTGTCCAGGAGGTGGGAGGGTCTGGGAGGGAGGGTCTACTGCTGATTGGCTGGAATGTGTCTCCTGACTGTGAGGTACAGGGTCAAAGTTTATGTTTGCCGTCCGCGGCGAACCGTTCGGGACATCACTACTCACTAATAGTTGGGCAGATCCACCATATCTGACCTGTCGTCCCTATAGGGTGGGAGCATCTCCAACAGGCTGCTGATGCATTTGGGAATTTTTTTTGTATTTTTGACGGTGCCATCTGGATAATCGTTTGTAATTTCCTTCTTGAGTGTGTGTGCTAATGCTAGACTTATGTACATTAAAGAATATGCATTTCCAGTCCCTTTGTGTAAGTGTGAGATTGAGCTCAGACTCCCAAGAGCTTGCGTATTTTGGCAAGGAGGGAGATGCTTCCTGCTGCAGTGCCTTATACATCGTGAGAGAAGTTTCGTTTTAATGTCTCTGGAAGCACAATGGTTTTCAGATATTGTAAGTTGTTTGTTCCCTTTTAGGGGTGGTCATGATAAATTGGGTGAGCTGGGAGTACCTGAATTGTTCTAACACTGTGAGCGTTCTATAAGTCCAAATACTATGGAGTGGTGTGACGCCCTGGCCGTTCAGTAATAAGCGCAGAGTGAGGTAGAGGGAGAAGTGGAATGTTGCAAAGGATGTGAGATAGAGGCCTGGTGCACACCTCGGGTTGTGTGAAAGTGGATATAAAGGGGATTGGTGAGGAGAAATGCTCAGTAGTTACCTAACTTGTGTCCATATTTTAAGAGTAGGTATTATTGTGGGATGTGTTGCATGAACTTGTTTGAAGAGAGCTTTCCCCTGGTGTTGCCATGGAATGATGTATAGTGGGTGTTGGAATACGACCCAGTGTTTACAGCTGTTCAGAAGTGTCTATTCATATATCTTCCCAAGCATGGTGGCTTGGTAGTACATTTGGAAGGCTTAGGCCGCCTTGATGTTTGTGGCATGTGAGGGTTTTATATGGAAGTCTGGGGTGAGTGTGAGCCCAAATGAAGAGAGTAAATTATTTTTTTTATGTCCGAAAAGAACAATTTGTGTATAGCTTTAGGGATGGTTTGTAGTAAGTACATAATTTTGGGGAGTATGTTCATTTTTATAATGTTTATTCGGCATAGCCAGCTGAAGTGTGGTTTGTGCCATTTAGTCAGGTCTTAAGAAATAGTTTGCAATAGGGATAGGAAGTTCAAGTCAAAGAGTTTGTATTGGTGTATAGGTAGGTGTATTCCCAGGTAATTAACAGATGTGGGGACCATAGGAAGGGAAAATAGTTTTTTAGGGATGTCTTAGTTTGATCGTTTAGCACTAATGGGAGGATCTCACTTGACTTTAAATTGAAATTGACTTTAAAGTTGGACACATGGTGATATAAGGAGATTTCCCCCAGGATCAGTGGCATAGACAGCAACGGTTGGGTAATTGTGAAGAGAAGGTAGTCAGCGAAGGCTGCTAACTTACATTTGCTATCCTGGACAGTAAAACTGTGTGTAGTGGGGTTGTCCCTGATGCCCTGAATGGGTTCCATGATTAAGATGAACAAAAGCGTTGATAAAGGGCACACCTGTCTCGTGTCATTTGAGATCGTGAGGGGTTCGGACAGTTGGCCATTGATTCGAATACGTGCTCTTGATTTGGAGTAGATGGATCGTATCCATTGTAATAAGTTCGAGCCAAAGCCTATAGCTTTGAGGTTTGTGAGCAGCAGGGACCAGTCCACCCTGTCAAACACCTTTTCCGCGTTGATTGATAATAAAAGGCTCCAGATGTCAGATTTTTTTAGCAATACGTTTATTAATTTGGTGGTGGTGTTTTTGGCTTCACGTTCGGGTACAAAGTCTGCCTGGTCGAGGTGGACCAGTCCCTGCAGAAGGGGGCGTAAGCGGTAGGCTAGGATTTTAGTAAAGATTTTAAGGGAAATGGGGCAGTAACTTCCGCACAGGGTCGTGTCCTTCCCTGGTTTAGGAATGAGGGCGATATGGGCTTCCAGAGCAGCATCTGGTAGTTGCGGGGATGCGATGAGTGAGTTAAATGCGTCAATAAAGGGAGCTGCGAGCAGCTTTGAGAACGTCTTATAGTATTTAGCCGTGAAGCAGTCTGGTCCTGGGCTCTTGCCAAGGGGGGAGGCTTTTACTGCAAAGAATAATTCATCTATATGTAATGGTGCGTCTAAGTATTGTAAAAGGTTGTAGGGAATGGTTTGTTTGATTGTTGTTCCACTTCAGTAACAGTAGGCAGGGTAGTACGTATATTATAGAGCTCGGTATAAAACTCTTGGAATGCCCTAAGAATATCTGGGAGTTTATGAGACATCCCCCCTGTTTGTGTTTTTATTTTGGAGATAAATGTGGTTTGTCTCGTATCTTTGATTGCGCTGGCTAGTAAGCGTCCGCATCTGCCACCTTGGAAGTAATATGAGTGTTTTGTGAATAACGTTTGTTTAATTTGGGCATCCATAAGCTGCTGCGATTCTGATCTCTTTTCCGACAGTTTCTTGTAGTTGTCTAGAGTGGCAGAGCGCTTGTATGCACTTTCCATTGTTCTTATCTCTGCTAAGAGTGTGTCTGATCTTTCCTTGCACTGTTTTTTTAAGGTTGGAAGCTAATGCTTTAAGTTGCCCCCTCATCACACATTTATGTGCCTCCCACATCACAGTGGGTGCGGTAGAGGGTTGTGTATTCTTGTCAAAGTATTGCTTAATAGTTTTTTGAATGGGGTCAGTGGCAGTTTTGGTGTTTAATAGTAGGTTGTTTACTTTCCATTGGAAGGAATGGGAAGGCAAATCGGGGATCTGGATGGCAAGAGACAGGGGTGCATGGTTGGTCCATAATCACAAGAGCGAACTAAGTGAAGGAACCGGTGTTGAGTGAATATATCAAATCAATTCTAGAGTATGTGTGTGTTGAGTGTGAGTAAAAGGAGTAATCATGATCTTGGGGGTGTGTGTAATTCGCCATATGTCAAATAATCGTGTCTCGTCTAGGAGTGAGGTAACCCTCTTTCTGGTTGTTGATATCGGATGCTGTGGATGTGGTATCCAGGTGTGCGCTTATGGAGATATTGAAGTACACTCCCATGAGTAGGATCCCTTCAGTGAATTTCTCCATTAGGTTGAGGTATTTCCTGAGCATTCTGCCCTGTCTCCTGTTAGGCATAGATAAGTTCACTAAAGTTACCATATGTTGTCCTACTAGTCCCTTTACCATCAACAATCTTCCCGAGTCAGTGGATTCATGCATCTTATAAACAAATGGAACCCCGGCAGCTATCAATATGGCCACACTGCTTGCTTTAGAGTTTGTGTAGTTACTAAAGTATTCATTAGGGTAATGCTTGTTTTGTAGTGTGGGGGTGGTGTCCACTCTGAAATGGGTTTCTTGCAGGAATGCAATGTCAGCTTTGAAATTGTGGAGTTCTGTAAGTACCTGTGTACATTTTTCTGGGAGATTTAGACCCCTGGCATTTAGGGAGATCAACCTGAGGGTGGCCATACCAACACCAGAAGGGTTGCAACCTGTCTAGGGTAAAACCAGTCAGTGTAAAGAACCAATCTGAATATCTAAATAACTATTTACAGAAAAAAAAAAAAAAATAAAAAAAAAAATGAAAGAAGAGACACCAGTTAGGTGCAATATAGCGTACTTTTTGTCAATTGTAAAAGACAACTGGTATTGTCAGCAACTGTCCCCAGGTACTAAAAGTGTGCTCTGGGAATTAGTATAGTTGCCGCTAAACTGGGCGGTTTATCCAGTGCGTGTTACACAGTTGGCTAGTATGTGAGGGGGAGAAGTATAGTAATTGTTATAGTGTTTGGAATGTATGCGGGATAGTGAGGTCCGTCTAGGATGGGAATTCTCAATAATAGTGTAAGGCGGGCATGGGCTGATTTAGATATGCTAAGTGGCCAACAGGATGTGAGGGCTTAATAGATGGCAAGAGGGGATTTGTGCATCCAACATCCAATATGAGTAACCTGGTTGCGCAAGTAGGTATGAGAACAGGAAAAAAATAAAAATAATTTCAACCAATAAACATAGAGAACAAACACATTAGCACCAATATTTGGCGTGTCTCAGGAATGATCGGTTAGTTCATACAATCACAATGCATGAAATGGGTGTTGAATAGTGCCTTAATTGGGGGTGGGGGAGGGATACCAACTTATTGAGAGGTCATAACAAAAAAAACAAAAAAAGTCAAAGAAACCCCTTGTTTTTTTTGTTGTTCTTATTCAAACCTAATACGTGCGAAGAGCATGTATATTGTGCTGGGCTACTTTCCATGTCCCGGGATCTAAGAGTAAATTTGTTAGACTCGTGGGGAATATGATATGGGCACTTTAAAGTGTCGCGGTAGGATGATAGGAGCCTAATGCCCAGAGTGTTTTGTATGTAGAGTACCATTTAGTAATTATGGTTATAACGGAAAGAGGAATGGAAGTAAAAATGTCAGGGATTAGAGAATAGTCTGAATCTGAATACGAGATACCGTGAGTCCATGCGGTGGGGTGAGTGCAGTTCCAGGGCCTATTTTAAGTGGATTGGTGCAAACAGTCCACGACCAGTGGGGACGGTCATGCTTTATCAGTGTCTAGTGAGCTTGAACCCGCTGGGGTTTGCCACCTTTGTCGTTGTTGGGGTTGCGTGGGTACAGCAGCTTGATTCAGTCCATACCAATCAGCTACCTGTATGTCTGGGAAATCCATTGCTTGGTTAAAGATTCTGATGTCCTGCGCTGATGCCAGCGAGTGAGTTTTGCCTTTATGTGTGCAATAAGAGTCAGGGGGAAACCCTATCTGCAGCGAATATTCCTTCATCTGAGCAAATCTATGACCAGACGTACTTGTGAGACCAGTAGATTCCTGTCATCTTCTAGGGTATTAACCCTTTCGCCCACCTGGCGGATATCAGTCCCCAGGGCTTCCATTCAAGTTTGGAAGGAAACCTCCAGTCTGTCTAACATGGCAGCTATGTCCGTTTTTGAGGGGAGATTTTGGAGTACCTCTTTAAGGTCACTGTCCGTTGGGCATAACAAAGCCTCGGAGCCCTCCGGACTTGATGGAGCTGAGCCGTATTGGGATGATTCCGGAGCCATGTTTTGGCCTGATGCGCCCGCATGGTGGTCCGCATTGTCACGGAAAGATTTTGTAAGGGTGCCTGATTTCCCCACAGAGTGTTTAGTAGTAGAGTGCTGACTTGATAAGGATCTTTTGGGGTGATCCATGTTGTAAGTTCTGCCCGATCGTAGTGGATTCCCACACTATGTAGACGGAGCTGTCTCAGACCGTGTCCGTGCAGTAGTGCGGATGACTCCATCCCCGCTGTAGTGGTTCTTGTGACTAGAGTGTCCCTTTAGGACAAAAAGAGCCAAACTGAAAATAGAATGTATTTAAAGAATTTTCCTAATTTGGCTTTTTTGACCAAATTCTCACTTTAGTAAATAGCATGAAAGAGTCTAAAGGGCTAATAATATACTAGCCCATTTAGGCTTGAGGGCACCCTGGTCCATCACCTCTGCTTGGAACCTAATAATGATGGACGTACTGGGGATACTAGAATCACAAAACAGCTTGTGGAGTGCATGGAGACTGTTTTTGTTTGTACAGTCCTAGTCACACCTCCCTGCATGTGACTCAGCCTTCTTAAATACTCCCTGAAAAGAAACCTAAATATTCTAAGTTTCTTTACTGCACAGTCTGTTTAATCTATAATTTCTTACTTCATGCTCTATTAATAATAGCCTTCTAGACCCTGAAGATGTTTTTACAGAGCAGGAGATAAAAACCACAAAACCTTGTTAATGTGATTGAAAATTAAACTAAACTGTGCTCATCTAAGAGTAAACACCCTTAATTTCACACCACATGTATGAGCCAGGGCCTTTTAGAAGTATCTGATCGCCCATTTCATGCACCAGGTCCAGGATGTACTGCATCTCACTCTTTAGAAATGGAGGGGGAGTACTATATAACAGAACCCCCTACATTCCATCTCACTCCCTAGAAATGGAGGGGGAGAACTATATGTAACAGAACCCCCTACACTGCATCTCACTCCCTAGAAATGGAGGGGGAGAACTATATGTAACAGAACCCCCTACACTGCATCTCACTCCCTAGAAATGGAGGGGGAGTACTATATGTAACAGAACCCCCTATACTGCATCTCACTCCCTAGAAATGGAGGGGGAGAACTATATGTAACAGAACCCCCTATACTGCATCTCACTCCCTAGAAATGGAGGGGGAGTACTATATGTAACAGAACCCCCTACACTGCATCTCACTCCCTAGAAATGGAGGGGGAGAACTATATGTAACAGAACCCCCTACACTGCATCTCACTCCCTAGAAATGGAGGGGGAGAACTATATGTAACAGAACCCCCTACACTGCATCTCACTCCCTAGAAATGGAGGGGGAGAACTATATGTAACAGAACCCCCTACACTGCATCTCACTCCCTAGAAATGGAGGGGGAGTACTATATGTAACAGAACCCCCTATACTGCATCTCACTCCCAAGAAATGGAGGGGGAGTACTATATGTAACAGAACCCCCTACACTGCATCTCACTCCCTAGAAATGGAGGGGGAGTACTATATGTAACAGAACCCCCTACACTGCATCTCACTCCCTAGAAATGTAATATATAACCAAGCCCCCCATCTCATGCGAGAGGAATGACAATAGGACTGAGTCCCTTGCAACACATCTCACAGCCCAGGAATGAAAGGAACATTTTCCGTACCTGTATGTACACTCCAGCTTTTCCCATGAATCAGATTCACAGCAGACTTTGCTGGTTCTATTCCCCAGGGATACTGTGCAGGGGTAGCAGGTAATGTCAGAACTGATGGCTTCTCTAGCTGAAGATTAGATTAACACTATGTAGTGTAAACACAGAGCTGGTGATGTGATCACATGAGTGCCCTGTATACTGTGGGAGAAACACACATACCACAGCTACACAGCCACCCAACAGAAGCAAGAGGACATCTAATCCTGGACCAGGGAGAAAAACAAAGTAACGTGGAAGGGGTTACTTTAGGTCGGAACACTGTCACCAGGCAGATTACATTCACACAGCAACACTTAGGAAAAGCTCTCTGATTGGCTGCAGTTTTGTGATGTACACAATACAGTAAAATAAGTAACCTTCACACTGCGCAGGGCAGTAATATGCAGACAGCCTGATCCCCAGAATAAAACACACAGCGTCTGCAGCATGCCTGAAACCCGGAATAAAAGCACACAGTCAGCCTGATCTCCCGAATAAAGCACACAGCCAGCCTGATCTCCCGAATAAAGCACACAGCCAGCTAGCCCCTGTTTTTCGCCATTGTTTGTAATTTTCCTGGGATCATTATATGAAGATTCTGCATTTGCTCGCATTGCTTCCTATGGTCTATTTGTGCAAGAAGATACTACCATGATGTAGTTTGTCATGATATTAGTGTAAAAACTGCAATTTTATTTCCAATTAGAGCAAGTAACTCTGTTCTATGTTAAACATTCACAATATGAAGAGAGATCAGAAACACAGAAAGAGTCCAGCAAAAATGAACAGTTGAAGGAAGGGGGGAAAAAACGCTCACAAAAAAATAAAACCCAGAATAAAATCGTTACCCCTCTTCACATCTTAAAAGAAGCAAAACAAACAGTAAAAGGTTCCAAATGATCTGCAACACTTTGATAAATCTTGCCAAAGTGTTTGTGGCCTTGTTAACCCCAGAAATCACACATTTACACAGCAAATTGTTACAATAATCGTGACAACTTTAGTAGCTATGACGGCGCTTAACCCCATGGGCACACTTTAAATCTGATTACAGAGGCTTTCATAGGACGGCATTCACAGAGCAAGGAGCAGCCAGGCACCGTGGAGTCTGCACATACCAAGTCTAGGTTTAAGTGGGATTGGCATTGCGCAATGGTGCACAATGTAAACGGGATTGTCGCTGTAAGGACAGCCATTATCCCTGATTGCACTGTCTGCACTCTCTGTGATTCATCACGTTCCACAGCGTGCGCAGCCCTGAAAACATCTTGTTCTGCAGAGGCAATTCACAGACTGTTATCCCAGCTTTGCAAAACTGACCTGTATGCGGCATCAGAACACAACATTCCCAGAGAATAAGATGCACAGTTTTACAGGGTTTTCATTTTAAAGCTTTCTAAGGAAAAAAAAATAAATGAAATATTTCACATGAGTGAGTTAAAATGCTGATGATTTAATAGCAGCACTAAATAGCACACAAAAATGTACTGATTTTTCCCAAACGGAACCAGTGGTAATATCACCAAGTGCATGTTGCCAAATATTATAACCGATTTCAGGGATTATTCCGCAGACACAGGAATCAGTTAAACCATCATGGAAAACAGTCATGAGTAAGTGAAAAAGAATAACTGGAGATGTGCCAGCAGTACAAAATTCAGACTGATATCAGTGGAATGTGGAGCCTACTGCAATTCAAATGCAGTAAAAAAAAAAAAATTAAAAAAAGAGAGGAAAAGATAAATAAAATAAAAATACAAAGAGGTGCAATTACTAATGAGCATCTGATAAAGGTTTTTCTCACCACCTCATGTCCAGAGAGAATCAGATCTTAAGCTCTATTTACTAAACTATATAGAAAACCACTAATTCAGCACAGACTGCCCCTCTAAAACTCACCACACTAAATGCCCTTCTGATCCTAAAGGGGACAAGATCATTTCAAATAAAAGCTCAGATTTATTATAGCCCCAGTATTACTTCATAATGCATACACATTGATAACTATTTCAGAGCGTTGCGCGGCTTACCCTTGGTTCATGAGGGCAGCCATCTTTAAATTCTCTTTTGTCAGATGTACTGCTTAATTGACCATGCACAAATATTGATGTCACATGTAAATGCAAGGCATCTCAAATGTACTGGCAGCTAGACTGAGCCAAATTGATTATGGTCTTGGGAAAAATACATGGGGCATTCCAAGAAACACTTCAAGCACCAAAAACACTGCAGCACCCTGTTCACCACCGGTGCCCTCCCACGTAATGAGCAGATGGAGGTGGATTTAAGCCACACTGTGTCACGATTTTCAGCCCAGCACTGGTGAAATTTGCAATTTCATCTACAATCCTGTTTAGTGAAGAAACCCAAACATTTGAACATAATTCGAGTGCATCTTCAGCAGTAAAGTTATCAAATTCGGATTCCACAATTTCCTCTGGTTAAACGATAACAAATATGGGGTAGAATAAAAAGAATGACTTCGGAAGCACAGCTATTGGCCTTGTTTACAAGCTACGAGACAGCACATTTCACAATCTTTGTTCCATTCCATCCACATGACGGATTACTGGCCCCGGTTTAAAAAGAAAAGAATCACTTTCTAAATATAAATATCCCACACGCTCTGAATGTATTAGTAAGTGGGGGGTTTTAGCTTCTACAGGACCAGTAATCAAATCTGAGAAAGACGGTAACTGGGTTTGAGGCCTGTAAAACGTGTTTAGAGCCTATCCATGCCAAGTAACACAACAAACAAACAGAGGGGCAAATAAAACTGCTAAACTGACTGGAACCAATCCTGAAAAGCCTTTCAGGGCACTTAAAGAGCAAAATCTTGATGATAATTTTCCATCCAACTCATTCTGAAAACACAGCTCTGAATTAAAACACACACACAAAAAACAAACCTTCACTGCAGCCTCTCCAAATTGTATATCTTAAACATTAATTCACAAAGGATTCCTGTTCTGGTTAGCAAAGAATTAACTAATCAGAAGAAAAATCATCTTGTTTTTACAATCCTTAAGAAAAGTATCCCATGTGAGAGGGTGGGAGGGAATGTGCCCTCAGCTCCCAGGAATATTCTCTAAATTGGATAGCACTTATTTATGTAAACATCATAGTGAATGGTTTATCTCAATATTACACCATCAGTGGATTCCACACTCACCTCCATTTATCATATTAACCTGACCAGTCTACATCTCCATGTGGATCAGTCGATTGTTGGGATTTTTTTTGGTATGCTGAGTCAAGATACATTCAGTATGTATTCTTTTCCTTATGTGCATCAAGCTCTGTAAAGCCTGCAAAGTGCCTGGATTTAGCAGGGTAAAATGCCGACCTGCGTGTACACAGAGCAAAGCCCCTGGAGATTGCTCACAGCTCAGTATTAACTTCCTTATAGGCGCTGAGCTTTCAGAAAGGTTAGCCTGGGAAAACGAAAACAGAAAGTAAGAACTGTGAGTCAAGCTCATCGTCACAGTGATTAGGCAACAGCCGGTACTGTGCCAAGTGGCGTGTCTGCTTTTCATGTTTACTGAACCCAGCACTGGGACTTCCTGGAAACCTCACAGCACACTGCTCTGTACACAATGTGAGCAGGGCAGAGTACAAGGGCAATGTCACAGCTAGAAACTGTTTACTCATAGGCTCAATCAGCTGTGGTGGACAGCCATAACATTCTGAGTTACAAATCTGGAATCTTGTGGCCCCAGTCTAACCCATCGATCAGTGGTTCCCGATTCATTTTTCCTGTGGAACCCTTTGACATAGTGTACCACCATCGTGGAACCCTAAAATAGAAAATTTGCGACGTAGCACAAACCTTTTAATAATACTTCCCTAACCTGGATAAATACAGATTGCCAGAGTACAAAGGATGATGTTTTGTTCTCAGCTCTTAGTAAGTACATAAAGCAAAAAACATAACTTCCCTCCTATGTTAAAATGGGATTGGTCACAATACCGATTGAAGCAAGTATATTAGCTTGAAAGACAGAGGTACACAGGACCATCCAGTAACCATGCTCACAACCAGCTGAGTGAATCTGGAGTGGCCAACGGCCACTCCTGGACTGCAGAGAAGCTGCATTTTTGCAAACAGATAACTGGGACAATCCCACTCGGAGTCTTTTAGAAATTATCAGCACATTCACTAATCTAACTGCAGCAAATGCATGCGGACAGTCATTATCATCGTTCCTGGTCAGATGGTGAACCTTTGCGACAGGGAAGAATAAGCCATTTGTTGACTACTACCCGTCTATGATCAAATCTGGGCCATGTGGTCACAGTATAGGAATATACCTGGAATGAAATATCGGAGATTTCTACCATAAATCCCTTCCTATTCTGGTCATGTTTTGTTTTTATGTGTTTTACATTTTGTACAACAATATACTTTCAGATTTTTTTCTCTACAGACTGATTTAGGACTTTGTATAAATTTAAATTACATTTTACCAGGAGGAGAAAAAAACAAAAAAAAAAAAACAACGACAAACAAAAATGATTAGCTTTTCTTTCATTTTTACTAGTCCGTTTATTTATAGTTCTGAACAAAACCACCTTTTTACCTTACTGGAAATTCTGTAGCACAAAAAAATGATTGTTTCCCAGCCTAGAGCTCAATCAGAATGCACTGATAGGTGATAAGACTGTGCTGTTTGGAATTATAGAATGCAACCATCTATATCAAATTCATCCTCGTAGGCTACTGTACTCTAAACGTCCTCCATAATGGGATGTTCTGTATGTGAAGCTCTCCATTCAGCGCAGGGTACAAAGCACGCAGGAGGATAGCCTTCCTCCCACCAAAACACAAGGCCTTCCCTAGCACACATGCTGTGAAACAAAACGCTAAATGTGTCATTAGCTGATCAGATGCAATGACCTAAATTGATCCCACTGTAGCAGACAAGAGAAAATCTATACTGCTCTTTGTGCAGTAAAACCATCCCTCCCTCCTTTCCCACGCAGGTCATGATGGATGCCTTACCCATACAGCTTTCATTAACCTTGCGCAAGGCCGGGAAAAAATGAATTAATAAATACTCTAAATTTGGATATCTGGGGGGGGGGAGGAAGCAGGGAATTTAAGCACAGGAGGGCCTCAATATGTACATTCAAATCTGCACCTGAAAATACGTATCACCTATTTACTGAGAACCCATCGGAAAAATTTATCTAACCGTGTCTCAGTTCATTTCTATAGCAATCAGCAAACACCCCTGGACAAAGGAGGTCTCACAGAATGAACTTCAGAATTTGTGGTAACTCAGTAAATGGAAGAAAAAAAACCAAAAAACAAAAAAAACACAACAGCTACTGAGTAATCCTCTTGCATAATTAGACAACTCTAGATCAATGATGGCTTTAAAACTACATTTCCCATGATGCTACGGTTGGCTGAGCATTGTGGGGAAAAGAGATCAGAAACATTTTGGTGCCAAGGTTAGCCATCATCATCATCATCTGTATGAATTATTTTTCAGTGAATTTGGCAGGATTATTTCCCAAGATGTTTCAGGTCACAATAACTGAAGTTGAAAAAGTCTACAATGTTTTGGCTATTCTCCGTTTAGTGACAATTCAGTCTAAGTGAACAACTATCGCCTTCTTCAAACCTCTTTCAATCCTCCGCTAACATGTCCAAAGACAGACAAAAGTAAGAGATCTATAATGTAACCGGCCTGAAGACACCTGCAAAGTATTGAAAACTTACTGTTATAATTCAGAAAGACAAACTGACTTAAACTACAATTTTTTGCAAGTCTAAGGATCTTAAGGAAGAAGTGACTGTCAGTCTAATTCACTAGAAGCTTGTTCTCAGACAAATGTAGTTCACAGAAACAACAATGTTTACATTTACATAATATTTTAAGTCTAAGATAAGGGACAAGTAAGCAGTAAGTAAGATCCAGGTTTTGGTGCTTACTGTTCCTTTAATAGTAGCTCCAGCGAGTCCAAGCTGGAGACATAGCTGCAGCTCTCTGCACTGAGGGCTATTCCACTAACAAACCATGGATTCATCAAACAGAACGGATCCTGCTTAGGAGGGAAAGTCCACCATTTAAAGGCTCTGCCAGTTATTTTAAGGCCAATAATGTGGGTTTCAGGCCAACAATGCACAGCCGTTACATTAACTTAGGAAGGACAACTGCTGAGTCTATTTAAACAATGAACGCAGTTTGAGTACAGTATCTATACAAAGGGAAAACATGTCACAAAGCAGTCTATTCACAAAGTACACTAGGAGCTGGTACGATCGTGCACACTCTCCGGAAAACAGCAATGATCACACAGATAAAACATTGTCTGTTTGCCTAAAATCTCACAGCCCTGGCAAGAAAGGCCAGACCAGCAGATTCAGCTAAGAATGACTTTAACAGGAGGTGCAATCTCTCAGAGCTTTGCAATTTGCTCAACTCTGCCACATAAAAAGTTAAACACCAACTAGGGGATTATTCACCAAACAGTGAGCTGCAGTGACCTTTTCACCAATGTCCAGCTTGGACAGTTTAGTCTGGTTTTACATGCACAGTAGGTTGTCAACTACGCGCTTAGTGAACAATTAAACCCCCTAAATTTCAGGCAGTGAGGCACTGTACTTGAGCTGCCTAGAACATTCAGCAGGTGTCATCCAATACTTGTGGACAGGAAGATGATCTTGAACATGCTCCTAGTAACAATAAAATGAGTTTGGTGCATTGTGGAAGAAGGAAAAATCAACAGAGGGTCATATCCCACTAGACATAGCGCTATGGCACATCTGACAACAAATTGTAGTGATCCTGTGTTTACCAGCTAAACACAATGTGCACCAATGTCTGATACTCCCTGGCCTTAAATTAAAATAAAAAAGAGCTTAATCTGTTTTTTTGTGTTTGTTTTTATCTTGACACAGTAACTTTCTCAAATGCTAAGCATGGGTGTTATGTGGATGCATTCCTACATTTAGAAGACCGAAATTCCAAACAGTCCAATGATACGTTTAGTCAGGTTAAGATGTAAGATACTATGACAGAAGATGCAGCTATATGTAATCTATAACCGCTTCCTGGTTAGATCTCAATATACGATAAAATTAAATAACAAAATGATGACCATTGTGTGTTTATATAAACACAGACTCAAAAGGAATCCATGTTTAAAATGGAATGAGGCAAAAATTTGATTCTTTGTTCAACTAATTTGCATATGCCCACCCAGAATCCTTTGCGGTAGTAACATCACTGCAGATTTGTGATTTCTGTGGGAATAGCAAGTCTTATGGCTTGACTGGTGTGCAGATTTTTGTTTAACATTGTATTAACGCTAAATATATATATATATGGCCTGCACTGATAAAGCAGCAATGAAAGCTGGTATCTGCAAGGATTACATAAACTGCTAAACTGGCACATGCATTGTTTCAATTAAAGAGTAACTATCCCTTGTCTGGAATTTACCCCATTGAAAAATCATCTGTAACGTGTCAATCTTTATTCACGAGAAGTTACATTTTCTGTTAAAATTTATTTTAACATTTTAGAAAATGACGTAATCCTTTCACTCCCCGCACCGATTCCTCTCCTGCATAGGTCATCAAAACAAAACACTAAGCCCTCAACGAATACTATCCTAACACCTACTTTTCTACCCTACCCTTACGTTTTGTGTCACTATACCGCAATCCCGCTAAGCATGTATGCTCATTGAGCAGGGCCCTCAACCCCTCTGTCCCTGTGTGTCCAACTTGTCTGGTTATAAATGTGTGCCTGTTAGTCCACCCATTGTACAGAGCTATGGAACTTGTTGTCGCTTTATAAATAATAATCAAGTTCAGACAAGACAAACATCACAAATAAAGAGAATGACTGTTCAGGAAGAGGTTAGTTTACATGAATCACAAAGCATGGAGATGCCTGATCTGGGTAAAATGGCATGTAATTAAAAAATGTACAAGGTGTACTACGCGCTGCATAAGAACTGAATTTTTTAAACTTTTACTTCTATAACACAAAAGCAAAAGTTAAAGTAAAGTGTCCCTTTAATATGAAACACTTTTTTCCATGAATGAGCATGTTGCCATAGTAACACAGTTGCTGTGGCAACATGCCCATTCATGAAGCAACTATTCCACTTGCTGTGAAACTGCTGGAAATTAAGCTTTAGGGTCTACAGACAACATGAAGTCAGAATCAACTTTACTTCAATTTATAGAAAGAAAGCATGTCTAATTCTCTCTTAATGATAAAGAAAAACAACACTACAGATGTTACACCTCAGCTTGGGAATGTAGCAAATATCAAATAAACGAGTAGTTTTTGTTTTTTTAAAATATATATATATTATACACACACATATATACACACACACCCTAGTAGATCAGAATCAGTCACACAGTTACATAAGGCCTGCCAGTTTATTTCACATATTCTATATTACAACTAATAACCATCACATTGTTGCTGCACAAGATACCAGGAGACAGATCACTGGTCCTTCATTCCATAATAGGGGTAACGTTCTTCGCACTGCATGGGGTGCACTGCCACCACCAGAAAGACCATTTGGTCTACACCGATACGTTTTCTAGCAACAGTGACAATTGGTACCAACACATTGGTACCAAGTAACAAGAGAGTCAAAGTTTATCATACAGAGCTAGACTGAGGCAAGCCATGCGTGGTCAAAACTCCATCTTCTCTGGGTAAGATTCAGTGATGTCCAAAGGGACCTGCGAGTCCATGTTTTTCTGTTCCATGTTAATAACAAACGAAAAAACAAAGCAAAAAAAAAAACAACGAAATGTTCAATAAAAACATATTTACAAAAAAAAAAAAGATTCAGTGATGTCAAACTTCAGTCTGATCCAAGCAAGGCCGACAGGGTAAAAACTTGGACTACTTTGGGAGAAATTGTAACTCTTTAGAAAAATTGCAATAAAATCTCCAGTTGACCTAACGCACACAGTGGCTGTGGCCTATTTAGAGAAAGCACATGCACACTTCACAGATTGGTGCAACTCAGCAGATCTTAATGCAGATTGGCTGCCGCCATCTGTAGTAATTTTCCCTCAATCTATATTTCCAAGATGGCAGCCTCCATACTGAAACTCTTCAAAATGGTTATCACAGCAAAATCTACTACTGACACTACTATTTCTGAAACACTAATTTCCATTATAGTGCTTCTTTAACTGCATGTTAGCACTGCCCAGACAGGAAAGTGATCAGTCCCCCCCCCCCAAAAAAAATGTAATTCTGTTTTTGAGAGCTTTTTTTTATTTATTTATAAAAGATGTTAGCTAAACTATACCTCCCATAAGCCTTTGAAGACCTTTATTGAAAGAGACTCATTGCAAAAACATTGCAGATTGGGAGGGATAAAAAGGGAGCTGTGACATCACGTTCTCGCTCAAGCGACCAGCATGTTGGAAGTCTACAAAATATATGTAAATTAATCAAATTTGTGATGGTGTCAGGAGCATCCCTTTATATATAAAAAAAATTTTTTTAAAAGTCGATTCCAATATATATCAGGAAGCTAATACTTTCTACAAAAAATCATCCAAATATACTAAACTGTAAAATATAGAATTTGAGGAAGGCAGTAGACATCTCAGAGTTAAGTCACGGCCAAGACACTAGTCCTATAACTCGTACATGTTTCATGGTATTTTGGAAAGTTACATGGTCAAATAAACAGCTTGCCCATTTAAATTTTTACAAGTTGAAATTTTCTAGATTCGTTTGTTGGACCCATGTTGCCTTTGAGATTGTATGGTAGCCCAGGAATGAACATTACCCCAATAAAGTCTTACCATTTTCAAAAGTAGACAACCAAGTGTATTCAAAATGGGATCTGAAGTCTTTTTAGTAGCCACTTATTCACAAACCCAGGCCAAAGTTAGTGATTGATAATTAAACCATTTTGTTCATGCAGACTGTCAGTCAAAGCCAAGGGAGGCGAGGCAAGGGCTGCATAAACAGAAACAAAAGTGGTTTAACCCCTTAAGGACCAAACTTCTGGAATAAAAGGGAATCATGACATGTCACACGTCATGTGTCCTTAAGGGGTTAACTATTAAACGGCATAGAATTGAGCAGTGAGACTTCAGAATTATGATCTATACACAAAAACTCCTTCATTAGTCTAAAGTTGTTTTGGTGACTAGAGCAGGCATAGACAACCTTCGACACTCCAGATGTTTTGGACTACACCTCCCATGATGCTTTGCCAGCATTATGGGTGTAAAAGCATTATGGGGGATGTAGCCCACAACATCTGCAGTGCCGAAGGTAGCCTACCCCTGGACTAGAGTGATCCTTTAAAGTCACGGCTGTCAGATTCAATAACTTACTGAAGTAGCTGCAAAGCTGTTGATCTGCAATAAATGCTAAAAACGCAAGTCTAAAATTATTTTTGCATATGTATTGAATACACTATTAGGGCTCACAATTTCAAGTCCTGTGTTACTAGACAAGAGTAAAAGTTATTAACTGCGCAAGCCTGGAGTGTCCATAGCACACTCACCAAGGGTGAGTTCCTACTTGTCAAGGATGAGTTTTCACTTGCCAGCGTACTGTTTTTTTTTTTTATTATTTATTTTTGCCATTTTTAGCGGGATCAAACAAAAACGTACAGTTCACATTCACATAAGAGAATTGTAACACACAATACATTGTGATATTGCTTTGAGTGCGTAATCCAGGCAACTTGGACTTAAACATAATAGACTTACATATAGCTTTGGAAGTCGCAAGGTAGTTGGCAATGATTATCTAGCCAATGTACTTTTAACACCAAAATAGTCTCAATATCTGCTATAATAAACCAGGCCACCTTTACTGCGGGAAACCACATAACTCTCAAATGATATACAGTCATAAAATATACAGAAAGGCAATCAATGAACACGTACTATGTACAACAGACATGAATCAGAGTCATTTACAAACTGAAAGTTTTAAAGCGGAGACCACCACGTGTTCCAGATATCCATACAGTGAAATCACGTTGTGGATTTTATTTACAAGAAACCGAAGTGTAGTGAAATTGGAAAAACTGCAACATTTAGACAAAAAGTGCTGATATGCAAAAAAAATAAAATAAACTATAATCACGGCTCTGCCATATTAGCTTACATTTTGAGAAATTGTTTACCTTTCCCCAAAAATGCAACTTATACATAAAAACAAACAAAAAAAACGCACACAAAAATAAACAAATCCAAAGTAAAGAGAGATTCAAGGCACAAGTTATTTTTAATTCCTAAATAAATAATGATGTTTACCATTGCAGCCTGGAGCATAAAGATCTAAGTATTATATATACTAAGGGGGTATATTCTGTAAATAATGACTGGATTTATAGCCAGAAAGTAACATTTAGTCCAGAGTGACTGGGATAGAGAATTTCTACAAGTCTATTATTGTTGCTTAAATTATTATGATTTCGAGTTTGGCAAAAAACGTCCAAGTTCCCTATAACAGTAGAGGCAGGCATCTTTTGGTCACAGAGACACACCAAAATACCAGATCAATCATACAACCCAGAATTGAAAGGGTGAATCAATGCTCTTGGAGAAATTCTTCCAGCTGACTCAAGCAATCAGCTCAGCACAATGTGCAGAGTAGAGACATTCTGTGTAGTTCTAGATTGTAATTCCTGCAGTGCAGGCTTGTCAGTATCTCTCGGCAGCGCTGTGAATTTGGAAGTAGAAAGTGCCACTCACTGACTGCACAGGCTGGCCAACACCCATAATATTGTACACCTCTTCACATGGGTCGGGGCAGATTCCTTTCCTAACAGAGGATTCTTTAACCCCGACAGGTAAAGAGGCTTCCCATTGACAATGCAATGAAATTAAAAAGGAACATTCAACAGCTAGAAAATGGGAGAGAAATATGGGGGCATAAACATTGTGGGGTACAGTTACAACCCAATGAGTCAGAGCAAAGTAACACACCATTTACCTCTCACAGTAAAAAACTCGTGGTATTTTAGGTTAGTTACCTTTTCTCTGGGTAAATGCACCCCAAACCATGTCTCAGGGTACTCAAACACTATTTCTATAAAAAGCAAAACCACATCCTGTGATATCCCCCACATCTCGAGATTCAGCAACAGAAGCAATTATAGGAATTATCCCCCCTTATGGTTAAGAATAATGGGGAGTATGCTGCACTATATCATGGAACACTGTATCTTACCTGTATCCCAGTACTTCATTGCTATAATAAACGTGTCATTCCTCTTATATACATGTTAGCTTTACCTCTGTATCTCACAGCGCAATCCTCTCCTTAGCAGTATATGGATGTACCTGTATGGTGACCCTTATAACTCTAGGGAGGGCTCTGTAACACACTGGATTTCTATCACTGCATATTCATGGGACAGATTCTGACAGCGGTGATACCATTTCCTCAGCCCTATCTTTACAAAAGGATTCTTGTTATATTTTAGGATCCTTATGGCTTCAAGGTATGCAGGATGCTCCCTGATCTGATAACCCAATATTAGGCTTTGTCCTGAGGTTTCTCCCAGGTAATGACTTCAGATACAGAAACCCCTCTGCACACGTCTGTGTGGCCCCCTGGAGGCAATAGTAGAGGTGCTTTCTGGGCTCCCCACCAAACTGTATGTGTGTGTGTGTGTATATATATATTGCTGTGCAGTAATCTCTGTATGTTAAATGACCTTGGAAGAACATACTAAAGTTCCCATTACCTCTGCACATACACTCACACTGGCTATGTACTTGGGAATCCCTGGCGGCATATCTAATCCCCCCCTTATCTGCCCCTGGATGTATATTGGAACTCCCTCGTTTATATCTGAAATCTCTGTACATGGGGCTCAGTAACCTCTGCATATTGTGTCCCCCTAGTTGTATATTTGGTTCCTGTAATCTCTGTGGGGGACCCCTCTGACTGTATATACAAGGCAATACATTATGCAGCTGTCTGCAGGCCCACAGATGTATAGATGCGAGTGTTATATCTTCACCACGACTATATATATATTCCAGGTGCAACAGTCTTTGTATGTAGGATTCTCATTGCTGTAAATACTAGGGTATTAAGATAACAGCAATCTTTATACATAGTGTTCCTATGACTTCTTTGTACAAAGGATCTGGCCCTCCGATGTTCTGATATAAGACCATCGTTTTTTTCAATGCATAGGTGTTGAGCCCAATTCCCAGGCTGTATATATTGC
The DNA here is from genome assembly GCA_933207985.1 of Pelobates cultripes. Taxonomy (NCBI): domain Eukaryota; kingdom Metazoa; phylum Chordata; class Amphibia; order Anura; family Pelobatidae; genus Pelobates; species Pelobates cultripes. Next base: position 10,827,215 of record OW240921.1, read on the forward strand.
ATGTGTGGCTTTCCCCAGATATCAGTCAGTACAGTTTTTGGGATACCCCAATTGAGCTCTCTAGCAGTGCGTGCAGGATCTGGGGTTCCTCACCTCAGGCTATCTGTGGATGCAAGATCTGGGGCTCCCCACCCCAATTGCCAGTGAGTGCGAGATCTGAAGTTCCCACAGGTTTACCCTACCCCCGGCTGCCTGTGGGTGTGGGAGCCATATATATGAGGCTACAGTATTTGGAGTCTTCCCAGCTGTATATTTTAGGGTGCAGGATCTAGGGTGCTCATTTGGCTGTCTGCCTAGGGTGCAGAATCTCAGGAGGCACTATCTAGAGGTGTCCTAAATGCAGGTTCCCACTGTCTGTCTATCAGGGGATGTAGTAGCTGTCTATATGGGGTGTGTTATCTCCCTCCCACAGCTCTCTATATGGGGTGCAGTATCTAGCCTCTGGCAGTCTATTTGGGGAATGCAATGTATGTGCCTCCATTGCCCTCTATATGAGGTTCAATATCTGGCCTCCACCCCCACCATCCCCATCCCAACCGGCCACCTGTGGATTAAGGTTCTGGAGTTCCCTCAATCAGCTATCTGGAAGTGAAATGCTCCCAGATACGCGAGGGACACAATCTAGATGTGTATCTGGGGTGCAGTATCTAGAGTCCCCACCTTCGATTCTCTATATGAAACGCAGTATGAATAATCTTCTCTGGTTCTCTATAGAGGGTGGAGTATCCAGGTTTCTCCTCAAACCAAAATATGTAGGCAGAATCTAGGTCACTATATTGGATGCAGTATCTCGGTCCCCCTCTGGTTTTATATATTAGTTGCAGCATATGGACCCCCTGGCTTTCTATATAGGGAGCATCATCTTGTTCCTGCCAGTTCTCTATATTGGAGTGCAGTATTTGGGTCCCTTCCCTTGGCTCTCGATATGGGTGGAGTTTAAAATGGTGCTGCTTTGGGCCACCCCATATCTCTATGTTGGAATCCCCCCTCCAGCTCTCTATATAGGGAGTAGCATCAAGGCCCACTAACTTTATATTGGGTTCGGTATTAGCTCCTCCAGCGTACCATTTGAAGTGCAGAATCTTGACCCTACCACTGCTCTCTACCCTTGGTGCAGTGTAAGGCCCACCCCCTCTATGTGGGGTGCAGTGCTTGGGGACCTCCCATTTACTTGGGGTGCAGTGTTAGGGGGGGGACTCCCCCCCCCCCTCCTCTATGTGGGGTGCAGTGGTAGGGGGGACATATGCATGTATTAGATGCAGTATTGGGGACGACCCCCCCTTCTCCTCTCTATGGGGTGTAGTATGTAGCATACACCCCATCTCTATCTTGGGGTACCTGAGGAGCAGAATCTTTTCTCCCCTCGGTTCTCTATCTGAGGTGCAGAATCTTATCCCCCACGGCTCTCTCTCTCTTTATGTGGGGGTGCAGCCATAGCACCCCCCCGTCTCTCTCTCTGTGGGGGTGCAGCCATATACCCCCCTGGCTCTCTCTCTATGCGGGGGTGCAGCCATAGCCCCCCCACCGGCTCTCTATATTTGTGGGGTGAGGGTGCAGTTATACCCCCCTCTCTCTGTGGGGGCAGCCATAGCCCCCCTCTCTATATTTGTGAGGGTGCAGTTATACACCCCCCGCTCTCTCTCTATATTTGTGGGGGTGCAGTTATACCTCCCCCCTCCTCTCTATGTGGGGGTGCGGTTATTCCCCCCCCGGTTCTCTCTCTATGTGGGATGCAGTTATACACCCCCCCCCCGCTCTCTCTCTATATTTGTGGGGGTGCAGCCATTGCCCCCCTCTCTCTATATATATTTGTGGGGGTGCAGTTATAACCCCCGGTTCTCTCTCTATGTGGGGGTGCGATTATACCCCCCCCCTCTCTCTATGTGGGGGTGCGGTTATACCCCCCCCTCTCTCTCTCTATGTGGGGGTGCAGCCATAGCCCCCCTCTCTCTATATTTGTGGGGTGCACTTATAACCCCCCTCGGTTCTCTCTATATTTGTGGGGTGCCGTTATTTCCCCCCCCCCCTCTATGTGGGGTGCAGCCATAGCCCCCCTCTCTCTCTATGTGGGGGTGCACTTATAACCCCCCCCCGGTTCTCTCTATATTTGTGGGGTGCCGTTATTCCCCACCCCTCTCTATATTTGTGGGGGTGCAGCCCTATGCCCCCCCTCTCTCTATATTTGTGGGGGTGCAGCCCCCCCCCTCTATATTTGTGGGGGTGCAGCCCTAGCTCCCCCCTCTCTCTCTATATATTTGTGGGGGTGCAGCCCTAGCCCCCCCCTCTCTCTCTATATATATATATATATTTGTGGGGGTGCCGTTATTCACCCCCCCTCTATCTCTATATTTGTGGGGGTGCCGTTATCCCCCCCTCTCTCTATGTGGGGGTGCAGCCCTAGCCCCCCTCTCTCTCTCTCTCTCTCTCTCTCTCTCTCTATCTCTATATATATATATTTGTTGGGGTGCCGTTATTCCCCCCCCCCCTCTCTCTCTATATTTGTGGGGGTGCGGTTATACCCCCCTCCCCCCGCTCTCTCTCCCGGGGTCCCAGTGAAAGGATACGGTGGAGGCTGCAGGCCCCGGATGGCGGCGGACGAGGCGGTGGGGGGAGGCACTGCAGGGGGTGGAGGTCCCACAGCTCCGGTCCCGCTCGGTGCCGCCGGTTTTAGGGCCGCTTTCTGGGGGAGACTCATGGCCGAGGGGCCCCCCGGAGCGGGGTCGGGGGGGGCTGGGGGTATCGGGGGGCTGAGGGGCCCCAAACCAGGACCAGAGGGCAATGGGGCTCTCAGGGGCCAAGCGCAGCCCTCCCCCTCCCCGGGGTCACTGGAGCCGGTCTCGGTGGGGGAAACGGGGAGATGCCGGTGGATTTTCCTCACTCGGCGACCGGAGCATCCAACATGGCGCTGCCTCCGCCTCCAGCAGTCCGGCAGGACGGACACTCGGCAATCTCCGGAAACCTTCGGTTAGGCTCGAGCGGAGGGCGGAGCATCATCAGTAGCAACACTCGCCAATTTCCGGAATCCTTCGGGTCGGCTCGGAGATTGTGAGATGTGGGCGGGTTTACGAAACCAGACTCGGCTGATTCCGACAAAATTCTATAGTATATTGGACTCTGCTGCCCCCTACTGGGGGTTTACATGACTGCTGGTGAAATCCTGTGTGTTGTCAGATTTGTCAGGAAATCAAAGTGAATTGAAAATGTAAGGCACAAAACAGCCAACTCTCCAAGTCTGCTATGTTTACAACTACTTTGGCCTTAAATTGGAAATTTCCTTTGAATTCAGTTTATTCTAGAGCTCTGTTATTTTGATCCTAAATTTGAAATTCACTTTTCCTAGCTATTTAAGAGTTCGTGTATAATGTTGCAAATATATATGAGGCATGTTGGACGCTCATCAAAGCCACCATTTTCCTGAGGACAAGCGCTGGTTATCAAACAAGTTAATAAAATATGAAAAAGGGTAGCGGCACGTCCGAAGCAGGATATCAGGTGGATGCTGGGAAAATGACGGCACAAGCCATAGTCTGTAATGGTGCGGCTTAATCACTAAACACCAGAAGCACAAAATTTAAGCCGTAGCGTATTTTGAAGAACGCTTTTTTTAGTCAAATGTTTGTAATTTATTGTTTTTTACATTAAAAACAAAACAGGGATTGTCTAAAATTAAAAGTGTACTGGCAGCACGTGGCGGCCATAATAATGATTATTCAAATACTCCTCGCTGCTAAAATAACTGTAGCCAGACACTGGAAAAGCATAACAATTCAGATTATGATGACGACGATACCGTAATTTCTTTACCCTGGATCCCCTTAGACATAAGCTGGAACACATCCAGCATAACCGAGAGCACGTTTGGTAATATTGGTAACACAGTTATTGCAATATTATCTTTCTACTATTTACGAAGACCTTGTATACACTACATGATAATAAGGTTACTATCCGTAAATACGGAGAACAACTGTAGCACGGTTCCACCCCATTTTCTTTTTTTGTTAACAATTGTAGGGAATCTTGCAAACACTGCTACATAACCATGTCATTTCCTCAAGATTTCAGTAACTGGATCGTACTCCTGAACTGTACAATGTGAAATGATGTGTTTTATGCTTTATTTGTTTCTGTTAATAAAAACCTCATAAAAATAAGACAGTGAAAAAAAAATAACACTATTTGCATGATTAAACCAAGTTTCAAGTGTAGTATTGCAACTCCAAGAGTTCCTACTTTGGGCCAAAATGTCTTTTTTTCTCCTAATGTCCCTCTTTCTAGGAGCTCCATATTGTTGGTGTGTGTGAGTGTATAACAGCGCTCCACAGCAATAATACTCCCAGTAATGTGTCTGAGTGTATAACAGAGCTCCACAGCAATAATACTCCCGGTAATGTGTCTGAGTGTATAACAGAGCTCCACAGCAATAATACTCCCGGTAATGTGTCTGAGTGTATAACAGAGCTCCACAGCAATAATACTCCCAGTAATGTGTCTGGGTGTATACCAGAGCTCCACAGCAATAATACTCCCAGTAATGTGTGAGTGTATAACAGAGCTCCACAGCTATAATATTCCCGATAATGTGCCCCGCCCCTAATATTAAAGTTTCCCCCTTTGTCCATGTGAGATGTTGGGAGATATGCTTTAAGTGTGTAGGTAAATAGAATGAGAGTCCCTTAATTAAGTCCATGTGCTTTAAACCTGACACAAGGAATTTAAGGGAGAAAACTGGTTCCAAGATTGTCAAGATTGTCATTTTGGAACAAGTAATCAGTATATACATGTCTCTTTGCCTCTTGATATTAGTGGTATTTATAGGTCAAAGAGGCAGCTATTACAGTAGGGTTGAATTACAATGTCAGTTCTGCCACTCAGGAGGGTAACGCAGTGAGCAGTGCCATCTGCTGGTATCAAACAGTAGTGACTTTGGCTGGGAGAGTCCCTTACAGCAATGGTTAGTGTTACTCAAACCACCATGACCACTGCAGTGTGAAGCCAGTGATTGGACTTGGAGCAGCTGCCCTGACGTCACAAAGAGACACGGAAAGCAATGCCAGGAACCTCACTCAGCGCTGGAATCCAGCTACGTAATAACTATTTTAAGCTGATTTATTAGTTGAGGGCTGAAAAGTATAATGCCAAATAAATAATTATACTTTTAAAAACAGACAAAAAAAACCTGTTAGCGTAACCCTTTAAGCTAGAATTACAATTATGGTCTCAACACATTAGCTTTAAATCCATACTGCACTCCTTGCAGTATTTGTCCTGTAATGTCCAAACATTAATTGCAGCAGATGGACACGAGGCATTTGAACAGTCAGGACTAATGAGTGAATTATATTATATATTATAGACTAAAGTCGCTTTTAAGATCGCTGACATAAACCTTCCACAATGTATCAGAGTTTCCCCAATTTGAGAGACGTGCCACTTAGTATCCCATTTTTCTGTCAAACACTTTCGCGTGCTTTCACAGACACTGCAGCACCTATACACCATTCCACTATCATTCGTCTTGATAACTCAGACTTTGTATTTTCCTAATGTTCCTTTAACCTCAATGCAGTTTGAATGGTAGCAGTGGGCAGGATGCAGTGGGAGTATGCTAGCCCCTCTCTCAGTTTTCCCAGCACTCATAATACCATAACCACAACACTTAGCTGTTTTGATTATAGTGCTGAAAATACCTGTTTAAAATGAAAGATGGCAGGGATTCAAGGGCACAATATATCACATTGAACAGAATGTACACTGTCTGCTTGTTTTTCAGGACAAATAGATTGAAATTGATTGATCCCAGTCTAGAACATATTGAACTAACTGCTGCTCTCTCCAAGGCATTGATGTTAATAACAATATTATACATATACAAATTCAAACTAGCCTTTAGTGAAAGCTTGGTTATTTTACCCTAATTTGGGCAGTTTTTTAAAGTGTAGAATGAGTTTTGTTACCGTACCCTAAAGAACAATATATCATTATCGCCATTTATATAGCGCCAACAGATTCCATAGCGCTTCACAATATTATTATACTGTAGAGGGGATTTAACTATAAATAGGACAATTACAAGAAAACTTACAGAAACAATAGGTTGAAGAGGGCCCTGCTCATACAAGCTTATAGTCTATAGAAGGTGGGGTATACAACACATTAGGACAGGAAATAGCAATCAAATAAGGTGGGAGCGAAGCTGAGCTGGAGAAGAGAGTAAATTCCTGCCCGTTAGGAGAGAGTAAGAGACAGGTATGTGATTCATTAGTTGCAGAACATCAGGGGAGAGGTCCGGGGAGAAGAGATGTATCTTGGTGTCATCAGCGTACAGGTGGTAGTGGAATCCAAATGAGGTAATAAGTTTGCCAAGAGAGACCGTATAAAGAGAAAATAGAAGGGGACCAAGGACAGAGCCTTGGGGGACTCCAACTGAGACAGGACGAATGGTGGATGTATCATTAGAAAAGGAGACACTGAATGAGCGTTGGGAGAGAGAGGAGGAAAACCACGAGAGGACAGTGTCACAGAGACCGAGTGATTGAAGAGTTTGGAGAAGGAGAACATGATCGACGGTGTCAAAGGCAGCAGAGAGGTCAAGAAGAATTAGTATGGAGTAGTGGCCTTTGGATTTAGCTGTGATAATGTCGTTAGTGGCTTTGATAAGGGCAGTCTCAGTAGAATGGAGGAGGCGGAAGCCGGACTGAAGTGAGTCAAGGAGAGAGTTGGAGTTGAGGAAGCAAGCCAGACGGGTAATGACTAGTCTTTCAAGAAGCTTTGAGGAAAAAGGGAGCAGGGATATGGGACGATAGAGTGGTAGGATGGGTCGAGACGTGTTTTTTTTTTAAGATGGGTACTACAGTAGCATGTTTAAGGACAGCAGGGACATTGCCAGAAGAAAGAGCAGTTGAAGATGTGTGTTAAGGAAGGCACAAGACAAGAAGAGAAAGATCTAATAAGGTGAGACAGGACAGGATCAAGCAGGCAAGTGGTGGGGCAAGAGCAAAGGATAAGCGCAGCCACCTCTTTTTCAGTAGCTTGGGAGAGAGATCTGATAAGGTGAGACGGGACAGAATCGAGCGTGCAAGTTGTTGGGCAAGAGGAAAGGAGAAGCACAGTCACCTCTTGTTCAGTAGCCTGGGAGAAGGTTGGAAGGGTTGGGGAGACATTGTCCGGGTGTGGTTGATAAAGTGAATGGCAAGGTGGTGAGAATTCTTTCCTTAGCTGTTCAATCTTGTCAGTAAAGTAGCATGCAAAGCTATTGACTGTAAGGTTAGTTTGGGGGGTTGGCCGCAGGAGGGTAAAGAAGGGAGTTAAAACAAAGGAAAACGCCTGGGACCCATACCTGCAGACAGCAGGATCCCTCACCCCCTCGAGGGACCACCCGGGGAACACATCTTCTGTTCCCACTCTGGTTCCTCCCACCCTCCCGAACACCCTAGCACAGCGACCCCTCTCTCCCCCCCCCTTTAAAACTCTGTACCCTGGAGGGGCGTGCGGCAGGCCAGACCTGACACTAACGTGAGCAGTGGCTAGACAGCTGGACCGACAAGGCTTGAGACAGAAAACATGGCCACACTTAAAATCACCTCCCTGAACGTCAACGGCCTTAACACACCGAACAAAAGACGACTATGGCTCTAGTAAAGAAAAATGGAGTGGAAATACTCCTACACAAAAGATGCCCTTTTGTCACCCATAATACACAGACCGACACCACAGGCAGGTACATCATTCTCACGGGGACCATATACACCACCACATTATCACCTGATCAACATTTACGCACACAACCAACCATACCTAGAATTCTGGGAGCAGCTACACAATTTAATACAAACACTGCCACATGGAGTTGTCATGCTGGGGAGCGACCTCAACTCGACACCCTGCCTGGCGGTCGATTGCAGTACGCTGCCTGGAGAGCGGAGGGCCCAGCGGGGTGGGGGACAAGACAAACTGCTAGCCAAGTTCATTCAAAAGACAAAATTGTTAGACCCCAGGAGGCTACACATTCTACTCGGCGGCACATTCCACATACTCCCGCATAGACATGTTCCTGGTTAACCAAGGAGGGATCCCATGGATCCAATCTGTAAGAATTAACCTTATCACATGGTCGGACCACGCCGATATTGAGCTCACAATAAGACTCCCAGGACCCAAACCCCAATGGAAATGGAGGTTAAACAGCACACTCATAAAAGACCCTGAGGTGATGAAACTTATACAGGACGAACTGACGGCCTATTTTACCATGAACGACACGCCGGACGTAACACAATCCATGATCTGGGCTGCCCACAAGGCGGTCATCAGGGGTACCCTCATCAAAATAGCGACCAGACGAAAAAAACAGAGCAGAAATCCTCTTCGAGCTCCAAAAGGCGATGAGGAGGGCCGAAGTCAGACACAAACAGACTCCCACGACACAGGGACTCCAGGACCTTAAAGAACTCCGCCATAAAATAAGGGCCACAGCGGTAGAAGATGTGGGACGGGACCTAGTCCATAAAAAACGCCTTTATTACAAACGCTCTAACAAGATGGACACCCTTCTAGCAAGGGCACTAAATCCCAAACAGCAATTCCGAGCCATAACGGCGATACGCGACAAAAGAGGGCAGGTAACCCATAACCCTATGGAGATCAACCAGATCTTTACGGAGCTCCTCTCCAACATTTATAATCACTCCACGGAGCTAGACGGCAATAACGGGATTTAAACACAAGCGGTCACGGATTTCGTCACTAAAACAAATTTGCCGCGGGTGAGCCCTGAAGTTCTGCACACCATTGGAGCACCCATAGAGGAGGAGGAGGTAGATAGGGCGATCACCGCCCTCAAAGGGAACAAAGCCCTGGGGCCAGATGGCTTTGATGGCTCCTACTATAAAATCCTAAGGGACACGCTGATCCCAAGACTAGTGAAGGTGTATGAGGAATGGATGGACGACGGACACCCTAACCCAGAAACGCTTACAGCAGATATAACACTCATCCCCAAACCAGGTAGGGACCCAACAGAAGCGATGAATTACAGACCCGTTTCACTGATAAACTTCGACATGAAAGTGTTCGCATAAATCCTGGCGACACAGCTAAACCCCCTCCCGATGACATTGATCCACTCAGATCAGGTCAGCTTCGTACCATCAAGGCAGCTGTACGAGAACACTAGGAGGGGAGCAGATGTCATATGGTGAGCGGTGAGGACTCGGACGCCGTCTCTGATTTTGTCCTTGGACGCGGAGAAGGCGTTCGACAGGGTCCAATGGCACTACCTCTTCTCACTATTAGAGCACCTACAAATGCCGGGACCATTCATTAAAGGAATGAAAGCCCTATACACAGAACCCAGGGCGCAAACCACTGTGCCGGGAGCAGCCCCAAACCCCTTTCAGACCCACCAATGGAACCAGACAGGGATGCCCCCTATCCCCCCTGTTGTTCGTCCTAATGCTAGAACCACTCCTACATAGGATACGGGAAGATAGGAAAATACGGGAATACGAGTAGGTGGGGAGGAGTACAAAGTTTCTGCGTGTGCGGACGATGTCATGGTCACACTTACTAACCCCCAACAATCCCTACCCCAACTCCTGTCCCTCCTAGAGGAATACGGATATATCTTAGGCTATAAAATTAACCTAGAAAAATCGATGGCTATGCGAATTGGAATGGACGCAGAGGAGGTCAACAGAATAAAAAACACACATCCCCTCAAATTCACACAATCCGACATTAACCCCTTAAGGACACATGACATGTGTGACATGTCATGATTCCCTTTTATTCCAGAAGTTTGGTCTTTAAGGAGTTAAATATCTAGGTATTAAACTCACCGCAGACCCAGATAAACTGTATAATGTGAATTACACACCCAGTATCCAGGCACTTTGTCGGGACATAGAAAAATGGCAAGAAAAAACAATCTGATGGATAGGCAGACTACATGCCATCAAAATGACGATGCTCCCTCGCCTGCTGTTCTTATTCCAAGCCCTACCGATTAAAGTTACCAAACAAGACCTAATGACACTACAAAGAAATATAGATAACTTCATATGGGCACAAAAACGCCACAGACTAGCCAGACAAGTACTGTACCGACCGAAAACTAGGGGTGGACTGGGACTCCAAAACTATATTAATACTATCTGGCAGCTAAGCTTGCCCAAATAGAAGCATGGCACTCACAAGCGGGCTCCCACCGGTGGGTCGACCTGGAAACAAAACTAATGATCTCAGACCTACTGCAATTCTGGATATGGGTACCCAAACAGGACAGACCGCCCATTCGAACCACCTGCCTGGCGATCCTAAATTCCATAAGAATATGGGATCTGACGGCCACCAAATACGCCCTAAAACAAACACCCTCACCACTAACTCCGTATTTATGGAACAAAGCATTCGAGCCCGGGCTGAGCGCACAAGACTTTCGGGAAACAGAGAGTACGGGGATACAGAGATACATCCACATGTATGACGGTGGGTCCTTCAGAACGTTTGACAACCTAAAAACCTTAGCAACCCTGACCACAAGAGACTTATTTAGATACGTACAATTGCGAGACTTTGCCAAAAACCAAGAAGTTAGAAAAGCAGCCCACACACGTTCTACGAGCAGCTGTGTAATGCAGAAACCATACAGAAGGGCCTAATAACAGCCATATACATGCAACTCAGTGCCCCAGACAAAGACGCTAAAGACCCAAGATACATAAACCAGTGGGAGGTGGACCTTGGTGGGGAACTGGAAGGAGAGGACTGGGCAGACATATGGGAAGTGACTTCTAAGACATCGATCTGTGTATTACACCAGGAACAGTCCTATATGCTAATGAGATGGTACACCACACCGGTACAATTACATAGAATGGGAAAAACCACGACAGACACATGTTGGAAGGGATGCGGTAACAAGGGTACCTTTGTGCACATGTGGTGGGACTGCCCAAGGGTCAACAAATACTGGAAGCGGATACAGACACTACTGACAGACATCCTGGAGAGACATATAGATTTGGACCCTTGGTCCGTCCTTTTATCTAGACCTATAGACGACCTCCCCAGAAAAGAACAACAACTCTTCAACAAGATAACCCTAGCAGCCAGAAGGGCCCTAGCTCAGGCCTGGCTGAAGCCCACGATCCCCACAGACAACGACGTGATAGTAAAAATCAAAGATACATATCTGATGGACAAACTCACAGCCCAAATTAGAAACACAGAAAAATCATTCCATAAAATCTGGCAACCCTGGGAAGACTATGCTAACGAATAAACTCCCCCAAACCAAACAAAGACAGAGGTCCTGGATGGGACCTTGGCCCCCAGACAAAGACGCTAAAGACCCAAGATACATAAACCAGTGGGAGGTGGACCTTGGTGGGGAACTGGAAGGAGAGGACTGGGCAGACATATGGGAAGTGACTTCTAAGACATCGATCTGTGTATTACACCAGGAACAGTCCTATATGCTAATGAGATGGTACACCACACCGGTACAATTACATAGAATGGGAAAAACCACGACAGACACATGTTGGAAGGGATGCGGTAACAAGGGTACCTTTGTGCACATGTGGTGGGACTGCCCAAGGGTCAACAAATACTGGAAGCGGATACAGACACTACTGACAGACATCCTGGAGAGACATATAGATTTGGACCCTTGGTCCGTCCTTTTATCTAGACCTATAGACGGCCTCCCCAGAAAAGAACAACAACTCTTCAACAAGATAACCCTAGCAGCCAGAAGGGCCCTAGCTCAGGCCTGGCTGAAGCCCACGATCCCCACAGACAACGACGTGATAGTAAAAATCAAAGATACATATCTGATGGACAAACTCACAGCCCAAATTAGAAACACAGAAAAATCATTCCATAAAATCTGGCAACCCTGGGAAGACTATGCTAACGAATAAACTCCCCCAAACCAAACAAAGACAGAGGTCCTGGATGGGACCTTGGCCCCCAGACAAAGACGCTAAAGACCCAAGATACATAAACCAGTGGGAGGTGGACCTTGGTGGGGAACTGGAAGGAGAGGACTGGGCAGACATATGGGAAGTGACTTCTAAGACATCGATCTGTGTATTACACCAGGAACAGTCCTATATGCTAATGAGATGGTACACCACACCGGTACAATTACATAGAATGGGAAAAACCACGACAGACACATGTTGGAAGGGATGCGGTAACAAGGGTACCTTTGTGCACATGTGGTGGGACTGCCCAAGGGTCAACAAATACTGGAAGCGGATACAGACACTACTGACAGACATCCTGGAGAGACATATAGATTTGGACCCTTGGTCCGTCCTTTTATCTAGACCTATAGACGGCCTCCCCAGAAAAGAACAACAACTCTTCAACAAGATAACCCTAGCAGCCAGAAGGGCCCTAGCTCAGGCCTGGCTGAAGCCCACGATCCCCACAGACAACGACGTGATAGTAAAAATCAAAGATACATATCTGATGGACAAACTCACAGCCCAAATTAGAAACACAGAAAAATCATTCCATAAAATCTGGCAACCCTGGGAAGACTATGCTAACGAATAAACTCCCCCAAACCAAACAAAGACAGAGGTCCTGGATGGGACCTTGGCTGCCACGCGCCCCAAAAAACAGCGTGTCCCCCCAATTATCAGCTCGCTCCATCCCCCCTCTCCCCTACTCTGAACATACCGAAGGAGGAAACAAACAGGGAGACAGTGCCCATAAACACCTCACTTCCTCACACACGCCACAAAATAAGATCCTAACAGGTAGCAGTTAGAAGGGCAGTACTAAAATATGGCGCTGGCACGACAGCCAACATAGAAGCATTACGACCACCCCAAACAAAGACCTTACTCCAGAACCTAAACAGGGCTTGAGGAAAGAACCAGAATGGACACTAAAGTCCCCGAGTGGATAGGAAACCTGGATAGGGAAACACATAGGGTGAGAAGATAATACGGGCTAGTGCCATGAACAGGTATACACGACCTTAGTGACCTACACCACATAAGTTCAATCCAAAAGCAACAATCTGCAATGAAAACCAAACTAACGCACACCGTAACAAACTGTAGATACACAGAACGCTGTATCGAATGTGGGTCTGTTTTGTCTTGCTTTGTTTTGTTATGTTTTATATGGTTAAATGGACATGATATGTCCACCAAAACTGAAAACTCGACCATGAGCGGCAGACCACGAATGTTAAACTGTAAAACCATTTCTCTTCTGTAACATGCAATGTATAAATTTTTTTATTCCCGGCCCCTGTGTGAGCCGAAATATACTGTGATGCTGTTCTATGTGTCGAGACAAAAAAAAAGAATAAAAAAAAAAAGAAGGGAGTTAAAGGTATTAAAGACGCCTAGGATTGCAAGAGCATGAGCTAATAAGAGAAGAAAAGTATGACTGTTTGGCAAGGGTTGCGCTGTATGAATTTGTAGTGTAGAAAGTCTGACTCGGTGTGAGACCTCCTCCTGCAGCTTTCAGCAGAACAGGAACATCTCTGCAGGTAGCGTGTTGATTTAGTGTGCCACGGTTGGGGGCATATTCTGGGGAAGGGGTGTCACATGAAGGCTTATTTAGCGCTTTAAGAATATTAGGGCATAACAGAATTTTTTAGATCTTTTTCTGAAGTGCAAGGAAAATGCTTCTCCAATTATACACCTCCCACAATGTTTTGCCAGTCAAAGCCAGAACAGTCATTAGTCAAGTAAAAAATTCTAATTATAGGCTTAATTAGCCAAGCTATAACATTCTAAGATTGAGCTATGTTTTCAGACAGGCTAGTTTTGCTTAAAATTTGAAACCCACCTCTGCAGATTATTCACTAAAAACTTTAGTTGGACCAGATAATTTTTGGATTTGCAATTCTCATATTTTCTAAATTAAATTGAAATGTAGTTATTTCAGCTGAATAAGCACATCCCCTTTGGTACCAAAATACCATATGCAGGTTCTACATAAAAGACAGGATTTGCATGTTCATAAAACACAACATTTTTAACAAGATTCACTCTAAACAAATCCTGTATAAGGCAAATTCTCCAAATAGATTCACCTGCATTTTACAAGCAACCCACACGAATCCCCTATATTAGCCCCATCGGCATAAGCAGCAGAGTTTTTGTATACAAGTATGTTACAAGCGTATTGTGATTATTTTTAAAAATACATATTCCGAAAATACTGCAAAAAAAAAAAACACTGTAGGAAGCTACTAATATATACATAGAGAATGTCTAGAACAGATTGTAGGGGGTAACCCCCTTTTGTTATAGATTTGGGGCTTCTACATGCTTCTATAAGCATAATCTACATTCTAGTTCTGTTAACCTAATTTTTAGTAAATGTACCTAAACTATACTATATCCTGCTATACTCATGCACTGTTATTATAATTTCTGATTGTTAAACTGTGGTATAGACAGGCTTTTTATCAGCCAGTTTGGACTCCTCCAAACTAGACATTTATGCCTCTCTCCTCCAAGTGTGTTCTTTGCCCTACAAGATACATTTACTTATCTTATAGTTGTTACAGTTACATGTCTTTATTTAGTTACATGTTTCCACTCATGGACTTGATTTATGTAACTATCTCTCACTATTATCTTTCGTGTAGGGCAATCTAACAGTTTATCTATATATTTCTAGAATTTTAGCTAATCTCTTTTCTATTTAACTCTATTTATTGAGAATCTATCTAGAAAATATACTTATAATATATAGAAAAATTCTTTTGTACTTATTTTACCCTCCCGTTTTCCTGTGTTTATAGTTTTGTTTTTTGTTTTTTACCTTTTTAACTATACATATTAAATGTTATATTTTACATGTGTCAACTTTACTATATTAGTGATCATATTAGGATAGATTATGCTCTTTTCGTTTTCTTATTCATAAAATATATTCTATAACAGACAGAGTGTGTCAAATTTGCTTTAACAGAAAAATGTGTTCTTATTTTGATAATTTAGGTCTGGATTTCAGCTGTATCTGGACATACGGATATATGGACTATTTTCAAACTAATTTGGAGGATATATTATGTTAATATTGTGAAATATGCCCAGATTTTGCAGTTCAAATGCCCTGACAATGTAATAGAGCAGCAGGAAATGCTAGCAGAATGCTTGGTTGTATAGGGAGAGGTATTGGCAGTAGAAAGAGGGAAGTGCTCATGTCATTGTACAGAACACTGGTGAGACCTCACTTGGAGTATTGTACGCAGTACTGGAGAACGTATCTTCAGAAGGATATTGATACCTTAGAGAGGGTTCAGAGAAGGGCTACTAAACTGGTTCATGGATTGCGGGATAAAACTTACCAGGAAAGGTTAAAGGATCTTAACATGTATAGCTTGGAGGAAAGACGAGACGGGGGGATATGATAGAAACATTTAAATACATAAAGGGGAATTAACACAGTAAAGGAGGAGACTATATTTAAAAAAAGAAAAACTACCACAATAAGAGGACATAGACTTAAATTAGAGGGACAAAGGTTTAACAATAATATCAGGAAGTATTACTTTACTGAGAGGGTAGTGGATGCATGGAATAGCCTTCCAGCTGAAGTGGTAGAGGTTAATGCAGTAAAGGAGTTTAAGCATGTGTGGGATAGGCATAAGGCTATCCTAACTATAAGATAAGGCCAGGGACTAATGAAAGTATTTTAAAAAATTGTCGGCCGTCACATTCTATGTTTCTAAGTCCCAGATTATATTTGCTAATGCAGACGTAGGGGTATTGGGACTTCAAAATTGTGTTCTTTAACGCCAGGTCTGACCTCTGTCACATGCTGTGTTTAGAGGCAAACATAGCATTAATAGTGAACTCAGCTCATTTTACTGAGCAGAATACGTGGGAGTACAGGTTGTATCATTTTTACGTAGAGCTCACAAACTAGGTCCAGATGTTAGGGGGCCCTTGTGAAAAAGTTTAATGAAATCCAATCCTTCCTTCTTCACTGGGTTTTGGGTCCCATGTGGGTCCAGTCAATCCTACCAACCACATTCATGGCTCTCTTGGTCCTCACCCTCCCTTCCCCTTACTGCCAGATGAGAAGCAGATGTAACATTAGGAGCCTGAAAGGAGGTCACTTTGTCAGACTACAGGCTGAACGCAGGTTTCCTGCAAGCCGTCATTGCTTACAAGCTTGAAATTCCATTAAACTACTAACTGCACCAGTATATTCTGTAATAGAAACAGCAGCTTCAATGAACAAAAGATTAGTTCTGCCCCCTCTCCAAACCAGAAGCATTTGCTTATTGCTCAACAAAAATATCGCTGCACACAAGGCCTTGACTTGGATTTCAGTGAGATGGAGTCCAGTTGTTTGCTTAATTTACCAATTCCCAGGATCCAGCCTGGTGACTGTGAAACTCTGTTTGCAGGATTAGCTCAGCAATGGAAGTCACTTCTCAGTTTGATAGGGCAGACATTAGAAGCTGTACAGCAGCATATTGTTTTCACATTGGAACACTCCTGTGACAGTAACAGAATTAAGCAGTCTTCCTCTATTTTATCACCCAAGTTTGGGGAAGAAATATAGACAATTAAATTTAGTGATTGGTGAAAGATCAGCAAATAATCTACATTACAGACCGCAATCTACACTGCATTACACACATTCCAGAATTGTTTTACAAATACATAAGCTATGGGAAGAAGTTAGGTGTTCTATCTATAGCAAGATACACAAGTCGTCACAGAACGCAATCAGCATTTCATATAGTGTGGAATTGATGCTGAAGTTCGAATTAGATATTCTATAAAAGCTGCTGTTTAGGGGTTGAGCTACATTTGGAAAATATTGGGATCAGATGGCATATACCACATTATTATGTTAAATAGCACCAAATTCCACAGCGCTTTACAGTGGGTGGATGAACATGTAGTAGTAACCAGACAAGTTGGACACACAGGAACAGAGGGATTGAGGGCCCTGCTCAGTGAGTTTACATGTTAGAGGGAGTGGGGTATAGTGACACAGTAACAGAGGGATTGAGGGCCCCCTGCTCAGTGAGTTTACATGTTAGAGGGAGTGGGGTATAGTGACACAGTAACAGAGGGATTGAGGGCATGCTCAGTGAGTTTACATGTTAGAGGGAGTGGGGTATAGTGACACAGTAACAGAGGGATTGAGGGCCCTGCTCAGTGAGTTTACATGTTAGAGGGAGGGGGTATAGTGACAGTAACAGAGGGATTGAGGGCCCTGCTCAGTGAGTTTACATGTTAGAGGGAGTGGGGTATAGTGACACAGTAACAGAGGGATTGAGGGCCTGCCCAGTGAGTTTACATGTTAGAGGGAGTGGGGTATAGTGACACAGTAACAGAGGGATTGAGGGCCTGCTCAGTGAGTTTACATGTTAGAGGGAGTGGGGTATAGTGACACAGTAACAGAGGGATTTAGGGCCTGCTCAGTGAGTTTACATGTTAGAGGGAGTGGGGTATAGTGACACAGTAACAGAGGGATTGAGGGCCCTGCTCAGTGAGTTTACATGTTAGAGGGAGTGGGGTATAGTGACACAGTAACAGAGGGATTGAGGGCCTGCTCAGTGAGTTTACATGTTAGAGGGAGTGGGGTATAGTGACACAGTAACAGAGGGATTGAGGGCCTGCTCAGTGAGTTTACATGTTAGAGGGAGTGGGGTATAGTGACACAGTAACAGAGGATTGAGGGCCTGCTCAGTGAGTTTACATGTTAGAGGGAGTGGGGTATAGTGACACAGTAACAGAGGGATTGAGGGCCCTGCTCAGTGAGTTTACATACTAGAGGGAGTGGGGTATAGTGACACAGTAACAGAGGGATTGAGGGCCTGCTCAGTGAGTTTACATGTTAGATGGAGGGGGTATATATGACACAGTAACAGAGGGATTGAGGGCCCTGCTCAGTGAGTTTACATGTTAGAGGGAGTGGGGTATAGTGACACAGTAACAGAGGGATTGAGGCCCCTGCTCAGTGAGTTTACATGTTAGAGGGAGTGGGGTATAGTGACACAGTAACAGAGGGATTGGGGGCCCTGCTCAGTGAGTTTACATGTTAGAGGGAGTGGGGTATAGTGACACAGTAACAGAGGGATTGAGGGCCTGCTCAGTGAGTTTTCATGTTAGAGGGAGTGGGGTATCGTGACAGTAACAGAGGGATTGAGGGTCCTGCTCAGTGAGTTTACATGCTAGAGGGAGTGGGGTAAAGTGACACAGTAACAGAGGGATTGAGGGCCCTGTTCAGTGAGTTTTCATGTTAGAGGGAGTGGGGTATCGTGACACAGTAACAGAGGGATTGAGGGCCTGCTCAGTGAGTTTACATGTTAGAGGGAGTGGGGTATAGTGACACAGTAACAGAGGGATTGAGGGCCTGCTCAGTGAGCTTACATGCTAGAGGGAGTGGGGTATAGTGACAGTAACAAAGGGATTGAGGGCCTGCTCAGTGAGTTTACATGTTAGAGGGAGTGCGGTATAGTGACACAGTAACAGAGGGATTGAGGGCCCTGCTCAGTGAGTTTACATGTTAGAGGGAGTGGGGTATAGTGACCCAGTAACAGAGGGATTGAGGGCCCCGCTCAGTGAGTTTACATGTTAGAGGGAGTGGGGTATAGTGACACAGTAACAAAGGGATTGAGAGCCCTGCTCAGTGAGTTTACATGTTAGATGGAGTGGGGTATAGTGACACAGTAACAGAGGGATTGAGGGCCCTGCTCAGTGAGTTTACATGTTAGAGGGAGTGGGGTATATTGACAGTAACAGAGGGGTTGAGGGCCCTGCTCAGTGAGTTTACATGCTAGAGGGAGTGGGGTATAGCGACACAGTAACAGAGGGATTGAGGGCCCTGCTCAGTGAGTTTACATGTTAGAGGGAGTGGGGTATAGTGACAGTAACAGAGAGATTGAGGGCCTGCTCAGTGAGTTTACATGTTAGAGGGAGTGGGGTATAGCGACACAGTAACAGAGGGATTGAGGGCCCTGCTCAGTGAGCTTACATGTTAGAGGGAGTGGGGTATAGGGCCTGCTCAGTGAGTTTACATGCTAGAGGGAGTGGGGTATAGCGACACAGTAACAGAGGGATTGAGAGCCCTGCTCAGTGAATTTACATGCTAGAGGGAGTGGGGTATAGTGACACAGTAACAGAGGGATTGAGGGCCCTGCTCAGTGAGCTTACATGTTAGAGGGAGTGGGGTATAGGGCCTGCTCAGTGATTTTACATGCTAGAGGGAGTGGGGTATAGCGACACAGTAACAGAGGGATTGAGGGCCTGCTCAGTGAGCTTACATGCTAGAGGGAGTGGGGTATTGTGACACAGTAACAGAGGGATTGAGTGCCCTGCTCCGTGAGTTTACATGTTAGAGGGAGTGGGGTATAGTGACACAGTAACAGAGGGATTGAGTGCCCTGCTCAGTGAGTTTCCATGTTAGAGGGAGCGGGGTATAGTGACACGGTAACAGAGGGATTGTGGGCCCTGCTCAGCGAGTTTACATGTTAGAGGGAGTGGGGTATAGTGACACGGTAACAGAGGGATTGAGGGCCCTGCTCAGCAGTGAGTCGGCATGTTACGGAGTGGGGGTACAACGGTATCACGCAACAGAGGGATTGAGAGCCTGCCCAGAGTTTACATGCCAGAGGGAGTGGGGTATAGTGACACAGCAACAGAGGGATTGAGGCCCTGCTCTTGAGTTTACATGTTAGATGGAGTGGGGTATAGCGGGACACAGTAACAGAGGGGATTCGAGGGCCCCAAGCCCAGTGAGTTTGCATGTTAGAGGGGAGGGGGTATAGCGACACAGCAATAGAGGGATTGAGAGCCCAGTGAGTTTACATGCCAGGAGGGAGCGGGGTATAGTGACACAGTAACAGAGGTGGGATTGAGGGCCTGCCCAGTGAGTTTACATGTTAGATGGAGTGGGGTATAGTGACACAGTAACAGAGGGATTGAGGGCCCTGCTCAGTGAGTTTACATGCTAGAGGGAGTGGGGTATAGGGACAGTAACAGAGGGATTGAGGGCCCTGCTCAGTGAGTTTACATGTTAGATGGAGTGGGGTATAATGACACAGTAAGAGGGATTGAGGGCCCTGCTCAGTGAATTTACATGCTAGAGGGAGTGGGGTATAGTGACACAGTAACAGAGGGATTGAGGGCCCTGCTCAGTGAGTTTGCATGTTAGAGGGAGTGGGGTATAGTAACACAGTAACAGAGGGATTGAGGGCCTGCTCAGTGAGTTTACATGTTAGAGGGAGTGGGGTATAGGGACAGTAACAGAGGGATTGAGGGCCCTGCTCAGTGAGTTTACATGTTAGAGGGAGTGGGGTATAGTGACACAGTAACAGAGGGATTGAGGCCTGCTCAGTGAGTTTACATGTTAGATGGAGTGGGGTATAGTGACACAGTAACAGAGGGATTGAGGGCCCTGCTCAGTGAGTTTACATGTTAGAGGGAGTGGGGTATAGCGACACAGTAACAGAGGGATTGAGGGCCCTGCTCAGTGAGTTTACATGTTAGAGGGAGTGGGGTATAGTGACACAGTAACAGAGGGATTGAGGGCCCTGCTCAGTGAGTTTACATGTTAGAGGGAGTGGGGTATAGTGACACAGTAACAGAGGGATTGAAGGCCTGCTCAGTGAGTTTACATGCTAGAGGGAGTGGGGTATAGTGACACAGTAACAGAGGGATTGAGGGCCCTGCTCAGTGAGGTTACATGTTAGAGGGAGTGGGGTATAGTGACACAGTAACAGAGGGATTGAGGGCCCTGCTCAGTGAGGTTACATGTTAGAGGGAGTGGGGTATAGTGACAGTAACAAAGGGATTGAGGGCCTGCTCAGTGAGGTTACATGTTAGAGGGAGCGGGGTATAGTGACACAAAAAGGTAAGGATAGTATTAGACTAGTGACAGTTGCAAGAGAGGAATCAGTCAGGAGCCATTAACAGTTTAATGGATACGCTTTTATGAAGAAGTGGGTTTTTAATGATTTTTGAAGGAGTGGAGACTGGATGAGTATCTAACGGAGAAGGGAAGTGAGTTCCACATCCATCTTAGTCAAAGCAGAGCTCACCGTAACAGGTTGTAAATCCCAGGAATCTGCAGCCAACAAACTTCAAAGCAGAGTATCTCAGATTTTTTTTTCCATTTAAAACATTTTATTAATTTGTGATCTGTTGCATTTTAAACAAACTGCATTTGCATATAGAGCTCAAAGAATTTGGACCCAGAGCTGTGTGCATTGATATCCACAGATGTATTTTATCACTTTATTACATTAGAAAATGAAAAATATTGGGGGTGGGGCTTGGCAGCCAAGATGGCGGCTCTGGCATACTCAAGCTCTAAATAAGCCAATCTCCTGGTGCATGCTCCCACCGCAGCCCCACAACCCCCCCCTTTGGACTGGTGGGGAATAACCCAGTCCACAACGGAGAAACTCACCAGTCTGCTGAATGGACAACTACATGGCATACCCAAGATTGTCTCCGCATCGCAACACTCCCACCACCAAAAGTACTTTATTATCCTGACCGGGAGGGAGCGTTTTGATGCCAAATTCGATTGACTGTCCGGAGTTTTGGGAGCGAAGCTACAGCAAACCTCACACCATTACTCCACTGTCAAATGCTCAACATTCAAGCTGCAGTAACTAAACACCGACCTCAGTGGGGGCCCACACAGAGGAATGTACTACCAGCCAGTTACTTACCTGATGGTTACTCGACTTCTGGAAATCCCTTGGACTGGAGACTCTGCCGAGAGGTGCAGGAGGGTCTGCAGACATACGGCTCGAGCTCCCCATAAGGCTGTGGTGGGTGGAAAACCTCGGTGCAGCGGTTCACCTACAGCTCACACACCCAAAGTCCGGCTATCTCCGAACTACAGTATGTGGGGGAGAGACAGAATACCTGGAATGGTGCTTAACTGCATAGTGTTGCCAATGTGTGGTGTGGGATGAAGATCTGGTGTTCGTGGTCCTGTGCATTCACCATTAATCCTGTTCACAGTGCAGGGATTCCACTATTTCTCTCCTTGACTCCAATTGTTGACAAGCATCTAGTGGCATTATCACTTGTTAATCGTAACATGCTATAGCATAAGCTCTAGTGGTTCGCGCTGGTTTCAGTTACTCCTTCACAAGTTGTTCTAGCATAATGTGCATACGCTCATTTCCCAGTCACGTCTAGTATTTTCCTGGGCCTACTATAGGTACTTCGACAGGTTTCTCTAGCCTGTCTACTGCATAGTTATGTATCTTGTGCCTGATTTTGCTTGTTTTATATTGGTCTATGATCTTTCTTGACTTACAGAAAACAAAAAAATGCAGTGTTATCCTATGACATTTTATATTTATTGCTAAAAATGTCCTTACATGCTTGTATGTTTCCCTATGCACTAAAAATATATATATATATAAAAAAAAAGAATAAAAAAGGTGACCTGCTTTGCTTGTGCGATGCAATCTTATCAAGATTGTATCAGCCTTGTTCCATTTACATGATTGTGGGTTGATATTAATCCATTGCCAATTCGATAAAAAATCCTGCAGAGCCTACACCAAAAAGGCAACAAAGAATAAATATATATTCACCAACCAAGGCCTGACCCCTCTCCTACAGATACAGACCACGGCTCATACTACATTTCAGACCTAAAAGAACAAATAGTTATGTTTTATCCAGTAACTAAGTTTTCCTTTTTTGCATACTTTAATTTATCTATACAGGTTTAAAAATGTAAACCCCAGGAGTGTAGAAAAGTATGGCGCAACCTTTATAAACCTAACGCTAGGATTTGACCCCCCTACATACATACGTTGCCTGCAGCAAGTTCCGTGGTAATAAGGGAGGTTATATCAGAACACCCACATATTCCATTGCACCTTATGTTTACTACTCCAGTCTTGTTCAAAAATCCACTCACCCATCATTCCAAGGTTTCTCCTAGCCCTCTTTTTGTGAATAGTCAAGGCTCAGTTCTCAGCCTCCTTTTCACTTCCATCTATACAGCCTCTAATTTGTTCACCAGTCAGCAAATTAAACTAATTAGTAGGAAAAAAAATTGATTAGGAAAAAGGTCTCCAATTCTGCTAGTCAGAGCTTGGCTATCATTGCCACAGTTTATTTCCAAGTCCTGCCCCAATACAGAATTCATTCTTCTTTCTGTCTCCCACTCCCAGGACATAAATTGCCTTGATACCTTGCTCTGTCAGACTATCCCACTTATTCAAACTCCATAATCTCCCTTAGATTTCAGAAGGTTATCAACTACATGTTATTTTCACTGTAAATATCCTTTCTTTGCTTTAAATCCCTCATCACAATATTATCTTCTGTGCAGCAACTCTCAACCATCCTTGACTGACCTAAAGCATGGACTGTTATTATGTAGCAATTATATGCAGTCATGGGTATATTAAAATGTCTTGTAAAAAAACAGATTCTGCATTCGTACTAAAGAATCAGGTTCCACCGATCTTATCTTTAAAATGTTAAAGGGACACTATAGTCACCAAAACAACCTTCTCTTAATGAAGCAGTTTTTGGAATAGACTATGCATTTGAAGTTTCACTGTTCAATTATTAAAATCACTTTTTTTTCTGTTTATGCAGCCCTGGCCACACCAATCAGATGTAACTCCCTTTAAAAGGTTTTATCTCCTGCTCTGTAATTTAAACTTTAATTACATACAGGAGTTTCCTGCAATGTCTAGCAAGCTATTAACAGAGCAGGATAAATTCTAAATTAAACAAAGTTTGCAATAAAGGAAATGTAAAAATTACTTTACAGGAAGGCTGTGTAAGTCACATGCAGGGAGGTGTGACTAGGGATGTATACACAAAGTGCTTTAACTCCTAAATGGCAGAATTGAGCAGCGAGACTGCAGGGGCATGATCTATACACCATACCGGCTTCATTAAGCTAAAGTGGTTTTGGTAACTTATAGTGTCACGTTAACATCCTTTTAAATGACATTTAAATAGTTTTGCTGCAGAGACAAGTTTATGATATAGATCTACCTACTTGCATGCCCCTAACCACCCCTCCCCCCCCACACACACAATGTGGTGCTTAAAGGAGCAGTTATAACCACTACATGCTGATTAAGTGGTTATAGTACTATTGGGATTCAAAGGTCATCCAGCTTGGGCTAAAAAAAATAAAAACTGATCAGCTTCAGCCAATTTTAGACAGCAGTGATGAGTTAAGCAGGTCAGTTGATATCTTCAGTAGACAAATTTATTTGGCCTCTAAATGCCATGGTATTCCACGTGCTGGAACAGGTTCATCAAAAGTATTTAATATAGAAAATATCACAAAAAATTTACAAACCAATTTTTTTAATCAGACATCCAGATGTGATATAAATATATACAAAATCACACACATTTATATACACATGTATAGAATATATACATCAATACAAAACTCTGCTCAGAAGATTAAGTTTCAACATAAAGTAGATCTTCACTAGAATACGATTGTAGGCTCTGTGTTATGTAGATTAGGAAAAGGCAAGTAGTGAAGATTGTGAAATGTGTAAGACATGAAGTGGTTTCTCCCACTGCACTGTCCCTTTAAATGCAGGCAAACTGAAAATATATATTAAAGACTGCTATTTAAAGGGACACTCACCACCATAACTATAGTTTATTGTATTTGTTATGATGCTCCAAGTTTCCCTTTAACCAGTGCTCAACCATTCAATCGCAAGCAGCTCTCATTGAGCTGAACAGTCACTCATAAGAACAGGCTCACATGAATCCTACAGCAAAATGCGTTGGGGAAGGGTAAAGTGGCACAGACAGTACTTCACAACTAAACATGGAACATTCAGAAAGTGCATAGAAAGGATTGTCTAACAGATTAGTGCACAAGATACTCGAGCTGGAAGAAGGGGAAAGAAACTCGTGGAAACTTCTCCACAAGGCAACTGCCTTGATTTCTATTTTTTTATCCAGCCAATGAAAAGCCTCCAGTACTGGAGGAAGATAGTGGCATGCCTCAAGCCTTCCCGCCAGTGGTTACCCCCAATGCACACTTGTTCTCCTGTGAGCTTTCACCAGACTTCACATTTCTTGAGTGGGTTCATAGGCGACCCCGCCGGGCACTGGAAGTGTCTTGCAAATTCTTTTGAGTTGGAGACTGAGCCTATGACACGGAAGCGGGATGGGCTGTGAGGATCAGTAATCAAACCCTCATGTGAACTCTCAGCTGTGCGCACCGAACACCACACCTGCAAAATAAAGACCAGCGAATGGCTCTTTACGACACCAAGTCTAATTCACAACTGTACAGGTTACGTTCGGACAATACTGAGCCTTTCAAACTATGGTTTCAAACAGATTCAAATTTTTATTTTTAACATGACATTGGTATACAGTTATATTCGTATTGGATATGAAAAAAAATAATACTAGATAGGCTGACTCAGGGGTCACTCATTTGGCCGGTGGGTCAGTGTTTGGAATGCCCTAAAACTATTCTTCCCAAACGGGGAATAACCCACAATGTATAATCACTGAAAAGGAGAAAAGAAAATGAGACCATAAGGTCCTAAATGGAAGAATAGTGCAACAAGGAAAGGGAGCCCTACCTTTATTAGTCCTAATGATGGGAGCAATATTAAAATGGACAAAAAAAATAAGGGAGACCTAGGAGAAGGTAGTGGTTTGTCAAAACACATCCAAATCCTAACTACTAACCTACTCAAAATAACCAGGCTACGTCGAAAAAATCCATGCAAGCCTAGGTGACTGTAAATAGAGTGTAGGAAATAGACAAAACAGGTAGTAGGAGGGAAGAACACTGCTAGGCTAATTGAGGGATGAACCCAAGCACCTAACCTGAAAAGGGGGGAGGGGGAGGACTCCCAAAAACCCAAGCCCATTTCTAAGTCACTATTAAAAAGGAAAAGAGTATTAGTAGTTATGTACCTCGGCACTGTGATATGACACACAGATGCCTACCTGTATACCTCAACCTGCCTGTCCAATTAGCTAGTATACATAAATTAACCTAAATAGAAATCCATAATTCTGTGCTACCAAGTAAATGAGTATCGGATATATAAATGGTTCTCCTATACGGTTTAGCAAATGCTACATCAAGGGAACAGTCATTGAGTTTTAAAAATGCTCAATACCAGCCTTTTTATTCTTTGGAAAGACATTCAGCATGTTGGTGTGCCCCTTTATCTGTGTGCCAGAACAGTAAAATGCACTCATTCACCTGAATGGATTTATCTGGATTGGATCAAGAACAACTTTCTCTCAAGGATTCAGTTCAAAAAGGCACCAACAAGGGCCATACAATGCTTAATTGGAACAAATATTGCTCCATGAGTTAAAAAACAAAAACAAAACAAAAAAACAAAAAACAACACAGTCCTATGGAACCGCATGCATTTAAAAGTAAATCCCCCACCCACAAATAATGAGCGCAATTAGCGAAAGGGAACACCCCATTCGTACCATACCAATAAGTAATTTTATTTGCTGTAAGATTTCACCAGACATTTCTGAACTGCCGAATATCCCACTAAAGCAGCATGGCAGTAACAAAGACTTTAATACTGGGTAAGAGGCATCACAGAGGGCAACAGTTTGAAAATTCTTTAAGATGTTAAAACGCACAGAGCTTTGTCGACAATAAAGCAAACTTTATAGACTAAACCCCCACACATCCACACAGACTGTTCTTACCTGTGCAAAGCCCACAAAGAATAACTGATCGTTGGAAAGGTCCAGTGATGGCAACAGCTTTTCCTCCCCATTACTCCGCACCCAGTTACGGTACGCCTGCAGAAGAAAGAACGAAAGCCATGTTAGGAGGATTGTAGGTTCTGCTATTCAACCATTTCAGGTAAAGAGGAAAATTAGTGACAATCATTTATGGTTTATTTTATTTTATAATACATAACAAGCGTGTCTGTACAATGAACTGTAACCAGTAAACAAGGAAAAGGGGAAGGTTTCTACAGAATAAGTCAGGTTATCCTCCTGCAACACTCACCCACATGACCAACATTGAGCCAAAAATCCTGAAAAATCATGTATAAACCTTGTTTTCAAATCTCACTACAACATACAGGGAGGGACCTTTAACGCCAAACACCAAATCTAGTCCAGTCCAAGTCTAGTAACCATGTAAACCCTCCCCAGATATTACATGGAGCAATGGCATCAAGCAATTAATTCCCACTTGATCAATTAGAGCAAATAAGTGATAAGTACGTTTACAACAACGGTTCAATATTTCCACTCTCCACTAGCCATTGGCTGGAGAAGATTTAGCACAGGTTAGGTTGCCATGCACCCTCCAGGATTATAGTGGTAACATTTAGGCCTGTGAATTGGAGGAAACCAGCAAGAAAGCCGGATGGAGGTCGAATGGGGCAAGGACAAATGACACCCGATGAGCAGCCACTGAAGGTGTCCCTAGAAGGCAATGTAAACACAGCCCTTTATCTGAAAAGGCAGTGTTTACATGTAGTTCTGGTGAGTATAATTATTCACTACAGGCAATTTCAATAAGCTGCAGTTATTCTGGTGTCCCTTTAAATAACTTTAAAAAACTTGGTGAATAAAAGACGGAGTATAAACAAATGAATAACCTGCCATTTGACACTAATCTGTTGTAAAGAAGACTTTGTTAGTAGGATGAGTAATGCTAAATTCCAGGTCTGGGCTTCCATTGGTAGGAAGGAATAGATCCTGCATATCCCAACCTTTACTCATGCCCCCACGTTTCAGTAACTCCTCTGGAAACCCTTGCTATGGAAGATTTACCCGATATGCAGCCTTCAGTCCTCCGTTGTCTGCAATGTTTTCTCCCAGAGTGTGCTTGCCATTCACTGGCTCTCCATTCACAGTGTAATTCCCATACTGCTCCGTAATGCATTGAGTCTGCTTCTTGAAAGCTTCTATAGAAGA
Organism: Pelobates cultripes; assembly: GCA_933207985.1. Lineage (NCBI taxonomy): Eukaryota > Metazoa > Chordata > Amphibia > Anura > Pelobatidae > Pelobates > Pelobates cultripes. Next base: position 10,855,135 of record OW240921.1, read on the forward strand.
GTTCTTCCACCACGGACGAAGATTCCCATCTTTATCGTACTCCCGACCTGAATAAAGATATGCATTAACTCAACCTTTGGGAGTGCCTGCTGAACAAACAAAACGTCCAATACCTACCTTGGTCATCAAAGGCATGCGTTAACTCATGGCCCATTACAACTCCAATACCACCAAAGTTCAAGGCCCTAAAAAAAGAAAATAGAAGTCCTTACTTAACATTCTTAATCGTAGCAGCAAGAACGTGTTAAAAGGCATTCTTAAACAGCCTTTAAATGTCTGCTCTTTGCTTGGACAGACAGCATATATTCGTGGTGTCCCAGTCAAGGCAGAACTTGGTGGACATTACCCTGACTGCCCCTTTGCACTGCTGGAAACCATAAGCAAAAGGTCAGACACTCCAATGCACAAAAAAAATAAAATAATCTGTGTTTAGGATATACACTCCACCCTCCACCCCCCCCTCCCCCCAAATAAAAACAAACATACATACTGCATTACACTTTTTTCAAGCAACCAGGAATATGACTGGTCTATTTGAAATCTAGGGGAGTATGACATGGTTAAATTTATATATAATAAAAAAAAAAAAAAAAGGTACATTTCTAGCTAAAGTGCTTTAAGGGTCTGGAGTGTCCCTTTCAAGAGATGGTTCTACCAAAGCAGCTTCAAACCAGACTTCTTTGCCTCTAAATAGCGTAGTATGGAAATTTTAATCTGGACAGTTACAAAATCTGTGCATACTCTGAGCTGCTGACAGATTAAACTGAATCCTTAATATTGCTGCAATACTTCACATCTAAAATAAAGGATATAGAATGCACATGTAAAGGACCGTAAAGTAATTTAAGTTAGTCACTAGAAAGACCATAGTGGTGATTTATCTGATATCGTAAGTGGAGGGGGTCAAAATCAAAGCATTTTAGAAAGCAGCCTTTGTATATTCCACCAGCTCCTCCCAAATTATGTACAAAGAATACAGTTTGAATATTCTGTACTGCTTTTGAAGCCAAAATTACTGGCATAAGAAAAAACTAATCTGAACCCAAATGAAAGACTGAAAGGCAAAAGTAATAGCTGGAAAAAGCAATACTATTTAAAAAATAAAAATTAAAGGACCACTATAGGCACCCAGACCACTTCAGCTTAATGAAGTGGTCTGGGTGCCAGGTCCAGCTAGGATTAACACTTTTTTCTGTAAACATAGCCGTTTCAGAGAAACGGCTATGTTTACATATGGGTTAATTCAGCCTCTAGCGGCTGTCTCATTGACAGCCGCTAGATGGCTTCCCCGCTTCTCACTGATTTTCACAGTGAGAAACACGCCAGCGTCCATAGGAAAGCATTTCCTATGGACTGGCTGAATGCATTCAGCCGGTGACAGAAGAAGAGGGAGGAGGAGGAGGAGAGGAGCTCCCCGCCCGGCCCTGGAGAAAGAGGTAAGTTTAACCCCTTCCATACCCTAGAGCCCGGTGGAAGAGGGACCCTGAGGGTATGGAAGGGGTTAAACTCAGGGCACTATAGTGGTCCTTTAAATGCAGATATGGAGCTGCGTATTTGGAAACAATTTGACTTCGGGTCCCAGGCCTTAAAAAAAAAAATAAAGTTTGAGATTTTGTAACATTTTGGGATATGTTTTGAGTAGTTCATGTTTGGTATCAAGTCTTGGCTGAAGATCTTTCAGAGTATTAATGGCTACATTAAACAGATGTTAGTACCTACATGGGGGAGGTGCTCATGTAGAATGGAGCTTGGAGGATCCCAGCAGGAAACACAATCTCATTCTTGGTGGGGGAATAGTAAGCATTGACTGTGGGAGGCGTCATACTCCATCTGTTTGGGATGGGAGAATCAACATTAGACAGAGCATATCAATCTGCACCGGGTAAAACACTTTACAAATCTTACATTATTTGCCTGTCCCAAACATACATATACATCTATATATATATATATATATATATATATATATATATATATACACATACACATATACATACACACACACACACACACACACACACATACATATATATATAGCTACAGCTCGTACATTACAACATAAAGTTGCACCACCACTGATCTCCACAGAGGGGAGCAAGACAAATCACTTTTCCAAGAAAACTATTGCACAACATCAAGCCAGTATTCTGGGTACACTGTTGGCAGAACAAGTACATGCTTGGCAACATGACACTTTCATTGACCCTGAATATTAAACTTTGTTTAATGCTTCTGCAGTGACTTATGCAGACATTAGGAAATTGATATTCATGTCAATCCTGTTGCACTCTGATTTCAATAGACAACCAGTAAAAGTTGTGCAGCACTTAATGTGGGCACTGGAGGGAAGAGATGAGAAAACATGCAAGTTGAAAGAAGCCTCTGCTTCCACGCATGCACTGGTTTCTCTATGTAGTAACTGAGTGCATCAGCTTGTGCACATACAGCACTCTAAACTAAGGGAGCGTTTACATCGTCAGAACACACGCACAGCAGCTCTCATTAAACAGGACAGTACGTGAGCCGCTGGGGTCTTTAAATTCCCGTTCTACATACGTAGTCTGTTTGGAAAAACGACTTGTTCATCGTGTGCCTAGAATAAGATTTCGTACAGAAGATGCAAGTAGTTTACTGGAACTTTACATTCAGGAAAAAATAATGGAAAGGTTCCAGCTCTGTTTTGTCCTATGCACATCAATTTGTACAGCTTTTCACAATTCATAGTTTAGTGAATAAGGCACTTTAGGAAATGAGTTTGTTACAGGTACCTTAAGAGTTTTCTATAAACAGCCATTCTGTCATCTAATAGAACGTTTGAAGCATTGATAATAAACACTATCACAACCATGGAAAATCATACTACGATGAGGCTGTCCCCACTGAAGTCTCTTTCCAGTTTAGGTAAAAGGGGAGGTGGGAATAGTTTATAAGGAATATGAATATTTTCTACAGAGGAAATGCATGACACTGGATACTTTTTACATGAAAATCTAAACATCTCTCTTATGGAATTCTACAGACCTTTTTAGATCAGAATTTCAGCCACACAGAAATAGATTAGTAGCAGGCTCTTAAAGTCACAACCCACAGAATACAGAATCGTGTGAAAGTTTACTCTTACTGGTCTTTGTTGGGTGCTTTGCGCAGCTGCTCAGTGGTCACACGTGCAGAGAAATTGTAAAAGTTCATCACATTTTCAAAATACAGATCAGAATACACATCATACTGTAAAGTGAAAGAAAAGTCACACTATAGGATATAAATGGTTAATCAGGGCACAAGATAGGTTTGTGTTTTCACAAGGGCAGGTCATAGTTCAAACTGGCCTTTGGTCTGCATTTCCCATGGGGAGCACATAGAATCTTCCCAAAATGACTGAGCCACTCTTCTGTATCACCCCTTCCTCATGCGTAAATACAAGCTCATCATGACACACCCAACTCAATTCACAGGAACATTCTCTCAAAAAAGTAGATTTTAAAAGAAAGACCTTTAAGTAATAACCAGTTTCACAGTAATTGTTATGTAGGACTCCGTGCAGGATATACAAGAAATCTAAACCCCCAATTTTCTATTGCCATTTGACTGTGATTTGCAATATCCTATTAACTCGGCTCTGTCAACCCCCCCCACCCCCCAATCCAAAATTAGTACTTCATAAAGATAAAGCCTTTTTAGGTACTCCTATTGACTGCTGGAATTTCACTGAAACTCTACAAACAGTCAAAAGATATACTATGACAAAGTAAGGACTAAAAGGCAAAATCAAGCCTTGTCAAAACTTGTCAACCCTCAGCTAGTGAAGATGTAGGGGAAATGCTCTGTCTGTGTAGGATTGCACATGTTCTCTCCTGGCAGCTGAATGCCAAGAGCTGAACAGGACTGAAAGGAAGAGGATGGCAGCACTCACAAGGGACAGGCTTAGCGAGTATAGCTCTCCTTCCCTGAACCCCTGGCCAGCGGACACCCAGCAGCAATGTAACGCTCAGGAGGGGGGTCTTTGCAAATGATGGTGACACAGCCGCTTTAACCCAGTCAGCCTTCTATAATAAATGTTTACCTGATGACTGGGTCTTGCCAAGACAGACCACTAGACAGCCGAGGCTGATGAAATTAGAAAAAGTGTCACTCGTATGTTTTAAACGCTCACAATGACTAAATCCTTGCAAAGAATCAAGGGGGTTCTAAATAATTAAGGGGAAGGCATTTGGCCATGGCTCGGTTATTGAATAGTGAGTTGAAACCAAGCCAGGTACTAGCAGCACACAAAGTGTACACTTACTTCATTGAACACTTTGTCCAGTTCCTTAGGATCTGTGATGAAGTTGGGGTAACCAATCATATCATAGATTGCTTCAGCCTAAACAGGAGAGAAATTTAAAATGTTACATATGTCCAATATGCCGCTTTGCACGGCGCCAGAGTAATCGTCATTCCTAGATTAAGTCTGCCAAACGCTCACTCCTTCACATTAGCAGGGTCTATCCCAAAACCTTCTGTGGAGGCCATTCCCCAAGTAGCAAATTCCTTCCCTAGCACATAAAACCAGTGGCTATAAAGCCACAGTGAATTCACTAGCACACCCTCCATCCTTGCTAAAAGCTAGGCAACAGCCCATTACTCCCTCCCAGATAGCCAGTCACCTGCTACCCACATTAATAGACATTCTCTCCCTCTCTACCCTGATAGCAGGCATTAAAGGGACACTCCAGGCAGCAAGACCACTTCTGCCCATTGGAGTGCTCTGGGTGCCAACTCCCATCACCCTTAACCCTGCAAGTAATTATTGCAGTTTTTATAAACTGCAATAATTACCTTGCAGGTTTAATTCTTCCTCTAGTGGCTGTCTATCAGATAGCCCCTAGAGGGACTTCCGGCATCTTAAAACACGAAAAGTGTTTTAAACGATGCTAGACATCCTCACGCTATGCATTAGAAGCTCCAGCGTCGCCAGAATCCCCATAGGAAAGTATTGAATAATGCTTTCCTATGGGGAGCTTTAAAGCGTGTGGCCTTTGCTGCACAAGCGCATTAGGTCCCCCCCTGCTGGCTCACATAGGGACATCGGCGCTGGATGCAGGTAAGTCACTGAAGGGGTTTTATACCCTTCAGCAACATGGGATTGCGGTGGGAGGGATGGGGGGCACTGCAGGAACCTGCAGTGCCAGGAAAACTGATGTTTTTCCGGCACTGGAGAGACCCTTTAATTACCATATCCAGACAGAATGCTCTAATCAAATTGCAGTTTTCAGGCAGCCAAAATACACACCTTCTCTCTCGCTGCCTTGCGCGTTTCTTCATCCATCCAGCTCAGGTTGCTCAGACTCTCCTCAAAAGCAGTTTTGATCTCTCTGATCATTTGCACAGCCTGTGGAAAAAACGTGATGCACATCAGACTTTCAGTGAAGGAAGATTTCCCACAAATAATCTCTCTTATGATATACCGACATGCCTAGAATGCCAGACACATCCGATAGCTGGTAAAAAGTCCAGCCAGCAAATAAGGTTGGATTCGCCTTCTGAAGTACCACAGCAGAGTGAACTCACCTGCACCTTACTGCTTTCAGCAAAGGTAGCATTGACAAACATGGCACCCAGCGCAAAGCCCAGGTTGTTATCAGTGTCACTAATGCAGAACTTCCAGCGAGGCAAACACGTCTGAGGGGGATAAAAGGACAAGGTTAGGCACTAGTTTCTGTAGAGCAATTCTAGTACACCATACATGCAGTTAATAGGCGTTGCACTTCAAATATCCATTTCTACTGTGATACGAGGGCAGCGGTCTGAAGCAGGGGTCATGCTTATTGAATCCCGATCTCCACATTCCTGTAGAATTATTCTTCATTAAACTATAAGATGCAGGGAGTAGACAAACTGTTAAATATGTAGGCAACAAGTGATTTATAGAATCTTCAAGGGCCAATGAGGGCACAGTAACCGTTTAATCTCATTGAAGTGGTTATAGTATCTAGAGTCCCCTGGCACCACAGTTTCATTGAGCGTTAAGGTTTTAAGGATCAGCAACAGACCCCAGCAGCCCATCCCCTCTGTGCTGCTTGTGTGAACGAGGAAGCATTTTCAAGAGTGTCAATGGGTCGCTGTGACAGGATGAAAGTGGTCAGCTGACCGTCTCACACCAGCAGTGGTCCGTGATTGGCTGAATCTATATGGCTGTAAGGAAGTGTTTAATCCCTGCCTTGACCACACTTCCAGTGGAGGGCAGGCTGTGAGTCAACAGAAATCCTTATTTGGTATTAAACTGCTCAAAAATGCTTCACCGCTGAATGGAGGGACATCACCAGAGGATTCGCAACACTAGAACCAATTAAATGAGATTAAATTACACACTCACTCAACCCCCTTTAGTAAAATACTTTTAGAGAATGCAGTGTTAAATGAAACCTTTTCTTCCATAATTTTATTTTTACTGTAAATATGGGCGTTTGGTGGTTATTTCCACAATTGTAAATAGTAATTATTGTGAGAGTAACTCCTTAGGATGTCTGTCAAATAGTTTTTTCTGTGGAAAGCTTAGCTTTTGACAGCACATGTTAAAATACATTAAAAAGCAGAGAATGTGAAGAATTTCCCCATGTTCTACAGAGGGAGGGAGGGGATAAAGGGCAAATCTAAGCTTCCATCCAGCTCCTCCGCTCCACTTCCTGCCATTATAATGCCACAATGCTGGCCAGATAAGACACGTCCACATTACGGTCTTAGCTGAGTTGCGGTCAAATACATAATTGAATACACGAAATGCCCACCCACCTCTCATTCTTAACTTAAAGGAATCTCCAAAATATACCAACAATCTCTTTAGATTAGCGCAGACATATCCACCATAACTCCATGTTAATAAAAATAAAGTGCTGCCCTGTAGTATGTAGGCATTTGCTGCAGGATTCCTTATTGATAAATTTCAATCTGCAGCTTCTGAATTGTATTCACTACAAGGAACACTTTATGACCTGCCCATCCCTACCCACAGCTGTCACTGTATGTATCCAAGAAGACAGGATCAATATGGCAACTCTCCTTCAGAGTCCCAGTCCCAGATAAGAGGTTGCTTGTGAGGAGAATGTTATAAACCAAGACTTTCAGTCAGGAAATCTTTACTATGTGGTTGTTGTAGATATCCTGCACCCATTTTAGATTGTAAGCTTATCTGGGCATGGCCCTCTTCACCTACTAGTCCCGTATGTCAATCATTTTGTCAGAACGGATTGTGTTTGTTGTACAGCGCTGTGAAATATGTTGGTGCCCTAAATTATAGCGGTTCCGGTACCCCTCACACCTTTTTAGTCCCATACATGACTTCCATGAACTTCTCCTCAGCGTCCTGGAAGCGCTGGTCAAGAAAAGAGCTGGCCTTCCTGACTACATTCCACACAACGTAGTTATTAAGGATCCTGTGATGGAGAGTTACAAGTCAGCAGGATGCAGAAATTTTACTCTTTAAACCCAGAGTGCTCACATGGCAGAGCATTCAACTTTTACCTTTTGCTAGTGGAATTGATAAGAGCAGACACATCTATAAGGTATTCCTTGGCGTAAACCACCACAGGTTCCGTCTCATTGATCTCCACTGGGTGGAAGACTGTCTGAAGTAGTGCCATCCAATCAATCACAGGGGCAAGAGTCTAGGGGCAAATGAAAGTTATCAGTTAAAATGTTTTGAGAAAAAAATAAAATAAATAAAATCGGCTAAATGTTCTCTTGTTCAGTCTTGCCTTAACATTAAAAAAAGGCAACCCGAAACACTCACCACTACAGTCTTCTGCAGTAGTTATGGTGTCAGCATGGCCAGATACCTGTCAAACTGTTAAAGCAATTAAATACAAAGGGCCACCTAGGCATCCAGTACATTGCCACCAACTCTGCATATTACACACATACATTAGCAATATCAATTCCATCCATATTTGGATACCATTCACTGGTTAAGACTGACAGCTGACACATTCAACCAATGAATGCCACTGAAATTTAGACAAATTGAAGTAAAAAGAGCCAAGATTTTTTTATGTTACTTTGAGCCTCTATTGAAAAAAAATAAAATAAAAAATAAGCCATCAGTAGCCAATATGGCAATGTGCATTGGCTAACCACTTACCTTAAGCTCTCCTGCAGTTATCTTGTGATAGATCACTTCCTCATCTCTGCGTTTATCCTGAGGGATAGTTATGTTGGCCAGGGCCGTCTCAAAGTCCAAGATCTCCTGCATCTGCTCGCGCGTATTATTCTCGCTGCCTCCCAGCAGCATCCCAATTTGAACCATGAAGTTAAGATATCCAATGAGGACCTGGTAAAATAAGGACAACATTAGGACAAGATCAAGACACCACAACGGCCAAACTCAAGTGAAGTGTGCCAGGCAAAGGTAGGGGTCCTATTAGCAGATACCTTCTCATTTTCAGTTTTATTCAGGTAATAATCCCGCGATGGTAATCCCAGTCCAGACTGGTCAATCTAGGGGGAAAAATGGATGGGTACAATTTATCACTCATTCAGGCTACATGGAGAGTAACATGTTTCAGCTAGATGCCCAGCACTAAAGAGACTTTACAAAGAAGATCAAACATGGTATGTGAAATCCTGCACTAACTCTCCATCCTGGAGTTCTTTATAAGTAAAGGCACATGAAAAAACATTGCTGCTTTCATTGCAGTGTCTAGATACAAATCAACCACAGCTGTGCTTTCGCCCTTCCGAGTCCACCCATCTCGAGGTTCTGTGTGGCTATCACAATGTTCTAGAGAGATGGTGATCTGGAGGCAGAGTACAGAAAGTATTGTTTTGCAGAAGTAAAAGTCTTAGCACTTTGAGAGAGAGGATAGCAAACCAAAGTCAGGACTGACAGTGAGCAGAAAATGTTTATGCAAAGCCAACCTTCTATCTACACCAAGGAAATGCCAGCTGCTTTTACAAAAGCAAAGAGGAGCATTCTCTGGTGATGCTAGTGATTTATGATGGCATTCTCTGGTGATGCTAGTGATTTATGATGGCATGTGTAAACCATTGTAATAAAAAGAGACGAAAGCAGAAGTAATTTGCTAAACTTCCCTGTATTTCCATTTAAGATGAAAGAGAAACATCCGTACTCACCTGTATAATGTTACTGCTGGAATTTTTGGAATCTGCACTGACAAATATGGAGAAGAAGGGAGAGGCGCGGTAATAAGCCGTTACGGATTGAAGAATCTCCTGGAAATTGTTCCGATCCCATGGGCCTGTGATATTCCAGCCACCAAGCTACAGCAGGCAAGGAATAAATGGGTTAAATGTTAAAGCAGAAAGAATGTTCTAATTCTGAAAAAGTGTAAATGTTTAAAGGACCACTATAGTGTCAGGAAAACAAACTAGTTTTCCTGGCACTATGTAGTCCATAGGTCCCCTTCGGCTACTTACCTTTATCCAGCACCAGGCTCCCTCGGCGCTGGGAAACTCCTCCCTCTGTAGACGTCAGCTCCGAATGCACATGCGCGACAAGAGCCGCTCGCGCATTCAAACCGCCCATAGGAAAGCATTACTCAATGCTTTCCTATGAAGTCCAGCGTCTCACTGATTTTCACAGTGAGAATCGAGGAAGCACCTCTAGCGGCTGGATTTACCCTCCGTGTAAACATAGCAGTTTCTCTGAAACTGATATTTTTTTTTTTTTAGCAACTGGGTTAAAACTAGAGGGACCTGGCTCCCAGACCACTTCATTGAGCTGAAGTGGTCTGGGTGTCTATAGTGGTCCTTTAAATCAATGTTTGCCAAACATTTACTGTTGGAAACCATATGACAGTTCTACAAAAAACAAAAAATCCCAGAAATAAAAGACTCACAATTTAAATATTTAAATCAACATGACAATCATTTAGGGATATTCAAGTATGTCATGACAGGTCACTGAAAATATGACATCCCCTTTATAAATTAAATATCTGACCAATTTTACCAAGACCCAAGCTTTAGATATTTTTGTAAAAAAACAAACAAAAAACAAAAAAAACCTGACATTTTAATACATAGTATAAAGAAACGGGCAGTCTTGGTAGTATTCACCCCTATGCACACACCTTTTCAATCAGATCTTGCAGCGGTTTGGATCCAAGTGCTTCTATTTTGGTCTCATTCATACATGCTTGGTAATATCGCTGTGCCTTGTGCTCTGCAGCACTGCTAATATTCATAGTAGAGTTTTCTGAAAAAGATGGGGATAAGGAAAAAAGTTTAAAAAGTTATGCATACACAAGCTGCACCTGCACAGTTGGCTGGTTAAACACCAGTGAGCATCAGTAAGTTTCATGGCCTGCCAGAGGCTTGTAACAGAATTGCTCTTATGAGCCGCTAGCTCATGGCCAAACATGCTGGACGAAATGGACACAGATAATGTGGAAATATTAATTCTGTATTTTCAATCATTAAACACCAGGAAGAATAAATGGTTAGATGTTTAAAAAAAAGGAGCATGCTGTAGTGGCCATGATTCTTATAGTGTTCATTAATAACAGGCAGATTTACAGATAGCTAGTAAACACCTCCCCCCTCCATGTTAAGAACCCTCTTCCCAGATGTGGTGTTTGTTCCCCAACTATTCAAACCCCGATTCCGGAATCTCAGATACTGCACTCGTTGTGCTCCAGACATAGCTGTGCAATGCACATTCAGATTGTGCTTATATCCACAGTTCAAAGTTTGTGAAACTACCAGTCAATAACATTTTACAGTTTAAAAGTACGCTACAAATCCATTAGGATGAAGTATTTTCAAGCATCAGAGTCCTCACCCCTTGCACCATACTGTGCCTCCTTGCCCTCAGAGTGCATGTGATGGTGTAATCTGCAATGGTGTTAAAATATTGGCACAGTGTGCATTCACAATGACCATTCGAAAAAGGCGAGTAGAGCTTTTACACTAAACCAGGGCTTGACAAATTTGCTTGGAATCTAGGAGCCAGAGAAATTAACGCCAAAAATACAATAGTGAGTCAGTCAGACACAGAGTCAGTCAGACACACTCACAGACACACTCACATTTTCTGACATACTGACATACAGACACACTTACTCACAAGTCGTTACTTATTTAAATCCACCCAGCCTCCTTACTTCTGAAGAGCTGGAGTGGATAGGCTTTCCCTGGGGTCCAGTGGGGCTGCTGTCATCTACTCACCTCCCTCTTGCGCACTGTTTAGTGAGTCGGGGGCCAGGGTGACTACGCACTACGCTCTGCATAGGCTGGCCGCCCCTCTCCTTCCCCGAGCAATAAATGAGCCGGCCGCCCCACTCCCTCTGTCAGCCGCCTGCCTCCCTCTCACAGCTCTCCGTGATCTGGTCTCCCTCCCTTACTTGTCCTCCCTCAGTCAGCAGCCTTCCTCAGCTCTCCATGGCGACCTGGTGCCTGGGATTTGTCGAGCCCTGCACTAAACTTCAAAAAAAAGGGAGGAGTTTAATCTTAACTTAAGATTTTGTTTAATAATGTATATTAATGCATTTAAAAAGCAGCCTGGAGTAACGCTTTAATGAAGCGGTTACTGTATGTATTCACTGAAGAGATGTAACGTAGGGACATGTGCAGACGGGCCTGGGATTAGCCCGCTACTTACTCCTAAGAGACAAGTCTTCGCAAGTGGCAGATTCATACCAATCAAAATGATAATTTCCAAAATAAACCTTAAATACTTCTGTATGATCCAGCAGGCTAGCCCGTCAAACAGCATCAGAACTTACACTATAGCTGGGGCTCATCCAAATTCCATTCTCTGTGTAAACATTACTAACCAACTTTAACAAGGCTTAATGGCATCTGGCATGTGTACAATCCCAGGTGCTGTATGTTCAAAGAGACCTGTGTTTATTCCAAAATAAAGTGGTTTCATTTCTACTTAAAGGGACACTCCAGGCACCCAGACCACTTCTGCCCATTGGAGTGCTCTGGGTGCCAACTCCCAAAACCCTGCAAGTATAATTATTGCAGTTTTATAAACTGCAATAACTACCTTGCAGGGTCAAGTCCTCCTCTAGTGGCTGGCTGTCTGTTTCCCTGGCACTGGAGAGTCCCTTTAAATCACAAAGTCTGCGCACAATCATTTCTCCCTGCACGTAGTTCATGTTACAGATTTGTCAAAACCCCTACAGCCATTTTCCCAGCAACTCCTCTTTGAAGTAAATGGGGAAGCGATTAGCAGGCCTTACAAGTCTTAATTTGCTTCGAACGGACTCTTAAAAGCACAGCCACGTCCATGGCTCTAGTTTGTGGTTTTCATGAATGAAACTATTTAGTCCTCCTGAACTACACATACGCACTTTTAATACATAAAAGTTTATTAACTTTCTCTTAGTTCTTCATAACTGCAAGCCGCAAGGGTAGCGACATTTTCCGCAGTATTTTAAAATGATACAACAGGGCTGATTGCCAACTTGTTACTCGTTAGATACAAGAGGTGACAAAGTTTAAAGCAAGCTTACAATCAAGGACATCCTCTGAGCCAAACTGGAGTTCGAGGGATTATTTAAGGAGGGTTGCACCCTTATTTTGAGTTCTTATACAAAAGCAAGATACAGGGAGGATCTGGGTGTTCTCAATACACACAGTAAGGCTGTATGACGCAATGGAACCACAGAGCATAAATGCTTCATAAGCATCCTTTGTACAACAGAAAGTCTGACTAGCATCAGCCCGAATTATAAAAAATAAAAATAAAAAAAAAAGTTGTACTAATGTCTTCCTGCTAGATTAACACGTTTAACCCCCTCAGGCACCATGGTTAATAAGTAACACATTCCCTTTACAAAACCTGTATCTTATCTAAACCATTCTCTCCCAGCATTCAGTCTATGGCCTTGTACAGAGTTTCCGTCCTTCGCATGCGATAGGAATATGTCTGTCAGCTGCAGGCCAATCATAAGGCAGCATTGTGACGAGAGTATAGACTTACAATCCAAGCTCATCCAAACCCGCTCTGAATTACATAATGAAACAGTCACATCTGGAAGCTATGCACATTTCAAAATGCAAGATACAAGCCAGATTCAATGGAAGCTGCGTACACATCAACCTGGCTTGTACCCAACACTCACTTCAGGAGGGAAGTTCTGTTCTGAAAGGGGAAGACTTGGCTCTACACAGTTTGTGGGGGCGATGCATCGACGAATACAGAATCAGCTGCTCTTTAAGGATACATTTCATAAACAAATTAAATAAAAAGGAAAGAATCATTTGCCCTTAGAATTAACTGGGCTTTAACGTTCGGTGAAAGGGAAGAACCACAAAAGTTTGGTCAAAAATCACGAATGCATTCAAGTCAGAAAATATTCAGTCCCCGTAGAGTTTGCTGGTCACCCGCTTACCCAGTAGGTGCTTCATGATGGCCTGGTTATGTTCCCACAGTTCATTGAAGGTTCCCCAGCGAGAATGTCCATCAGGGACTGGATTTGACTTTATCCATCCACCACAAGCATAGCTATAGAAGTCCTGGCACGGATCCACAGAGCGATCCAAGGAACGGAGGATGGAACTGGTGACGGACACACAAGGCTCAGACAAGCAAACTCCATTATCTGCAAAAGGAAGGAGGAATCATTACAACCATCCACTGACCAATCTGAACCACATTAACCTGTCTCCACAGCTCCAGTTCTCTGCGACTTACTACATACACAAAACACAAACATGAAAAATAAATAAAAATAAAAGAGCTACAATGGTACAAGAGGTGTTTGGTACAATGACTTCGCATTATGGTCCCCCACACATACTGGCCTCCTCCCCTTTACATGCCATGCAGCACTCCAACACCTAAGCCCGTGTTTACCACATCATAAAATTTTAGCTATGCCACCAGCATTTCCAATAACAGTTCGCTCATTCCCCACCACCTGCAGCAAACATCTACAAAAACATTTACAGACAATCACCGTAACATTTTATTCATTTATATATTCTTCCTCCTCCCAGCACTTACAATTTCGGTACTGCAGCCCCAACGAGAGTAGACATGCCAAGAGGCTCACGCCAAGCAGCAAGACCAGAGCCAGCAACCGCTTTTCTACGTGTGTCCGCTCTGTCCAACAGCCAGGCTTCTGCCGCACTCCACGCAGGTTGACCTTCAGACAAAGCATTAATAGGAATCAAATCATTAAATATGTTAGCAGTTATGCTCTGAGCAGGTTCCAGATGTTTCCATTAAAGCAAACCGGTGTAGATACACTACATGAACATGGGCAAGAGTAGCCAATACGAAGCACAGAAAAGGTGAGGGCTACTCTACAGTGATAGCCACTAGGGATGCACCGAAATGTCGGCCCCAAAATTGGTCAAATTTGCCAAAACTAAAATCCCAAAAAATTTTTGGGGTGGTGCATAGTTTAACAGATATGCTTGCATTAACAATTCAGATGATTATATATCACAATGAAAGATCGTAATAACATGAAAAGTCAAGAATACTGCACCTGGGACGGGGAAGAACACTATGGGACAGGGGAGGGGGGGGGGAAAAACACACTATGGACGGCGAGGTAAAACACTATGGGGCGGGGAAGGTAGGAACACTATGGGACAGGGAGAGGGGGGGAAGAACACTATGGACATAAGCACTATGGGACAGGGAGAGTAAGAACACTATGGGGGAGAGGAAGGGAACCCTGGGACAGGGAGGGTAAACCACTATGGACAGGAGAGAGAGTGAAAGAGAGGGAGAGGTGGGGGGGAGGGGGGGACACTATGGGACAGGGAGAGGTAAAAGCCACAGGGACAGGAGAGGGAGGTACCACTATGGGACAGGAGAGGTGGGGGGACCCACTATGGACAGGGGAGAGTGGGGAGGGGAGGGAAACAACACAGGACAGGAGGGAAACACTATGGGACAGGAGAGGTGGGGAACCCACTATGGGACAGGGAGAGGTGGGGGAGGGAACCACACCCGGACAGGGGAGACCCACTATGGGACAGGGGTGGGGGGAACCCCACACCTGGGACAGGGACAGGAGGGGACCCACATGGAGGAGGAAACCACTATGGGACAGGGGAGAGGGGGGAACCCACTATGGGACAGGGGAGAGGGGGTATGGGACAGGGAGGGGGAACCACTATGGGACAGGGACAGGGAGGGGGGGAGAACCACTATGGGACAGGTGAGGGGGGGAGAACCACCATGGGACAGGTGAGGGGGGAGAACCCACAGGAGGGGGGGACCACTACGGGACGGGGGAGGGAGAACCACTGGGGACAGGGGAGGGGGGAGAAACCACCACGGACAGGAGGGGGAGAACCACTACACAGGGAGGGGAACCACTATGGGAGGTGAGGAGCCACTACGGACAGACCAGGACAGGTGAGGGAAAGACCCAGGGATTGGAGGGGGGAAAGAACCACTACGGACGGGGACAGGACAGGGAGGGAGAACACCATGGGACCTGGGAGGGAGAACACTATGGGGTATGGGGAAGAACACTATGGACAGAGGAGGGGGAAGAACACTATGGGACAGAGAGGGGGTGAAGAACACCACGGACAGAGGAGGGGGTGAAGAACACTACGGACAGAGGAGGGGGGAAGAAACACTACGGGACAGGGGAGGGGGGAAAGCACACAAAAAAAAAAAAAGAGTGAGGAACACTGGGGGGGACACTAAGGTACTGGGGGACTACTAAAAGAGAAAGTGAGTTTTTCATATAAGATTAAATTCATTAAAAAGTAATAAAATTATAGGAAAAATATTTTTCGTTTTTTCGGCCAAGGGCATCCTGAATTTTCAGTTTCGGACCAGAATTCTCATTTCGGTGCATCCCTAATAGCTACCAGTCCATATTGCAGTGTCTGGCAGGATATGAACACACAGCATGACAGAGCACGTGGTTCCAGGATGTCTACACTAACAGTGCACACTTCTCAAATATTCTACCAAGTGGTCAGTACATAAAAAAAGGGAACTATTTTATTAAAATTACTAACAATGACAACCTTCATGTTGATAGATTATTAAAAGTCCCTCCTGGGCACATCCTGCAAAGTCCACGCCGGTGGAATACTGCATTCAGGGCTGACGGGAAGCATGCCATCACATGCTGGGTGGTCTTTGTGCAACAAGCTCAGTTTGACCTGTTTTGGACAATGTAGATTACCAGCCTCTTTTGACAATTTCTCATTTCCCATTATCCCTCCTGCTGGGGACAGTTAGCTCCCTGTGAGGTCATCTCTGGCTCTCGCCAGCTCATGTAAGCAGAGATGGGAGAATTGTTTATAAATGTTTGGACGGAGGATCAGAAAAGGCTGGGTTCATTCCAGCATAAAAAGCTGTTATTCCTAAACACAGAGCAGAGAGCTGCCTGATTGACCAGTTTCTACAGCAGAGCATTGGGGTTAGCAGATTGATCACCTAGAGTGCGAGTGTGTAAAAGGTAAAAAAAAATAAAAAAAAAATAGGAGGGTTGGGGGAAATCAGTGAGATTATATTGCAGTATCACCGTTTCCCAGCATCCATTGGCAATTCAAAGAATACAGAGTATTACCATCAATAAATTGAGAATCTTAATCTCTCCTCTGTTTCAGTTATCAAATGCTGTAATGAAATCTTATACCACCACACCCGTACAGGCAGCCACTGGAAGATATAAAGGATCTACAGGCTAGGACTAGGGTACTTAACGGGGCCCCAACTAATACAGTTACCAAGATAAAAACTTACAGATTTATATCCAAACCTGCAGCCCTGTTCTAGACAGATTAGTTGGTAATTTGAAGGTGGCACTCTAAATGTGGCAGAACTACAAGTCCCATGATGTTCACAAATGATCCGAATAGTAAGCAGAATTTGTGGATTGATAAGCATTAGAAGGTAGTATTTAAATAAGAGCCCCAATGGCTACCACTGGCCTAGCAATTAAAAAACTTTCCTGGATTTGGGGTTTTCAAGGAGGACAGGTGGTATCAAACGCAGGTAGGCTCTACAAAGTGTTGGTGATTCAGCCGCTACGGACTAGTACAGACTGAGTGCTTATTAGCCAGCTGTGTCAGATTCTCTAGTGGACTTTAGAGCAGATGGAGTTCCCTGAATTACGGAGCCTTCAGACTATTTAACCTAGCAACACAACACTTAATGCTCTGTTTGTTGGAAGAGCCGTAGGGCATAAGAACATCTCCCATTGTTTCCCGCGTCACAGTAACCATAATACACCAAAGCCCCACATCCCCTAAAGGGAGAAAGCTCTTTCCGATCACTAGTGAACTAGGGATTATAACCCACACAGTTTTATACAAGCAGCACATTAACCCATTCCCTCCCCAGCCAGGCATACTGCTGAGTCAAGTACACTGCCAAGCATTTGAGGAAATAAAATGTAATTTATAGATAAAGGATTGGCATTCTAAGCACCCTGTATGCTTCTGGACTACATTTCCCATGATTCCCAACCTTAAGGGATATCAAGGTTTGCTCCTGCTGTTCCAAAGACTTATTTCAATGGAGTCTTCAAAGATGGTGTCAGACCTACAACACAACTGGCTCTAGAATTATGTTGGCTACCACAGAATCTGACCTATTTATTCCAGCTATGTATTCTCACATCTCACAGGTTTACATTGAAGTCCCAAAAGGAGACTATGTATCAAAAGAGAAGAGTGTTGCACTCAATCATAAAAATCACTGGGTGCTGACTGAGTATGGGTCAGCATAACCCATAAGAACAGGTCAAAAAACTCTCAGGCACGGTTACACATTTAAGCAAGTTTATTGGACACCACAACGTTTCGACCTGAACCCAGGTCTTTATCAAGCCAAAAGGAGACTAGAACATTAAGAGTTTTTATCTACAGTAGTAATTTCCTGTCCTAACACCTGCACTCCCAAGGCATGCAAATTAGTTTGGGCCATAAAACCTTAACAAGAGGTTGGCATAATCTCTCTCTCTTTCTAAATGTCTATCTTTTCCTTTCCTTTCTCTTTTCTTACCCCATGCTTTACATGGGACCAAGTGTATGCCAGACAAAAAAAAAAAAAAAAGATAAGCAAAAGGGTGGTAACAAGCTCTGTAGATAAAAAAAAAAAAAAACACACACCTTGGTTGACAGCAGAAAAGAGCTGAGTAAAAGGATAATGTACTGAAATACATAATGTATAACTAATTTGAATTGCACGACATGTACTACAGGCTTTTGTACAAGCCGGTATGCTATAACGTTTGTCTTACGGTTTACGCCAAATTGCCAAAATTGAAAAATAAAGAATTAAAAAAAATAAAAAAAAAAGTTGGCATAATGCCCATTTACATTTAAATACTAGTGTGTTTTTTTTGTTTTTTTTAAGAAGCAGTTTTGACAAAAACAGACATGCTACACAAGGAAATAGTTAACTTTTTCCTGTTTTTTTTTTTTTTTTTTTTAACGTGATTGGTCAAACCTATTGTGCATGAGAAAAAAAAAATGTAATGCATTGCTGGGTATATACATCTATGTTAAGACTGCAGTCTGTATAACTCGTTTTGTAAAGACACACATTAATAGGATTTAAATGTATGTAAACGCAAGTTCTTTCTACAGATCACATGGTATCTTCGCTTTCAATTCAGTAGGGACTGTAGTACAAATACCATTAGTGGAATTTGACTCTACCCAAAGACTTTAGCTGTGCCCACTTGAACTGATGTACCCTGACCATGAGAGGTCCTGCTCTGTCGAGCACCATAAGCCAAAGACATTACACATATTTGGGAAACAACCATAAACCTTAAAAAGGTCAGACTGCACCCCTGGATGTTACCCAATTGCAGCTTTAGAAGGCAGGACCTTATGCAGAACTCCAACAAGGTTATTCACTAAATTGAGAATTGTTGAATCAAAGCGTTAAAAAATAAGAGCAGTTTTCAATTTTCTGCTATTTTCACCTTAAATGTAAACTTAACTTGTTATTTACCAACAATTCTCACTTAAAAAGGGACATGCATCACTTTACTTTTTAACCAGGAAACCCTTTTAAAGAAAGCTTTTTCAAATACCATCTTCACCCTCTGTATGTTTTTGATATCACACTATATATTTTATTTCTTTTTATAGATATATTTCTAAGACAGAATATATCAACGTAATTCAGTTTGTATTAATTTTAATTATAATCACTTTGGTGATTCACATTGTTTTCTGCCTTTGGTTTTTTTTCTCTTTTCAAATAAAGCCTGAATAATATAATTAACCAGCCACTTACCCTTTATTTTAGATTTAGCATCCATTTTGTCTTAAACAGATGTTCACTGTGGAACATTAATACAAGTGTTTTTGAAGGGAGAACCCCATAACCCCAAAATCATGGACCAAAATCAGCCCCTCAGCAGCATCTCCAGTCATCAATAAAATGAGGAAAAACTGCAAAAAAAAAAACTTTGTGACAGATACTGTGTTTTCTAAAACACTTATTAGTCTTAATAAAATTAGCATAATCTTCACTGAAAAATTTATGTATAATTCTCTACTGGTAATATAGAAGAAATGCCATTTTAAAAAAGGGTTGCGCCAATTTTATACAATACGTCAGTAGTGAAGAGGTTAAACAACCTCCAGTAGCCCCAGAGAAGTAGGACAAAAGCACAGACTGCTTATTTAAGGATCAGCATGTCATAGAAGGCTTGTTCCCAAGCCCTGTATATGGCAGTCAATCGGTGAAGGGTTAAAGTCGCAGAGAGATTAATAGCTCGGGTTTCTGGTACAGAAGTGGGCCTGGTTCAGATTACCTGTGTGTGTTTTTCTGACACACTAGGAATGTAAACCATTCGCACACACCCACCCTCCTCCACTATGTGCAACAGATCAGATTTCCTGTTTGTCACAGAAAGAAAGGCAATATCGCCAGTACTAAACCCTTCACACAGACATTGCCAACACCCCAGGCTCACTCCATTATTAGGGGCTCAATTTACTGCAGTTTGATGACCTGGGTCTGGTTTTGCAGCAGCTGTAAAGCAGATATATTGACTGGTAAGAATCTCTCCCCTTGCGGATACATTGAAACACTTCGTTTAATAAAAATATGTAAGAAACGGTTACCACTTCCTATTCACAGAATTTTTTGCATCCCACGTAATTTAAGGGGCGCAAATTAAAAATATCAACGGAAACAGAAATCTAGTATTATACAAGGGGGCAGAATCTTGTTATGTAGTGTTCCTTCAAACAATAAAAAAGGTTATCAGGCAGTTACACAACTACAGGACATCATACAAATCTCCTAGAACTGTTAAGAAACCTTTTATTTGCCACACTGGGGAGGACTGCAATTTGTCATAACCAGTGGAATATTTATTGTAGTGTAGCATTCTTATAGATAGATGAATAAATTGAAGTAAACCTTTTGCTGAAATTAACCTCTCTCTCCCCCCAATTTTAACACATGTAGATGGCACAGTGAATACTTTCTTACCTGGACCCCATTTGGATAAACCTCACCCTCACCAATGGAATCGACCAGCTCCTCTTCATCAAGTGTTGCTCTCTTGTAAGCAGACATCTGAAAAGTAAAATGCACAACAGACTCTCTCAAGGTTTCCATCACAAGAAAAACAGAAAAGAAAAAAAACTTAAAAGTTCAAGAACATCCCAAGGGTTGGCTATGGATTACAAAGCCGCACCCGCCCTGCCCTTAGGTAACCCACAAGGAGTGAACACAGCCCGATGGGAAGACAAACAGAAAGAACCTCGGAATTCTGAGAATAGCTGGGGATAAAAGGGCCTAAATGCAAACATACAAAAGATTTTGGAGAGGCCCACCCACAAAAGAACACCCCTTATGTAACTGTCTGCAGAACCCTCAGTAGGAGCAACTGACCAGCAACAGAGGGTCCACAGCAGACTAGAGATTCCAGAAAGAATACATGTCCCAGTTGTGTCTAGTATGTGAACGAGGGGTCCTCTCAACTATGAATATTTTTTTTTTTTTTTTTTTTACTCTGTTTGCCAGAAAACACTTCCTCACTCCACTACGAAGAATATATAGGGGGGAGCTTGGCAGCCGCTCACAGGGAGGGGAGTGCTCGCTTAAACATGCCCTGTTAACCCAGTCTCTGCTGGACAACAGCAGGCAGTGTAAATATGAGGCACTTAACAGAAGGGACATTTTTAAATATATGCAAGATTTGGCACCAGATATTTACTATATCCCAGTGGATACTTGTGCATGTGACCTCATGAGCACAGAGAAACGAAATGCGCAATTTTAACAACCAAAAAGGTCACCCTAATAATTTCTTAGAGAACCTCTAACAAAATATTACATGTAACATTTTCTTCCAAAGCCTAGATCATACAGTAGCTTGAAGAGAGCCTGTAGCAACATTTTAGTGGGCTCAAGATAAAACTACATTAGAGGAAGTAAAACATGACTAGAAGTAGAGATATTAAGTTATTTGAGCTCACAACATCGCCCCTTAACGTGTAACAGCTCACGGTGACCACACAGATTAAAACCCTCCTCAATATTCAGTATGACCAGTCTGGCAATACCCCTCCCTTAGCGTGGCAGTTGATCACCTCTCAGATATCCAGAGGCATGGGACCAAAATATGTCCCAAAGTATGGGCTCTGAGACTGCTTCATCAAATCCCTTTAATCCTATATTCAGCAGTCACCTTTGCCAAAAATAGACCTTGTGGAAGCCATGGGATAGAAAAAAAATAAGTAATAAACCCAGCAGGCCAAGCTTACAGGTAAATTAATTAGCAATGCTTGTTAGAAAGCTTAATCCCAGCTAAGGAAACTATCAAAAGCAGAGATTTCCTTCCCCACTGCCTTCGAGAAACTGCTCGATTCATAAAGTATGACATTTCGAAGGGGGACTCTTTCCGTGGTGAAAAGTGATATTTCTGTGGTAAAAGAAAGTCTTATGACTTGCCTGGTGTGTGTAATATATAATATATATTTATTAATATTAAACTGCTCCCCAACCGCCTCTAACCACTTCACTGCAGCTTAGCTTAAGTCTCTCCTTCTAGATCAGGTAATTCTACAAACAGAGCTAAAGCATGGTCATTGAACCCCTTACCGCATTAATCTCAATTTTATATTTAAATTGAGAATTTGACAATATATGACCTAGCCCTTTAATACGGAATCCTAGATTGCTTATTGGGGAAACCCACAATATGGCTTCCGTGGAAAATATTGAAATCATTTTGCCTCACAAGTCCATTCCTTGTTTCACATCTGAAGGGAACTCATACAAGTGTCCTTTTGCCAACATACATTGCAGTCTGGGTACACTGATGCAATATAACTTGCTTTAATGGAACCTGACCCTTTGTAGACACTACATTCTAGATAGCCATGCCGCTTGCTTGTCAAGATACTTCAAGAGCTGTGGAGACATGGGCACATGCAGTATATATGGCAGATAAGCCTGCCGGCTCAGACACTGGGAAATCATATTTTAAGTGACGAGCAACACAACAGTGACCGCACGTTTAAACCCATTGGCCACGCTTTTATTTACTCTCCCACCACACACAAACCTGGCTCATATTTACACTGCCAGACATTCTAGTTCCCTACTCCTTGACAGTTTTTTTTATGAAAAATCTCAAGACATTTTGAAACATTGAGGATTTTGTCATTGTAAGACTGCTAGTTAGTGGTGGGTTTTGATTAAATCCAAAGATAAGAAAAGGTTTAAGGACCACCTGCCGCTACCTGGAGAGACTGTGGTCAGTCATAGCGACCAGACAAGAGGCCAGATTCATGTTTTTGCCGCTATTTGGTACCTAAATAGCCTGAGCCGCAAGGCAGTGGCCATGTGTAACAAAAATCTGCCTACAGGGCCCAATTAATATTGCCTTAGGGAATCAACTTTCAAACGAAAGGAGGAAGAAGCCAGGACATGCCATTGTTTGGAAGTTCCTGAACCCTGGCCATGTAGACAAAGGTGTGAGAAGAGTTCCTGGAAAATGAAATGCCGCTCACCATTAACATTTAACTCATTCAGTGAGAAGAGCTAAAACTGTAACAAAACTGAGAGCTGCTAGATAAACATTTAACTTTGGCAGCTTGCCAGAGGCAGAGTATAAACACAGAAAGAGTAATGGTTTCTGTTACTAAACTCACTTTGCTACAGATTAACAGAAAAAAAAAAAACCCAGAGTAGGAGTGCCTTGCACCTGTTGAAGAAGTGGGGGGGGGGGAGGAGGAAAAGGGGGCCTTACCCAGAATTATGGGAAGTCAGGGAAAAACACTTCTAAAGATCCAGAGTTAAGCAGGTTAAACAAATTCAGTTTAGGTTGTTACAAGCTGTGTGCCAACGTCACCAGGATTGGTCAACCCTCAGTTAACCGGGGTGGGCGGTGGTTAGTGGAAGGGAAGGGTTAATTGAGAACTGCCAGATATTGACTAGTAGGGGATTTTTAAAAGGATCTGTGTACATTTACACACCAGCCTATGGAATGGGAAACAGCAGAAGGTTCACAAAAGAGAAGTGCAAGACTGCACTGGCTAAACAGAAAAACTAAAAACAACACCTAAAAAGGTCACAGTTATAACATGTTCAACTGGAGTTTCCGCTGATCTAGATAAGAATATCTGCATTGCCAAAAAACATAGTTTAAAAAGGAGTGTATGGGGTTTCAGTATTCACTTAAATGTTCTCAGTCTAACAAGCCAGTAATTCCCTTGAGAATGACAATGCCACAGCTACCATCACAACATCTGGTGACTAATCCAGGCCTGGTTTAGGAGGGTCCTTAAAGTAGAATATGGAGACTGGCAGGGTGGGGGTGCAGTAGTTAAAGGAACACTATAGTCACCTAAATTACTTTAGCTAAATAAAGCAGTTTTAGTGTATAGATCATTCCCCTGCAATTTCACTGCTCAATTCACTGTCATTTAGGAGTTAAATCACTTTGTTTCTGATTATGCAGCCCTAAGCCACACCTCCCCTGGCTATGATTGACAGAGCCTGCATGAAAAAAAAAAAAACTTTCACTTTCAAACAGATGTAATTTACCTTAAATAATTGTATCTCAATCTCTAAATTGAGCTTTAAATCACATACAGGAGGCTCTTGCAGGGTCTAGCAAGCTATTAACATAGCAGGGGATAAGAAAATCTTAATTAAACAGAACTTGCAATAAAGAAAGCCTAAATAGGGCTCTCTTTACAGGAAGTGTTTATGGAAGGCTGTGCAAGTCACATGCAGGGAGGTGTGACTAGGGTTCATAAACAAAGGGATTTAACTCCTAAATGGCAGAGGATTGAGCAGTTCGGCTGCAGGGGCATGTTCTATACACCAAAACTGCTTCATTAAGCTAAAGTTGTTCAGGTGACTATAGTGTCCCTTTAAAATACAGCACTCAGGAAAAACATACACAACATGAACATTATAAAATGGAGATTTAAGAGGTAGCCCAGGCTAAGCTGGAAAGCCATTCTTTATGCCATCTGCCAGGTCCTGGATATGGTTTGGTTGAGCAAGTTTAACAGTTTGTTTACACTAACTTACAAGCCAGTGAACAAATGTAACAAGGTTTACATATTATTGGAACACACAGTATCCAAACATCTGTAAATAGAATGAACTCCTATCTACCAGATAACCCAGTGTGACATCCACCAATACCATACTAGATCTGAACATACAGGGGATCACAGGACAGACAGAACACTAAACCATTAGATCCATGATTTCGATTAGCAAGACTACATTGATACAATTACTGGGGGTTATTTAAAATGAATACAACTATTATAAATACACTGACACTGTATAACCATTAACCCATGGAATAAATCCTACCCTGTGTGTGTGTTCTGGGGCTCAGTCCCCCATTTTAATAAGAGTGGGTACTCAGTGACCACTTTCCATACTCTGGGGATATACAGTGACTGTAAGAGGGAAGCCACCTTAATACATTACTAAATCCTCAACTGTTACCCACCCCCTCCTCCTACAATATACCACCACCCCCCCCCTCCTATATAATCTAACCCTCTCTGCAACATCCCCCATAAACATACCCATATATATTATATCTCATCCCCCTATATACACACACACAACATCCCCGCTATATAACATCCCCGCTATATAACATCCCCCCCCTATATAACACCCTCCTATATAATTACCACTCTCTAACATCCCCCATAAACATACCCCATATATATATATCCCCCCCATGTACATATAACACCCCTGTATAAACATCCCATATATATATATAACATCCCCATACACACACACACACACAATATATAAATATAACACCCCCAGCTGCCTCTCACTAACAAACTCCCACACAGGGAGTGATCACTCGTTCTCACCCCGAGTGCGCACTGACCCCGCTCTCACTCACCTCCCGCCGCTCTCACTCAGGGAAGCTCCGCTCAGTGGTGGAAGCGGCAGCAGCCAGCGCCTCTCCTTCCTGAGTGACAGCTCTGCAGCCAATCAGCGGACAGACCGTGACAGCAGGCAGCGCACAACGACCAATCGGCGCCGGAGGCAGGGCTAGCCCTCACCGCCCAGCCTGGGAAGCGGATCAGTCATAATGTGTCCACGAGGAGAAACAATGAGACGTGACGGGACAGCGCCCCCTCCTGGAGAGAACCCGGCACAGCGCGCCCCCTCCTGGAGAGAACCCGGCACAGCGCGCCCCCTCCTGGAGAGAACCCGGCACAGCGCGCCCCCTCCTGGAGAGAACCCAGCACAGCGAGGCCAGCGCGCCCCCTCCTGGAGAGAACCCGGCACAGCGAGGCCAGCGCGCCCCCTCCTGGAGAGAACCCAGCACAGCGAGGCCAGCGCGCCCCCTCCTGGAGAGAACCCAGCACAGCAAGGCCAGCGCGCCCCCGACACAGCGAGGCCAGAGCGCCCCCTCCTGGAGAGAACCCGACACAGCAGCGCCCGCTCCTGGAGAGAACCCGGCACAGCGAGGCCAGAGCGCCCCCACCTGGAGAGAACCCGGCACAGCGCGCCCCCTCCTGGAGAGAACCCGACACAGCGAGGCCAGAGCGCCCCCTCCTGGAGAGAACCCGACACAGCGAGGCCAGAGCGCCCCCTCCTGGAGAGAACCCGACACAGCGAGGCCAGCGCGCCCCCTCCTGGAGAGAACCCAGCACAGCGAGGCCAGCGGCCCCCTCCTGGGAGAGAACCCGGCACAGCGAGGCCAGAGCGCCCCCTCCTGGAGAGAACCCGGCACAGCGAGGCCAGCGCGCCCCCTCCTGGAGAGAACCCAGCACAGCGCGCCCCCTCCTGGAGAGAACCCGGCACAGCGCGCCCCCCTCCTGGAGAGAACCCGGCACAGCGCGCCCCTACCTGGAGAGAACCCGGCACAGCGCGCCCCCTCCTGGAGAGAACCCGGCACAGCGAGGCCCCCTCCTGGAGAGAACCCGGCACAGCGAGGCCCCCTCCTGGAGAGAACCCGGCACAGCGAGGCCAGAGCGCCCCTACCTGGAGAGAACCCGACACCGCGAGGCCAGAGCGCCCCTACCTGGAGAGAACCCAACACCGCGAGGCCACAGCGCCCCCTACCTGGAGAGAACCCAACACAGCGAGGCCAGAGCACCCCCTCCTGGAGAGAACCCAACACAGCGAGGCCAGAGCGCCCCCTCCTGGAGAGAACCCGACAGCGAGGCCAGAGCGCCCCTACCTGGAGAGAACCCAACACCGCGAGGCCAGAGCACCCCCTCCTGGAGAGAACCCAACACAGCGAGGCCAGAGCACCCCCTCCTGGAGAGAACCCGACAGCGAGGCCAGAGCGCCCCCTCCTGGAGAGAACCCGACAGCGAGGCCAGAGCGCCCCCTCCTCAAGAGAACCCGACAGCGAGGCCAGAGCGCCCCCTCCTGGAGAGAACCCGACAGCGAGGCCAGAGCGCCCCCTCCTGGAGAGAACCCGACAGCGAGGCCAAAGCGCCCTCTCCTGGAGAGAACCCGACAGCGAGGCCAGAGAACCCGGCCAGCCCTCCTGGCACAGCAAGGACGGGGCACCCCCACCTGGAGAGAACCCGGCACAGCAAGGACGGGGCACCCCCACCTGGAGAGAACCCGGCACAGCAAGGACAGGGCGCCCCCACCTGGAGAGAACCCGGCACAGCAAGGACAGGGCGCCCCCACCTGGAGAGAACCCGGCACAGCAAGGACAGGGCGCCCCCACCTGGAGAGAACCTGACAGAATAGAGTGCCTCCACATGGAGGCACCTATACCTGCTAAGTGTCCCCATTTAGGAGACGAAGTCCCTATTTTGGGCCCAAATCCCCCTGTTCTAGTTTAATATCCAGGCTTTCTAGAAGCTCCATGTTGGAGTGTGAATGTATAACGGAGCTCCACAGCAATAATACTCCCAGTATGGAGTCACTACATTAAATGCGCTCAGAAATCACTGTAAAAAAGATACATGGTGCTAAATTACATTTTAGTCCATTGTTCTTAGGAAGTCAAATCCACAGCTGCACCCCCTCACACCCTTAAACTAAGGATGTCCCTCTTTGTATATCCCTCTTTGTATATTTGCAGTGTTGGCAGTATGGGGGTCTGACAGCAACCTAATGCCATGTACATAAAACAGAGAAAAATGTTAGAACCCAGAATAGAATTCATATTTGGGATTTAGTGCTTTCTTTCAGTGTTCGGACAGGGGCTCCCACATTCTAAGGGATTTTTGTTAGAACTATGACAGGCATGGCATTCACGTGGTCAAGGTAATACATGAAAACGGCTTCCCTGCCCGAGAGCAGATGTACGGCTTATGAAAACCACACTGGGAAAAAAAATCCAGTGTCCCAACTGTAGCTCAAAGTGTTCAGAATAGAGACTTTACTCGGGTCAAACTTTTTTGGCTCTACTTGATTTATCATTTGTTTTAGGAGCTGAACATCCTGTTACCAGCAGACCCGCTCTACAGATTTTTATTTTTTTCCATGTTATTCCATGATAAGAGCTATCAGGAGCCTTAAAGGGACATTCCAGACCCCCTACAGTACTTTATGTGTACAGAGTTTGTCCTCTCTTTCAATTTTACAAAAGCGTACAGATTTCAGTAGATATTGCCACTTTTATAACATTGTTACACCCACCTAGCTGTCAGACAACCATTACTGTTACTTCCTGATTTAGTTAGCTCAGTGGAGAAACTAAAGAGGCAGCATTTGCCCAGAGCACCTGCCTTGCAAAGACTTCTCACTCAGCTGCATTGGAAAGTCTGATTGACAGAGACAGTCCATCCATTGTACAGCGCTGTGGAATTTGTTGGTGCTTTATAAATATAAAAACTAACTTATGTATTTGTAACCAGACAAGTTGAGGGCCCTGCTGAAATGAGCTTACCTGCTAAAGGATATAGACTCAATGGGGAAAATATTTAAATGCATATCATTGGGGTTATATTTACTAAACAGTGACTCATTGTTTGGGTAGGAGTGTCCCTTTAACATTTCTTTACGATCAGAGGGTTGGAATGAGATTCGATATGCCCTCATTAGATCACAGATAAGGAAGATGTAGCCGATTTGCCACCATGCAGGTATTTTCCTGGCGGAATGAGAGATTGTTTTTTTTAATTATTCTTTTCTCAAAACAAAGTTCCTTAAAGGAACACTAAAGCATTCAGCATTCAAATCTGCATTCCTTATACTGTCCCTGCCTGTATTAAGGTACCTTTTTGAACCCTGCGGATCTCCAATCCAATGATCCTCATAGAATAGTATTGGGGACCTAATGCACAATGAGCAATGCGCATGCATTCAAACTTCCCTATAGAGCAAGAAATCAATTCTTTCCAATGGGCCTGCCACATCACACAACTGTCTTACTAGAGGTAGACTTAACCCTGTAATGTAGACATTGAGTTTCTCATTGCAGGGTTTAGAGAAGAGGCACACTGTACCCAGACCACTTCAGTGAGGGGGAAGGCGAGGCCACAGTTTGACAGTTAATGTTAATTCCTGGTAAGTTTTCTAAGTGGGAAGAGGAAAATATGTGAATCTGCTTCTTAAATTAGGAAACCATCCACACATCACTTCACTGGAAAGTTTGTAATTTTTTCCCCCAGAGACTGACCAAATAACAGTGTTAGTACTGAGGGCTTCACTTTGACAATACATAGGGCAGAACTACTACCACCGCAGAGAACATGGTAGCCATTCCAGCACAAGGAATTCTTCCTACTCAGATCCAAGCCTGAACAATTGGATGGCGTCTTTAATACCTTTAACTCTACTTTGCCCTGCTGCGCCCAAACAAACCTTATAGCTTTACATGCTACTTTACTGACAAGATTGAACAGCTAAGGAAAGAATTCTCACCACCTTGCCCCTCACTTTCTTAACCACACCATACCTCTCCAACCTTCTCCCAGGCTACTGATTAAGGTGGCTGTGCTTATCCTTTGCTCTCGCCCCACCACTTGCCCGCTTGATCCAGTCCCGTATCACCTTATCAGATCTATCCTCTTGTCTTGTGCCCTCCTTAACACACATCTTCAACTGCTCCTTCTAGCACTGTCTCTGCTGTCCTCAAACATGCTACTGTAGTACCCACTGTAGTTCCACCATAAAAACATTGCCCGCATCTGCTCCTTTCTTACACTAGATGCTACTAAAGAGCTTGTCCATGCTCTAGTAATCTCTCGCATGGACTATTGTAACGCTCTAATTGGTCTTCTCAATAGCCGTATTACCCCGCTACAATCTGTAATGAATGCTGCAGCCAGACTGATTTTCCTCTCTAGTCGACCCTCACACCTCTCCCCACTGTCGGTCCTTACATTGGCTCCCTGTATCCTATAGGAGTTAATTCAAATTGCTAACCCATACCTATAAAGTACTGAACAATCTTAGCCACTCATATCTCCTCACAGATCCATATGTAGGCCCCTTCTGTCTCTCCGCTCTGCCCGTGACCTGTCCGCTGCTCGCACCCGTACGGCCAACTCGCGCTTGCAGGACTTCTTGCGGGCGGCTCCCTTACTATGGAATAGCCTGTCTACCGCCATCAGACTCTCCCCTAGTCTTCAATCGTTTAATTTAGGAAAGCCTATGACCTCCCAGACTAACCTCTACCTCACATACCTGTCTTACTTTCAACTAAAGGGCAGAACTCTACTCTCTCCTCCGGCCCTGCTTCACTCCCACCTTATCTGATTGCTATATCCCATCCTAATGTGTTTTATACCCCACCTCCTATAGACTAAGCTTGTTTGAGCAGGGCCCTCTTCAACCTATTGTTCCTGTAAGTGTGCTTGTAATAATCATATATAGTTAAATCCCCCCCTCTAATAATATTGTAAAGCGCTACTGAATATGCTGGCGCTATATAAATGGCGATAACACTGTAGGTGGGCATCCTTACCGATGTCTTGTATATTTATGGCACCCAAATGGATCCCATTAGGTTTCTGGGCCCAATATTGATTAAGTTTGTAATCTTAGTTGGATTGTAAGCCCCTCTGACTAGGGTGTCATCATTACTTTGTGCTGTTTCGGGTTTTATTTTAAAATGGGTCAATGCTCCCAGGATCCTGGCAGTATCATGAGGTATGGTTAGTATACGATTTTAGGTACAAAATCCTGGTCCGCATAACAGGAACACAACTCTATTGCGTATGGCAAGCTACACATTGCCACTCCTGGTGTAACCAAACACCCCAGGCCATAACCTTCACCAATATTACTGAATTCTCACCTGAAAGTATGTAACCAAGAAGGCAAAGTGATCTTAAAGGAATATCCTTCCAGCTGAAGCAGTATATGAGATTAGTAATAGAGATACCTGTAATAACCTTCCAGGAGGAGCAGTAAAAGCCAACCGTGATCTAGAAAGGGTAGTAGATACCTGGCATAGCCTTCCAATGGCAGCAGTAGCCTAGCACTGTAAAGAAGTCAGAAAGTCTAAGAAGAAGAATCTAATAAAGTCTGAGGTGTCTTAACAGGCAACTAGATTGACCATGCCTCCCATTAAGAGTCCATAATTAAATTGTACAGACTCTGCATGTTAGTGGGAAGTAGAGGGGGTTAGAATTAGTTCCAATGTGGATAGGAGACATGTAGGCAGCATATTGGGGATATATAGAGGTAACTTGGCAGAAAACATGCATGAATTATCACAGGACAAAGACCACAGCCATAAAAAGGCTGCAGCTGCCAGCTGGGGAGTCTATATAGGAGTATAAAAATATAACAGATTGGCAATTAAGAGTAACATAGCATGCTTGGGTGCTCAGAGTCCTGACTTTCTCTGCGGCCCACTAGCTGTATTAGAGAGCGTTTGCTAGGGGTCGGTTCTGTACTGAAGTTTCATGCTGGTTTGAAATTTGAATAGCAGATAAACGGGCGTAAAAGATTAGCTACTGCAGGATAAAAAAAAATAAAATGTAAAAAACAAACTCAATTTATGAGAGCGAAACAAATTTAACTACGATCCATGTGTTAAATGGCCAAAGAACGTTTTATAGTCTTGTGGGTGATGGATGAAATTTGAGGAATTTCAAGTGTTTATTACTAGCATTTGTAAAGCACCAACAAATTCTGCAGCGCTGTACAAAAAAAAAAAAAGTAAATATAAACAGACCAATACCGAAAGGTTACAGGGGCCCTGGTCTGGCCTTTGGATCACTTTTATACAAAAGTACTTTGTTACAGTCGGTGCGTTTACAATCGAAAAGGTTAAAACAGGGAGTTGAGAAAATGCAGCAGGGGTAATATAGAGGTGATGGCCAGAGAGAATTAAAGCAGCACTATTACTGAATTCGTAAAGTTCCTGGACTGTGACCTCGCCGCTGGTGAAGGGCAGGTAAAGGTGAGCTTACCAACCCGATCCTCTCCCTTGTGGGCGCCACCTTTCTCGCGCTGCTCCTCTTCAACTCCTGGCATTTCAGTGCCACATGCAGATTGCCATTTGAAATATACTTGCAGCCATTAGTAACAGGCAAAGGCAATGAAGTCTCAGCCAGAGAACCATTGCTGTAACACAGAAGGTTAAAGTACGGCAAGGTATAGACTAAGTAACGAGGGTATGGAATGCGTACAATATCAGGGCTTTTCAAAATGTATCTGTGGGGTTTTAGTAAAACAAAGCTGGTGTGGAGCAAAACTGCAAACATTAGACAAAAGCGTAATGCCACCACAGCTGGGAGAGAAAGCCACACATAACCATGAACCATAGCAAAACATTTGCTTTTAAGTAACTTCACCAAGTTTCCTTTGTTAACATATGATGCAATGAAATAGTCATGTCATGTCCAATTTACACATCACCATGCAGAAATGCAACTCATCCGTTTTGGTTTCAGCAAATTAGTTTTTCACTCACAGATCCATACTTTCATGAATAAAAAGTAAAAGAATGAAAGATTATAGCTACCAGTCTGGAGCAGAACTGCTGGTTAACTCCAGACTAGTATTATAAAGTGTTACTTGACAGGCGCACAGTCGGATTTGCCGGCATATGCGCTAACCTTACCCAAACCCCCATTAAAACACGGACACAGGTTATACTGTTGGAAATAATTCGTCCACAGCTTTATTAAATTATTAATAAAATAATTAAGGAATAACAAATGGGGTCATTGCCAACAAATCTTAACGTTAACATCCCCCATATACATAACATACCCCTAGCAATGACCCCACAATAATAACAATAGATAATCTAAATAACATGTTAATACAGAAACTGGCCGCCCAATTTGACCAAATTTCCACCAGGTTAAATTGTAGGGGTGTACCAAGACACCGCTACCCACCATATCCATTGTAGGGGTGTACCAAGACACCGCTACCCACCAGTTCCAGTGTAGGGGTGTACCAAGACACCGCTACCCACCAGTTCCAGTGTAGGGTGTACCAAGACACCACTACACCCCCAGGTTCGGAGCCACCGACAGGCTCAAACCTACCAACCACGTGCAAAACTGCCCAATCCACACTAAACCTCAGGATGCCCACTTTCTACTCCATCTACCCTCCGATTTAACCAGGCCATTCCCCACCACAGCTCAGGACTTGACACCTAAAGCTCCTGAGCGACCCCCACCACACCGGAATAAGGCCTGTTGAATGCCTTCCTGAAGGCCCAATTTAAACAGATCACACCTTACATCCAAAAACGTACCCCATCCCACCTGGAGTACCCAGGGAGCTTTCCTCCCAATTCGTTGTGTCTCACTGTTACACCGCCCCCACATCTGATAAATACCGCCATCAATTTTGTATTAATTCGTCCTCGACACCGAGCTACCATGGCCGGGTAAGTAGTAGGTCTCCAATGTAACCGAGGAACCATCTCGGACCGCACCACCACCACACCCGTGGCCAGCTCCCATAGCCGGTCCTGCTCTCTGCCTCCACCTGATCAATTCCTTTTCCGGGACCATGCAGATATCCAGAATGTCCTGGACAGTACCCCTTGTTACGTCCCGGAAAATTCTCTCCCCTAATGTCTTGCCACCAAAATCCCAGAAAACCAAAACCACTCCAGCTCCACCCATTCCAAAGGAAAGCCCAGTTGCGCTTGAACCGAAACGCAGCTCCCATCTGCGCCCCTTAGATATAAGAATGGCCCACCAACCATGTCACCAAACCTGAAACGAAAAGTAATTAGCGACAAGGCATAGCCCCAAACACAAACCCATGTGTCCATAGCCATTAAACCAAATAGACTGGCCTGAAACAGGACTTAAACCATACTGATTCCCACCTGCCTAAACGTTTCCCTAGGTCCTCACTTAAAACCAGGCGGGGCGCCTCTGTTACCGCCATTATCCGGGAAGAATGGGTCACAAAGTGCCCGGGATCCAAACCCAACATTGTCAAACCCCTCCGAACAAACACCTGCGGGAATTGAGTCGTGACAGCACCGATCTGTCCCCTTTTACCAGTAAGCCACCCGGCATGTCCGGGCAAAGCTCCAAGTAGCATGATGCTCTTAATGCCGGGCGTACCCCTGACCCCGGCAGGGAATATAGCGTTACCAAACCTCCTTTACCAGACACATCTGTTCTTCAACAACCCTACCGAATCGTTACCTTAACCGACTGAGGTTCGACAACCGAGTGTAGAACCACCCAACACCTGCCCGAAAGGCACTCACTAGCTCCCCAATCCGAATTGCCCCAAGCCTCCGTGAAGGCCACAGCAAGCAAACTCACTGCAAAAGTAGAGTAACACCACCAGGCGTTGCGTTACCCAAGGAAACCAGCCGCCCGGCACCGACCTATTTCATACCTCTCCGTAAGACCCGCGAAGCCTGATGGAAGTGACAACGTTCCGTCACTTCCTCCCAATCGGTCAGTTTGAACCATAAAGACAATGCCGCCATACTCCTGTCCATTGCCGATGGAGCTAACGCTGAACAAACGGCTTAGGAACCACAGCAAGGTATCCCTTCGCCCCTCCTTTGACTGGGACCCCCCAGTGAAACCAACCGCCTTGTCCCACATATCCCAAACCTTCACATAGGCAGTTCCTGTGCCCGGTGCCACAGGATTCCGTATCGATCCTCCAAGCATGGCGTCTCGAGCTGCTACATTTCCTCCAGACCGGACTGTCCCTCCTCCTGCGCCCCCTGGGGCCGCCATTCGCAGCTTGTCCCTTTGTGCACGAGCCAAGTAACCAGCCCCTACCTTCCGCCAACCAGGCACGTGGAGTGCCTGCACCAGATACCTGAACAGTGATACGAATCACTGCCATCGGCGTACCTCCTGAACCGAGGACCCGGCTGGATGGTAAACCACATGGACCCCGCCGTATTGTGCGTGAATTATGACTTTTCATCCCTTAATCCTTCACCTTTTAGAGCCACAGCCACTCCCAATGGAAATAACTGAAAAGATGCCAACTTCGAATAAGAGGACTTACCTTTCATGCCTCCCGCCACCGTTCCGCGCACCACCTGCCTTCCAGGTATGCCCCGGAATCTATGTTCCCAGAGGCATCCGTGAACAACTTGATACCACCCGCAAAGGCTCCACAAGTAGCCTTCGCCATGAAATGGCTACCGACCCAGTCCTCGCGACTAACCCGACATGCAACTTGAAACTGCCTTATCAACTGCGATTTCTCAGCGTGACCTTCTTGGACCTGCAAACCTTCAGCCTGAACTCCCGAAGTGCAGTCAACTGAACCCCAGGCAATCGACACTCTCCTACCACCGAAACAATTTCCAGCCCAAGACATGCGGTAGGATTCCCGCGACCGTAAGGTATGTCCACAACGGCCCGGCCCAGCCGAACCCACACAGCAAGCTATCTTACATATAATGTACTAAGTAACCCCTTCCTGATTCCTCTTTCACCTCCCACTCCCAGACGGATCCAACTTCCCGAAGTAGGAACATGAAATGGAACTGCCCCTTGGCAAGTAGAGGTTACCAATAGAAACCTGCAAACATGCAACCCAAAAGATGGAAGGGTCGCCAATAAATCGAAAGCGTCCTGTTCTCCTGAACCAACTCGACGGCAAGGCCGAATGATGCCAACGATACAGAACAATTCCGCGTCAATGTCCTCATTTACCGATGCCCCTTTCGGGTGCGATAAGTTTTGTATCAAACGGAATTTGCCCGCCCCTTTCTAGGGGACCACCCCCCATGGAGACACCCACAGATCTGCTAATGGCGGGGATGTAATGGACCCGCCATCCCCCCAATTGGGCTTCCTCGTGTGACCACTCGTGAACCAAAGTTCCCCCACGGACTTGATATTCGCCCACCACTTTTCCTGGTCCCTCAACTTTGAATGGAATAGCGTAAACCCCCTCAACAATCCCAGCCATAAAACAAGCTCTTCGTGGGAGGCTTACTGCCTTAGCAACAGCAGCAACGCACTGATCGTCACCAGTGCCACTCCGAGCCGCAACCCACTCCAACATCCACTTTCTGAAGCCCCGCCGAGTACCCTTCCTGCCTTAGGTTTTCTTTTCTTGATGCGTCAATTGACACTGTGACTCCCACCGCCTCCAGAACACCCGTATCGAAGCCTACTTGACGGTCCCCAGTTGCACTGACCTTTCTTCTGTCCAGCCAGCACTGCACCTCCTGGGGGCGCGCCGGCAGCCCCCGGAAAGAGCGCATTTCCTGCACCATCATTAGGAACCACCCCTTTTAAATCAATGAACTCCTCGAGCGGAAGACAGGAATTTTTTATTTTTTTCCTTCAAATTCCTTTAATCCAATCTTATCCTCCACCTTCAAGTGCCCCCCCCCCAATGTCCCCGCGAAGGACACGTGCACATTTCGTTGCGCCGCGCCTGGCATATTGCCACACATCTAACTGTTCTCCTGCCAGAGATGTTCCCGGTACACCGTATTCCCCTTCCCTTACCCTGCACGCCATCACCACCACCCTTACTTCGGCCTCCCGACCGCCCTCCGGTGACCCCACCCTTCCGCACCGCGGGGACGGCCCCTTTTTTCATTGATCATGACTCTAAAATGATTTTTGCAATTTAAAAAAGTGTGGTGTGTTTATTGACTCATCGCCCGAACCCCCGTCTGCGCTGTCCTTCCGTCCACCTTGCCAGGCTCTGGAGTATCCGGTGGATGCCGACTCCTGTCCGCGCTGGTCCCGCCTCAAGCCCGTAGGAGTAACACTCCTCGACCTGCTCCTCCATCCCTCATCCGACCTCCCGCTGCTGCTGTGCCTGTCATTGTCGTTGCGCTGCTCCCTCCCGTACTCACACCTGCTGATGCTCCTCCTGTGTTCCTGCTCCTGAGAACGCCCCCCAGGGGGCTCCCGCTTGCCTCTGTGCCTTACGTCCATTTCCACCCGTCCATGTCCTCTCTTCTGCCCTCTGCTTGCAGTACCTGGCCTCTCCCAGGCCGCCTCATCCACTTGTGGCCCCTTTAATTAATCCTGGTTGCTGGCCTTCCCCTCCATAGCTGCTCTGCTGTGCCTGTGAAGACTCCGCCTGCTGCTTTCACTATCCCCTTCCTTCACCTCTGACCTGACCCTGGCCCCATCCAGGGCCGCCTCCGTCTGTGTCCCGCCGACCTGGACCCCCCCCCCGCCTGCCCATTGGGGGGGGGGACCGCTTTTACACTGCTGGGCCCTTGCATCATTCCCCCTGTCACTCAGGTATGCCACCAGGGGCAGACTCACCAGGACGCCTCTTGCCGCTCTCCCTGCCTGGCGGCCATCATGTCATGCTGGATTCCGCCATCCTTTGTGCTTTCCCGCCCCCCCCGCCTTATTGCAGGGGGCGCTCTTCCTGTGCGGCCTCATCCTGACCTGCCGTCTTGCCTGACCGGCGCCGCGTCGAACATACGGCGCCAGCCGCCCTCCAACTCCTGCCTGCTTTCCGACCTCATTTTCAGCCTTCCCCTTGCCGCCTCCTGACAGGCTCACGGGCTGCTGAACTAACGATGTCACTCACAGGCTGCCGCTGTGGCGTCCTCGCTCTCCTTGCTGGCCTCTGTTCCACCGCCGCGTGGGGGAGGGGGGGTAGCAGACGTGCTCGGGGCCCCCCAGCTGCTCCTGCAGCCACCAGCCACGATTCTGCCACAACCTTTGTGACCAGGATGGTGGCTTGCTTGGAGTTCTGTCTGAGGCTGATGGGAGTGAGCATGCAGCAGCTCACTCCAGCCTCTCCTGTACCTCCATGCTGCCTGTTCTTCATGCTGCCTCCATGCTGCTGCCTTCTCCCTCCATGGCAGGCAGCTTTCACAACTGACAGGTAAGCTTAGGTTCAGTTAAAATGGCCACTTCATATAATGGCTGGTATAACTACTCCCCTTATGGCACCACCCTACCCAGCATGCTAGCTGTCACTAACTTCCTGTGGCTGCTATGCCTACCTCCTGGCTCTGTCAAGGCCTATTCCTCTTATGATCCATGGGCTACATTATTGGTTCATGAACGTTACACCTTTCTCACATCGCAAGCTCATCTTCACCTACCCTTAATATTCTATTGTCAGTTATTTCCATTGTAGAAATGTAAAGTGCTGTGGAATAGGTTAGCGCCATACAAATGAAAAATAAGAACTAGCGATTTAGTTTTGTGTATCCTCAGGCCTTGCTGCCCGAAAGCCAGCTTTGTTAGAAGTGGTTTCATTTAAAATGAAAGGGGCAAAGTGCATTTTCCCTGTGACTTGGCTCAGACCGGTTCCCATCTTGCTCCAGCAAGAGAAGGTAATGATGCCAATATAGCAAGGTGCAAGCCTGAGATACCAGTCGATGCTCCATAACTGGAGCCAAGGGAAATGGCCTTATCACATGGCTTAGTAAGTAGGGATGGGAAATGCACGTCATGGAAGAGCATGACCGCAGTTTCCCTTTTCCACAGAGTCAGAGGAACTACAATAGACAGAGTTTGTCTATGGAGGGGGAGGGGAGAAAGTCTTATCTGTTACAATAACACTGAGCGTTATCGATCCCAAGGAGTTTGTAACATTCTATATGCAGATTGTGGCAATCACGAGGGACAGACACCACCATTGTGGTAACTGCTGGAAGGGTCAACTACTCTTAACCGTATGTTGTTGTTACAGGGGATTTATAAATGGTCTTTAACAGAGCCGGTTTGACAGTTACAGGATTGCAAAGTTTGAAAAAACCCTACATCAAGGCCCCATGATGTGAATATTGGGTTAAACACCAATTTGTCACAATTAGAATACAAACATGGAATTTGTGACAGATTGTAGATACATGTGCGGTTATTAGGTCTCCAAACTTTGCAGTCCCATTTATCATGAAGGGAAAAAAAAAAACAAAAAAAAAAACAAGTTATGTATTTTGTGTAGTGTGTAAATTCTCTTCACTTTTTATAGTAACATTCCACAGAGCTTTACGATGGAGAGGTATGTGCAAACCAATAAATGACAAATTAATGGAACCAGAAACCAGCTGTAAAGCTGAACCTTTTAAAGGGACACTATAGTCACCCAGACCACTTCAGATCAATGAAGTGGTCTGGGTGCCAGGTCCCTCAGGTTTTAACCCTTCAGATGCAAACATAGCAGTTTCAGAAAAACTACTATGTTTACATTTGGGGTTAAGCCAACCTCTAGTGGCTGTCTTCCGGACAGCCACTAGAGGCGCATCTGCGATGCTGGAGGCGAATTTAACCTCCATCGCGCAGAGAGTCCATAGGAAAGCATTTTTCAATGCTTTCCTATGGACACTTTGAACGCGCACGGGGCACGTGTGCATTCGGCTCCAGCGACGTTGGACCGGGGAGCTGACAGACGGGGAGGAGAGGTCACCAGCGCCAAGGGAGCCCGGCTCTGGATTAAGGTATGTGGCCGAAGGGGTTTTAACCCTTTCAGCGCCATGGAAGGGGGGACCCCAAGGGTGGGGGCACCCTCAGGACACTAGAGAGTCAGGAAAACCGCTTTTTTTCCTGACACTATA
The DNA here is from genome assembly GCA_933207985.1 of Pelobates cultripes. Lineage (NCBI taxonomy): Eukaryota > Metazoa > Chordata > Amphibia > Anura > Pelobatidae > Pelobates > Pelobates cultripes. The sequence continues at coordinate 10,894,431 of OW240921.1, forward strand.
GTGATCCTTTAAGGACACGTTTATGGTCTTTAAGATAAAAAAAGATATTTCAGATCTGAAAGTTGTGGTGAAATGAGAATTTCATGCATTTTTAAGGTTTTCTTAATGAGTAACTTACAAAACAAGTAATACCATTCGTGAACGGACCAAAGTGGTCTTTAGCATGTTTGAGCACCATCTAGTGGTAAAGTTGCAAACTGCCAAGATGTATAATAAAATTTACAAGCAGAACCAGCAAACACAACCAAAGATTTATTTAGAGTTAGAAATTCTCTCAAAAAACTACCACATTTCTTCAGTCCTAACCTACATTATTTCTCCATTTGCTCCAAAAACATGCTAGAAATGGCATATACCGTCCAACATTTCAAGCAAAGGAGGGAATTTCAAATTTAGGGGTGTGTGAGTAACTTTATTTTTAACGGAACCAAAGGGCGCGGCTGTTCTGAGAACTTTTAGGTGACTTACCAATGTCTAAAATGTTATTCAAACAAGAACTATGCATCTTATTTACACAAACTGATTTCTAAACACATTTATTGTAGTTGAACCCCTTAAGGAAGGAGGCAACTGCTGAAATTTGCCAGATTGGTTTTCGCTGGGCCCATGTTACCTTTGAGACCAACCCAGGGTATACAAAATGTAGTGCGTCCAGTCTTTGTAGTTAAGTAGTTAGTGTTCACATTTCTTTTCTGCATTTTTTTCCCCCACACAAAACACTGCATTTCTCAAACAAACACTCATTTGTAATCGAGATCAGGAAGGAGGTTCAGCGCTGATAGGAAAACAGAGAATATGACAGCAAGGCAGCACACCTATGGAAAAGGGGAATCCCCTCTAAGCCCCTTGGAATACAATGGAGAGAAAAGCACAAATAAGGGTGCGCCTAAGACAAGTAGAATGAATGTATAAAAATATGTATCAGAGAGTCCAAGCAGCGATACCTAGAAAGTCCGAATATAAATAATCCACATATGCAGGAGGTAGTCCTAGTGCTACATAAAATGGTATGTGAAGTCCCAGATGTATATCCGCAGCTTCAAAATGGATATGTGAAGAAAACAGAAGACAAGGGAAACTCCAATGGTATAGTATGAACGGTAAAATAATATTGTATATAGAATAGTAGAACTACTCACAATATTCAGAGCTTATATCCAGCTCTGGTGTAAATGGCACGTAGTGGAATAATCCCCACTCAAGGATATACGTTGCTCCTCTTTTGTTCTTTAGCAGAATACTTTGGTGGAGTAGTCCAGCTCGAGGTAAAAGAATAAAATATAGTGCTCACTGTATAGTTGATAAAATGTAAAAACAGAATAAAATATACTCACGGTATATAGAGCAGACGTACTGCTCGGTGGATGGCGTATGGGTGGTATAATCCCCACCTTAGGATTCTTGGTACTCCAATATGGACAAAAAAGTAGTAGTAGTCAGGTCTGAATAAAATAAACTTGCAAATAGTAAAATAATAAAATTATACTAAAAGAAGGTAATATAATACTAAGGTGGGAAGAGGAATGTGGCAACCAAATGTATAATAGCCAAATATTCCTTTATTAACACTTAGATTATATAAAAAGTTCCTATACGCGTTTCGCCACAATAGGCTTCATCAAGTAGAAATTTATAAAAAGTATAAACACTCATTTGTGTTCAGCGGTATTTCACAAGTATAACAGAAAGTTGGAAAGTTACAGAGTAAAACATGGCCATTTCAGGTACCCTGTACCTCACAGTCAGCAGACACATTCCAGCCAATCAGCAGAAGACCCTCCCTCCCACCTCCTGGACAGCTCACTAAAAATGCAGTTTCAAAATGGATGCTGTCCAGAAGGGGGGAGGGTCTGCTGCTGATTTGCTGGAATGTGTCTGCTGACTGTGGTACAGGGTCATATGTTCGCCGTCTGCGGCGAACCGTTCGGGACATCACTACCTAATAGCCTTCTGCCTAGGCAGGTAAATGTTGAGAGGAGAAGATGCTCGAGAAGGTGTTTCATGCAAAGGAGGTACACTCTCCCTGGGTTCTCACCCTTCCATTCTCTGTGAGCCCACTGCCCGTGCCTCCATTGATGCCCAGAATTGCACAAAAAGATTCCATCTAGGCTTGGCAGGGAACACTAAATGGAGCTGTAGTGGTCCTTCTCAGTGTCTTTCATCCATGAGGGAGGAAATCCATTTGCAATCTTGGATAACTGTGTCCTGAGATCAGGACAGGAGAACTGTACTGCTTCAAGTATCTGCATAGGTGCCGTACTTCACGGATTGGGAAAGTGGACACCTCCCCCACTCGACAATTTTGCTAGGCCCTCCTGGACCTCCGTTTTGACGGCAGGCACTATGAGATGTCTGACCAGAACTTCCCGACTGGTTCCATAAACATGTAAGAACAATTGCGGCAAATGAGAGCAGAAAGTTAATGTTTCACTCAAATCTAGAGAATATTGAGGAGCTCTCTCAAAGTGTGTCTGGTTGACACAAAACAGCACCCCCACCCCCTCCCAATTTTTGGGGAGCATAAAAATATAAATAAAATCGTAATAAAAGTGTGCGTCTTCCCCCTGAATTACATAATGCTCATTAATAACAAGATTTCCCATTTAAAGATACCGGTACTGTAATAACTACCATAAATATATAGCCCATCTCTACCAAATATGTAGGGTCTCTCCTAGCTCCTGTTTTGAAGCAGAGCATACTTGTGTGTGCTGTGGAAAGGATATTACTAGGGAAAGGTCTTCCAGAGACTCTTAGCATCTTCAGATTAACCCAACAAGGTATTAGGGGCTGGTGATATTTTCATAGCTTCAGGTTGACACCCAAAAAAAAAAAAAAAAAAAATATCTTTATTGCTTCCATGTGGCTGCTTTGTTGTACACTATATGAATTATATACGGTGTTCTGGACAAGGTAGATGGCACTTTTTATACCATGTCTTTTACAGTGAACCAGATACGGCTGAATACACTAGTCAGCCAAATTACTCCCCCATACGCCAGTTTTATTCAACTATGCATCATGGCTTCTCAATTTGCGCATGGCTTCTCAATTTGCGCATGGCTTCTGTGGACTGACACTGCTCTCAGGAAGCATGGACAACATGTTCACAACTTTTCTGTCCGAGCACCTAAGAGGCCTATACCTCATATGTCTCAATGCAGCTGTGTCTTTGTGGTTTTTGGATGGGCAGTGAAATATTGTCTGGCATACAAAATTAGTTTGCACAGCCATAAGCTCAAACATGCAATCAGTCATAAACAGGCTCACAATTATCAACTCTGGTTGTGATACCAGGGCCTGCCAAAAATTGGGGAATTTCAGAGCAATTGGGCAGTTTGATTTGGTGGTAATTTGTTATGCTCAGACAGTGTGGCATTCTAAGCTCCTTCTGGATGGTGTTACAGTGGGACAACCACATCAGAAGGGCGCTACATCTGACGCAATAAATATCTCACGGTCACATAGGTCAAAGGAGTCACTCTCCTCTGACTTAAGCGTCAGCTTGGCGTAAACCTCCTTTGCGGTGTAGTAAAGGGCAATGGTCACTTTATGGGGTACAATTATTTTTCCCCTACCTGCCATTACATACTCCCTTAACCCATCAACCCAGAGAACCCCCCCCAAAAAATATAAATTGACAACTGATTGCAGTATAAAACTGATGAGTACTAAAAGGGTTACTTTTAAATGACTTAAGTGGAGTGTAAAAAAGGTCAGGGTAGTTAAAGTAGCACTGTCAATATCTAGGGACATTGTCACCTTTGGATATCTTTAAGAATCCTGCAGTCGCTGATGGTCTGTTGGAGCGAGTAAGGTTTTACTTACCTGAACCTACCATGGCAGTCACTGTCACAGACATTAGGATAGAAGAGCGGGACAGGGGGATCTGTGCCCAAAATAGGGACTGTCCCTCCTAAATAGGGACACTTGGGAGGTATGATGTCAGGACAAACTACAATTCCCTGAAACTCCTGCTTTGTCCTAGAAGCACTGTTTCAGGGATAATCTCAGCAATGATATAGAAAGACACTCCCTGGTTTGGAGAGGGAGAGAGAGATCAAAACAGAAGCTGCATATCCTGCAAATGCAGGAATTTTAACACCATTTATTTCCATACAGTTCTGCAGTGGGCATCACATATCGGCTGGGGGAGCTGCTTGGAGTGCAGGGCATCCACCCAGTACATAGTGGACATTGTTAGGAGAAGATTAAGGACTTGCACACAATTTATACAGAAGACCAAGTAGAGTAATCGAAGACAATTCAAATACTACTAGCTAATTGGCTTAGCATTACACAGCAGGATTTCCAGTGCATGAAAAGAATTCCAGACAATGCCACCATATCAGGGTAATTAGGGACACTGCTGCCACTGTCTTGTTATGAATCACTTGGACCTGATCTAATTAACAGTGAAAGGTCTGAGCGCCTCACCCAGGATATGGCAAAACAAGGACAGTCATTAACATAGAATGACAGACTGGTAAAGACCACATTTATTGCAGATTTCATTGTCCTGTGTAGATCACCTCCATTTAGTATTTACTTTCTTTGTGAATAAAACAGGTCTTGTATTCTTTGTCAGTCATTCCACCCAACCGTTCATTTCAATTCAATCATGTTTACAGTAGCCTCAATCCTATTAGTACAGGTTTATAACCTACAGGTGTAGCCCTGTATTTGATATATCTATACTTACTCCAATAAGTGGTTTATGACAGTGCAGTGTTGCGCAAAACCCAAATGAGCTAGAAACTGCATTACGAATACAATACCAAGAACACTGAAACGGATAAGTAAAATTGGGGGGTCATTGATTTTACAGACTGTCAGACCACCTCCCCAGTAAGTGGCCTTGTGCAAGATCGCAAAATATATCCACCTCATATTGTAAGTTTGTTTACCTCTCAATATCGCCTTTCTAGAACTACAGCGCTGTGGAATATGTTGGTGAATATATATATTTATATTTAAAAAAACAAACAAAAAAAAAAAAAACTTCTAATTAAGTAGGAATTATAAGGAATGTGCCTGGTGAACATGCAAACAGTGCCAAACTTCTTTTGAAGCAGCTCTGCGTCTGCCATTGACACTTCCTGATCATTGGAACGGCTACAAAGTACCTAGTTAGATATTTAATAAACCTACCTATGTCCTCTGTTCTGTGATGTGTCAGCACTTTTAAAGGGAACATGGTAAATATGGGATTGGCAGACATCAGCTACTTCCTAATAGAACAAAACAGACTGCACCCATTAGCAACAAAACAAAACAAAAAAAAAAAAATATATATATTTAAAGGGACACTATAATCACCAAAACAACTTTAGCTTGATAAAGCCGTTTTGGTGTATAGAACATGCCCCTTGAGCCTCACTCATGAATTCTTTGCCATTTAGGAGTTATACCCATCAGTGGGGACTAAATGGATTTAAGAGCCATGTGCATTATTCCAGTGATGAATATGCATAGCCAGAGAAAAAGCCAATAGTGCAATATTGTAAATAGAATGGGTAATGTAAAAAAATAAAAATGCTCACTGTAATAAGTATATAAAAAAAAAGGTTGTAGCCTCATTAATTTAAAGTCTGTCTAGTTTAAAATCATTATTTTTTCACAGTCATCCTGAGCACACTTTTCTGGATTTTTATATTAAAGCATAGACTTACAGAGGCAAGAAGACCGGAGAGTGTGTGCTGGACCCATGTTGGATATATGGCTAAAAATATAAATTCTCACCCCTTCTTAATGGTATTTTGTTGCTCATTCTTAGTTCCTCTACTAGAGGCCTGGGAGTGTGAGGGTTCTGCGCAGTATCTTCCTAGAACTACGCTTTTCTGGACAGCGATCTCAAATGTCCCACCTGGAATCTGTTGAAGCCACAGCCCTGAGTAATCCGATCACAACTGGGACTTCTACTGCCTTCACTTTCCAATTAGTCTTTCAGTCCTTGGTATTTCACCAGCTAGAAAAGATCTTTTCATGTTCCTTCTTCCTGAGGTTATAGTCGCCGGGTATTGTCACATCCACCACCACTGCAGTCTTCTGTTCCTTGTCTACCACCACGATGTCAGGTCAGTTGGCCAGTACTTGTCTAGTGTCAAAACGGAAAATAAACTACATAGATCCATCATATCTTGTTTGCCGTTATGCGCAACCTGTTTTGTTAGTTGTATCTTGTTTATCTTTGTGGTACGGAGGGAGTTCCACATAGTCCGTGTTTGCGGTCAAAGCTGATCCACTGTTTGATCCATATACAAAATGGACAAGCTCTAATAATGGTTTGCTTTCAGTTTGGGAGAATCTCACGCACAAAGATGCAGATCCTGGGAATTTGTGGCAAAATTATTTGAATTTAAAATGTAAGAGTCAGAACTCCGATGTTGCACTTAACACATGCTACCATGAGAGGTCAGCATCCAGTTTAATCTAGGTTCTATGGTAAAGATCTGAATAGACATTTTACTATTACGGCAGTGAAGACATTCCTACATACAGCCCAACATATTGCCAAAATAGGTGCAAAATAAAAATTTGATTTTCCCACATCCAGTCACCCGAATCAGGATCTCCCAATAACTGGAAGGAAGATGCCAAGGAAATACTTGCAAACTAGAGAACTCAATGCATCCTTCCTGGTTAAATATATATATTTTTTAAATAAATACATTTGCGGAATTCATTAACTTGCAGTCCTCTCCATCTTTGTGCATGTTTAGATGATTTTACCTTTAATAACAGGAAAACGCCTCTATTCTGTCCAACACGTCTGTCTGCGTGCCGGGTACATGATGCTATAAAGGTAGTGTTTACCATCCAGTGTTCAAAGACCTCAAAGTCCATGGCTTATGCATTTATGGAGTTTGTTCCAATGACTACATTGGCAAAACCTAGACTGCTGGTGCAATTTTGAGGGCTGGGTGAGTACAAAATCCATTACGACTCTAGTCTACATGAGACATCCAGTAAGTGCCTATTACCCCATATTTCCCATCGGCCAAGGAATTCACAGCCAGAATACAGTGGTCAAAGAACCAGGAAAAGCCCAGTTCATTGTTTAGTTCCAACAGGTGGGAAGCTTCCATACCAGTCTAACATACAGTGTGGCCAAGATTAGCATGCCATCTGGAGACCAAAGCAGGCTACCAATGCAGCTGGCATTTGCTAAAGCCAAGTGTGTATAAAATAACTTGTTACACTCTTGTTAGGCTGGATTGGTAGAAGGAAGACACCAAGATTTTTAGATCATAGGAAGGACTTCAAGATTGTGCCCTGCCTTGTTACTAAATAAGGGTGCAGTATGTACCCATAAGTCTCACCCAGGATATGCCACTCACCGAATGAGTTTCCTAATACTCACTCTGGTAAAAAGCCATTCAATACATGAATCACCCAAATGACAGGTACATAAATGGGAAAAAAGAATGTTCTTAGATGGACCTCACGTTAATGCCAACTTTGTTACGCATGGCCTGGTAAAATAAACAATTCACTGCAAAGTTAGTTCAAGGTATTAATCAAATTTTGCTTTGTATGGAGACTGAATGGCCAAGCCAAGATAAAAACAAAACAAAAGATTCCCAACCTACATTTACTGCGTTTGAATTTCAGAGACTACTTTGTCTTAAAGGCATACTGTAGGCATCCAGACCACTTCAGCTCATTGAAGTGGTCTTTGTGCAATGTCCCATGTCCCTTAACCCTACAGTGGTAGCTATTGCAGTTTCTGAGAAAATGCAATAATTACCTCTGAGTGTTAACTCCGCCTCTAGGGGCTGTCTACCAGACAGCCATTAGAGGGACTTCCTGAATTGAAGACGCTTTACATGAGGACTTCCATCATCAGATATTTCCCCAAAGGAAAGCATTAAATAATAGACCTGCAGGGACAGCATCCGGTAAGATTCTCACCTACCACACAGCCACACTGGTCTGAAACGTTCCGAAAGCTTTTAGCAGCTAAAAATAAAAGCAATCTGGAATGCACATAGTTTTTTCCAATTATAACCCTACCATAAGGCTGTTGGTTATGGACTAAAAACAGTCCAGATTTATTAAACTTTCTGGGTATTTCCCCACCCAGAGTTTTGTCCACTGATCACAAAATGTCAATTTAGAAGTCAAAGTCTAAAGCCCAATAGAATCTTCTCCATTACTTTCTAAATAACCCATTGCCACACTTGCTAAAATGTAACCTGGTTCCTAGCAGGTTAAGAACCTGCTGGGAAATATATGATCATCTCTGTTGACCAAAGATTGGAATTTTGTATCAAATGCTTATGTTCAACAAGTTTCTCCTGCACACATTAGCCTGCCCAAAGCACATTACACAACATGTTCCTGTGATTTTATTAACACATTTCGATTTTATCAGACTGTCATTTAAAGGGTTACTCTATCCCTTTATAAATGATTGTATTTTTTTAGTGTAGAATGGCCTGTTCAGTATTAATCATTAATCATGAGCAGCCAATCCCCTAACACTAAAGGGAAGGGGAGGGGGAAATTACTCCGAATCCTGTGCTGGGCAAAGCTCCTTTTGCGAGATTCCATACCTCCAACATCACAACCTCCCTCACGCAGTCCATTCAAAATGCATTACATTGTACTCTCTCCTGTCTCTAAGTGCATGCATGCTCTAAGCCAGCGAGGGGACACATAAGGAAGTGGGAATAGCAGAGATGGGAGACTAAGCCAAAAGAATTGCAAATATCTCTGATGTGCAATGTTTCAAGTCGAAATGTAGCACATGCAGATTCCTACTACCATAACCACGTCTAAAAGCAAAGATTATTATAATAGTGGGAGTAACCCTTTAACCCCTTAGTGACCAGACTGTTTTTACATTTCTGCAGTGTTTGTGTTTAGCTGTAGTTTTCCCTCTTACTGTACCCACACATTATATACCGTTTTTGCCATTAAATGGTCTTTCTAAAGATACCGTTATTTTCATCATATTACTATAATAAAATAGGACTTAAAAAACCCACAAAAAAAAAAAAATCTACAACCGCCAAAAACTACCCATGCTAAATGGTTTCGAAATTTTGTCCCGAGTTTAGAATACCCAATGTTAACATGTTCTTAGCTTTTTTTTGCAAGTTATAGGGCTATAAGTACAAGTAGCACTTTGCGGTTTTCAAACCATTTTCCCCCCCAAAATTAACGCAAGTTATATTGTAACACTGATATCTGTCAGGAATCCCTAAATAACCCTTCACATTTGGCATCACTGCAATACCCTTAGAGTGGCTGGAAGCGATCCCGATAGCTTCCAGTGCTCATATTTGCCGTGGACGTACTAGGTATGTCTGCCCTCCTTAAGGGGTTAAAGGGATCCTATAGTGCCAGGAAAACAAACCAGTTTTCCTGGCATTATAGGCTCCTAGAGTGCTGTAGAATATTACCATGTTCCCATTTATATTCATAGTAGGCATGGAGGTCTAATGGGTTAAAAAGAACAGATGGTACTTTGCTATGCTGTACCATGAGAACTCTGGAATGTGGTAATGGGGGGGGGGCTTGTCCTTCTATGGCTAGGGTTATATTTAAAAAGGTCTGATGTCACAATTGTCATAGCTATAGAGAGGTCTTGCTGCACGAGGTTGTTCTTCTTGTCCAGCTGTCCAACTATGTAGAGACTAACTCCCCCTTCAGGAGTCCAGCAATTACCATCTGCTGTTGAACATCCATAATCCTGTAACATCCTTTTTAGTTTTATTATGCATCAGTAACTAAGAATAAACCGTAAGTCAGATTTCATATTCGTATTTTTGGTTACTATAGACCTATATTAACATTGTGAGCCTTTTACCCAAGAAGAAATATACAAATAATATTTCAGTCAACCTGGAAAGACAGAAGAAGCAAATTACAAGTGCCCCCTCCCTCGGGGCTGAAGGGGTTAAGACCCCTTTAGCCACTAACCTGAATCCAGCACCAATGTCCCTCGGAGCTGGGTCAGGCTCCGCCCACGCTCCTCCGCCACCGGGGGGAGACCTGCTGCATACGCATTAGACCTCCCCATAGGAAAGCATAACCAGGGCAGCACAAAACCAGGATACACCACTGCTCCTCAGACAGATCACTCCAAGACTCCATTTTACTAGATGCTTTCATGAGGTCCATGGAAATTAAGCTAAAAAGGTCCAGTTCTCCAACAGTCGTCACACTTATTAGAAGGTACAACTGACAACTTCTCAATAAAATGAATTCCAATGTCTGAACTTCTAGTAGAAGTCAGAGTCTCCCAAAATAGCACCAACAGCCAACTCAAGTACAGACCATAAAATTACTGAATTACTTTGACCTAAAAGGTTATCAGATCTTCAATTCCCAGTGATAAATAGAAGCAATGATACTAACAGGCACTCGAACAATACTTCTATACACAAGCACAAAACACAAAACAATAAAGCACTACAAATATGTGCCTTTACCACATCATATGGTAAATACCTAAGTTCTTTGTTTATTTTAAATCCCAGCATATCACACAAGCTATTCACAGGCCAATATGAATTCTGATTCCTTTAATATGGGACCCCGAGATCAAAGATTCTCTTCTGTTCTCAAAATTTCTATAAAGAGCAGGACCCGCTTTCACCTTGTTCCAGTAGGTATCTATGTACACATAGTTCATTCATCTCGTCTGCAGCCACATTATATTGTTAAAACAAAAAATTAAATAAAACCTGTTGGCACAATAATAGAGTGCCAACTTGGCATGGATCTTCTCACAAAATCCACCATGCTTCATTTAACCGAGTGCCAAGGGGTGTGGGCACTAAACTAAGCAGTTTGTAAATCGGACACGTTAAAACAGAGATAAAACTTCAGCAGAGAACCATTTAAAAACCATTGTCCCTCTATACCTTTTTTCTTTTTTTCCTAGACTTTCATCTTGGTTTTCAATGGAACTGTATTTTAAACCAGGCACGATCAAGCTGTCGGAGGAACTGGGAAGCCCGTGGGCAGGGTAAGTCATGAGAAAAGAGAGGGCTCCTTATACTGCCTAAATTAAAAATGAAAAACCCTCGATGGGAGGCAAGTCTCAGCGGGATAAAGGATCGGCTTGTATTGTTTACTTAAATAGCATTATGTTACCAAGTATGATATTCATGTTGGCTTCTAATGCACAGAACAAGGTAATACACCAATGAGTAGTATAGGCTCAATACTAAGCTAGCATTAATAGAATATCTGTTTAGAAAAAAAAAAAAAAAAAAAACATTGAAAGCTGGAAATTTGGGACACGAGTGATATTGTCACAGGCAAACTTCCCTTTTCCATTCTTTTTCTGATTCAGGATTCCCACCAAAGACCAGTCCAAGCTTCCCCATCTCCGAGCGCACCCAGGATTCCATGACTGACATTTTCTACAAACAGATATTTACCAGACTTCCTATTCTGCCCTTTATAAGAACCAAAAATAGAAAGAGTAAAGTAATGACCGCTCGGATAATTTCAGCTCGCAGTAATGACCATGTTGAAAAATTGCTCATGAGTAAGGTTTAGGGATCTAGAATAAAATGAACCCCATTAACATTTCCCTATCAGGAGGCAGACAATTTTAGCGTACATACACCATGACCAAAAAAACAAAAACAAACCACAAACACTTCCATTCTTGACCCAGAGTACAAAACCATATGGAAAAATTCTGAATTTCCATTGTCCTGGGGAAGGTGTTAAATCATCAATCACTATAAATCTTCAAAAAAAATGGCAAGTCTGTGGGGGGTGGTTAGAATTTACCATGTGCCTTTCCACTGACCTCTAGTAAACCTTTACTAAAAATAAACCAAGAATGCTCTGGTTAGCACTCCCCGAAAAAGTGGTTTTGCTTTTTGATTGCACCATCTTTATCAGGGTTCCCATGTATATCTTGCAGGCTAATGGTTACCCACCAGACCCATTTGCGCGGCCCACCAAGCTCCGATCAGAACTTTAAGTGCTGTATGTCCGATTTATCCTCATTACAAACGTTTTCAGATAAAGTTAGAACTCTAGTTGCCAACTTCAACATCAGAATTTAATGCACTTCTAGAAGTATATTGGAATTGCAGTCTGCAAATCAAGCTCCTCAATATGGGACTGCAATATCTCCACTCCAGACTGAGTTCCAAGTGATTCTAAGATTTTTGTGCCCAAGAAAGGTAAATTTCTCTGTATATAGTGGAGAGGCCAAGCAACATGCAGATGGAAGCCACTGACCTTCAATGTGACGCACATGAAAGTTTGTCAATTTAACAATGGCACAGCAAGAATCTTCCTTTCTCAGAAGATAAAACAGGTTTCTTCCAGAATGAGGCACACCAAGGTAAATTTAGGACAAGAGTTACTGCCTTTTACTTTAATCATTTGGTTTCCTATTTGCATGTAGCATTTTATTTTCTGCTCCTGCAGGAGGGGATCGGTGTGCTCTGGCATGTATAGACAATGCAACACCTGCATGGAGAGAAACTACCAAAGTACCCAATGGGTTCATGTCAAAGACATTGAGTGACATCCTGTTTGGCTGCTCTATACTGTGCTAGAGGTCAGACTGAACTCCTGTTGTACTATACTCCAAGTTCTTCCATTAGGTTTACCAACTTTAAACAATTAACCCCTTCATTACATAGTATCAGATCAGTATATGGGCATAATTACTGCACATTGTTTTTTTCCAGTTAAAAATCCCTGTAGTGAGTCTGCACCCCATTAGCATGGCCCACCAAGCTCCATTTAGAACGTTAAGTGCTGCCGATTTATCCTCATTAAAAAAGTTTTCAGATACTCTAATTGCCAAGTTCAACATCAGAATTCAATGCACTTCTAGAAGTATATTGGAATTGCAGTGTGCAAAACAAGCTCCTCAATATGGGACTCCAGACTGAGTTCCAAGAGATTGGAAGATTGTGCCCAAGAAAGGTCCCTGAACATGGTAACCGTTTCTCTGTATATAGCAGAGAGGCCAAGCAACCTCCAATGTGACACACACAAGTTTGTCAATTTAACAATGGCACAGCAAGAATCTTCCTTTTCAGAAGTGCTTACTTATATAAAACAGAGGTCTTCCAGAATGAAGCACACCAAGGCAAATATAGGACAAAAGTTACTGCCTTTTACGTTAGCCATTTGGTTTAGTATTTACCAACTGGTAGAATGCTGCATTGGTCCCACTTTCCCCACAGTGTAGGGGAGTATGTGGGAGACGGAATGAATCTAATGGGAAGTAGCATTAATATGGGATGAATGTTGGGGTGTATGCATAGCACTTTGAAGTAATCTGCTAGACTAGTTTCCTCATTTCCCCACAGTTTGTGTCCTCCAGTTTCAACTTTTGGCAGTACCCAGATTCCAGCCCTGAGGCAAAAGTGACATGTGACAAAATTGACACTGTGTAGGTAAGGAGTCAAATACCAGTACAGATAACTTGGGGGGAAAAAATTAAAAAAAAAATCCGTTTTGAAATGACATGTATTAAGTTCAGAAGGTTGTTTGGGGACACTGCCTGTTTTGAAGCTTTGTCAGGTCCTAAGATGCAGCAATACAATCAGGATTTTACTCCTGTACCAGCAGACCTCACTTGTGTGAACAAAACAGACATGCAAACTGCATCCCAATCAGTCTAGTCTTCCCAGAGTCACAATATGCCAAAATCCAGCATCATTTATAGTAAGAGTCTATAGTCGGGGTCCACATGCCCTGGCTTGCAATCGACAACTCCCCCACTCCCCCCACCCCCCCTCGCTCTCTCTCCCCTTCCTCTCTGGGAGTAAAAAGCAGAGGAAGACTTTGGAGGGAGTGTGTGAGGGGAAGGAGAGGAGGCTGTGATCAAAGGAAGGCTTGATACAGAGGGGAAGAAGGGCAGATGATTTGTTAGAGCACATCCCAATGGGCTGTCCCATAACACCTCAAATCGGTGAGAAGACACTCCACTCGGCAGTCTTGTCAGGGTAATCTCCAGGAGCAAGACAACTCAGAGCTGGCAGGTAAGCAATACAAATATTTATTTTGCACTTTAAAGGGGGACAGGGAAGTCAACTGCATGGTTAAATAGTAACTTTCTTAAAAACGGTGCAAGTTTTAATGCTCACACAGTTCCACTATCCATCCCTGCAGAAGGTAACCCAGGAGGGATCTAGATAATCTGCGAGTGTGTAGCTCCCTGGCACACAGCCCACCCTCGCCTTGACCATTCCTAGTACAATGAAAGCAGATGTTGGGATTGATATTGTGCACCCAGGAGGGGGGAAACGACAAACAAAGTGGCCAGAGAATTTCAGACTTTGATTTGGCAAATATTAACTCATTTAGGTGCAAAAAAAATAAATAAATAAAATTTAAATCCCCGTGCCATCCCCCATCTGCATGCTGCGGGGACTGCTCGAAGATCAGCTCTGGAAAAGTTCTAAAAGTGGAGCAGTCTCCATGGAAACCAAAAATGTTTGAGATTGGTCCTGCATGTGGACTAGATTGTGCTAAAGCAGCAACAAGTATTTGGGGGGTAAATCGCTACATTGTATCATAGCATGGCTTCCTCAAGATTCCATGGTCGTTTGTTTTGAAATCTTCATACATTTCTGGGGTTTCATAATCCGGTGTGTGGATTCTTTAAAAAGTCAGAGATAAAAATAAAACCTGTTTTATACAACTGGAAATAGTTTATAGAATATTGCAATGTCTAACACTATGTATGCACCATATGCCATCCGATTATGCTACTAGTGTATCATACAGGTTATTCATGGTCTGTGTGCTACACCGCTACTAGTGTATCATACAGGTTATTCAGGGGCTGTGTGCTACCACTGCTACTAGTGTATCATACAGGTTATTCAGGGGCTGTGTGCTACACTGCTACTAGTGTATCATACAGGTTATTCAGGGGCTGTGTGCTACCACTGCTACTAGTGTATCATACAGGTTATTCAGGGGCTGTGTGCTACACTGCTACTAGTGTATCATACAGGTTATTCAGGGGCTGTGTGCTACACCGCTACTAGTGTATCATACAGGTTATTCATGGGCTGTGTGCTACACTGCTACTAGTGTATCATACAGGTTATTCATGGGCTGTGTGCTACACCGCTACTAGTGTATCATACAGGTTATTCATGGGCTGTGTGCTACACCGCTACTAGTGTATCATACAGGTTATTCATGGGCTGTGTGCTACACTGCTACTAGTGTATCATACAGGTTATTCATGGGGCTGTGTGCTACACCGCTACTAGTGTATCATACAGGTTATTCATGGGCTGTGTGCTACACCGCTACTAGTGTATCATACAGGTTATTCATGGTCTGTGTGCTACCACTGCTACTAGTGTATCATACAGGTTATTCAGGGGCTGTGTGCTACACTGCTACTAGTGTATCATACAGGTTAGCTACTAGTGTATCATACAGGTTATTCATGGGCTGTGTGCTACACTGCTACTAGTGTATCATACAGGTTATTCAGGGGCTGTGTATTATAGAGAGAGAAGATAGTATGGATTTTAGCACTTTGTCCTATAAAATACAATTTATAACAAGGGATCAGAACTTTCAGACTATATACAGTTGATGCCAACCCATTGTGTTGTAGGAGTTAATTCAGTGACCCAATCTTCAAAATAGAATATTTATATCAAAATATATTTTGCAAGATGCCTTAATCCCTTCCCAGCGTCAGAATGGTCTCCATTGTATTGGGGGAGGCAGGGCAATGACAGTAAACAACTTTGTGTTGACAGTTGCCTGGGGCTTTATGAATAGGACTTGTGCATCATCCACTGGAAGCCCACTAAACTGGCATGGGGACGTTTTACTAGCTTCCCTGGGATACAAGGGTTTTTTTTTTGAAGTAGGTCATTGGGGTGGGAAAAAGTTCCCAGAAGAGATGAAAATGTTTATCATTCATCTGATACTTCCTTCTTCACATTCTGCTGCCAGAGGTGTATACATTGGCCCTAATCCTTCCATTAACATGACAGGTCCGGGCTGCTTGCATGATTTTATTACAGCTAGCTATTCTATATATGGGTGGGGAGGATGTGGTGTTAGTTCAGTGTAATACTGCTACAAAATTCAGTCCACCAGCCTGCCCTTATCCCAGGCCTTTTACATTGATTAACATTATACAAATAGAAAATAACATGGAGACAGCCATTGATTTGCAATATAGTTGGGTATAATCAGGATATTCCATGCTAGTCACACTTTACAGTGAAAGGGGCGATCTTTACACAATGGGGAGGGATACATTGTGCACATGTGTTGAGGTAAACTAACTCCTAGCCCAGAAGGTGGCCAGTTTGGGTTGGTGTGTGGATGCCCTTTAGGAGAAAAGGCTCATTAGACCAGGGTTCTGTCTGTGGAAGTGGTTCAATTCATGGCTGGTAAGGGGAGGTCCAGTTATTTGAACAGTAATATGAAGGCTGAAAGATTACATCAACCTGTATAGTGTCTGGTCTGTATTCTGGGACTAGGACAGAGTTGCCCACAAATTTGTTTGGGAACAAGTACTTTGAGTCTTTGAGAGTAATCTCAGTTTACTACAGTGAGTTAGTTACATATTCTCAATGTATAATGTGTCCCTGTATTTCAAGCCAATTCCAATTCAAGTCCACTTGCCAGGGTGCATGTTACCCTTCCCAGTTGACTGCCAATGTTCAAATAAACCTGTAATATACATTATCCAACTGGTGCTGGACTCCAGTGACAAGAATGTGCTTCAAATCATCTGGAGATCAGCCTACTGGGTCAAGAATATCCCTTTACAAATACATACTTTCCCTGGTTTTGTCCACCCCCCACAACACACTTCCCCGTTTCCTGTGTCAGTCTACAGGGATCCCTGCATCCAATTGGCGAAAAGGTGACGTCTGGTTAGAATATTCAATCTGATTCAGCTCCAGAGGAAACATGCTATCTTTCCCATCACATCATGTGACCCAGACCCAAAGTCCAACTGATATTCTAAACCGTTCTCCACAATGGCAGCATCTCCCATGCTTCTCACCCATTTATCTTATTGAAGTGGCTTACCATACTATGTCCCTAAACAGACTGAAGTCTGGCTGCACTATAGGCTTAAACATTTTTTTTTCCCCCATAGGCCTTATGAGATTAGTATTTCTATGCAGTTTCAAAAGTTTTAGCCAATCTTTGAATGAGGTTACATTTAAAAAAAAACAACAAAAAAAAAACCTAGTACAGGGAGCATGTGGTTTGGATTTTGGTTTCAGCTCTGCTGAAGACTTTTCTTGAATAAAGTTAATTATGAGATGGAATTTATATGCAAGATATATGTTGAGCAAAGAGCTTGATCATAAATTGTTAGCGGGTGATGTGTAGCCCCTGTAAAGGCTCAATCCAAGACAGTCCTTTCACAAGGCAATTCCTAATCTGTACACCAAGCGATGCAGTGTGGGCCCCCTCCTTACCCGGCCCTCAGTGGGGCCCCTCCTTTCCCAGCCTCCCCAAATAATTCTGGGGGAAGGGGAGCTGCATGTCACTAATTGCTAGTAATGCAGCCCCTCCTTTTCCCATAAGGTCATTCGTGTCAAGTAACAGACAAGTGCAAACCGTTTAGATTGTGTGCAGAAAAGGAGATTTGTAGGCCTTTCAAACCCCCTTTCCCAGACTCAGGAAAGCTCAAAGATTGTCTTTAATGAGCAAATCCAGTAACTCATCCCCAGTCTGGCTCTGAAGCGCCCCCTTGTGACTAAGATTTAGTATTTACTTAATGGAAGAATGTTACAGACAAAAGTTATTCACAGCTTGCATTTCTCAAACTTCCCACCTACCTCAAAACGACGTGTACATGAACTCCCATAGAGCGATTTTAGACATGCCTGAAATTCTCCAGGAAATCTTTCCCTTTCAAATTTGCCAGTAAGTCACTTTGGTCTTATCCACAATACAGTTTCAGATCCTGCACTCTGAGAAATAAATGTGCATCCACTCATTCAAATCTAACAAAACCTGGAACTCGAGTGCAACATTTAACAGATTACTTAGCCAGAGTCAAACTCCTTAAATTTCAGAGGTTAAACAATAGGGAGTCATTACCGTCAAACTTCACCCATTGACCTACCTACTTCCCATGTGTATAGCAAGTCCCATATCTGTATTTGGCCTCCGTAGGGATGCCATCCTCTCAATCTTTGAATTAGGCAGTGTCACAGCCTTCCCTATTGGCAAACCTCTTACACAAACAAAATGCAGAAAGCCAACTTCAAAGCAGGTCTTAAGAGAAACACTTAAACGGACAAAGCTGCTGGAATTTAAAGGCTTACACTTCCTCAGTGTAGAGAGAAGAGCCATGGGAGGCCTTGTCTGGCACAGCATGGTTTGCTGGAGGACAATGGGACCATGTCAGATCATGCATAGAAGCTTTGGAAAAGAGACAAATTGTGGATTCATTATTTCAATATGCAACAGTCTCCTCTAACATGGTCATTAGCATTTCCCATTCACCCTCCAGCTTTATTTTGGGGGAAAGCCGGAACCTAGGGGAATTCAACATCGTAACCCCTTCAGTCGGATTCTCCTTAGAATGCAGGAAATCCCAGTGCCAGGAACAGGTTACAGTAGCATTCTCATACACAGTTTCAGGTCTAGTCACTATTCATATATGATCGTATTTTCAAAAATTGCCATAATCGAAGGCACTCTTAACACGCAATATTAAAATGGCAGTTTTGGGTCAGTGGTTTTATACTTACAATCTCCTGCTTTACGTGCAGTGTCTTCTGGTTGTCATTTTATCCTCATCCTACACACTGTAAGCTTGTTTGAGCAGAGTCCTCTTCAACCTATCGTTCCTGTAAGTTTTCTTGTAATTGTCCTATTTATAATTCAATTCCCCCTTATATTGTAAAGCAAAAAACTGAATCTGTTGGCGCTATAAAAATGGTGATAATACACAACTTAGTTTTATAGAAGTTTCTTCCTGCAGTTATTCACATCCCCCATCGGGGCAGTACAGAGCAATTTTGGAGCAAAATACCAAGTATTGGGGTAGTGACTACGGGAACTTGTTGAATTTACTGCGTGGTCACTCACTGAGAGAATATTTTTTAAATGCTATAAAATATATATCTCAATATCAAATACAGTCTTTTATAGAACAAGGAGAACCCTGTACCCATGAGCTTACAGTTTAGTTAGTGATGGGGTTCCATAGCTTCCAAGTTTGGGAGGCAGAGAGCCAGAACGGTGGAACACTGAGTGTACAAGAGATGCAGTGCGCTAACTAGCACATTACTGAGACAGGTTTGCTTAAAGAGTGGGCATATCAACCTAGTGTATTGTATGAGCCATGCAAGCTAGAGAAAACCAGCCATATCCCAACACCTCTCACAGCCCTCCATATGATATTTCAATACATGTCTGGATATTTTCAACACACCGACACTGCTACTTGCCACATGATTAGTAAGTGTTGCTAGAATTTAAGTTACTATAGCCAAAAGGGTGTAAGATTACCATTTCAGACCATCATACCACATTTACAGCCAGCTGGTATTTCCTGTATGTGAACCCAGGTCTACTTTTCAGTAACCATTAATACTTCTGCAATTACTAAAATGTAGACTTCTGTGCAACAGGCCTCTCAATAGGTCACATTCACCTTACAAGGACATGCAGAGCACCGAACAGACAATACCAAAGGGGTGAAGAGGATTTATAGGGAGTCTGTACTATAGAACCCCTTTTCTATCCTAGTTCTCATTGATTATGGTTTAAACCACTTATCTAGTACGTAGAGTATCCTGTCCTGCACTGTAATGGTAGTAGTGGATGATCTGGTAAACTACACGAAGACACCTGTGACAAGTAGCCCGTTACTGTGACATGTCTGGCCAGTAAGTCTTTACTCACCCTGACAGAATACATGGCAGCTATCAGGCCTGGAGTCCCCAGGAAAGCTCAACTAGTATAGATATCTAAACTGCTTTCCATGTTGGCAAGCCAGGTATTCTGCATGTATGGAACACAAAACGTGTGCCCAGCCTATTCAATGTCCAGCAAAGTTTATGGAATTTACGATATTTCCATTATGCCCAATGAAACAATACATTTTAGTAGAGGTATATCAGCACAGATAATCAAATTACTACTGGGTGTGTAAATACACACATTTAATTATAACCTGGTTATACAAAAAAATTATTCGCTCCTGGCCAGGGAGATTACATTTAGTGTCACTCCACCATTCTGCTGTCAACTCTCCAGATCAGCCAGTTACTGGTTACATAGTTACTGAAAGTACTCCGACTCCATGGAGACTAACAGTAGGCCGCCATCCTAATAAGAACATTCAGCTATTCTTTTAAATTGGTTTCTTTATAACCGAATGACCAGATGTATCTTTGCGATGACAGCATGAGGGAATGCAATGTCTTCAGACATCTGAATGCTGATTAGCATGGGGGCAAGTGCTGACTGCATTGGTGCGCACAACCAGACAATCTGATTGCAAGCTCACAGAGCGAGCAGTCTGACTGCTTCCTAATAGAAACAACCAATACGTTGAGAAATACACCCACATAGGATAAAATGAAATTGTGTGCAGATTTAATCGTACATGCTATTAAAACACACCTTGTGCAGTCTACCTATCCCCCCCTTCCCACCAACATTTTGGTTGTCCGGTCCTCATGCCACATACATCTTATTACCCTCCCTCCATTGCCACTTTAAATTTATTAATCTTCTTCCTTGTATTGGATTTCAATACCTGGGTGCAGCCATTTTGTTCTCTGCCCACAATGCCTGTGATTTGCCTCTGTGGCATTTTACTGATGGATTGTAGGGTAATTTGCAAAGTTTTGTCAACTTGACTGCTATAGATAAAACATCCATAGTCTATTTTCCTTATGCATTTTATTAAAACTTGCATTTCTTTAAGATGGCGAGTCAGAACTAGGCAGTTGTATAGAAACAGATTAAGTTTATTTTTTTACTTCTGTGGCCATCCTTCCATTATGGTGACAAGTCGCGTGGCCAAGTTTAGAAAGAGAATATTATTTTATAAGTCACTGGGCACAGAGCCAATTTTTATATTAAAAAATAAAATAAAAATAGATACGTGCAACAGATTGTGGTACACATTCGGAATGAACCTTTAATGGAGAGGTTAGACTTCCTTCCTGGGGCCCGCTTCATACACTCAGACTAAGAACGTACAAGGGTTTAACTGGTCTTTGTACAGATCTTAAAATTATAACCACTACACTGTGAATCATGGAATTAAGGTTATTTTATGTGATAAAGGGTCAAGTACTTACAACAGGAGCGCATGCTGACTGGCATGATTAGTACAGCAGGGTAGTAGTGTAACTGCATCTCTGTTTCAATGTACATTTAATCTCCTCTTGCGGAATAATCCAAGGAGCTATAAATCCAGTAATCGGCTGACATACACAGATTGTGTAAGAGAGCGAGAGAGAGAGCCAGCAGATAAACTGTCTATTCCATTGAGTCTCAGCTCCAAGATCTACATCCAACCATGGCGCTAGACAATGAGACACACTTCATCCTCACCACCGTGGTCTGCTCCATTGTGGCTTTCCTTGTGCTGACTTGTCTGTGCTATTTCACCTGTAGGCTGGCAGGGTAAGCAAACAGGACCTGTGAGTGCTGAATGGGTAGAGCTAGGGGTAAGAGCCAGGTGACAGACCATGGTGGCAGCATGTTATACTGCAATCCAAGATTAGTATCTCATCCAGACACGATACCCACATAATAATAATAATAATGTCTTATTATATTATTTATATAGCCACATCAGATTCTGTAGCACTGTACAATGGGTACATTGAGAGCCAAGTCTTGTTTTAAGGAAGTGTCACTGTCCGTGTCTGGGGACTTTGCAGAATTTGCAGAGATCCCCGAATGACTGCCACTAGGGGGGGGGAGGGGGGCAGTGGCAGCAGGTAAAGGCGAGATTTACTTACCTGAACCTGTGTCTTGTGGGCACTGCCATCTTCCTCCAGCGGTTCCTCTTCAAGTCCTGGTGCATCAATGTCACTGCTGGACCCTTACATATGCGCGAGAGTAAAGCATTAAGTTCTATGGCGGATCCTGTGAGACCCTGCATCGCCAGAGCCAATACCCTGCAGCCATCTCTGGTGGCAGCTGGGGGGGGATTGACACTTCAATGGCGGTAACTCCACCCAGTGCCTAGAAGTGTCAGGTGTAGGAAACCTACAGAGAGAAAGTAGTCCCTCTCAGTAAGTCTCTTGAATGGGTTGGAAGTTTAGTTAAATCTCGACAGTAAAAATGAGTATTTCATGTTCATGGTGACAGTGCTGCTTTAAGTTCCCTTTTATGAAACTGTCCAGCTTTTACAGAATACAAGACTACAATAATTCTAACTCGGGGATAAGTGGATTATCTATTCCATTTATATACTCCAGTATATCCGCAGCAATTTACAATTCCAGAATGACTTTCTGACAAGTAATGGATATAAGAGTTCATATTGACAGGAGAGGTGAAGCTCAAATACTCTTACAATATAGGAGTTAAAAAGCTTCATATTGCAGCCAGCTACAAGCAAACGTTATATCTGGTTAAGGGATTTACTTCATGGGTGTGATATGTAAAGAGCGAATAAATATTTATGTTGTAAAGTTCCATTCAATGTGTCCCAAAATACAGATCTGGTACTAGATAAGATAATGCAGTGTCCCCTCTGCCAAAATACTGTGAAAAGGATGTATCTGTGGGTAAAATAGCTTCTACCCACCAGTGGCATCTTGTTACACCTAGAGCAGAAATGTATAAAAATGTAATATTTGTTTAAAGGGATGTTCTATGCAATTGACTCAATATTTTTAGAGTCTGCTTCCACAAGTGTAATGGTGAAGTGTGTATTTGTTCACAGTATGAAGCTCTGTCTCATTTCCTTGACAAATTCAAAGTCCTGAATTACAAGCGATTGCAAACCTCTCCCTAGATGACCTCTTAGAATGGACAGGGTATCAGAATTGTTACCACTAAGATTCCCTGTTTGGGGAATATATCTTCCTTGTTCCAGCAGTTTGCCCTCCTGGTTTCTGCTTTAGGCGAGTGAGGGGGAGCGGCTGGCTTACTGGCAAAAGTACCAGTCTTTAAAAGTCTATAGCTTAATGCAGACGTGGGGGTAGGGGGATTAACTGCTTTCCTCAGAGCCAGTGGGGGTCCATTGTGGTACCAGGTGTGATCTTCCACTAGCCAGAGCTGACTTTAGTTTCCAAAGTCTGGTGGAAGTTTAGAGCAATTAAAGCATATCTTTATCTGACTCAAATATCCAAAAATATTCCTGATAGCAGATGGCAGATTAATCTATAAGTAACCCATAATCTGATTATATAGTGTAATAATGGACACTGAAATACAAGCAGATCGCGGTGAACTATGTTTCCCATGATGCTTCTGCAGCCCAATGATTAATCTGGGCAACACATTGAATAAATTATAATCCTGGAAGCGGTCATGTTGGATCTCAATCTGATATGTCAGTATTGTAAACTTCAGAAATAGTTTAAAAAGGAGCCGTTTGACCCAGAGAGGTTTAACAGGCTCATATAGATCTGGTCCTTCCAATAGGTATGTTACTGTAGCAGCACTGACTTCACCAGTGCAACGGAAACCCTTTTAACACAGTCAGTCTCAGGAGCTTTGCAGAATTTTATTTCATAACCAGTGAAGAATGGGAAAGTTTGAAGGTTTAATATCTCCCCACACAAATGCCAATGTATGCAATTTGGGCTGTTAAAAGAGAGGGGATTTATTTTTTTAAATGCACATTGCGTATATGTATACACAAGTCAGCAAACCAAGATTATGTTGCAAGTACTTGTTATACATGTTACAGTGTGGGCAGCACTGCACCCAGTTACTTCCTTGGACATGGCAGCTGTGTATCTTTCGAATAATACACGTGTCACACACCCCCAAACACCAAACCTATTTTAAGATCTGTGTTTGGCAGAGGTCACACTAGGCCAGAGACAACTTTGTGACAAAAAAAATAGCACAGGATTGTCCAATGTTTTCAGAATGAGAAGGGTGTTGAGTAACAATTCATCACATCCTCACTGAAACAAGCTTATAAAACCCACATCACACCCAAATATATCTAGTTTAGCAGGAAGAAAAAGCAAAAGTTAGGACATCCCTCCCAATCTCAGCTATGACATGGTTTTAAGGATTATATAGAATTATGAAAGTCCCAACACGCATGCAGTGAATACATAGTGTAACGCAGATCTAATTTTGTATTTGTCCTTCATGAACCAGTTTGTGTGTCGAATTACATTATTCCAGTTTCTTCCCATTTCAGCTACATATTTTAAAGTAGACTTGTTCAAGATCATTTACAAATAATGGCATGAGATAGCTCCGCAAGAAATAAATAAAGCCATAGTCCAACTGAGCATTTTGCAAAACATTGCTCACCAGCTTGCTTAAAGGACCACTATAGTGCCCCCACCCTCAGGGCCCCTGTCCCGCCGGGCTCTAGGGGGTGGAAGGGGTTAAATTTACCTCTTTCTCCAGCGCCAGGCGGGGGGACTCTCCTCCTCTCCCTCTTCTGTCATTGGCTGAATGTGCATGAACAGCATGAGCCGCGCGCATTCAGTCAGGCCATAGGAAAGCATTCTCAATGCTTTCCTATGGATGCTGGCGTCTTCTCATTGTGAAAGTCACAGTGAGAAGTGCGGAAGCGCCTCTAGCGGCTGTCAGAGCCACTAGAGGCTGGATTAATCAATTTCTAAACATAGCAGTTTCTCTGAAACTGCTATGTTTATAGATAAAGGGTTAATCCTAGCTGGACCTGGCACCCAGACCACTTCATTAAGCTGAAGTGGTCTGGGTACCTATAGTGGGCCTTTAAGTGCTTTATGTGTGAAAAATAAGTCCTTTACATTAGAAAGTGCAGATTTCAGTAGGAATACACTTTTAAAAAACTAAAAACTTTGTTTCACCAGCTTGGCTATTAAACTAATGTACTCCTTGGTTTAACTCAGGGTTACTAAATTCAAGAGGCAGCTTTTGCCCAGAGCACCAGTCTTGCAAAAACTTCTCACTCATCTGCATTGGGAAGTCTGATTGAACAGACAGTTGGGCAGGAAAAAAAGAAGCCTAATTAAATGCAGTCACGGTTCCATTTAGGTATACCCACTAAACAGTGATTTTTATTTTGTACTTTGTCAGTGACTGCCCCTCTAAAGACACCAACATAACTTTATCTTAAAGTAATTTTGGTGTATATAATTGCCCCCCTGCAGTCGCATTGCTCAATTCACATGTTTATTCAGCTCTAGCCACACCTTCCTTGCATGTGACAGACAGCCTCCCTACACATTTCCTGTAAAGAGATTGAAGTTTAAACTTCCTTTATTACAGTCTAATTTCTGTTAATAGTTTGTTAAACCTTGCAGGAGCAGCTTGTGTAATTAAAATTCACTTTACAGAGCAGTGGGATTAAAAAAAATTAAATAAGTTAACATCTGATTGAAAACAAAAATTTTTTTTCCAATGCAGGCTGTGTGAGACAGTCAGGGGAGGTGTGGTTGGGACAGCATAAAAAAAAAACAAAAAAGGGGTTGTAAGTAACATGCATTCTATTATCCCCATATAAAGGATTACACACAAACAGAATTGATCCTAGTGAAGCCAGGAGTTCATTGGCAAGGCTGGAGCGGTGACACCACCTGTCACCCTTCCCTTGTTAGGTACTATGTTTACAGATTAGTCCCGCAGGAAAATCTTTAAATTCAACTGTGGCTGGTGGCATCCTTCCAAACCAGAAACCGGAGAGTGGCACCTCAAACTCTCAGAATCTTGATCTAGGGGTCTTCAAACTCAATAGATCAAAGTTTACCAAGGCAGTGGGTGATTAACATAATCCTAGAAGGATCCAGTTGGCATGATAATTGAAGCGGAGGTTAAGCGTGAGAAGTCAAATACTGTCCGTGTTTTTTTTCATATAGAATATATAGGTATCTGAACCCTAAAACGTTCCAATATTTAACTATTAGGTGGTAACACTGAGATAGGGACTGTGGTATAATGGGCATCCCCCATCCCTACAATTAGTGGTTGTAGTCTTTGATCTTCACATTACCCATAATTTTACTATGGCTTCTAAAAACCCACCAACCTCCCAGGGCTGGAACAAGGTTCCTACATGAAGGGTGTAAAAGGGGCATGCCCTGAAAGTTACATTATTGTGGCAGCATTTGCCATAGGGCTCCATGTGGAGAGTGTCCAAGAATGCTGGCCTTTGGATGCACTACTCCAAAGAACAAATGGGACTTCATTCAAAAAAGTGCAGCCCCAGACTCAAATAGGCTGCACTTTACTCACATTATATCCAAAGATCACATTTAGTTTGTCAGACTCTAAACAAAACATTTGTATCTTTATTATAGGCCCATGTACAGGCAGTTTATTTTTCACAGTTTAGCAATGATCTGTTTTCTCCTCCTCTTTATTTCCTCAGTCTCCCTCAGTATAAAAATCTCTCCTTACACCCACTTCACTCATCCACATTTACATATGCCCTTCTCTGCTACACTCCCCCTTTCTCTCATGCCTTACACTCATTTTTCTACTCTCTCACTCCGACCCACAATCTCTCATTCTATACCCCATGCATATAAAACCCATTCACAGCTCCTGTCACTTTCTCTCCTCCTACTTCTAGCAGCTGATGTCTCTCCCAATCCAGGGCCCTTCACCTTCTATACACACACTAAGACAACCAGAAACCTCATCACAATACCCTACCTTACCAAAATTCATTGTGCACTCTGGAATGCCCGCTCCATCTGCAGTAATTTAAAAAACAACCATACATGACTTTCATCTCAAACTCACTTCTTCTGAAGTTCACTGTCCGCCTATTTAAACCCACTCCTTTAAGAATTGCTATCTACCTCCAAAAACTGAGAAGAGATCGCTCATCTTGCTTCTTCCCCTTACAATACTTCCCCTAACGTCTCCCTCTGCTGTTCTATGTTCATTCGCACCCGCTATACTGGAAGAGGTTTCTGCTCTGCTCCGGTCCTCCCACCCCCCCACCTGTTCCCTAGATCCAATTCCCTCACATCTCATCCGTACTCGGTCTTCTCTTTCTCACTAAAATTCTCAATCTCTCTCCTCTGGTATATTTCCATCGCCCTTCAAACATTCAACTGTAAACCCAATTCTAAAGAAGCCCAATCTTGACCCTAACTCCCCATCCAACTATCGTCCTATCTCGCTACTGCCTTTTGCATCCAAGATCCTTGAACGAATTGTTTATGTGAGATTAACAGACTTCCTCAAGTCCAACTCTCTGCTATACCCGCTTCAGTCTGGTTTCCACGCTAAGCACTCTGTGGAAACGGCACTGACCAAAGTATCCAATGATCTACTCACTGCAAAATCTCGTGGTCACTACTCTACCCTAATTCTCCTTGACCTGTCTGCGGCTTTTGACACTGTTGATCATAAACAGCTTCTTCTCATCCTCTGCAATATCTGTCTACAAGATACTGCTCCTCCTACCTCTCCCAGCACTCTTTCAGTGTTTCTCTGGCTCCGCTTCTTCTCCCCAACTCCTCTCTGTTGGGGTCCCCCAAGGTTCAGTCCTTGGTCCCCTACTGTTCTCCATCTATACTGCCTCCCTTGGTAAACTCATTAGCTCCTTTGGCTTCCAATATCATTTCTATGCGGATGACACGCAAATCTACCTGTCCTCCCCTGATATCTCCCCGTCCCCCTTGACTAATGTATCTGACTGCCTCTCTGCTGTTTCTAACTGGATGGCTGCCCACTTCCTTAAACTAAACTTGACCAAAACTGAAATTCTGGTCTTTCCTCCTTCAAGTGTTGTTACTCCTGTGTCTGTTTCCCTCCAAGTCAACGGTGCTACCATCAGCTCCACCATGCAGGCTCGCTGCCTAGGTGTTCTTTGACTCCGACCTCTCCTTCAAGCCTCATGTTCAATCTATTGCCAAATCCTGTCATTTCCATCTCAAAAACATTGCGCGCATTGGTCCCTACTTAACACCAGATGCGACTAAGGTGTTGGTCCATTCCACGGTCCTGTCTCGCCTTGACTACTTTAATCCGCTTCTCAGTGGTCTTACGTGCTCCCAACTTGTGCCGTTACAGTCCATAATGAATGCGGCAGCGAGGCTCATCTTCCTGTCCACCCGCACCTCCCATGCCTCACCCTTCTGTCAGTTCCTACATTGGCTTCCTATGAAAGAGAGTTCAATTTAAAATTCTGGTTCTTGCTTTCAAAGCGCTACATAATGCTGCTCCCACCTATCATCCCTTATACACAAGTATGTACCGTCCACGCCCTTACGATCTGCTGAAGACTTAAGTTTATCTCCTGTCCGTACTCCCACCTCTGATGCTCGCCTTCAAGATTTCGAGGGCTGCACCGTTCCTGTGGAACTCGCTTCCCTCCTCCGTTAGATGCTCACCCAGTCTCCACGCCTTAAAAAAAAAAAAAAAAAAATCATTAAAAACCCACTTCATAAAAGTGTGTCAATTAAACTGTTAATAGCTCCTGACTGATTCCTCTTCTGCAACTGTCATTAGTCTAATACTATCCTTACCTTTTTGTGCCATTTTACCCCACTCCCTCTAGCATGTAAGCTCATTGAGCAGGGCCCTCAACCCCTCTGTTCCTGTGTGTCCAACTTGTCTGGTTACAACTACATGTCTGTTCGTCCACCCATTGTAAAGCGCTGCGGAACTTGATGGCGCTCTAAATATAATGAAAAACAAATTCAAAAGAATAACTTTTTAAAACAAAGTCATCAATTTACCATCGTGCTCTGCTGGATGGGCTGTTAACAAGAGTACATGTGTTTAGTGAAGTAAAAAAAAAAAAAAAAGGAAAAAATCAATAGGGATTTTAACAACGGATGCCTTCTCTCCCACCAGGACTAGTCCCAAAGTACTGGAACTGTTCTAAAAATCAAGATACAAGTTCGTGGCAATAGTCCGGCCCCGAGGAGCCAAGATGGTGGTGAAACTATGGATATTTTTGCTGGTTGTTGAACTCTCCACATGCAGCTCCTTCCCAGGTAAATTACGTTCAACATCACAGCCATACTGTGACACATTGCAGGAGATTTTTGGAAATATTGCCATCTCTTAAGTTTGGTTTTTGGCAAATTGTCAGATTTAATAGACACCAGATTTATTTTACATCTTAACATTTTTAGTATATGCCATTATTTCCTGAGACTGATCAATTTAACTACCTTTCGAAGAAAAAAAAAAGAGTGTTCCATTTAATTTCTCTCTCCTAAATTTGGAGATCTAAAATGGAAATTTTTGCACAAAATGGCAGACTTTACTCTAAAAATCATCTCATTTTAGACCTAAGAGAGAAACTACTGCCCAAACAAAAATACATTTAT
This sequence comes from Pelobates cultripes, assembly GCA_933207985.1. Classification (NCBI taxonomy): domain Eukaryota; kingdom Metazoa; phylum Chordata; class Amphibia; order Anura; family Pelobatidae; genus Pelobates; species Pelobates cultripes. Next base: position 10,923,836 of record OW240921.1, read on the forward strand.
AAACTGCAGCCTTTTTCTAGCCCCGCCCAGAGTTTGTGGCTGTCCAATCACAGACTTTCCAAAGCAGCTCAATGAGAAAGCTATGGAAGGCAGGTGCTCTGGGCAATTGCTGCCTCTTGAGTTTAGTTCCACTGAGCTAACCAAACCAGGAAATAACATGACCAGTTGTCACAAGGTTAAATAGAATTTATAAAACATGAACAACTCAGCCCATCATGCAAGAGCATGGAAAGCCAGTAAATGGAGATTTTAAATGGCAATTTTCAGGGTGAAGTGTTATCATGAAACAATCAGCAAGATTATTCCACTTGTTTTTCGCAGGTTTTGCCTTTAAATGGTCTTTACAGCCGATATTAGTTTTACTTTTTGTATAAACAGGCCAATGTAATTTGTGGTAATCATCTGAAGACGAGGTTCACGTTATACATTTTTTCCCCCTGTTGCCAATAAGAGCTTTCTATTACACAAACCATCACATTCAGGTAAAACATAGGGAAATTTGAACCAGCGATACATTTCCATTTGTTTATCAAAAATTCTTTATCTGCTTCTGGGCTCTGAATGTTGAGCCATTTGTCTTCCATGTTGCAGAGAGAGAAAAGAATCCAGATTACTGGCGGGATCAAGCCCAGCAAACCTTGAAACGAGCTCTGGACCTTCAGAAACTAAACACCAAGGTTGCAAAGAATGTCATCATGTTCCTTGGCGACGGTAAGCAACCCTAAATCTGGTGCGGTCGCATGTCTCTTGGGGCGGTAAGCAGCCCCAAACCTGGCACGGTCCCATGTTCCTCAGGAACAGTTGGTCTCCAAATCTAAAAATGGTCCTATATGCCTCAGGGATGGCAAGAAGACTAAACCCAGTGTGGTGTAGGCAGGTAGCATGAACACTACCTTTAGAATCAGTAGACTAGTTCATTTAAACAGGACTTCTTTTCTCAGGTATGGGGGTACCAACTGTGACTGCTACTCGAATCCTTAAAGGACAGCTTGATGGACAGCCTGGAGAAGAAACAGAACTGGAAATGGATAAGTTTCCATATGTGGCTCTTGCAAAGGTGAGACTTTTATTCTTCTGAAATGTGATAACCTTTGAATTAATCTGCAAAAATAACAATAGTAAATTCTCAAAGTCTCAGTTTTTTAGCCTAAATGCTGCAGTTTGAATTAGATCCAAATCAAAAAAACAATGTTAGGTTTATGTTTTTTTAGAGGTTACTTTTAAACTGTCCATTTAGCCCTTCAAAGGACATCTCGCTCTAAGGAATGTGTGAATGGTTTAATTACGCAAGTGTACAGTAAAATTATTGCAGTGTTCGACATCTGAACAGCTGTGTTCCAGACTTTCCAAAACCTTGTATCAGACGGAGGACTCTCGCCCCAGGAGAATTTTATATAGACTGCAAAAACCAAGAAAACCTGTAATGAAATATTTCAGCTTAGAAAAATGGCTTATTGATGTTGAAACATTCAAGTATGGTTTCACTAGTGTTCGTCAGTTTTCTCCTTCCTAACCCAGATTTTAATTTTAGACTCAAATGTTAACTTTTGGGAAAAACCAATACACAAATATAACTTTGCCAATGAGTGAATCCTTGTTCGGTTTACCAGTCTGACCAGACCATAAAAAAAATAAAAATTCTGGAAAGCACCTTGCATCCTAAAACCGGACCACGGCCACAATCCCAATCCTTTCTGTGGGAATCACCGTTGGCCTCATTAAGGGGAGCAGTGTACCAGCACATTCCTGCCTGTTATAATAAGTAATCTGTGAGCAGGGAGTCACCAGTCCACAAGTCAAACTTCAGCTTAAATATAGGAGAATGAACTTTACTCTCATCCAGCCAGGTTGCAGTATGTGCAGTTAGCAGGGATAATGTTCTCCATTTATTAATCCAGCTCCACACTCTGTGCAGACTCCGTTTCCCAGCGTTCTTTTGGCTTAACATTTAAACATTGAAAAGAAAATACTCAAGTCTTGTACCCACCTATGTAGAACATTATAAATCCAGTTACATGGTCAATAACGTGAATATCCATTCTAATGAATCCCACAATGGTTGCCAGACCCACATTTTCCTGGATACATCTCTTCTTGCTGATGGTGAGATGACAAAAAGGTTGCTAACCACAGTATGCAAAACTCATTCTGCCAGAGGGATAGATGTCACAGCACATCATTTGGGATACCTGCTTGATAGACGTCCCTACTGCAGCATGTACCTTTAAATACTGGGGCAGCACTTTCAGTGTGCCTCAACAGCATAAAATCATGCCAACCAAGTTTTCATGGACACCAAGGCCCCATGAGATCACTAGAGAGGGAGAATGGTGGATACAACTCTACAGCTTTAGGCTTTTAATCACATTTCTGCTCAGATGCTAGCCAAGGAAAAATCTTTAACAAGGTCTTAGTAAGGCCCTTAACACATTCATGGCCAGAGGAGAGTAGTGCGTGTGTTACGCTAGACAGAATTAAAGTTGTGCATGCAGCTTGTACAGAAGGTGATTAGTGTCACGGTTTGTCTCCCACAGACCTATAACACAGATGCACAGGTAGCGGACAGTGCTGGCACTGCCACAGCTTACTTGTGTGGGGTGAAAGCCAATGAGGGCACAGTGGGTGTGAATGCAGCAGCTGTACGCGGGCAGTGCAATACTACCAAGGGCAACGAAGTGGACTCCATCCTAAAATGGGCCAAAAATGCAGGTGAGTGTGGGGGCATATAATCCTTGTGAAGACACAAATCTGCAAATTAATTTATTTTTAAACATTTCACACAGGAAAATCAGTTGGTGTAGTTACAACTACAAGAATCAACCATGCCACCCCCAGCGCAGCATATGCCCACTGCGTTAACCGGGACTGGTACTCCGATCACGAAATGCCCAATGATGCCATCACCCAGGGCTGTAAGGACATTGCCTGGCAGCTCTTCAATAACATTCCCAATATCGATGTAAGTAGGTATTGCGGTTAATAAAAAAAAAAAAAAAAAACAGAAAGGAGAACTACTGCACAACACAAGTATAGCTTCACCCATGCAACCACACTTTGATATTTCAGTTAACTCTTACCTTTACAGGAACAGACTTCATACTCAATGTGAACAGAAGCATTTTAGCTAAAAGATAAAATTACAATGATATATTTAAGTTTTTTAAATTTATGTTTCAGACAAGTCACATCCTCCCTGCTGCTTTATTTGATTTTAACATTACACTCAAGGAGGGTAGGCTACTGAACTGTACTCACCCCCTTCCCCTAAATTATGTAGGTGATCATGGGTGGTGGAAGGAAGTACATGTATCCCCTAAACACCCCAGACGTGGAGTATCCTGAAGACCCCAAGGCAAACGGATCACGGCATGACGGTTTGAATTTGACCAAAGTCTGGCTGGATAATAAACCCAACAAACAGGTAAGTTCTACACTACAGGTCAGAAACCTTAACCACCATATGATTTAAACTATTGGCTCTGGAAAATGGCCATGCATTCAGACCGACATCCACTCCTCTATCCCTTAAGTCACAGCCATAATATTTGTGGTCTCTTTAAGAGCCTGTTATAAGACCTAATTTAATGAACGATATGGAGTCTACTGCACACAAAGTACATTTTAGTTTATATCCAAGGGTATAGGTCTGCATTGCATGTGAAGGTTGGACTGTACCTGCTTTACACAGAGAGTAGATCTCTTGGTCCGAGCCGGACTCTTGTCTTCGAGTTGACACATAGCCCATATTGGATCCTGCAAGTGAGACACTTTGTTAGAATGCATTTTGGTAAATTTTATAGATTTTGCACAAATCACTGTAGAGATCTGAAGATGGAAACAAAATCTTGTATAATATTTTAGAATATATACTTCAAATCCTGCCCAGTTTACGCTTTGGTCAGATTAAGACTAGTGCTGCAATATGTCTTTCATAGCACTTACAGACTGGGCCTGCATATAGACAATAAAACTAGACATTTAAAATAAATGTTTTTTTTTTTTTTTTTTAAATCTCTCAATGCTCGCCACAAGTGTTCTGCATTGAGGCCAAGACAAAACATCTTTAGGAGAATGCTTATACAATATTCTGATTTCTCCATAGGCAGCACGCTACGTCTGGAACAGGGATCAGTTAATGGCACTCAGGCCGCAGGATGTGGATTACCTTCTTGGTAAGTCAGACAAAGCAATCACCGCATCAAAGTCCAGGACTAATCGACACTGGTCATTTTAAGGTCCCTTTGGGCAGAAAGGCTTAAACCTCTCTCCCAACTTTGCACTTCTAGCACCACATTATACAGCCATCCTCTTTCAGTCAGAACCCAAATTGCTACGTGGACCCAACCAGGCCGGACCCAATACAGCCATCCCCGTCAGTCAGAACCCAACCAGGTCACCCCCAATACAGCCAGACTGGTCCACCAGTTACACAGTCAGCCCCGGTCATTTCCAAAATTACTACAGCAACCAGTCAGGGTTAGCAATACACAATCTCATACAATTGTCCTGATCTACCCAGTGCCCCCATCAGATTCTAAGACCCTTACATAATGCTCCTCACATTGGCCTAGATCTCATAGTAAGATGCAGTTAAACTGTATTTTTTGCTGCAGGATTGTTTGAACCCATGGATCTGGTTTATGAATTGGAACGAAATAAGTCAACAGACCCATCTCTGACAGAAATGGTAACAATGTCCATTAATATCCTGAAGAAAAATCCCAGAGGCTTCTTCCTGCTCGTGGAAGGTATGTCAACAATTGACGACAGCAGTTAACTTAGTAGCAGTTTGATTGCCCATACCCACCAAGAAAACCCAAGTTCAACAGGTCTCTACTTCCTGCGAAAGTGGGAACTGTGTCTCCATGGTGCTGTCTCCAATCTATGAATGCGTCATTTCATCATAACCACAAGGGTTACTGTGACTTGCACAGGAGTTCTCCACCAAGGTGTTCTACATCCCCCAGTTTAGGCTTTGAGTGATTACATTTGGAAATAAAGAACATGTTTGTTTAGGTTTTATAATGGGTAAAAGGGACACTATAGTCCTCAAAACAACTTTAGCTTAATTAGGCAGTTTTGGTGTATAGATCATGCCTATGAAGTCTCACTGCTCAATCCACTACCATCTAGGAGGTAAATCACATGTTTATTTATACAGCTGTAGCCACACCTCCTCTGGCTCCAAGTGACAGAGCCTGCATTAAAACAAAATGGTTTCATTTTTCAGTCAGATGTCTTTACCTGCTGCTCTGTTAATGGAAATAAAAAAATAAATAAATCCATACATGGAAGACACCTGCATGGTCTAGAAGTCTACCAGAGTATATGATTAAAAAAAATAATTAAACTGACTGTAATACAAAAAAGGAAGGTTAAATATTAAAGGTCTAGTTACAGAAAGTGGTTTGGAAGGCTGTGTCGCCACATGTAGTTCAACGATCTACAGGAACTGTATAAACAATGTTATTTAAACTTGTAAAAGGCAGATAAATGAGCAGGGAGACTGCAAGGGCATGATCTATTGTATCCCTTTAAATTTAGCATCCAGGAAAAGGGGATTTTACAACAACCTTTCCCCCCCCTGCCCCCCCCCCAAAAAAAAAGAAAATATAGATGTCAGAGATCGAATCTTTAAGATACTCATTTTGACTGTTAAACTTTCACTAAAAGTCCAACCCAGTCGAGAGATACACAGAGACAAAGTGGAGTCTATTTTGTCTCTGTATTTCTCCTTTGCCTGATTTTCCTTGATGACTGCCAGGAAGTGGCAGACTATGGATAAACCCACAGTCTCGTGGGATCCCCTTAGACCTCAATGTGGAGAACAGGGACATCAGCACTGAGGAGGACCACGCCAGACCATGATGGCCATGCCTGCGAGGGATAGGGTCAGGTAAGTAAATTCACTTACCTGGACCCTGCCCCCTCCTTCCCAACCGTGACGTCATGGTCGGGGGACTTTGCAAATTCGGCAAAGTACACAAGTGTTACATGCCGCTTTAAGGCACGTGACGTTTGAAGGGATATTTGCAAATTACTCACCCTCCTGCAATTGATAACAGATGTACGAGCAGTTACAGAATATGCATGACTCATTGCTGTGCTAATTCCTCCCTCTGCAAGGCATTTCCTGTGGATAGTGGACAGATGGGAAGTGATCCCTTCCACTTCCTGTCCAGCCTCACACACAGACACTGGAGGCTGGGACAGCACTGAGTGTTACACCTTCCAGAACTGTTAATGCAGCTCTGATAAACATAGGAGGCTCCTACTCAATACCTCCTTATTTTGGAAGGACAGTCCCTATTTTGGTCCCAAATTCCTCTGTCCCTCTTTTCTAGGAGCTCAATTTCGTTAGTAGGCGTGTATAACAGAGGTCCAAGGCAATAGTACTCCCAGTAATGAGTCTTTAAACTACAATAACTGTTTAGAAATCAGTCTGTGGAAAGAGGTACATTGTTCTTGTGCTACTCAATGGGAAATCCAGCCTTGAAAGAGGAATCAAATATCCCCCAATTAGTGACCTTCACACCTTTTCCACAAAAAAAAACAAAAAACCCACAAGCATAGATTTGTGATTGTGTTTGATATTTTAACGCTTTTAAACTTTAAAGCTTGCACCCTACCGAGTAATTAGAATTTGGATTTATTCAAGTGTGAGCCTGTTTCCTTTGCAGTTGCTCCAATGTTCAGGTTTAGATAACATCACGGCCTCCATCAGTGGGTGACAACCATGACAGTTGTCACGGGCCCGGTGGCCCTGGGCGGCAAAACAGGAATTTGTTCATATTGTTTGAGGGACCGTGAACTGGCCCCCTATTTAAAAAGTTTGAGGGCCCCTGTCATTATGTATGCATGTATGTGTGAATGGATGTCTATATGAATGTATATATGCCTGAATGAATGAATGTCAGTGTATGTCCTCATGCCTGTGAGTCTGTATGTGTGTGTGTATATATATCTCAGTATGTCTGTTAGTATCTGTGTATATGTGTCCTTTTGTATCAGTGTGTGTGTCTGGGTGTGTATTCCTTTGGGCGGGATTTGGAGGCGGACCCTGTGGGTGGGATTTAAGGCGGGCCCCAGACCCTGAGCTGAGTTAGGGGCCCCAACATTTCTGGTGGTGGCCCTCAATAAAATGCCCCTTTTTTGTCTACAGGAGGCAGAATTGACCATGGTCACCATGAAGGAAAGGCAAAACAGGCCCTACATGAGGCAGTGCAGATGGACATTGCCATCGGTGTTGCCAGCACCATGACCCGAGAAGAAGATACACTGACTGTCGTCACGGCGGATCACTCCCATGTTTTTACCTTCGGTGGATATACACATCGGGGGAACCCCATCTTTGGTGAGAAGCTATGTATAGATCAAACATTACATTCATGTAAAATAAAAAAATAAAAAATAAAAAATAATCACTTTCTAGCGTTACACCCAACCAGTCTGCAGATAGGAGCATGCTCACCAATACACCTGCCTGTTGTAGCCATGCATATATACACACAAACAATGAAGAATTTTATTCCGACAAATCACATCGTACATTGTAGACATTTGCAAAAAATATCTTAAGTAGGTTATGTGGCAATATTGTATTCTGTGCCAAAGTTTGACCTTTGGTATTCAACAACCTGTATTCTTAGACTGATGCAGGCACCATGTTTGTCAGTCTCAGGAGAGAAGATACTCCCAGCTTCTAACAAACTTTCTCTCTTTTCAGGTTTAGCACCATCTCCAAGTGATATCGACCAAAAACCATTTACTTCAATCCTCTATGGCAACGGTCCTGGCTACAAAATGGTGGATGGCTCACGGGAAAATGTTTCTACAGTGGATTTCAGTGAGTAGACACCATTTCTGCCAGGAGCATTCTAATGGAGAGTCACATTTTCCATTCTTTTACCAGTTAGATCTCTGGACACTTGTGCAAGTTTGGTTTAGTTTAATGGGGTGGGGAGGGTACAGAGCTATCTGTATACATCCAGGTATGAGGGTATAAGTCCATTACATACCTCATTTCTCAGTTCGTATTTAAAAGGTTACTTTAAGGACCAAGAACACTTCATTGATTTGAAGTGATCATGGTGTCTGGAGTCTCAATGTGCAGAGAAAACCCCCCATAGCTACCAGAGGTTTAACTTCACTTCTAACAGCATCATTAGCTAGCCCAAATTTGGCATCACTATCCTCGTCTCCGATGGAACGGAGGAGAGAGAGTTAACCCTTTCTGAGGTGGTTCCCACTCCACAAAATGCTATTTCAACCAAAACCAGTGTTTTAGCATTTTTTCCCTACTTCATGCCTAAATGACAGTTCATGCACAAATGTTTAAAAATAATCTCAATGTGTGGAAGGATTAAGAAAGGTTATGTAACTGGTGCAGCCGCTTTGGATAATAAACATCCACAGTTCTATGTTTAGGTGTTAAGTCTACCTTTAAAAGGTGTGACGTGGAAACGCGTTGATTTAGTGCTTTCCTTTTGGAAAGCGTGGATGTGTGCAAGGTGCTCTCTGCACATTGCATCCCCAAAGCTTCTATGAAGAGCATTAGAATTAACCTTTGTGGAGGAGGCCATGCTCCAATGAGGTCATGAGAGGAGAAGGTGACCAGCACCAAGGGAGCTTTGCCACAAAAAAAATAAAAAAAATAAAAATGTATTGCTTCTGGTCATAAACTGCTAAAAAGTATAGCAGGGGAGACCTTACAGCAAAAAAACAAAAACAACAAAAACACACATTTGAGTGTCCTATTCGTTCTCTTCACAGCTCAAAACAACTACCTGGCGCAGTCTGCAGTACCTCTGAAAAGTGAGACACATGGTGGGGAGGATGTGGCCGTCTTTGCCAAGGGTCCAATGGCACATCTTCTACATGGCGTTCATGAACAGAATTACATCCCTCACGTTATGGCATATGCTGCATGCATCGGCCAGAATGAAGACCACTGCTCAGCCGCCAGTGGAAGTAAAAGTCTGCCAGCCTCCATGATCCTGGTCTCCACACTGGTATCCATTCTCACACTTCAACTCTTGTTTTAAAAATGGAAACAAGATCAGGTCCAAAGAAGATCTACCTCTTCATACAGACAGCAGAGCCATAGGAGTCATCTTTGCCTAGAACCTACAGACTAAAGGCTTTGGATGCTCTGACTATTTGAATTGGCTGTTAAGTGTACAACAATATTGGTTACGCACAATAATTTCTCATGGGCCACCTTGGCAAGACTGGTATCGTTTTTCCATTCCAACATACTGTTAGAGAATTAAGGTTGACCATTTAATAAGATTTATTTACCCCAGTTCAGTGTCAAATAACTGTATTAGCAATGTATAAGTTGGAAATGGATATTTATTCCCACTACATTCTAAGCCATACTGTGGAAAAATTTTATATATATATATCTTGGCCAAAAGTTACAGGATGAAGGGACTGTCCGTGACAAATAATGTGGGCGTTAGACATTCACCATGTAGTTTTAAAACATGTAAACCTGTATAAGCGTGGTGTGATATCAACAGCAAATGTTAACATTAACCAGATGATCAATTGAAAGATGGCTGCTGCCACGAACCAACATACATCTTCCATCTCCTTAACTAGTTTGTTTCCAACAAGTATTTAACTAGGTTAAAGATGATTTAAGGACCAGCCCACTCTTGTCACTATCCTGTGTGGGTTTAACTTAGTCATGTCTTTGTGGGAGGATTTACAAACTAATCTCAGGAACCCATTTTTTGGTGATACTTCATGCGGAGAGGAAAAAACCTAGCCACTCACAAGTCAGTAAGGGGGGAGAGAGGGGGGTGTTGTAGAGTAATGTCAAGTAAAACCAGGGATAGCAGGTTTAAAATGTACATTATATGAAATTAAAGTGAAATAAGATCTTAATGTTTTATAAAATGTAAGAATTGTGTGGGAATTTTCTTTATATCGCAATCACTTTTGAAGCCAACCAAGTCACATTTTCATTTAACAATTAAAGGACCACTCTAGGCACCCAGACCACTTCAGCTTAATGAAGTGGTCTGGGTGCCAGGTCCCTCTAGGGTTAACCCTGTCTGCTGTAAACATAGCAGTTTCAGAGAAGCTGCTATGTTTACATATGGGTTAATCCAGCCCTCAAATCCTCTAGTGGCTGTCTCATTGACAGCCGCTAGAGGCGCTTGCGTGATTCTCACTGTGAAAATCACAGTGAGAACACGCAAGCCTCCTTAGGAAAGCATTGTGAATGCTTTCCTATGAGACTGGCTGAATGCACACGCGCAGCTCTTTCTGCGTGTGCGCATTCAGCCAAATTGGGAGGATCGGAGGCGGAGAGGAGGAGAGCTCCCTGCCCGGCGCTGGAAAAAAGGTAAGTTTAACCCCTTTCCTCTCCATCAGGCATCCAGTAGTAGATCAATAGAGTAGGAGTTCCCAATTAATTTTTCCAGTGGAACCCTTTGACAGTTTATCAATATCGGGGAATCTCCCTACCCCCCACCCCACAGAAAAAAAATTAAAAAAAATAAAAAATTAAAATTGCACTTTTTTTGTATGTGCCAGTGACACACAGATACACAGTGGAACACACTTTGACTCACAAATACACAAACACACACACACTCAGATACACAGTGACAAATACAAACACTCACTGACACTTTTATAGACACATACAAACACATACTCACTGAAGAGCACACAGTCTCACTGACAAACATTTATATAATTTTTTTTTACTCCAGCCAGCCCCCCTACCTGTGGGTCCAGTGGGGATGCTGGGCCCAGCGTTGCGGTCCCTGGGGTCCAGTGGGGCTGCTGGGCCCAGCGTTGCGGTCCCTGGGGTCCAGTGGGGCTGCTGGGCTGTCGGCGTTACAGCAGTAATCTCCCTGCTTAGCTCCCTCATGTGCCTCTTAGTGATGCTGGAGCAATGTCATATTCAGGCTCTGGCATCACTGCTGTGTGCGCGAGGGAGGTCACTGCCCACTGCTCCCTGGCCACCATTTTGTTTTTATACATTTTGGCGGAACCTCAATTGTGTTCTCGTGGAACACCAATTGGGAAACTCTGCGGCATCGAGTATCTGGTTCTCGAAAAATCCATATCCTTTATGAAGACTTAGTAAGGCTCAATTAAGGAAGGGGAGATGAGAAAACAAACAAACCAAAAAAAAACAAAAAAAAAAAAACACTTCCATATGTGCAAGGTCCACAGAATTTACTATTTTTATAACTAAACCTGCAAGCGAGGCTCTGTTCCATCTGGAAAGCTAATGGGGGATGTCACACCATAAACATTTGTTTACTATTATCCCTTAAATTATGGGATATTCAGTTATTAAACAAAGGAACCTAAAGAATCTTATCCCTAAACAGGAAGGCAAGTCAAAGCAGCACTACTTTGTCTTATATTTAATGACCTGGCTAATGAGTTCAGACATGAAATCTGTGCTGTGAAGATTATATGGATTATTTCACCATTTACCGCCCTGGATAAAAAGTATCAGTTCTAGGTCTGATACACAGTCAGATGCCGCCTACTCCAATATGGAAGCTTAGTCACATGGGATAAATGTCAGTTAAAAGTCAATGTGGGTCGTAGGACCATCCACACTCCATCCACAGTAACCTAGCTCCTCTGTCAGTCAGCACCTCTAACGTTTCAGAATCGGGTTTATAGAGAATCTGTATGCCATCAGTTTAACCAGTCTAAGGCACTACATACCCTCACCAGCATTTAGGTTAATGGGGGGGGGTTACACTTTGAGAGGTTCTACCGATCCCTGGAAAGTTGAAGCCCCACTGCAGCACCAACTAAGCAGACCCACGCTGTATTTTGGGGTCAACGTATGTATTTGTTGTGACAAAGGTTATGGATTTAACCCCTTAAGGACATGTGATGATTCCCTTTTATTCCAGAAGTTTGGTCCTTAAGGGGTTAAATGACACTACACGCTATTCAGCTCTCCTCAATATTTTCTGAAATACAAATTTTATGCACAAACTCTGGAGCCCAGCGATAACAGGTGAAGCTAGCTTTAGCCATGATCACTGAGAGCATGCCTTCCTTTCAGAGCTACCCCCAGTGACTGCTGACAGGGGTGTGCATCATTCAGCCAGTACCACTGGGTAAAATAAGGACAGAGCAGAAAACTAATGCAAATCTAAATCTGTCCTTCATTCTCAGACCATGTGTACAGCAAACACGTATGAAGGTTATTAACAAACATGAACCATCTAATTGTCAATTCTGCAATGAGGCAGATCTCAGGATGGATCTAACCTAGACACAATTTACTGAAACTGACTCTCGAAAGGGAAGTCACCAGACAAACATCCAGTTTCTGGTCAAACACGTTACATTTCAGTAGAATGAAAAGAAGACTACACAAATCGCACAAGATAGGCCCTAGTTTTAAAGGGACATTGTATGCACCCAGACCACTTCAGCTCATTGAAATGGTCTGGGTGCAGTGTCTCAGGTCCTTCAACCCTGCAAAAGGTAATTATTGCCGGTTTTAATAATCTGCAATAATTACCTTGGAGAATAAACTCCAGCTCTAGTGGCAGTCTACCAGAAAGCCACTAGAGGGACTCAAGGGTTGTTCGGCAACTTTTGGTCACCTGACACTGGACGTCCTCCCACTATGCATGAGGACATCCAGTATTTCAAAACCCCATAGGAAATCCTTACACATGGTTTCCTATAGGGAAGATACTAACACAAGCACGGCCATCACTGTGCATGCGCATTAGATCTCCCCCGACTGACAGTTGGGAAGGGACAAAGGCTGACCCTGAACCAGCGCTGGAATCAGATAATTGACAGAAGGGGCTTTCTGCACCACTGGGGAGGGAGAGGGGACACTGCATTCTTTCCTTTGTTAAAGGGAAACTATACTCTCCACCCCCCAAAAAATAAAATAAAAAAAAGTTTGATAGCAGTGACTAGATTAGGCAAATACAGAGCACATCTCACCATATCTTTAAAACTACTACAATACATTCCACCTACATGAATTACATAACCAAGCAATTAATGAATTAAAGGGAACAAGCAAATTCGTGCTAGAGTAGGATTTTACACCTGGTATCCAAAATAAACACAGGATGCAATTGTGTTGAGAGGTATCACCTGTTGCAGCCAGATAACCTCAATGCTGCAGAACAGACTGGTAGGAGAATATTGTGGGCATTGCATGGAATTGTTATGGAAGTTATTCAAGTGTAGGTGAGGTTGGATTGACATTGCAGTTAATCAAAGTGTGCATTTAAACTCCTGCTGGCGTCCAGCCCTAGCTCAATGACAGAGGCCCCAATGGTCTGTCCACCGTTTTTTCTCTTCTAGATAAACCAGGGTTAGCAATTATGGTACTAAAATAAAATTTTAATTCTAGGCAGTTGAGTCCTTATTAGCCGTTAGACCGTCCGGCCAACTCTCACAGTAGAACCTCTGGCCAAATGGGCGTGCTTCCAATCCCGACCTTGAATAGCGTTTCACCAGACTCACCGATACCACAATAGGCAGATTACTAGATTATTTTCTGGGACCTGAAAACCACATGTATTAGAAGAAATTGAGTTTCCAGTAGGAAAATAAAAATTGAATCCTAGAAACTGCTGCAGAAGCCAACTTTAAGCTTCAATTCTGTATTACAGATGGTGAGAATCAAGAAAATGTGTACTCTGCAAACTGTCTACATTGGACAAACCACTGCCTTGGGTGAATTAAAAATAAAGAATAAAAATCAGATCATACCATGACCCCACACTGAATAGTCTCTTTGTCTACAGAGCATAAATCCAGAACGTGAGTGAAATTTCTGCCAAGTTCATTATTCCAATTGTTTATATTACATCTTCCTAGCTTTTCCTCCCCTTGATATCAGATTTCATTCAAGACAGGCCAACATCCTACTCTAAACACTCACACCACCATATAAACACTGAAACTTTAACCATTTGCTGGCCTCTAAGATTGTACTGTCAAAGGCAAAAATTATAATATTTTTCAACTTCACACGGACTAAACGCAGATTCAGACATATCCGTATTTGTGGATGCAGCAAGTCCATCAGATATTGAATGCGGTGTAAAGGCAGTCCATGTCAGGTTTCACTATGTTTGGTACAGAATCCAGTACAAAGAAAGCTTAATCTTAAAAATAAAAAATAAATTGATAGCTCTCAAGAGAAATGCAGAGTCAACTTATGGGGCAACTGCCGTTTCTCTAGACTCATGAATAAAACGCTGAAAAATCACCCATAACTTGTGTTAAAAGGAGCAGATCGAACACACACACACACACACACACACACACACACTATAGTGATACCAGGAGTCTGACAGTTTTAGAAGAGAATTTATCTAGGGTCTGCCAAGAGCAGATTCATGCCTCCACTACTGCTTATTAACAGCCAGAAGCTGGCAGTGCAGAGCTCGGCTCATTGGCTGTGATCAGCTGAAGCTCAGGCAATACACTAGTGGACTTCACTCAGGAGATCAGAAGTTCCAGATCTTCAAGTTTGAGTGGGGTCTTTCTTCTAGTGGCATTCAGGGTAGCAGCCTTATACTGACAGTTTTGAAATTTTACCAGCAAGTCACTGGAGAGTGATGCCATGGCTGATTGGGGTTTTGGCACTCTGAACACGCCATCCAGTCGGATAGTTTTTACTTGCTTAGGAGGTAAGAGCAACAAACAACCTGCGCAGGAAGTGGGGCATCTGTTGTGCTAAAGCTTCCAGTTAAGCAGATTTCCAAGTGCTTCCACCTCCATTTATCTTCTAGTTCGCGAACTGTTCACGACATCACTAGTTATGAGTCGAGGGAAGTGCTCCTCTCTGTTGTGGCAGGTCGGAGATTTGTTTTGTGATGTTCAGTGGCCTGTTCCACTGCGTTTATGTGTACTGCATATCCCCTGACATCCTCCCTTACTTGCTGTATCAGAAGACAAGCTCTGCCAGGAGAGAAGTCAGGACCTCCGTGGTACCCTGTACAAGCAGAGATGGCTTGAAGGGTCCCTGGTAGCCCAGGTCTTCCATTCCGTGGAGAAGCAAGTCATCCAAAATTTTGGAGAAGCCGTCCAGGTCAGCCACCACAACAGGCCTGCCTGCACCATGCGGTCTCCGGAATAGATCGCAGATATCAGCCCCATAAGTTTCTGCACCCCCATAGTTTCTTTCGATGCAGTGGTTGTGCTTGGGGTGCTATAATGCCAGGGATTTTGCTCCTGGAAGACAGCTCTGCTCTGCCCCCCCTTACATTTGCTGTTAAACACCACAAACTTATTTATTGAATCAAAGTAAAAAAAAAAAATCCATGGAAGTGAAAGTTCCCCTTTAAGCAGAGCATGCAACACATTCCTTGGCCGTTTTACTGAGAGTCCTCCAGCAGAAACTCTAGGATACAGGAAGCAGCACAGGATGACATTATCTGATGCAGTATAGCATCCAAACCAAGAAGGGAAATAAAGGATATGATTGAGGACTCCTGTTCCGATACTCCTTTCCCACTAGATATGCATGTGGGCTGGGCTCGCCAATACACAACATTGTGTTTTTCTAAAGACATTCTTGTGGGTAAGAACTTTGAGAACAAAAGGCAAAAATGCACATCAATACACTTGAAAAATAGGCCAGAACAGCCCAACAGCTTGGGCACAAAGTAACCATGAGTGAAAAAAAAAAAAAAATTAATATTCCACCACACCAATAACTAAACCCAACACAGACAACCCACTACAGCAGATTGCAATCCATTGATTTAACTACCCCATACAGAAATAACCAGCCTCAGTGTTGCCCCGCATGGCGATAGATTACTCTGTAACCTTGTCTAGGAGACTTTAGAGCCAATATCACCAAACCTGGCATTCAGGAGAACAAACCTAAGGAATTCGAGAGAAATTGTCAAGTTTTCCTGCATATGGTCAGGCACTGCACAAAATAAGGTTTATCAGTTTGAAGGTCTTCTAAATTTTCGGCCCAACACCCCCTACACTTCCTCTAGAAGGAAAGACATGCAGCTCTCAAAACCCAACAATAACTCCCACTATAGCCACCATAATAGCTTTATTAATATGTGCAGTTTGCCACATTTATTCAGTTCAACCAAGAATCAAAACTTGGAGCGGAAGTTTTGAAGGATGTTCTGAAGAAGCAGTTTCTTTAGAACCTCCTATACGCCGAGATAAACAGTATTTATAGATTTGTACATACCGACGTGTCGCCGTCTTTTAAATCCTGAATGCTGGCTGATAAAAAGCATTGGTTTATAGAATGGATAACATTTTATAGATTTATTACTCAGAAGTCATGGCAGAAGCTCAGTTTTCACCAGAAAACATTTAATCGTTGAAAATTCCTGCCATGACTACTTACAATATTTATCTTACTATATGCCAGGAAGGAGTACAAGATTTTATATTGTTTAAAGTCTGCAGATTTAGACACAATATCTATTGCTTTCCAAATAAAATGCCAACAAATGGTCAAATGAAAACAGATTTCCATCAACATTACTAAGAAGATTGCTTCCGTTGCCAGAAGCGCTTTACGGAGGTCGGTGCGCGTGTTACTCAGCGATTACTACAATCAGCATCACACTTCTCAGAACAGGATGAAAGGAAGGATTAATGTGTTTATCTTAAATCAAACTTTATAAGGAAAGTTCAGAACAGCAGCCGCCCTGGCACATGAAGTAACTGGATAAAACTTACACAGTGCAAGGCGATCCTTGTAAAATACCCCCATCCAACTCTGGCTTGCCTTTAGTGCAGAAGGAAATTCTCTAGTCTAGACTGATGGAATTCCAGTAAAATAAAAGTTTAGTAGGCTTAGATTGCCACAGGGCATATGTAGGTACAGGTGTTTGTAGTATCAGTTAGTTACACGTAGCTAAGATACTGTCATCAATGTACTGAGCATGTGCAGGAATGCAGGAACTGGAATTACGCGCCCATCTGCTTTGTTTCAGATGAGCCACATGGTTAGACTAGATGGACGAGTTTAGACTATGTTCATTGATTGGTTAAAGGGACACTGTAGTCACTATAACCACTTTGTCTCTTTGAATTGGTTATAGTGCCTGGAGTGGCCTGGCACTGTCCCTCCATTCAGTGTTGCACCATGTTTGTGCAGTATGCCACAAAATAAGTGTCCCTGGCCACCCACAGTCCGGCCCCTTCTGTATGTGTAGCTAAGGCAGAGATTACACACTTCCTTGTTGTCATACCCATTCATACCGTCAGTTGGAGCTCTGACAGGTTAAAAGCAGTCAGCTGACACTCTCAGCCAATCACAGCTGCCAATTGCCTCTCAGGGTAATACTTCCTTATTAGCCAAAGCAGCACAGAGGGAATAGACTGCCGTGGACTCTTGTTTAGCATTAAAACATTACAACATTAAAAACTGTTTAATGCTGAAAGAAATGATGGTACCAGGGGACTCCAGACACTATAACCAGTTTAATGAGATGAAGCAAAAACAGTGCCTACGGTGTCCCTTTAAGGGTATGTGTGGGCGTAGCTAATTATGGGAGGAGCTACAGTGCTATATAAGGAATGTACTCTAGGCTCAGATCTGTTGTGGAACGTTAGTCCATCTGAAACCCGATCGGTACGTAAATAAAGGCCTCTTACTTCCTGAATACCTGTGTCCATCTCTGTGTTCGGCTTCTGCACGCTTACAAGACAGTTTTCTATACGAAACGCTAATTAACTCCAATATCATACACATGGTGTTCAGTAGGTGCACGTTAACAATATTTTCTTACACCATAACCTTATAGCTGCAGTTATAATACACTGTGTGCGGGGAGGCAGGGGACCTCCTTACACCATAACCTTATAGCTGCAGTTATAATACACTGTGTGCGGGGAAACAGGGGACCTCCTTACACCATAACCTTATAGCTGAAGTTATAATACATGGTGTGTGGGGAGACAGGGGACCTCCTTACACCATAACCTTATAGCTGCAGTTATAATACACTGTGTGCAGGGAGGCAGGGGGCCTCCTTACACCATAACCTTATAGCTGCAGTTATAATACACAGTGTGCGGGAGGCAGGGGGCCTCCTTACACCATAACCTTATAGCTGCAGTTATAATACACTGTGTGCGGGGAGACAGGGGACCTCCTTACACCATAACCTTATAGCTGCAGTTATAATACACTGTGTGCGGGAGACCGGGGACCTCCTTACACCATAACCTTATAGCTGCAGTTATAATACACTGTGTGCAGGGAGACAACCTTATAATGGCAGTTTTTTTAAAAGGTTTATTTTCAAGCAATATACCCGGTCTCTAGCACTGGTGTCCACTATTTACAGTGACGCAAGCTGCCTCCTAGCGGTGTGTGTACCGAGCTCCATGACAGGTTACCGCTACAGTAGACAGAGTAGAAGTGTATATTAGTGGCTGCACCAACAATCGTAGTGGAATCGTGGGGAGCTGCAGATTTATTGAAATGTAGCAAACATTTTAGATAAAATGGGAAGGAGGGAGAGAGAGCGAGAGAAAAAAAAAAAAAAAAAAGTTTTGAGTTCAGGCCTTTGTTCTACTTTTCAGACTTCATAATCTTTGGAGCCAACCAATTCTGCTCATCTCATGTGCTAATGGATTCTACAACAGTTTTATTATACTGTGTAACTCTAAAGACATACCTGCAGTTAGCAGATTCTACCTGTTTCACAATATTTCATGCCATAGTACACAGTTCTAACATCACTGCCCCCTGACGCACATACTACAGATTGATCCACACCAGCCTCAGACATGGGGGGCTGATGGATGCCATTTTGAATCCTTCCTGTAGACCATATGTCACCGCAAACAATGTCGGTTATTTGCTAGACTGGGAATGATCAGTAATTCACCAAATGGTAAGAACATATGCAGGCTTATTTGGACCAACTCACCCCCCCCCCCCCCCCCCCTTTTTTTTTTTTTTTTTTTTTAAGTTCCCTGGTTTGTTCCTTGCAGTTTATGGTTTAGAGCAGGAATAGACAACCTTCAGCACTCCAGAAGTGGACTACATCCCCCATAACACTCTTATACCCATAATGCTGACAAAGCATCATGGGAGGTGTAGTCCAAACCATGTGGGGTGCCAAAGGTTGCCTATGCCTGGTTTAGAGAATAAGCACACATGGGATTTTTTTTTTATATCAACGGTACATAGCCCAAAAATCTGAGAAAAATATAAATCTATGCAGAATATAAACAGACACTAATTCAGAGAATCCGTGTTTTAAATTCTAATAAAAAATACTGAAACACTTGACTTGTTCTACTATAAATATGAATTAGATTTATTTTCTACTGAAAGGACAAGTCTGTTTTAAAGACTATATTCTGCACCAAAATATACAAATAGATTTACATATTACAAAAGTCACAATATTTGGACTGGAATAAATGACATGGTAGATGCTTTTATCAGATTTAATTACAGGTTCACAGAGCAGAATTCTTGGCAGAATACGATGAGGTTAAATTCACGGCTGTATTTGTGGAGGGGGACAGTTATAGGATATGAAATAAAGTTATAACTTGCCCTGGCAGATATAACCTGCTTTTTAATGCAACCCAGTCACCATAGTCTACACGGCATCATATAGCAAAATAAAAACGGTGTAAGAAAATCGAGATCAGACAAAATTAACTTGTCGCTGAATGTTAGAAGTGGTCAGGGTAAATGGGGTTTAAGGACTGGAAGGTGTTTAGTGTCAGGAGGTTAAATTAAGTATTGGGTACATGAGGTGCTTAGTTTAGAATAGGAGTTAAATTTGGGATTAAGGTAAAGGTTCATGATTTGGGCTTATGATGCTTAAAATTGGAGGCAAGGGAAACTTTTGGGAGGGGTTAAATTTAGGATTCTGTATTAGGGGTGTTCATGGTACAGACATGGATAGCTTGGAATGTTATTTTCAAAGTGCTCACCTTCCAGAGATTGATAGAGATGTAGGGGTTGTTACACTGTGCATGCAGTCCTTGCTCCCTCTGGAAGGCACTTCCTGTGTGAGAGGCTGTTAGTAGACAGATGGGAAGTAATCCCTTCCACTTCCTGTCCAGCCTCACACACAGACACTGGAGGCTGGGACAGCACTGAGTGTTACACCCTCCAGAACTGTTAATGCAGCTCTGATAGCAAACATAGGAAGCAGACTGGGCAAATAGTTCTCTTCCCTCACTTAAAGGGATCCTATAGTGACAGGAAAGCAAAGCAGTTTTTCTGGCACTATAGGGTTAATAGGTCCCCCCCCTCCCTCGCGCCCCCCTTCAGCCACTTACCTGAATCCAGCACCGATGGCCCTCGGCGCTGTGTCAGGCTCCGCCCATGCTCCTCCCCCACCTTCATCTGGTGGGGAGACCTAACACGCATGCACGGCAATAGCCACACGCGCATTAGACCTCCCCGTAATGAAGCATTATTCACGGCTTTTCTACTGGGGAAATCTGATTCTGGAGGTCCGTGAGCATCAGATAATAGGCCAAAAGTCAGTTTGGATTTCCGGAAGCCCTCTAGTGGGTTGTCTGTTAGACAGCCACAGAGGGCTGACTTCGAGCTGCAATGTAAACATTGCAGTTTCTCTGGAGAGCGCGCATACAAAACAAACTTTGCACTCGCCTCTACAATTTAAAAAAAAAAAAAAAGATTGCCTTGGTGCAAACCTGCATTAAAGGACCACTCTAGGCACCCAGACCACTTCAGCTTAATGAAGTGGTCTGGGTGCCTGGTCCAGCTAGGGTTAACCCATTTTTTCATAAACATAGCAGTTTCAGAGAAACTGCTATGTTTATGAATGGGTTAAGCCTTCCCCCTATTTCCTCTAGTGGCTGTCTCATTGACAGCCACTAGAGGCGCTTGCGTGCTTCTCACTGATTTTCACAGTGAGAGCACGCCAGCGTCCATAGGAAAGTATTATGAATGCTTTCCTATGTGACCGGCTGAATGGGCGCGCAGCTCTTGCCGCGCGTGCGCATTCAGCCGCATGGGAGGAGGATCGGAGGAGGAGAGCTCCCCGCCCAGCGCTGGAAAAAGGTAAGTTTTTACCCCTTTCCAGAGCCGGGCGGGAGGGGGACCCTGAGGGTGGGGGCACCCTCAGGACACTATAGTGCCAGGAAAACAAGTGTTTTCCTGGCACTATAGTGGTCCTTTAATATTTATATGCAAACGTAGAAGCACTAGTCTTGTGGATGCAGTGCTAGAAGCATCCTTTTACAAGTTTCTAGAAGACTTTTCGATAACAATGAACTGGATCAAAGGTGTTAAACTAACAGAGGTTGGGGGGACACCAGGATGTATTTATTATCGTTTACATTTCACACCGGCTCTTCTAATAAGGAAATATATCAGAGATATTGAGTACTATAATGCCCAGATGAAAATCTACCTCAGATCTTCCATAAAAACCCTGTTATAAGGTATAAAAGGAACAAAAAGTTAAACATTTTGGTATGGAGTGATCCAGTTCATGGTTCTATAAAATAAAAAAAAAACACCTGCTAGACAATTGAAGAAGCGATACTTCAAATGCAGAGGCTGCGTGACATGCAGCCATATGATTAGTGGTTCTACGCACACATATCCCCACAGTGGAAAAAGAATTCTGAATAAACATTTACACACCACTGACCAGATTACATGCCCCTGCAGTCTGTCATGTGGGGAAGACCGACCTTGCGTTGAGTGATTAGGGGTCACCATTACAGTATAATCACTGCATTCCGTGTGAGCCAACACAAAACTCATTGTGGCTATTTGTCATGTCTAAATTGCTTCCAGAAAGCCCATTGGATTTATCAGTTGGACACAACAGACACTCATCCAGCCCTTTGTGGTCTACTATTCTATGTTCCTGTAATGGAGGATTAATCACTATACTAAGCTTCCGATTAGAATATAGATTTAGCATTTACGGTTATGTTAATACTTTACTGTCCCAGATTTATTGCTTATTATGCTTATGTTTTGTGTCTAATGCAGTATCTTCATGTAATTGTTTTCGGTGCATCCCATGTATTTTTAGCACTATATAGAGTTGTCCTGGGTGATCACCTATTCTACATCAATGACCCTTTACACAGCCTCCAGACACTTTGTAGGTTTTATTATATCATTTCAATTCTACTTTTATATTTTTACATAATAATGTGATTTTATTAAATTACAATTTGAGGGACCTGCTTGACAACCCAGGCAGAGAGTCCAGATATTTTAATTTGCATGACCTATAGTCACAACTTCAGCCATTTCCTGTGGAAGAGCAAAGAAAATCTCCAAACACACTGACATAGCATGAAATTTCAACTAAAGTTAGTTACTAAAGCGAAAACAACAATACACGACAATTAGACTCAATATCTAGACTCCGCAGATGCAATACATACTCTGGTAACTTATGGGTAGGAATGAGGGCAATGAGTACATACGTGGAAAATGCATGCATTAATTGTGGGTATATCTGTTAAATAGTGTTCAATGATTTTAAACGTGGAGAGGTCATTTAACCTGTGCAATAGAGGACATTTAAACATTAAGTCACTTTACAGGATGTTTAGGGAGACTAGACTGAAGGTGCAACCAGGGCTGTATAAACAAAATGATTTAACTTATAAATGGAGAATTGAGCAGATATACTGCATGGTCATGATTATACCAGAATCACTTCATTAAGCTAAAGTTGTTTGGGTGCTGTTGGAACATCTGTCTTTGGTGATCGCCAGAATTCTTGTGCGATGGCCTTATAGTTCTGTCCAGATCGTACTACACCCAAACATCGCTGGGAGACTCAATGACGTAAACCACACAAAGGAGTTAGATCAGCGAACGTCCAATTTTTATTTAAAAAAAAAATGTTTATAAGGCAAACACAATAAATTGGAGGTCTAAAGGGAGTTTCGTTATGCATGAAAAGCATGCAAAGCTCGAGCAAACCGCATGGGAGACATGCAGCCATTCAGAGTTCTCAAACTTATCCAAGGGGCATGTAGCAGGTGGGGTCTCTAGTAAAAAGGTGTAAGGATAGGGTCGTGTACAGGACTACGTTATGCAACGTCCTTGCATTGTAAAAAGATTGCTGGTTTATGATTAATTTTAACATAGTTTATTCAATGCTTACACGGTCCAGGCACAATATGAACGCTGAAAACCGTAGCGCCCCCTACACGCCGTCCACCTGTATTCAGGTGGCTACTCTGCCTAATGCCCAGCCATGTGCAGGCCACCTCTGCACTCTGACTTCCAGTGACTTGCCAATCTCACTGTAGACATTAACAAAATAGGATTTCCAGTTAATAAGTTTGGGTCCATGTTTTTATGGTTTCCTACTCTGTGGAATGCT
Source organism: Pelobates cultripes (assembly GCA_933207985.1). Lineage (NCBI taxonomy): Eukaryota > Metazoa > Chordata > Amphibia > Anura > Pelobatidae > Pelobates > Pelobates cultripes. The sequence goes on from OW240921.1 coordinate 10,947,169, forward strand.
GGGAGCCTCTATGCAAATCACAAATGGATTCACAAGGTTTGTATGCCCCTTTATTTAAAAGTGCCAAGACTTAAAAATTGTGATTATACAGAAATTAGGAAATGGCCATCTCCGCTCAGAGAAACACAAAAAGGTCATTTCAGCTAATCGTACTAGAACTTAAATAGAGGAGAAATCTATTTGCATTGTTGTATTTGTGGAAATAAAATAATCTAGATAATGGGGAAATGCAGTGAATTATTTAGGTTAATGAGATTGTTTATTGCACCCAGAGGTAGAAAAAAAAAAAAAAAAAAAATAAGCACAAGCTAATATAATAAACTAAAAGTCTCAGATAAACTTAAAGATTGCAAACTCTGCTCTGTGCACAATAAATCCAATTCTCCAGAACAGATTAAGAGGTTGTTTGATTATCAGATTAAAGTGTTTGTTTAGAAATTGGCAGCAACACCTACGTGACAGAGGAATATTTACAGACTAACCCATCCATACCACATATTCATCACTTTAATTCCAAAGTGCATAAACAAAGCCATCACATTTATAAGAATCAAATAAACCAACACGTGCCCCTTTCAAACCAACATAAATGCTGAGCGGTTGGATAAACAGTCTCCAGCCCACTGGGGCACCAGTCACCCTACGGCAGGCATAGGCAACTTTCGGCACTCCAGATGTTTTGGACTAAACCTCCCATGATGCTTTGCCAGCACTATGGGTGTCAGAGCATTATGGTAGATGTAGTCCAAAACATCCAGAGTGCCAAAAGGTGGCCTATCCCTGCACCTACAGTCTCAAAAGTGTCATTAACAACCCCCTGACAGACACAAACACACTGTACAGGAGTCTGTATGGTTCACTCAGTACAGTGCTATTAAATATCTGCCTGGGGGAAGGGGGGGAAGAGTCAAGAGTCACAACTTCAGCCATTTCCTGTGGAAGAGCAAAGAAAAGCTCCAAACACACTGACATAGCATGAAATTTCAACTAAAGTTAGTTACTAAAGCGAAAACAACAATACACGACAATTAGACTCAATATCTAGACTCCGCAGATGCAATACATACCGTACTCTGGTAACTTATGGGTAGGAATGAAGGCAACATCATCTATCCCCATTGCATAAACCTTTAAACTATCTCATACACAAAGCCTGTGTCGAACCAGCTGTTCCCTGCCACTCCCTATATGTTACATTGGCAATTAACCAATAATTAGTTTTCACAATAATAAAAAAAAACATAGTACAATTAGTTTGTTAGGATAAAAGTCGGGGATCTCGTTAGGGGTTAATTGCTTTGTCAGGCTTATTCACTAAAGAGAGAAAACTTGGAAAATTCAAGTGAATTAAAAATGGACTTCAAAGTTAAGGCCAAACTAGCCAAACTGGAAAAATTCTCCAAGTCATCTATGCTTCTTGCTCGGCTGCTTAGGTCTGACATCTGAAATTCACTTTGGATTCCTGAATGTTTTTGTTGATCCAAATAGTTGTTAATAGGTTTTGGTGGCCCCGTTGCGCCGTTGTCCCCCTCCATGTAAGTAGCCATGCCATTTGACTTTTTAACTGGAATCTGTCAGATGCTCTTAGTCTGAGCTAGGTGCCAGGCTTTGCACATTGGCTGAGAGTGATACACTGTTCCATTCATGATTTTATTTCCCTGGAGCATATGAATTCTTCATACTGCAGGACAACACTTTTCACATGCTGCCAATCAATGTGTATAAATGACATGTTCAGGATCTGGTAACCATAAGCTGTATTCAGACACCCTCTTAAAGATTCATGTATCACAGATAGCAAACAGAATGCTTTCACCTACAATTCCCACCACGCCTGGTCAGCCCTGGGATGGGATTTTCAAACTACATTTCCCATGAGTCTCAGTTAGCTTTGAGGGTGGTTGGGCTTCGTGTGTGATAGAGTTTATTATTAATATTATTTTACTTTGATAGCAGGCTGCACAGGGCACTGTGAGTGGGTCCACCCTCAAGGCAGACTGTGCACAGAGGGCTACTGAAGTGCTCTGTGAATGGCCCTAGTGAAATTCCAGTTTCAAAATGTGGGACAGGTCACCAGGACATTTCTTTGCAGGGACAGTACTCTAAAATGCGTGACTGTTCTGACAAATTCAGGATTATCGGCACTTATATGCATAGGCGTGCGCAGCCTATTGCATTAGGGTGTGCACCCTAAACCACAAACACACGCCGCATGTGTGTGTGTGTGTGTGTATATAAATATATATATATATACACATACACACACACACATACACTGCTGTGTGTGCTGTTAGTGTGCTGTGTGAGGGTGCTGTGTGCTGTTAGTGTGATGTGAGTGTGTTTGTGTGTGTGTGTTTGTGACTGTGCTGTTTGTGTGTGAGGGTGTTTGTGTGTGTGTGTTTGTCCTGTGAGGGTGCTGTTTGTGTGAGTGTTGTGTATTTGTGAGGGTGCTGTTTGTGTGTGTGTGTTTGTGAGGGTGCTGTTAGTGTGCTGTGTGTGAGGGTGTTGTGTTTTTTTTATTTTAAAGGTGCTGTGTGTGTTTGTGAGGGTGCGGTTAGTGTACTGTGTGTGTGAGCTGTATGTGTGTAGGTGCTGTATGTTTGGAGGGATTGTGGAGGTGGGGGCAGATTAGTAAATCCTTGCTGCCATGTGCCATCCCTGGTGGACCAGTGGAGAGTGAACTCTAGCCTGCGGGGCTAGAGTTAACTCTCGCGAGATCTGAGCGTCGCGTGAGGAACCTGGCGGAGCTTCTGTCTAGAGCTCCCTGGGTCCTCTCCTGCCTCCCTCCATGCTGCTGTGGGCCGGTGAGGTAGATCTTTGGTCTACCCGCCGGCCCTTGGAGGCTTAGAGCAGAGCCGGCACTCAGATAGCTCGGGATTCCCACCCCCCCCCCAAAAAAATATACACGTGTGTGTGCATATATATATATATTTATATATATATATATATATATATATGCGGCGTACACACACACACACACACTCACAGACACATTCAGACACACACACACACTCACAGACACACATACACTCACAGACACATACACTCACAGACACACACACTCACAGACACACACACATTCACAGACACACACTCACACATATACACTCACACACACACACACATTCACAGACACACACACATACACTCACAGACACACACACACACTCATACACAGACACACACACATTTACACACACATTCACAGACACACACACACACACACACATTCACAGACACACACTCATACACAGACACACACACATTTACACACACATTCACAGACACACACACACACAGACACACACACACACTCACAGACACACACACATACAAATTATTATATTTTAATAATACAATGTCCACCCAGCCACCCTACCTGGAGTGCTGGCGTGGACTTTTCCCTCGGGTCCAGTGGGGCGGGCGCCTCTCTGCATCTCAGCTGCGGCGAGGGAGCTGTCTGTTCTCTGCTCCCTCTCACCGCTCGGGCTGTCTGCTGTAGCTGGGAGCCGGAATATGACGTCATATTCCGGCTCCCGGCATAAGCGCGGCGAGAGGGAGCAGAGAGCAGACAGCTCCCTCGTCGCGGCTGAGAGGCAGAGAGGGGGGTATCCATCACCTCTTGCCCTCTCCATGTCAGGGGCAAGAGGTGAGACAGGGGGCGTTGAGTGCCTGCAGGAACAGCGTTCCTGCAAAAAAAAAAACGCTGTTCCTGCATGACTCAAACCATAGGCATTCCACGGGGATTAGGGTGTGCCCAGGCACACCCGGCACACCCCGTGCGCACGCCTATGCTTATATGCCAGATTAAGTTTGCCTCTTCATGTAGACTTTCTGCATCTTATGGGCAATGCATGAAAAGTGATGCCCTATAATATGTAACTTTCATACGCTGCAAAAGGCAATGCTGTTAAATTGGGTTTCATCCTGTTAAAGGGACACTATAGTTAAAGGGACATTATAGTCACCAAACCAACTTTAGGTTAATGAAGCAGTTTGGAAGTATATTTCATGCCTCTGTAGTTTTACTGCTCAATTATCTGCCATTTAGGAGTTGAATCACTTTTGTTTCTGTTTATGCAGCCCTAGCAACACCTCCCCTGACTGTGATTGACACAGTCTGCATGAAAACAATATAGTTTCATTTTCAATCCGATGCAACTAACTTTAAAAGTTTTTAACTCCTGCTTTGTAAATTGAACTTGAATTACACACAAGAGGCTCCTGCTGGATCTAGCAAGCTATTAACAGAGCTGGAGATGAGAAATTCTAAGTTAAACAGAATTTAAAATAAAGGAAGTGTAAACATTAGATGACTCTTTACAGGAAGTATTTAGGAAGGCTGTGCAAGTCACATGCAGGGAGGTGTGACTAGGGCTGTATAAACAAGTGATTTAACTCCTAAATTGCAGAGAATTGAGCAGTGAGACTGCAGGGTATGATCTACATACCCAAACTGCTTTATTAAAGGACCACTCTAGGCACCCAGACCACTTCAGCTTAATGAAGTGGTCTGGGTGCCAGGTCCTTCTAGGGTTAACCCATTTTTTTAATAAACATAGCAGTTTCAGAGAAACTGCTATGTTTATGAATGGGTTAAGCCTTTCCCCTAATCCTCTAGTGGCTGTCTCATTGACAGCCACTAGAGGCGCTTGCGTGCTTCTCACTGTGATTTTCACAGTGAGAGCACGCAAGCGTCCATAGGAAAGCATTGTAAATGCTTTCCTATGCGACTGGCTAAATGCGCGCGCAGCTCTTGCCGCGCGTGCGCATTCAGCCTAGGAGGAGGAACGGAGGAGGAGAGAAGGAGGAGAGCTCCCCGCCCAGCGCTGGAAAAGGGTAAATTTTTAACCCTTTCCCCCTTCCAGAGCCGGGCGGGAGAGGGTCCCTGAGGGTGGGGGCACCCTCAGGGCACTATAGTGCCAGGAAAACGAGTATGTTTTCCTGGCACTATAGTGGTCCTTTAAGATAAAGTTGTTCTGCTGACTATAGTGTCCCTTTAAACCAATTTAAAGTGTATTGCCAAGACTACAGGGCAAATTCCAAAGACCACCCCCTCTACAGACACCCTGATAATGTAGAAGTTACACTTCCTGGTTGCCACTGTCACTTTTATCAAACTGGAGAGTGACAGTTACATGCTTATTCAATAAGTGAGAATTCAAAGTGAATTTCAAATTTAAGACCAAAACATGGGGGGCTCCAGGGTAATTTTTGCACCGAAGTCCATGGTTTCTAGTTACGCCTCTGGTCTTGTGACTAAAAAAAGAGAATGACTATATTTAGTAAATTGTATAAAGAATATAAAGGTCAATACAAAGAAAACACCAATATCCCTTATCAAAGGTAGTAAAATATTTCTCTTTTATTTAATTAACTGGAAAGATTTAGGGTTATGTGATGGTAAGAGACTGTCTGTACACAGTCTTTATATAGGTCATGTACAAACAGTTATTCATTATGCCAAATGTTATATCTGAATAGCTGATCTAATTAGCGACTCTATAACTAGATCTGAGTTGGAGAATTTGTTTTACGCAAATAATTAAATAGTTATTTTTCTGGTAAGTTAAACTCTGGTGTAAGATTAGGGAAGGGTTTGATTTTTTTGGGGGGGTACCTATATCTTCTGTTGTGGAGAGACCGCCTCTATATCAGCTTCCCAAATTAATATTTTCCATATTCGCTTCCCAAATTTTTTAAATATAGGAGACGTAAACCTTTTTGTAACTTAAGTTTAAAAAGAAAAAAAATGTATTCCAATCTTCAGTTATGCTCCTATGTCAATGATCCTGGAATATATTTTTTATAATAGGTTCCCCTGTGATCAAAATAATGTTGTTATATCTTTAACTATAGTAAGATCCTTCCCAGTTTGATACCATCTTTCCTTTTTTGATTGTTCTTTTTGAGTAATCATGACATAAGTCTTATTTGCTAAATAATGATTTTAAATATCTGGTATTACCATGCCGCCAAGTTTAATATTTGCAACTTCCCATTTATTCGTGGTCTTTTCCCTAACCATAACAAATATAAGAAAGCAGTGTGTACAGTTTTTAGTCTAAATCTGTAGGTCCATTTAGGTAGTATGAAGGCTCTACGGATATTTATTCTCCCGCACCAAGAAAAACCTATATTTGCATACTCGCAAAAACAGAATATTCAAGGATATAATCTTTCAATGTAGGGTAATAGCTGCTTGATCCAAGGGAATTTTTTTCCAAGTTTGTTGCAAAATTGGAAGTGCTTCAGACTGAGTTTTTTGTCTTTTTTTTGGATCAACAGCAAAAAACAAATGTCAGGAAGGCTGAACTTGATGGACGCAAGTCTCTTTTCAGCTATGTAACTTTGTAACTATGTAACTATGTAACTGTGTAACTGTGTAACTATGTAATGTAACTATGTAATGTAACTATGTAACTGTGTAACTATGTAACTGTGTAACTGTGTAACTATGTAATGTAACTATGTAATGTAAGTGTGTAACTGTGTAACTATGTAATGTAACTATGTAACTATGTAATGTAACTATGTAACAGTGTAACTGTGTAACTATGTAACTGTGTAACTGTGTAACTGTGTAACTATGTAACTGTGTAACTGTGTAACTATGAAACTATGTAACTGTGTAACTGTGTAACTATGTAATGTAACTATGTAACTGTGTAACTATGTAACTATGTAATGTAACTATGTAACTGTGTAACTGTGTAACTATGTAACTGTGTAACTGTGTAACTGTGTAACTATGTAACTGTGTAACTGTGTAACTATGTAACTATGTAACTGTGTAACTGTGTAACTGTGTAACTATGTAACTGTGTAACTGTGTAACTGTGTAACTATGTAACTATGTAACTGTGTAACTGTGTAACTGTGTAACTATGTAACTGTGTAACTGTGTAACTATGTAATGTAACTATGTAACTGTGTAACTGTGTAACTATGTAACTATGTAACTGTGTAACTGTGTAACTATGTAACTGTGTAACTATGTAATGTAACTATGTAACTGTGTAACTGTGTAACTGTAACTATGTAACTGTGTAACTGTGTAACTATGTAATGTAACTATGTAACTATGTAACTGTGTAACTATGTAACTGTGTAACTGTGTAACTATGTAATGTAACTATGTAATGTAACTATGTAACTGTGTAACTGTGTAACTATGTAACTATGTAACTGTGTAACTGTGTAACTATGTAACTATGTAACTGTGTAACTGTGTAACTGTGTAACTATGTAACTATGTAACTATGTAACTGTGTAACTGTGTAACTATGTAACTGTGTAACTTTGTAATGTAACTATGTAACTGTGTAACTGTGTAACTGTAACTATGTAACTGTGTAACTATGTAACTACGTAATGTAACTATGTAACTGAGTAACTGTGTAACTGTAACTATGTAACTGTGTAACTGTGTAACTGTGTAACTGTGTAACTATGTAATGTAACTATGTAACTGTGTAACTGTGTAACTATGTAACTGTGTAACTGTGTAACTGTGTAACTATGTAATGTAACTGTGTAACTGTGTAACTGTGTAACTGTGTAACTATGTAACTGTGTAACTGTGTAACTATGTAATGTAACTATGTAACTATGTAACTGTGTAACTGTGTAACTATGTAATGTAACTATGTAACTGTGTAACTGTGTAACTATGTAACTGTGTAACTGTGTAACTGTGTAACTATGTAATGTAACTATGTAACTATGTAACTATGTAACTGTGTAACTGTGTAACTGTGTAACTGTGTAACTATGTAACTGTGTAACTGTGTAACTATGTAATGTAACTATGTAACTGTGTAACTATGTAACTATGTAATGTAACTGTGTAACTGTGTAACTGTGTAACTATGTAATGTAACTATGTAACTGTGTAACTGTGTAACTGTGTAACTATGTAACTATGTAACTATGTAACTGTGTACCTATGTAATGTAACTATGTAACTGTGTAACTGTGTAACTGTGTAACTGTGTAACTATCTAACTGTGTAACTATGTAACTATGTAACTGTGTAACTATGTAACTATGTAACTGTGTAACTGTGTAACTATGTAATGTAACTATGTAACTGTGTAACTGTGTAATGTAACTATGTAACTATGTAACTGTGTAACTATGTAACTATGTAACTATGTAACTGTGTAACTGTGTAACTATGTAATGTAACTATGTAACTGTGTAACTGTGTAACTGTGTAACTGTGTAACTATGTAATGTAACTATGTAACTGTGTTACTGTGTAACTGTGTAACTATGTAATGTAACTATGTAACTATGTAACTATGTAACTATGTAACTATGTAACTGTGTAACTGTGTAACTATGTAATGTAACTATGTAACTGTGTAACTGTGTAACTGTGTAACTATGTAATGTAACTATGTAACTGTGTAACTGTGTAACTATGTAACTGTGTAACTATGTAACTATGTAATGTAACTTTTTAACTTCTTATTGGTTTGTTTCGGCAGTTGGAGAAAGTTTCTTTCCTTTAGGATCTCTGGAGTTGGTGTGATTTTAATACCTAAGTATCTGGTAGTATCGTTAGCCATTCCTTTCTATGCAGTTTTCAACTTTTACTTTCAATGTATGTTTTGTTAGGAAAACAGATTTATTTACATTAGTTTTATATCCTGATCAATTCTTCCAAAAAGGACTCTGGATCCTCTAGTGTCATCAAAATGTTATCTGCTGACACTATTTGGAGTTCGATATCGCTTGATTTGTTGATTTCCTCTAATTGGAGATACACTAAATGGACAATATTATTGGGTCAGCTGACTATTACACCAACAAGGACTATCATTAATGTAGTTGGTCCCCCCTTTGCAGTTCTAACTATTCTGGGAAGGCTTTCCACCTGATTTTGGAGTGTTTCTGTGGGATTTGTTTGTGTTTCTGAGGTCAGGCTGTGATGTTGGACGAGAAGGCATGCATGTTTCCCTAAGACCAGCATTTGATGACGTTCAACGTTGAATGGCACAAAACTGATTCAAACTGAGTTTTTACCGTGAAATCATCCTCTAGTGCCTGTCCCGAAGACAGCCTGTATTTAGCTGTCCAATGTAATCATTGCCGAATCAATAAACTGGCAATGCTTTACATCGCAGGACTAAAACTACAAGGACACTGCGTCCATACCATGTAATCATTGCCGTATCTATAAACCGACAATGCTTTACATCGCAGGACTAAAACTACAAGGACACTGCGTCCATACCATGTAATCATTGCCGTATCTATAAACCGACAATGCTTTACATCGCAGGACTAAAACTACAAGGACACTGCATCCATACCATGTAATCATTATCGAATCAATAAACCGGCAATGCTTTACATCACAGGACTAAAACTACAAGGACACTGCATCCATACCATGTAATCATTGCCGTATCTATAAACCGACAATGCTTTACAACGCAGGACTAAAACTACAGGGACACTGCATCCATACCATGTAATCATTGCCGTATCTATAAACCGGCAATGCTTTACAACGCAGAACTAAAACTACAGGGACACTGCATCCATACCATGTAATCCTTGCCGAATCTATGAACCGGCAATGCTTTACATCACAGGACTAAAACTACAGGGACACTGCATCCATACCACGGCCAGATTAAGAGCCCAGTGGGCCTGGTACTGACAATTATGAGGGGTCTAATTACAGAATCTTATCGACCAAAAACACTAAAACGGTCATACCCCTCAAGCGTTATGTATCTGGTGGAGATGGTGCCAGAGAGAAACTCATAAGATGCAGCTATAAGAAAACGCAGATTCTGCTAATCTCTCTCTAATTGTTGCTTTCATCTTTCAAATAAATCCATTCCCCCTAAAAGCAGTGTCCAGTGAAGCAGGAAGTCAATGGCTGGTGTAAAAGTGTGGGCCACTGACACGAATCACATGACCAGAACTGCCAAAAGGAGCGAAAATGCCCAAAAAGGGGGCATGTCTGCCCAAAGAATTGGAAGGCCAGCCTGGCATCAGTGTCCCTATGTATCATAGTGTCAGTGTCCCCATGTCACCCAGTCCACTAGTCTCCCAGTGTCTGTGTCCTCATTGCTTCCAGTGTTCCCATGTCTCAGTGTGTCCTGCGTCGCAAGGATACTAGGGGACACTGAGAGACATGGGGACACAGTGAGACATGGAGACACTTGGGGGACACTGAGAGACATGAGGACACAGACACTAGGGACACAGAGACATGGGGACATAGACATTTGGGGACACTAAGACAATAGGTACACTGAGAAACATGGGGACATTGAGACACTATGGACACTGGCTGGGAGGCATGGGGACACAGACACTTGGGGACACTGGGAGACATGGGGACACTGAAACATTTGGGGACACTGGGAGACATGGGGACACTAGGGATACTGAGAGACATTGGCTGGGAGCCATGTGGACATTGGGAGACATGGGGACACTGGGAGACATGGGGGCACTGGGAGCCATGGGGACATTGAGACACTAGGGACACTGAAAGACATGGGGACACAGACACTGGGAGACTAGGGGACACTGGTAGCCATGGGGACACAGACACTAGGGACACTGGCTGGGAGACATGGGGACACTGGAAGACATGGAAACACTTAGTGTCTCCGCGTCCCAATGTGTCTCAATGTCCCTATGTCTCACAGCGTCCCCTAGTGTCTCAGTGCCCCCATGTCTCCCGGTGTCTCAGTGTCCCCATGTTTCCCAGTGTGTCTGTCCCCAGGTCTCCCAGTGTCCCTTAGTGTCTCAGTCTCCCAATGTCTCCCTGCAGCCTTTCCCCTCATCCCTCACTTCCCTAAGCTGTAGGCTGTCTCTGCAGGCTGGGAGCTGTGTAGCTGCTCCCCCAGGGATCAGTGAGTAATAGAGAGCGGTAACTTCCTATCCCTGCCTCTCTCCTTACACAGGGACCCCTACTGGTTGGTGCTTGTATTGCAGGGTAATCTCTGTTTATACTGAGAAAAATATCTGCATTTGTATTGCGGTATTACTGCAATACCGGCACGGCCAGGCAGCCTCAAATACCATCTGTGCTAGTAAAATACCAGTCAGGTGGCAAACCTAAGAGTAGGGTGTAAAAAAAATAATATTTTTTTTTTAAATGGGCCTATTCCATGGTCCTGGGCCTGGAGCTGCAGCTCCATCAGCCCCTATGTTAATCCGGCCCTGATCCATACCATGTAATCATTGCCGTATTTTTATAAACCGACAATGCTTTACATTGCACGACTAAAACTACAGGGACACTGCATCCATACCATGTAATCATTGCCGTATTTTTATAAACCGACAATGCTTTACATCGCATGACTAAAACTACAGGGACACTGCATCCATACCATGTAATCAATGCCGAATCTATAAACCGACAATGCTTTACATCGCACGACTAAAACTACAGGGACACTGCATCCATACCATGTAATCATTGTCGTATCAATAAACCGACAATGCTTTACAGACAACGCAGGACTATCTAATATACCCAATGGACTGTTTAATTTATAAAGTGGAAATGTATAAATCAGTCCTTTAAAAAAAACACAATGTCTTTATTGTTAGTTTGCAGCCTGGGTCTACCCAGGTTTATTCACCCTTCCTCCTATTAGACTTGTGCATTAGATTTCAAACAAATCATTGATGGGGTGATCAGAGATTTGTATGAATTCCGCAACTTCTAATCATGAAACAAACAGAATGGGCAATGGATGGGCCGTTTTGTTTGTTTTGTGATTCAAAGTTCTGATCATGGCGCCAAAAATAATAATAATGATTGATTAGATAGTAGCCACTAATTGATGATTTTATTCACAGATTTTTACTTCTCTTCCTTTTCCCCCCTTAAATGGGTATATCTTCTCATGTGATCTGTAAACCAATTGGCAAAAAAATGAGCTATGTTTATATTTTACAGTACACTTATAGGTGCATTGTAGTTTAATTCATAAAAAAAGAAATTTAAAAACAATCATTTGAGCTAAATTCATGTAAACTGACACAGCACATTGACAAATTTGAATTGCCCAAAACAACATTTATTTTTTTTGGACAAAATTAATTCGGACAACTAGATTTTCTTTCAAGACACTATCCCTTAATTTAAAGCTAGGCTTACAAGTCCTCTGGGTATGAGAGCTGGGAATATCTTACAGCATGCTGTGATGTCACAGTTAGCCATAATGAATCAATGAGTACAGCGATTCTTTATGGAGGAATTGTAGGCGCACCTACGTTCCCTAATGCTTCTCTTTGTGGAGCACTGGATTGGCCTGTCATCCTGGAGGCACACCTCTATGATGACGTAAGCCGAGGACATTGCGGAAGCCTCAGTACAGGATAAAAGGTGAGCAATTTGTTTATTTTTTTTATTCATTACATTGTTGTTTTTTTACAAATGGAGGGGGACCTAAATAACAAGAGAAATCAGGGCTGAAACATTTGTACACAGATATGTATTCCTTATGCTACAGTGTTCCATTAACTGAGAGAGATCACCCTCTATGACATTTGAAGGGTTTACACCTGACCTTTACCATTTAAAGGGTTTATTCCCTTTGTGACTCCAAAGTTAGAGTAAACCATGTCCAAAACGCCTTTTAGTGATATAGTATTAAATATCTGAAAACAAAGAATTTATTGTTACATACTGGAACATGATTCAGTTTAATCGTACAAATGTTGGTTCTCACAGCTCCCTGTGTGGGAGAGAGTGATATAATAATATTCTTACATTAAAATATCCTGGGAAATTGAAAGCACAATGTATGAGTTCAGAGAACCAGCCAAACTACCAGCGGTAAAACAGACGTGAACGAAAATGATAACAGTGCAGAGTCTGAATGGTAAGCACGCTGTGAGCAGTGGGCCTTATTCTCGCCAATGCAAGCGGCGTACGCCATTACATAAGGGATGTAGCTCTGCTCACAGACACCATGAAAAAGATGAGCCATCGGGCCCTTAGCTAAGATGGCCACGTCTTCTCCACCGTGAGTCTCTACTTTCAAGGGCACAGCTGCCTGGGCTTGGTAATTTGGATTCGCTGTCGAGATAGAAAGTCCAAAATGAGTCAATAAACCAGACAACAAAAATATTTTGAAAAAAAAAATGGAAATAAAGCATAGTGAATTTTTTTATAAAAATAATAATAATAATAATAATAATGAAGATATAATTATATCCACTGCCCACTAACCAGATGTATAGCATTTCCTCCGCACCTGCCAGGGCGTGCAGTAAATACACACATTTACAGTTGGATAATGGTACAAATAAACATACACATCTCTCTCTTACTTGTGTCTATGTCTGAGATATTTACTCGCTCCCCTCTTTCAAGCTTAAATCCAGGTCCATTTCCATACAAGATGGAGGTGTATGGTTTAAAGTCAGCGTCGCTGAGTTCTGGAGTCTTGCCTGGTAATATAAAGTAAGAGATGGGAATATAACATTTCCCTACCGCAAAATAATATTCACGGTCCAATTATCCCTAAACACCACGATCAAATGCAAGGGATAAAATATTGTGTCTCATGTGTCAAGGGATTGCATGAATCAAAATATACAATTCATTATTCATTATGTGAAGATAAAATCTGCAGCGTTTGCATTACATGTGTAACTGTACCGTGTAATTCCTGATATGTCCACGCCTGTGTTACCGTAATGTGACTTGCTGAACAGCGAGCTCTCAAAATGTCCATTTTTTGGGAAGTTAGTTGTTAGGCATTTATTCAGTTTCTTTGTGGATGTTTCATTAAATGATTTATAGGCAGTTCTTGTAAAAGTAAAACCATCCTTTGCTATTTGCAGGGTTTTGTGGTCATGGGGTGGGGTACATACCTAAAATAGGGTTTCCTCTGGGTGGGTACCCTCCAAAGGTGAAAACGTGGGAATGGTCGGCAGTCACCACAGTCAGGGTATCCTCTTCTGAGGTCAGATCTTCTGCCACGTGTATGGCCCTGTCCAGCTCCACAGCTTCGTGTAATGCAAGGCTGGCCTCCCCTGCATGGTGGCCGTGGTCTATTCGCCCACCTAGGCCACAGAAACAAAAATAAACTGGGCTATAGGGGTACTTCCTGACTGAGACAGGTAGGAGTATAATTGCTGTGTTCAAAGTGAAATATATAACTGCCATTTGTACAGGGTAATTGGTACAATTGCCCCTTTTATGGACATATGCCTCTTGGACAGGGTAATTACATATAACTACCACTCGGATAGGGTAATTGTATATAACTGCCCCTCAGATAGTGTAATTGGATTTATCAGGGCCTCAAAAAGCGATAGATATAATGGCCCATTGGGAAGGGTAATGTTTATATAACTACCGGGCAAACTGGGTTATCGGATATAACTGCCCCTCTGACAAGGTAACTGTATATAACTGCCCCTCTGACAAGGTAACTGTATGTAACTGCCCCTCTGACATAGTAACTGGATATAACTGCCCAGACAAGGTAAAATAAATGTAACTGCTTTACTGACAGGGTAATTATCTGCCCCTTGGACAGGTGCCCTATGGACAGGGTAACTGGATGCCCCTCAGGCCGGGTTACTTTATATAGTAGCCACTTAAACAGGGTAACTGGTACAGGTAATGCATGTGATGTTGTATATTGTAGATTTGAGTCATTTCAGAGTGACAGTGTATAACTGCCCTCTGGGGGGTAGGATGGAGTAGGATACCCTATAAGGCACTGGGATCCTTTTAGCAATTGTTTACCTTCCACTAATAAGAAATAACCAAGGTGATTTTTCTGGAGGATGTGAATTGCTGAATCAACCATTTCGGACAGGGAAGGGTCTGTGGTATTCCTTCTTTTTAATTCATAGGCCATATCGTTCGGTTCAAAGAGACCTGAGAATGGAAAACATAATTTAATTTCCTTCAACTGCTTTCCATTTACAAAATAGAATTCCTGTCTGCCAAGATTGGGGCCCCAGAGCCCTGGGCTCTGTTTTGTGAGTGTTGTGTGTGAGGGAGACTGAATGTTGTGAAAGTGTGTGTAGTGACTGAGTGTTGTGTGTGTGTGTGTGTGTGTATTTGTGTGTAGGAGGCCAAGAGCTGTATGTGGTGGGGATGAATGTGACTGTGTGTATGTTTGTATGTGTGTGTGCTGGTTGAATTTGGAGTGTGGGGGAGTCTACGTTTTGTGTGTGTTTTGTGTTACCAAATGTTGTGTGTGTGTGGTGTCTCAGTGTGTATGTATGTTGCCCTCCATGTGCTTATCTTTCCCTGGTGATCAGATGAAGGGGAGCATTGTGAACCGCACTGATGTTTTTTATTTGCGAAAGTTTTTCTGTCATTGTTTCCTTAGACGGACCATGCGCCTTTTTACCATCCTTCCTTTAACCCCTTAAGGACCAAACTTCTGGAATAAAAGGGAATCATGACATGTCACACATGTCCTTAAGGGGTTAAGTTAAACTGTTTTATAACCAAGAATGAGTTAAAGGACCACTATAGTGCCAGGAAAACATACTCGTTTTCCTGGCACTATAGTGCCCTGAGGGTGCCCCCACCCTCAGGGTCCCCCTCCCGCCCGGCTCTGGAAGGGGGAAAGTGGTAAAAACTTACCTTTTTCCAGCGCTGGGCGGGGAGCTCTCCTCCTCCGATCCTCCTCCGTTCCTCCCCGTCGGCTGAATGCGCACGCGCGGCAAGAGCTGTGCGCGCATTCAGCCGGTCGCATAGGAAAGCATTATCAATGCTTTCCTATGGACGCTGCGTGCTCTCACTGTGATTTTCACAGTGAGAATACGCAAGCGCCTCTAGCGGCTGTCAATGAGACAGCCGCTAGAGGCTTTGGGGGAAGGCTTAACCCATTGATAAACATAGCAGTTTCTCTGAAACTGCTATGTTTATAAAAGAATGGCCTAGCTGGACCTGGCACCCAGACCACTTCATTAAGCTGAAGTGGTCTGGGTGCCTAGAGTGGTCCTTTAAATATAAATATATTCTTGTCAGGACAGATATTTCCATGTAAGAACCCCTAGGGGGCAGTATAATCCCAGCAGAAGATGGCCCTGTGACTGAGGTTTCATTCCATGTTTGCACTATTTATTTTAAGTTTAAACTTTCATTATTTTATGATATAAACTTAGCAAGGGTACAGGGCTGTTTACCAAAGTGAGAATTGTCAGGTATATAAACCCATACAGAAAACATGTCCCAGCCAGCTCTGCTTCTAGTTCGGCTATTTTGTCCGTTTGAATTGCTGACAATTCTGACTTTAGTGATTAGCCTGATTGTCTGTTTAATGGCCAGGAATCAGTTTGGTGATGCATAGCTGTGTTCAGCATTAAAATACAGGTGGTTAGTGGACAAACCATTATTTCCCCCCCAAAATTGCAGAAACAAAATATCAAATGATGTACTTGGATTAATGGGTGTGAGAATCCAACTAGGTTCAGAAACAAAAGTCCTCTAAAACCAAATCTGGAACTTAGCAGCATGGTTGGTAATGTCAGGATCGCAGGACGAGGTGTCAAAACAACAAACTGCAAGGGAAGCCTCGGTGCATGCCGACCCTGGGTGGCGGCCCGTTTGTTAGACGAACGCCATCTAGGGGGAGCATTCATGGATTGCTTCCCACCTCATTTGGTTCCCAAACGAGGACCTCCCCAGTGACCCTTGGAATGTTCACACCAAACAACACTGAGGATGGGTGGCGGGAACTGGGGACAAAGGGCCTGGAGTTCCTGTCACACACACATGCCCCTGGGAGGGGGAGGACCCGGGGAGGGGTCATGGAGGGGCGGGAACAGGGGACAAAAAGATT
This sequence comes from Pelobates cultripes, assembly GCA_933207985.1. Taxonomy (NCBI): domain Eukaryota; kingdom Metazoa; phylum Chordata; class Amphibia; order Anura; family Pelobatidae; genus Pelobates; species Pelobates cultripes. The sequence goes on from OW240921.1 coordinate 10,963,980, forward strand.
GGGGCTCCAGTTCCGTTATGTGACCCCTGGGAGGGGACATTGTCTCTATGTGTGATCCACCCCTTGCATGGGGAAAGTATAAAGCCGAGTGTGGCCAATAAAGTTGTTGTTGTACCCCCAGGACTGTGTGTCGTCTGGTTACTGGGTGGGAAATGGGTTATTCTGTGTTATAGCTGATTCCTTTACAGACACAAGACGTGGCTGAGCAAGGACAACTGGTCTGGTTGTCGGCAGGCCCGCTACATTGTGCGCAGGTCATTGCGCACGTGCTGAAAGCTAAATCTGCAAAAAATAATCTGCTATTTTCATTAATTAATTCAGGCTTGGCTGGCTGAGAATTTTTAGAGTTACAGTACAAAAGTGGACTGTGTCTATTAAGAATTTTTCTAAAATACAGACAGGGTTATTTACTAAATTTCAGATTTTAGTGGATTGTGCTGCAGGTTGCACAATTAAAAGGACACTGTAGGCACCCAGACCACTTTTGCTCACTGAAGTGGTCTAGGTGCAGTTCCCCTTTTGCACTTAGTGAAACTGCAATGTTTACATTGCTGCACTAAGTCTGCCTCCAGTGGCTGTAGAGGGCTTCCTGGATTGAAACTGACCTTTAGTCCGGTATCTGATGCTGGACGTTCTCACGCTCTGCATGAGGACCTCCAGCGTCAGATTTTTCCCCATAGGAACGCATTGGGGGCAGTATAATCCTATGGGGAGGTTTAATGCGCTTATGGCATATGCAGTGCATGCACATTGATGCCCGCTCAGAGAGTGTGGAGCGTCGGCCCAGTGCGGAGGGACATTAGTGCTGGGTGTGGGGAGGGCGGAGGCAGGAATGCTATAGTGCCAGGAATACAGCTTTGTATTCCCGGCACTATAGTATCCCTTTAAAGTTGAAATAGTCAAGTTGTTACTATAGCTGACGTTGTAAATTTCCCAGAATCAGCTTTAATTTTGTAATCTGGATTTGAATTTTGGTGAATACCCTTGTAGAGTACATTCTTAATAGCTCTACTCCACAGTACACTACACTTTGTGCCAATCTGTTTTACAGTCTCCATAGCAGTGCTGCAAAGTGGAGATAGTTGCACATGTGATACAAGCACGCTGTTCATCAGTAGTAGTTACATGTTCTCCAGTGTCCAATAAAAATCTCACGAGTTCCCCAAAAAGCTGTAAGCTTTCTCCTTGTTATACGTGAAATACCCAATATTCACTCACCCAGTACGTAGTCCACATGTTCTTTGTCCAAGCTTAACAGCTGGCTACGATTCCAAACGTATCGAGAGACCTAAAACAGTTACATACAATGAAAAGTGAGTTTGGGTGTCATTAGTGCCCTGTCCATAAATCACTGGAGAAGAGGTATAACTCTGTGATTATGAGTAAAAGTTATTATTTTCTTCCAAGAGCTGTTTATGGTTTTGTAAATTGGTCACATTTCATACCTTGCTAGGATCCTTCTTCTCCTGCCAGACTTTTACCAGATCTTCCCCATCATTTCTTGTACCATTAGCCTTGGGATCTTCAGGATACTCTACGTCAGGGGTTCCTAACGGGTACATGTACTTCCGACCCCCACCGAGGATCACCTGTTATTATTTACAAACAGAAAAAATGAGCTGCAAGTTGTGACTAACCATCTGTGTCTAAAGTAATGATGTGAGAGAAGGGAAATTAGATATCTTGAAAAAAAATGTTTTCATCTCTTTGGCGGGAACAGGAATTATATGTTAGCATGCATGTGAAAGCTTGTGCATTGTGTCAGGAGGAGGGCTTGGATTTGGAGTCAGACTATCAGATCCCATCAAGGTAAAATATAGCATTTAGGTAAAGGTGAGAAACCTAGTGAGACAGTAAAACATCTAGTTCCCTGTAAAGAACATTTAACCCGATGGGCTTCTGGCTAATCTTTTGCATGTGTCCATTGTGGTCAGGAAGAGTCTCAGTTATCCTCATCATCCCTCTAGAACAGTAGTAGGCAACCTTTGGCACACCAGGTGTTGTGAACTACATCTCCTTTGATACCTTGCCAGCATTATGGAAGATGTAGTCCTTAACAACTGGAGTGCCGATGGTTGCCTACCCCTGCTCAAGATCATAGATTCACATAAGCATTGGTTTGCTTTTCATAGTTTAAAGTCAGAGGACCCTTGTGGATTCACTTTTTGTTTTGACTCTTTTGACTTTTTCGTAGGATTGTCTAACCTTTCTGTTCACATTATGGTTCTGTCTCCAGAGCAGTATAAAGTGGGTCTGCTATACAGGAGTTTAGTGCTAAAAGTGAACTTCCTACAAGAGCCCTTATAATTCATCCTTTTGCCCATATGTTATATCCTTGGTGTCCAGCCCTAGTGTATGTGTGACCCTCATTTGGGACAGTGGTTGCTAATGGAAAACTTACCTCAATATCAGGTATGTTTTCAATGAGTTGCCATGCAATGTCTTTGCAGCCTTGGGCAATAGCCTCTGGGGGCATATTGCTATCGGAGTACCAGTTCCGGTCTGCACTGTGTGCAAAGGCAGCAGCTGGCGTTGCGTGGGTTATTCGGGTTGTAGTTACTACACCAACCGACTTCCCTGCAAAAACCACCAGTTTTGTTTTGTCCCCCCCAAAAAATACATGCATAAAAAATACTAACAGTGTTTCTTCTCCCCAATCTTCTCCTCAACATGCAGAACCTCTCTCAGTCAGTATATCCTGCAAGAAGCCATGCATCTTCACCCAATCTACCTCTAACAATCAATATCTCGTCCATCCAATCTATCCTTACAAGCAACATCTCATTTGCCCAATGTACCTCTAACAGTCAATACCTCGTCCACCCAATCTACCTCTAACAATCAATATCTCGTCCATCCAATCTATCCTTACAAGCAACACCTCATTTGCCCAATGTACCTCTAACAGTCAATACCTCGTCCACCCAATCTACCTCTAACAGTCAATACCTCGTCCACCCAATCTACCTCTAACAGTCAATACCTTGTCCACCCAATCTACCTCTAACAAGTGGTGCATCCTCATCCAGTTTACTTCTAACAAGCAGAGCCTCTTCACTCAATCTACCACTAAACAACAATACCTCATTCACCCAATCTCTACCCATAACGGTCAATACCTTGTCCATCCAATCTACCCCTAACAAGCAGTGCCTTTGCACCCAATCTACCCCTAAAAAGCAGTGCCTCATCCACCCAATCTGCCACTAACAAGCAGTACCTCTGCATCAAATCTACCACTAACAAGCAGTACCTCTTTATCCAATCTAAAGCTAACAAGCAGTACCTCTTCATTCAATCTATCACTATCTAGCAGTACATCTTCATTCAATCTATCACTATCAAGAAGTACCTCTTCATCCAATCCCCCCTAACAAGCAGTACCTCTTCATCCAATCCCCCCTAACAAGCAGTACCTCTTCATCCAATCCCCCCTAACAAGCAGTACCTCTTCATCCAATCCCCCCTAACAAGCAGTACCTCTTCATCCAATCCCCCCTAACAAGCAGTACCTCTCCATCCAATCTACCACTAACAAGCAATAACTCTTCATCCAATCTGCCACTATCAAGCAGTACCTCTTCATCCAACCCCCCCTAACAAGCAGTACCTCTTCATCCAATCCCCCCTAACAAGCAGTACCTCTTCATCCAATCTACCACTAACAAGCAGTACCTCTTCATCCAATCTATCCTTACAAGCAACACCTCATTTGCCCAATGTACATCTAACAATCAATACCTCGTCCACCCAATCTACCTCTAACAAGTGGTGCATCCTCATCCAGTCTACTTCTAACAAGCAAAGCCTCTTCACTCAATCTACCACTAAACAACAATACCTCATCCACCCAATCTCTACCCATAACGGTCAATACCTTGTCCATCCAATCTACCCCTAGCAAGCAGTGCCTTTGCACCCAATCTACCCCTAAAAAGCAGTGCCTCATCCACCCAATCTGCCACTAACAAGCAGTACCTCTTAATCTAATCTACCACTAACAAGCAGTACCTCTTCATCCAATCCACCCCTAACAAGCAGTGCCCTGTCCACCAAATCTACAATTTCATAAGGAGAACGTTTTACTCTCCATCTATTTTTCCAGTCTGAGAATAAACTGTTCTTCAGCGTGGTGTGAGCTGAGGTATATTACATAATAAGCCTACAAAAATTTGTCATTGGACTGGAAGAGTTTAATTTTACACAACTACCTCTCTGAGTGCCAGATGTTATTAGGCATAACAAGGGAAGCATTATTAACCAATCTGGCATTGAAAGGGCATATTATTTTTATAAAGAAAATAAAAAAATGAGTGTTGATTCAACTAACCTGGTTTCTAAAAACCTGATGTGTACCAACCCCTATATAATATAAATCATATAATAACTTGCAGGGTCATTCATTTATTAAAGTACGAATTGCCAGGAAATCAAGGTGATTTTTTGGTACTTCAAACCACACTTGAATTACCAAAAACTCACACTTTACTTTAATGACATGCCGACACAATCCTGGTTTCCAAGAGATGTCAGAAAGTGATTAATCTCTCTGTGGTTTGTGAACTCAGATACCTGATTACTAGAGCATTAATTAAACAGCATTAATTCCAACAGAACCAGTTTGACCCACCCTGACACACAGACAAGATTATATAATTGGAATAAATAAACATCACAGAAGCTGGAGACTAATTTATGGAATATCTCCAATGTGTGCATTAGACAAAGAGTGACTGGTTTCCACCCTATCACACCTAATCTCGTATCTATTAAACCCTTGGGTAAAGGGTTGGGCTGTTTGAGAGTTTTTGTCGTATTTGAGTGTTTTCATCAATAGAAAAAGTCATTACATACATTATGAGGATGTGTAATACTGAACTTCACTTCCTGCTGGACTCCTCTGACATCAGGCTACATTCTGGCCTCTGGTTTATGGTGTTGTAATGGAACATGTTGGACAATTTACAGTCTAGCTCTATCATTCATTGCGCATGCCTCTTACCGGCGTCCTTTGCCCATCTGAGTATGGACTGCACCTCATTGCCCTTTGATGACATGCAGTTTCCTAAGACGGTGGCTGCATTGACAGCCAGTGTACCTCTATTGGTTTTCACGCCGCACAGGAATGCCGTAGCGGTCCCTGCGCTGTCTGGCACCTGGGAGTCTGTGTTATATGTCTGTCATAGGACAAGCAGAGAAAAGACTGAAATTAAGTCTGCTATATGTAAATCAAATCAATGGCATTCACTAAAAATATTCAGCATGTAAACACTCCCATATTTACATTCACAGACCTTCCCCCCCTCCCCAAAACAAGGTACATGTGGATACATTGGGCAGGTATAAAATGCATTACATGCGTAATGTAGTGTAAATCTGATACAATTAATGCATTGTTAGGAGATGGGGGTCAGGACAAAAAGGGGAGCGTGGCTGACTGGCAGCCAATCCTGCAGAGGGAAGAGGTATTCCTGTCTGCCTGTTTTTGGACCATATCTCCTATGTCTCCTGCATGGTCTGGGGTCTGGGGATAGATTAATACTTTCTCCATGAGATGCAATGCCATCTGGATTAAAGGACAACACGAATATTAAGAAAAGATGTTGCAATGACAGTGACACCCATTGTGCGCCTGGCTGAGTTAATATAAAATCTGTTCTGTCCCAATCTCTGGGCGGCTGTATAATCCCATCGCTGTAGGAGGAAGTAATATAACGCAGAGAAAGAATATCATGCACAGACATGTTACTGTGAAACAAAAGCATCACGTACACAGCACATGCAACACAGCTCATACACATGGCATATACACACAGTGCATACACACAGCATATGCACAGCAACATACAAACACAGCACAAACACGCAACTCATACACAGAACATGCAGAGAAACAGGCAGGCCCGGACTGGCCATCGGGCACACCGGGCAAATGCCCGGTGGGCCGCGGTGTCCGTGGGGCCGAGGCCGGCAGGGGAGGTCCCAGGATCTCCCCGGCCGGTCTATGCAGGGCCGGCACTATCCGAGCGCCGGCCCCGCTGTCTTCCATGGAGGGCCGGTGGGGAGATCAAAGATCTCCCTCACCGGCCCATTTAAACAGACCTGCGGCTGGGGAGAGAGGGAGAGGACCCGGCGGAGCTCTATCTTGCGGCTCCGCTGGGTTTCTCTCGCGAGATCCGGAGCGTTGCCATGGCAACGCGCCGGATCTCGCGAGAGTGAACTCCACTGGACCACCAGGGATGATGTGAGTGTGCCGGTCCCCCTCCTCCCAGCTACCACCGTGCCGGACCCCTCCCAGGCTAAAGGTAAAGGGGGGGGGGGGAAGATATAATGCATTTTTGTTGTTGGTTTTCTTTACCCTCCCAACACACAATCACTTTTAACATTCACACACAGCACTCACACAGCACTCTCACACACAGCACTCTCACACACAGCACTCTCACACACAACACTCTCACACACAGCACACACAGCACTCTCACACACAGCACACACAGCACTCTCACACACAGCACTCTCACACACAGCATAGCACTCTCACACACATCACACACAGCACTCACACACACTGCACTCTCACACACAGCACAGCACTCTCACACACAGCACACACAGCACTCTCACTCACAGCACTCTCACACACAGCACTCTTACACATCACACACAGCACTCTCACACACAGCACAGCACTCTCACACACAGCACTCACACAGCACTCTCACACACAGCACTCTCACACACTGCACTCTCACACACTGCACTCTCACACACAGCACAGCACTCTCACACACAGCACACACAGCACTCTCACTCACAGCACTCTCACACACAGCACAGCACTCTCACACACAGCACTCTCACACACATCACACACAGCACACTCACACACAGCACAGCACTTTCACACACATCACACACACACACAAATCACACACACTGCACCCTTTAACACAGCACCCACATACAGCACCCTTAAACACAACATACACAGCATCTTCACACACAGCACCCCTCAAACACAACATCCATCACACACACATACTGCACCCTTCACATACACACTACACCCCTCACAGACACCCACTGCACCCCTCACACATACACGCAGAACCCCAACACACTGCACTAAACACACACACACACACAATACTTCCAAACATATATATATATATTTTATATATATATATACACACACACACCACAGCACCGTTCACACACACTGAACCGCTCACACACATACTGCACCGCTAAACATATTACATTCCAGACACACACTATATCCCTTACCCAACTATGGATCATATACACACACCAAATCCCTATATACACTCTGATTCCGTTATATACACACACTCACTAGATCTCATACACATTCTGGGTCCTTCAAACACACACTAGACTCCTGTATACACACACACACACTGCACCACCTACACACACTACATTCCTAACATACACACTTTGGATCCCTGATACACACACACTAGATTCCTTGTAAACAAACACATGCTACACCCCTAAACGCACACTCTCTACAACCCCTACAAACACTACATCACCTATATACACACACACACTATAGCCTGTGTGCATACATTTACTACATCCCCTATACACACATTCTCTTCAGCTCCTAGCCACATATGCATTACATTACACCACAAACACAACACGACTAAAACCAACCTTATTACACAATACCAAACCACGACCAGCTCACTCTGCACACACACAATCCCAAAGCAGGCTCCAAACACATGCACAATACTCTTTCCTTGCCCTTTTGTCTCCTGGTATCCATTTATAGAGACACCAGAGACAAGTTTCAAGGAAACACAGTGCAAGCATGTTATTAAATTTGCTTGCACTGTGCAGAACAAATACAGGTTTTTTTTTCTTCTCATGCTAGAGCTCTTTAGCAGAGCTCTGCCCTGGAAGAGCATTGACCCAACGCTCACTTTGAGAGGGGGCGTGTTTGTCTTTGGTGATGACGAAACACACCCTCTCTGCCCCACCCCCTTCTTAGTGGGCCGCTGTGCTAAAAAAATGCCCGGGCTGAATTTTTCTCCCAGTCCGGCCCTGGAAACAGGTGTATAGCATATACACAGCTACATGCACAGCAAACACACACATATATATAGCCATACATACACACAACAGCATGTACTCACAGTATAGCACACACAGACACAGACAGACAGACAGACACACACACACACACACACTCACACCTTAGCATGCACTCACAGTATAGCGCACACACACACACACACAAACACATACACACACCTTAGCATGTTCTCACAGTATAGCACACGCAGACACATACACACACACAGACACCTTAGCATGTACTCACAGTATAGCACACACACACACACACACACTTTAGCATGTACTCACAGTATTGCACACACAGACACAAACCTTAGCATGTGCTCACAGTATAGCACACACACACACACACACACCTTAGCATGTACTCACAGTAGAGCACTCACTCACACACTGCGACATGCACACACACTGCATAGCACTATGTACAGAGACAATGTACAGTACTGCACACACTGTAGGATGCATAATATCAGACAAAGATCTTACTTTGGAAAGAGCAACATAGGGGAATTTATCCATTTCTAGCTGTGTTTCCTCTCCAAACTCTCCGGCCATCTGTCCTTTCAGTATCCGTGTGGCAGTAACTGTAGATACGCCCATTCCTGTCAAATATACACATTACTGTGTGTGCCCCATTCCTATCAAATATACACATTACTGTGTGTGACCCATTCCTATCAAATATACACATTACTGTGTGTGACCCATTCCTATCAAATATACACATTACTGTGTGTGCCCTATTCCTGTCAAATATACACATTACTGTGTGTGCCCCATTCCTATCAAATATACACATTACAGTGTGTGCCCCATTCCTATCAAATATACACATTACAGTGTGTGCCCCATTCCTATCAAATATACACATTACTGTGTGTGCCCCATTCCTCTCAAATATACACATTACGGTGTGTGCCCCATTCCTGTCAATTATACACATTACTGTGTGTGCCCCATTCCTGTCAAATATACAAATTACTGTGTGTGCCCCATTCCTGTCACATATACACATTACTGTGTGTGCCCCATTCCTGTCAAATAAACACATTACTGTGTGCGCCCCATTCCTATCAAATATACACATTACTGTGTGTGACCCATTCCTATCAAATATACACATTACTGTGTGTGACCCATTCCTATCAAATATACACATTACTGTGTGTGCCCTATTCCTGTCAAATATACACATTACTGTGTGTGCCCCATTCCTATCAAATATACACATTACAGTGTGTGCCCCATTCCTATCAAATATACACATTACAGTGTGTGCCCCATTCCTATCAAATATACACATTACTGTGTGTGCCCCATTCCTCTCAAATATACACATTACGGTGTGTGCCCCATTCCTGTCAATTATACACATTACTGTGTGTGACCCATTCCTGTCAAATATACAAATTACTGTGTGTGCCCCATTCCTGTCACATATACACATTACTGTGTGTGCCCCATTCCTGTCAAATAAACACATTACTGTGTGCGCCCCATTACTGTCAAATATACACTTTACTGTGTGTGCCTCATTCCTGTCAAATATACACATTACTGTGTGTCCCCCATTCCTGCCAAATATACACATTACTGTGTGTGCCCCATTCCTGTCAAATATACACATCACTGTGTGTGCCCATCCTTGTCAAATATACACATTACTGTGTGCACCCCATTCCTGTCAAATATACACATTACTGAGTGTGCCCCATTCCTGTCAAATATACACATTACTGAGTGTGCCCCATTCCTGCCAAATATACACATTACTGAGTGTGCCCCATTCCTGTCAAATATACACATTACTGTGTGTGCCCCATTCCTGTCAAATTTACACATCACTGTGTGTGCCCCATTCCTATCTAATATACACATTACTGTGTATACCCCATTCCTGTAAAACATTCACATTACCGCCTGCACCCCCTAGTCCATTCCTGTAAAACATTCACATTACCGCCTGTACGCCCAGTCCATTCCTGTAAAACATTCACATTACCGCCTTTACCCCCAGGCCATTCCTGTAAAACATTCACATTACCGCCTGTACCCCTCAGTCCATTCCTGTAATACATTCACATTACCACCTGTACCCCCAGGCCATTCCTGTAAAACATTCACATTACCGCCTGTACCCCCCAGTCCATTCCTGTAATACATTCACATTACCACCTGTACCCCCAGGCCATTCCTGTAAAACATTCACATTACCGCCTGTACCCCCAGTCCATTCCTGTGAAACATTCACATTACTGCCTGTACCCCCGAGTCCATTCCTGTAAAACATTCACATTACCACCTGTACTCCCAGTCCATTCCTGTAAAACATTCACATTACTGCCTGTACCCCCAGTCGATTCCTGTAAAACACTCACATTACTGCCTGTACCCCCAGGCCATTCCTGTAAAACATTCACATTACTGCCTGTACCCCCAGCCGATTCCTGTAAAACATTCACATTACAGCCTGTACCCCCAAGTCCATTCCTGTAAAACATTCACATTACCACCTGTACCCCCAGTCCATTCCTGTAATACATTCACATTACCGCCTGTACCCCCAGTCCATTTCACCAACATGCATTCACATTACATACAACACCCCAGGCCATTTCACAAAACATTCACATTACCACCTAGCACTGATCCATTCCTGTAGCCATTACCACCTGTACCCCCAGTCCATTCCTGTAATACATTCACATTACCGCCTCTACCCCCAGTCCATTCCTGTAAAACATTCACATTACCGCCTTTACCCTGCCTTTTTAACATGTGTCTGGTTTGACCTGAATTTTGGCAGTTTGGGTTTCAATTCCCTACAATTCATTGCTGTATAAACTCTTGTGTATATTTACATCATGAACCATTAAAAACAAGTAATTTTGATACAAACCATCTCCAAGAAATATAATCAGGTTTTTTGCTGTGTTAGTGTTGAGTGTTTGCAGCTTTAAGGCTTGTTCCAGGGTCTCCTTGGCTTGGTCTCTCCAATATTTAGGGTTTTTCTCTCGATCTATGAAACAAACAAGATACTGAAGACAAAAACTGAATGCTTTTTGTCTATTATTTAGTGTGCCGTGGCCATAGTAAAACATATGGTTCAGGATTAATCACTAAAGTGAGAATTGGCAGGAATTTAAAAGGACACTATATGTTACGAACGCTGGTATTGTAGATCCCCGTTCAACCTATTTCCTCCCGAACTGCTGAAGTCTGAGTGATTATAGCTAGTAGTTCGGGTTTAGATTTGAACGGTTCCTAGACGAATGCAGCATCCAAGCAATTTTTCCCCAGCAAATAGACAGTTACTCAAACATCAGCCTAGACTAGATGAAGGGTACAACAGGAATGAATTTTAATGGTGCCACACTTGGCTTATTTGCAAGTCCCCATGCAAGGGGCACTCCCACATGGACCTTGTGGGGGACTACAACACAAAGTTACAAACCAGTAGCAACAACGTTACAAAGTATGACACTCCCCTACATACCATACAATCCCTCCTCTCTGCCTTGGAGATAATTGAGTCAGATACTGTAATAACTCAATTATCTCCTGGCAGAAAAAACACATTTTCCATAAAACTTCAAAAGTACCCCCAAAACACACAAAATCCCAACAACTGTTACATCCCCTGATAGCCCTGATCTGGGTGACCAACATATCCCAAAATCACCCAGATCAGTTATGGGGTTTAGGAATTTCTTAGTTTGACAGACCACACATGAGGCTCCTACCCATGAGTTTAGGCTGTGCGGTCGGTCTATTTCAGAAAGTCTAAAAACCAAACAAATCCACAAACAGTACCCCCTGGCTCATAGTAGCGTTTGTTCCCCTAGTTTGTGAGTACAACACTACCGACTAACGCTCTCCTGGCTGGTCTGGGAAAGGAAGCAGGCATTCGCAAAGTTTGACCGGTATTCGGGAAGTCGAGTGTCTGATTTCAGTTCCAGACACTTGACGACCAAGTCCCGCTGATCCTTTCGCGCGAACATGATGGCCGCCATTTTCTCCTGCACGTGGCATTCAACTACGTGAACGGCGGCCACACAGGAGAGCACTTAATCCACTGTTCTCTTTGAAGTTAATGAGCCCGGGGCTGGTCGGTGTTCGGTAGTTTCAACTACCGAACGAAAAAAAATAAAAGTACCAAATAAACAGGGTGGTTTCATCACACTATAGTCACCAGAAGAACAGCTTAATGTATTTGGGCCCGGGAGGTTGTCACAGCGAGGCGGGGGTGTGTCCTTGCCAAATAAGGGATGGTTTGGTAGATTCGATGAAAAAGGGGGGTAATGGCCGGGTCTCATCCTCCCCCTGTCTCTTATGGTGAACCTGGAGAAGGTACCAGTTGGACGTGTCCCCACTGGGTTGTAAGTCGACCAGTGGGGAGCATTATGTTTGGTGGGGAGCCCTGAAAAGGAAGATGTTTTTATTATGCCGAGGGGGGGTGGGGGAGGTGAGAGCCTTGGGGAAGTTAGATTGGCAAGGACGGTTTCTTTGGTTACTGTATGACTATATGCAAATTGTTTATGTTAATTTATGATATTTATTATTTCTTTATCTGTTAAAGGAGTCATACAGTATTTGGTTGTGTTAATAAATGCTGTGGCCTGTTTTTCTCCAAGAAGTTGTCTGTCGTTATTTGAAGGGGTAAGTTATGGTTTTATGGGGGATGAAGGGAATGCTATCCAATGCCCACTACGTACATACAAGTGCTCATGCCATTGTACAGAACACTGGTGAGACCTCACTTGGAGTATTATACGCAGTACTGGAGACCGTATCTCCAGAAGGATATTGATACCTTAGAGAGAGAGTTCAGAGAAGGGCTACTAAACTGGTTCATGGATTGCAGGATAAAACTTACCAGGAAAGGTTAAAGGAACTTAACATGCATAGCTTGGAGGAAAGACGAGGCAGGGGGGATATGATAGAAATATTTAAATACATAAAGGGAATCAACACAGTAAAAGTAGGACACTATATTTAAAAGAAGAAAAACTACCACAACAAGAGGACATAGTCTTAAATTAGAGGGACAAAGGTTTAAAAATAATATCAGGATGAGTGGGATAGGCATAAGGCTATCCTAGCTATAAGATAAGGCCAGGGACTAATGAAAGTATTTAGAAAATTAGGCAGACTAGATGGGCCGAATAGTTGTTATCTGCCGTCACATTCTATGTTTCTATGTTTCTCTCCTTAGACTGAATACTGAGCCCTGCAGCTCTCCATAGACTGAACACTGAGCCCTGGAGCTCTCCATAGACTGAACACTGAACCCTGCAGCTCTCCATAGACTGAATACTGAACCCTGCAGCTCTCCATAGACTTAGCATTGAACCCTGGAGCTCTCCATAGACTGAATACTGAGCTCTGCAGCTCTCCATTGACTGAATACTGAACCCTACAGCTCTCCATAGACTGAACACTGAGCCCTGCAGCTCTCCATAGACTGAACACTGAGCCCTGGAGCTCTCCATAGACTGAACACTGAACCCTGCAGCTCTCCATAGACTGAATACTGAACTCTGCAGCTCTCCATAGACTTAGCATTGAACCCTGGAGCTCTCCATAGACTGAACACTGAACCCTGCAGCTCTCCGTAGACTGAACACTGAGCCCTGGAGCTCTCCATAGACTGAACACTGAGCCCTGGAGCTCTCCATAGACTGAACACTGACCACTGCAGCTCTCCATAGACTGAATACTGAACCCTGCAGCTCTCCATAGACTGAATACTGAACCCTGCAGCTCTCCATAGACTGAACACAGCTCTCCATAGACTGAACACTGAGCCCTGGAGCTCTCCATAGACTGAACACTGAACCCTTCATCTCTCCATAGACTGAACACTGAACCCTTCAGCTCTCCATAGACTGAATACTGAACCCTGCATCTCTCCATAGACTGAACACTGAGCCCTGGAGCTCTCCATAGACTGAACACTGAGCACTGGAGCTCTCCATAGACTGAACACTGAACCCTAGAGCTCTCCATAGACTGGACACTGAGCCCTGGAGCTCTCCACAGACTGGACACTGAAGCACCGGGCTCCTGGAATAACAAACAACGAGCCTGTATTGTGTAAATTGTATGAGGACGATACTGGTTCTGTTAACCCTGTCATGTCATGTAAAGCTTTGCAATTTACAATGACAACAAACCAGTTCATTTATTTGCTTTGATATCAGCGGGTCCATAACTTACCTGGGAAAGATGGTTCATTCATCCGTACCAATAGCAGGAATGTGAACACAACAAACAGCATCCTGGAGGTACCTAGGGTCCCCATGTCAAAGACGCAATATTCCCAGGACACAGACACAATTTCCCCAAGTCACAGACACAACGCCCACAGGTCACAAATACAGCTTCCTTGGGTATTAGAGAGCGTCACAGACACAGGGTTCACAGGACACCGAGTTCCAAGGTTATAGTCTTCAGATTACAGATGCAACGTCCCTAGGTCACAGACTCTGTGTTCTCATGTCACAGAATCACAGACACATATTTTGTATTCCAGGGTCACTGACACAATGTCCACAGTCCACAAACAAAGGGTCATCTGACATAGCACTCATAGGTTACAGACACAGCTTCCCAGGTCATACACACAGCGTCCTCAGGTCATAGACAGAGATTTAGCGTCCTACGGTCACAAACAATGGATTCAGGTTACAGACACAGCGTCCCCAGGTTACAGACACAGCGCCCCAAGTTTACAGACACAGCGTCCCCAGGTCACAGACACAGCGTCCCCAGGTCACAGGCACAGATTCCTGGTCACAGACACCACATCCAGAGACCACAGACTGTATCACCAGGTCACAGACACAGCGTCTCCAGTTCATAGACACAGGTTCCACAGACCATAAACAATGGGTCCAGGTCACAGACACGGTATCCCCAGGACATAGACACAGCATCCACAAACCACAGCGCCTCCAGGTCACCAACACACCGTCTCCAGTTCACAGACACAGCATCTACAGACCACAAACAATGGGTCCAGATCACAGACACAGCATCCTGAGATCTAAGATGAAAATGTGAGGGGCAGATGCTGTGCAATCTACTGGTATCAGTGTGGCTGCTGGCACAGGGCGGATACAGGACAGATTTACTTTGAAATTGCAAAACATCTTTAGCCTACGGAATAAGGCAAAGATCCAAATGTATTGTGTCAAACAAACTCTCACACCCCACAATTATCTGTTTGCTGTATTAATTACCCCAACATCCACCTGCTGTATTAATTACCCCAACATCTACCTGTTGTATTAATCACCCCAACATCCACCTGCTGTATTAATTACCCCAACATCTACCTTCTGTATTAATCACCCCAACATCCACCTGCTGTATTAATTACCCCAACATCTACCTTCTGTATTAATCACCCCAACATCCACCTGCTGTATTAATTACCCCAACATCTACCTGCTGTATTAATTACCCCAACATCTACCTGTTGTATTAATTACCCCAACATCTACCTGCTGTATTAATTGCCTCAACATCTACCTGCTGTATTAATTGCCCCAACATCTACCTGCTGCACTAGTTTCCTGCATCCTACCAATGTAAATTCGGCAATTTAGTTAAGAAATACCTCCCCGGCTGTCAATCAAACAGCGGAGGAGGTTCTCTTCCTCTTCCATTAGTTCCACTAAGCTTAAAAATGTGGCAGGCAAGCTCTGCTAGAGTTCACCCGCCTTTTGCCACTGTCCGCTCGGCTCCTGTGTCCTTACTAGCTGCCACGGAAGTGTGCAATCGTGGCTTAGAATTAGAGGCATTTCCCCAGTACAGACTGAAAGTTTGGGCAGGGTTAGAAGGGCAGGACTTTCAAAGGCTGCAGACAAGAGATCTGCATCTTTTAAATCTATTTTAAATATACCCCCAATATACTCCTAATAAAAAATAATTAAATAGCATTAAAACACATGTTTTTATTGGGGCTATATCTATTAAACAGTGTTTTGATTTTCGTGTTTTTTTGTTTTGTGGACTGTCTTTCCTAAATAGGGAAACCTGGGGAGTGTCACTCTGAGTGTGTTGATTGGTTTCAGTGAAAAAATCCAGGGTGACCTGTGCTTAGCAAACTCAGAGTATTATCACTCACAGCAACTCTACAAATACGCATTTCTGTCATTTTTTTAAGACCCCAAAATCTACTCCACAAAAAGAAATCACTTCGGGATTATATGCGTCTTTGTCGGGGAACAAGATGACGCTTTGGGCTCCTGTTACAAGACATAGCTGAGAGTGCCGTGTTCTGCGCTCCGTTATACGTTATTTTTATATATGACATAAATCTTGCATCCCCCGAGCTGGATAGGAAAGACATGTCAGATAGAATTAGCGACAATTTTCTTACAATGTTTACTGTCATTTCACTTTTTTCTCACATATGATTTTACAAGCAGCAGGGGATGTACTCACGGGATGTAAAATCACAGGAGAAATCACTACCTTCCTGAAAGGGTTAAACAGAACTGAGATGAGACTGTGTTTATTTTTCTGACTGTGTAAAGGGACATTCCCTACCCCTGAAGCACTTCCGCTTGTGGAGAGTGTGTCCTCTTTTTTTCCATTTACAACAAGTGCAGATTTCAATAGAAATTGACATGTTTATAAATAAACCCTGTTACACCCCCTGGCTGCCAATCAGACACCCGGTCCTGTTACTTCCTGGTTTGGTTAGCTCAGTGGAACACAACTTAAAAAGTAGGTATTGCCCAGAACACCTGCCTTGCAAAGGCTTCTCATTGAGCTGCATTGGAAGTCTGTGATTGGACAGCCACAGAAAGTCTGGGCGGGGTTAGAACTGCAGCTTTTATAAGCTGTTTTTAGATTATGCCCCAATGAAAAAAAATAATCATAATAAAATGTAAGCATGTTTTCATGGTGGGTATACCTACTAAACACAAGTTTGTTTGTTTTTCAATTTGGCAGCAGAGTGTCCCTTTAAAGTGTAAGCCTGTTTGTCCCCAATTTAATTTTTTATTAATGTTTGTATTATTGATATTATTATTTATAAAGTGCCAACATATTCTGAAATTACACTAACAAAAACCACAAATAAATGAAAAACAATTTAAAATGAACTAAAGAAAGAAGTGAAGAGAGTCTGAATCTAAGAGCTTGCAATCTACAAGTGCTGGGGTATTAAAACACAAATGGTGGGGGGGCGGAGCCTAATGCCAGAAGCGAACCGACGCACATTCTATGAGCTCCGGCATCTCGTAACTAAAACTACGCTAAAATCATATAATTCAAAACAAAACAACCATAATATCGACTCCAGCAAATATGGGCAAAAAAGCAGAAACCCGACAAACCCCGGATGGGGATGAATATCGGCGACATGCTTCACCGATCACGATGGGGGCACTGAAAGACTTACTTACAGGCCTCCAGAGGACTCTCCAGGCAGATGTTGCCTCCCTCCGAACTGATATCACAGGCCTAGTAGGAAGGCTGAGCACAC
The DNA here is from genome assembly GCA_933207985.1 of Pelobates cultripes. Lineage (NCBI taxonomy): Eukaryota > Metazoa > Chordata > Amphibia > Anura > Pelobatidae > Pelobates > Pelobates cultripes. Next base: position 10,981,603 of record OW240921.1, read on the forward strand.
TGGAAACCTCCTCGGACGATCGGACACAAAGGATTACAACAATGGAGAATATGGTGAGAGGCCTCCAACAACAACAAGCAAACACAGAAAAAAGGTTTGCCGCCCTGGAGGATCAGAGACGGCGCAAAAACCTCAAAATACAAGGCATACCTGAGGAAACCCCCGGAGGCTGAACTCCCACACATGGTGAGACGTCAGCCTCACACGGGACTCTCTAGGCCCCCCCGGACGGGGGAAGGCCCCAGCGGTAACACACAGATGGGACCCAACCAAAGTCACCCCATTCGTACCCCGACGGGCGGCAGCGGGTGCCTGCGCGGCACCGATTACTTAAGACTTGCCCTGGACGCGAGTAGAAACAGGACTGGTACCTGCCAACTCCAGTAGAACTTTACATTATTCGTTTAACATGTTTTTATATTTTACTTCTGACCACCTCACACTCACTTAGCTCTCGAAGCAAACACACACCCAGACGCATAGGATACGAGGCAACCACTAACCCCCCGCCTCTAACCACAACATACAGCCACACATTGTAGGCTCAGCACTACCTAAAACTATAGAGGCGTAAAACTTTTAGATAGCAGTCCCCCTTAAACTAACCAGCGGACATACCAGCGCCTAAGGGGACATCCCAGATCAAGCCTGCACCCACAAGCCCATAATTACCTTCCTTCTGACTGAAGAGTATTGCCCCAGCTAGCAAACCACACAACGAGTAAAACAATTAGCTGTAACACAGCAAAATTGATGTACTGATTGTATATACTTTATCTACCTAGCGAAACCTTCATAACTAAAATTGTGCCGTTATTGCATGCCACAAGTGTTTAAACTATATACCTCTCTCTGTTTGTATCTGTCGTTGTGGCAGGACAAGCAGTTTTGTTTAACTATGCACTGCAAAAATATTAAATAAAAAAATAAAAAAAATAAATGGTAAAGATGGGAGTAGAGATTATTCTGATAAAGAGAATGTGTTGGGGGAGGGGGAAGAGACATGGCAGACTGGCAAAATTAACCAGGTAAGGAAATGATCCACTACGTTCATATTCTATCCTAAAGAGACGAGTTTTCCTAAACTTCTTAAAATATAGTAAAATAGGAGACAGTGTAAAAAGATAAGGGAGCGTTGATTTCATTTTTATTGATCTGCTTGTAAAATTATACGTGCAAACCTGATATTATTAATAAAAAGAAACTAGCTGTAAAATATATTCTCTTTTTTTTCACTGTGTTTAAATATTTATCCCTTGTTTGTATAATTATCAGAAGTGTAAAATAAATAAATGTAAGACGCGTGTGCTCTCACTGCCCACTAGTGGTCAGTACAGAAAATGCAGATAACTGAACATGGATATAGTTTGGGGTACATGGCATGACTTTTGGCTCTGATTTACACAGTATGCAAATCCCATGTATCACTGGAATTATTCAGGGTTCTAGATTTTCTTATTTTTTTTCAGTGGTGATAGTTATTCACTAAACTGTGATTTAAAAAATAATTTACCATGTAATTAGACCAGAACAGGCAAATCTGAAATATTCTCCATCGGAGCAATTGTTTAATCTCAGTCATTTTGGGCATAATGTCACAATTTCCTGGGCAATACCCGATTTATTGAATACCTATGCGATCACTTGCTGCCGTCAGAACTTCCTTCAATAATCAATAGATGCTGTTGGTGGCAGCTTGTTTATACCCAGATTTTGTGACATCTTGACTGCTTTTATGATCTACTGATTCGTATCATTGTATTTAAAATAACCATTTTTTAAAAATTGCTTCTTTTTTTAAAAAGGGATTTATTAATTAAACACTAAATTATAGAGAATTGGAAACTGAATTGCAAAGTTTTGTCAAAAAATTGCTGTTTTTGACCTTTCGCTAACTAGCTCTAATCAGATCACGACTATGCTAGCCCAAATTACACAATTCTGTTTTCAGTTCACTAAAATCCCATTCAGTAAATAACCCTCATACGTTAAGAATGTTCGTAAAAGATGCATTATCCTTCTATTTGTCCCCACTTTTATTCTTACTGCCCTGATGATCTTTGTAAAAAGGGGAATTTCTTACACATTGTAGTTATTTCTTCCCTCCTCTCCCAATAAACTCCCAAATCTTGAACTTTGAATAAAAGTCTTAGAAATTTAATCAAAACCACTTAATATCTGACACAGCTGCGAGGAGTAAATGAAAGGAAAAAATAATTAGCGAGACGGTTTGTGCTATTTTCTGGGCTAAATATATTGTTCCTTTGACATCCATTAAGTGTCTTTGTTGAAGGGGCAGCTGCAGCTCTGGTTATTTCGGTGACAGTTGCTCCCACCCACTCGATTATAGCCAGATATTTTACAAAGACAAAAGAATTCTGGCTGAGAATGCAAAACTAGCGTTGGAGTTAATTCTTTCTTTGGATTTGATCAAAGTTCAGAATAATCAAAATTAGTTCTCCGGCTAAACGTAGACCAGTTCCCAAACCAATAAATGTAATGTTTATCCTTAAGTTAAGTGAGTTTATTTCTTATGAAATTGTTAGATTAATACTCACCTTTGCTCCAGCACTACCGCCACCATGACAGAGGGCCCCTGGTACTCCCTACCTCCAGCCTTAGCTAAGCAAGGTAATGCGTCAATGTGATATCATTGCCAGCTCCTCACAAGTTTACTGAGTTTACTAGAGGAGTAATCACAGCAGCTACAGTGCATGCACTGTAGTGACTGTGATTGAGGGCAGAAATTCTGCCTGGTGGGAAGTCCTATTTTCTCAGGTAGGGGAGGGATCGGATTTTTAAACAATTTTCCTAAAATCTGTAAATTTGCCAATATTTTTTATATATATTTTATTATATATTTTTAATGTTATTTCTTTGAATAAAGTGTGTGCTATAATAGAACTAAGAAGAGAACGAGGAGGTAGAAGGGGGGAGTTAATAGAAGCATGAGCCCCACTTTGCAGAGACTTGTGAACTCTCTGGTCTAAGTGGGATGGTGCCACTTTGGGACCCATGTTCCTACTTGTTTCTCTGATGTCCCAATTTAGAAATGTGAGAATACCAAAGACAAAATGTGATTGACACATTCTCTAGAATGTCATAAAACACCGGTCTTATTCATTAACCCCCTTCACTGCCAAGTCATTTGCAAAAAATGGCTACCAAAATGTAGAATGTTTGGTGTTTTTAGAATGTAAAGCGTACATTTATTTTTTATGTCGGTATTAATGAAAAACCCATTATTTATTGCCAAAATGATAATAAGAAACAATCTCTAAAATAGCGTTCGTCAAAGTTTTGCTATTTCTGCCTAAATTGTGTAATGAATTTTTCAATTCCCCAGATTTCTCTGTTTAGTGAATAAACCTCTGTACAGATTGATGGTGGAATACAATGATACAGAAATAGATGCTACTGAACATCATTCTTTGTTCGCTGTAATGTATTGCACTGACGTGGGGTACTGTACAGAACACTTTCAGGATTTACGCTCTTACACCTGAAATGCTTTGTGTCAGATGACAAGAAAAGTGCTATAAACTATTATGCTTTATACCAAACCAGCTCAGAGCAAATTAATTTGTTCTTATGAGCGGGATTGTTAAAACTCTTTTAAAGGGGAAGTTCTCTAAAAAGATTTTGCATACCAGCTAGTTAACGTAGAGCAATCCGTCAAGTAAATGCACGATATCTTTATAACCGTTTTTTTTTTTAATAAACTCCTGGCGCAAACCAGCATGTTAGGGATATTATATTAAACTTTGCTAATCTATCCTGCAATTTAAACTCAGCAGGTTAACAGCAGCTAACAATCTGCACACGCTGTGTATTGTGTGTGTATTTGTACAGCCCCTGGTAAACCAACCCACCCACCCAACTTTACATTATAGAATAGGACTAAGAGCTAAAAGGAGAAAACTTCACTATTATAATTTAATTCCATATATGAAACAGAAACGTTTTTTTTCAAAGAGCTTTACTGAAATCCTTCATGCGATATATTGTCTATGACAGGGGTGCCCACTAGGTAGATCCCCAGACATTTTGAAAATGACAGCTTCCATAATGCGTTGTCTTTCTAAACTTCATGGGAGTTGTAGTTTTACAACATCTGAGGATCTACTTTTTGAACAGCCCTGGTCTTTGACATGTTTCATCCCGTTGGGAGTTTTTGGGGTGTCTGGCATTTTTTCTGTTTGCTCGCAAGCCCTCTTGTTTCTCTGCTAACCTACCGTGTCTCACTGTCTCTGTACATGTGGAGAGACTGGCATTCTCGCACAAGGTATATGCCCACACAGCTCGTGATATAAGACAATTTAATTACACGTGTAAAATTATCTATTCAACCAGAGACAGGCACGGCTCACGATTTCTAGTACTGGAATCTTTTATAATAGGAATATGTCAGTCAGGAAAACAATACCACACAAATAAATAATGAACCCCTCCGCAGATAACACCTCCGTGGCGTCTTGTCTAACCGTACCCAAATGTACTTGTTTTAGGCCAATCTGGCCGTCATGAACCATTTCTGTAAAATACATGTTTGCAAGTTAAAGGGACAATAACCACTACAGGAAGCTGTCATCTTTAATATATATTTTTTAATGCATTTAGGGCCAACACAGAGCTTGTCTCAATGCTTGCTGAATAACATGCTTCCCAACATGGACAGAGAGGGACACTTTAATTTTAGGGGTGAGAGCGGGGATGTGGCCAGGGCAGGGCTGTTCCGAGAAATTTTAGGTGACTTACTAATAACTATTTATACACGTAAATTGTTATTTAGAAGAAGAACAATTTATCTTATTTACACAGACTGATTTAAAAACACATTTATTGTAGTTAAAATCCCTTAACACCATTAGGGCATTCTACAGTATGCTGTCCTACATATAGTGGGCTCTAAAACCTGATATATTTGGTGTGTTCAGGGTTAAATCCTTGCTCACACCAGGGATCCCCATGGATCAATGGATACCTGGGGCTCCCCTCTGTCTGCTGGGGCCGTCTATATTGTAGATATGTTATTTGCTCTGTAAAGAGATCAGATTTAGATGGGATTCCTGAATATGTTGGTATATGTAGCAGACAATGTGCTATTATAGGGTATCTGTGATTAGGATTACCCTGTTTGTCTGATTTCAAGATGTGACCAAATAATCTGAAAAGCAAATTAACTTACTCATAGATATTAAAGGGTTACTTTAACCAAAAAACTGCCTTTTTATAAAACACCTATTGGAGTAACCCTTCACATTTTCCAGTGGAAGAAAGAATGAACACATCCACACCTATTCACTAAACTGTGAATTGTAGAGATATGACAGAGGAATTGCACTTTTTGGTCCCAATTTGACAAACGGGAAAATTCTCCATCACAGATATCCCCTGTGTAAAATCTCAATGATTACTAGTATAGAAAACCCTCACCGTCTTTGTTAAAAAGATAATGCAAACTGGGCATACATTATATGTTAATATTATTAAACATATATTAAACATATAACAAATAAGCCTGGATACAATTTTGGGGTACAGAATATAGTCTTTTGAAAAGTTTGGGGTGAAATGAATATATTGCGTGTTCTAGAAAACTTTTTCAGTTGCAGGTGATGTATACAATGTATGCAGTGATTAACATTTTGGGGTGCAGATGATGATTGGGTAATCTTATTAGGGGTTCTAGCAATGTATACTGTGCATTCTCTGGGTAACATTTTGTGGTGAAGGTAATTTATACATTCTGTATGTTGTGGGGATTCAAACGTATCTAAATAATGTATCTATGCTTGGTATTGTTTTGGGGGGGCGCAGTTATAATTTATTATATAGCATACATTCTTTGATGTACATGTTAAATATAAAGTCTATGAAATCAGAAAATGTCAGTTTATTATATAGCATACATTCTTTGATGTACATGTTATATATAAAGTCTATGAAATCAGAAAATGTCAGTTTAATATTCTCTGGCAGCTGATGTCATGTACTAAGTGCTCAATTATGTTCAAATGAGTAAATTACTTTGATAATTAGCTAACTCTTCTTGGAAGCTTCAACAAGAAAAATGCTAATTGTGTATGGGGGGAATATAGAGTCAAGCTCTCTATTTTTGAATCTTACAACAGCGCAGTGCGTCAGAGGCACATTACAGACCCACTGTGTTTATAAAGTATGTAGTGATTCTGACATCAGTGGGAGGTTATCCAAAGATGTTTAGCCCCATTCGGAAAGGGACATTAAAAGACATCTGAAGCCAGTCAAAAATAGCACAAACAGGGATTTGTTTATTAAACCGGGAAAAAGAAAGCCCTGGCAATGAAATTGCAAATTTAAGGCCAAAATCATTCCAAATTTGAAAAATTCGCAACTATTCTTTTTGCTAGGTTGGTTCAAAATTTGCTTATTTGGTGAATTGGTAAATGTCAGGAAATGAAAAGGAAATGCCAAAATTTAGGGCAAAATAGCTTTTGAAGAACTACAACTCCCATGATGCTTTGCCAGCCCTATGGCTTTGGAAATGTCATAGAATCTGTCTATAACAGCTGAGCAGGTACTTTTTGCCCCACCTTCCTCCCCATGCATTAATCATATGTATTCAAATTGAATTTCAAATTTAAAGTCAAAATAGCTGAACCTCGAAAATTCTCTCAGTTAGTATATCTTTCAGCTTGGCTACTTTGGCCTACAATTTGAAATTCATTTTGAATTTACCTGGAATTACCTTCAATCCTCACTTTACTGAATAACCCTGCCTGTCTATTTGAAATCTTTTTCATTCTTTATACGCATAGCCTTATATCTCAAGCTTATATCCAAACTCCACAAAAATATTAATGAATAATATTTGTGAAAGATACTGACAGAGCAAGTCTGGAAATAGCCAGCAGGTGTCAACAGTACCTCGTCGGAGATGTCACAGAATTGAAGCAATGGATCTGTAAATGTTATTAGTTATGGTTGCTCAATAAAATGGGAATTTCGGGAAATTCAAAGTGATTTTTACACTACGGAGTATTTAACAAAAACAAAAGTTCAAAGGGAGCATGTGACAATTTACATTTCTGTCCGTTCACTAATAGAGTGAAGTTTGAAAGCTAGACCCCCCTGAGCTGTGTATATACTGTAAGTCAAGGAACGAAAACCACATAACACAGAGTAAATACTAACAACATTATATTATTTTCCAATTTTATTTATTTGTTTTGTCAATCAATTTTTATTGAGGAATTGGAATGTCAAACATCTTTAATACTGTGACATTTACATAGAGACGATAGTATGTAGTCATGGAGTCATATAAAAGCTGCTGCAGGACTGCTAGACATTTGTCTGATGCTTACGCACTTTAAACATTAAGTTACAAATAGATGATACAAGTCTCTCTTTAAATGGAATGAAGAAGATAAAATAAGAAGGGGAAATAACTAAGGTACTTTCAGACAGATGAACAGCAAAATATTGACAAAGCAATGACTGGTTTATTTTCAATGACTGCGTAATATGTGTAGGTAAGCAAAACAGAGAGAAACAGAGTTTAAACATAACACGCGCATGCCATATAAATCTTGAGTGTGGGGTGTAGTAGATGCTTTTGTAACACTGGTACCAAATCTTCAGACTGGAAGGACACTCAGAGTAGATTGGCAAGCCATCGCAGAAGTAACATTCAACCAACATTTGGTTCAGGCAGACCAGGTGTGTATTCATATAGCCCACTGAGGAGAGCAGCTCATCTATGCCAAGGTTAGGTACCTCACCAGCCCCAGGCTTTTATAAAGCCAGCACCTTATTACCACTGAATCGGTGGCACAGTGTGTCCAAGTCCTTCCCAGACAGGATAGTGCAGATGGGTCTGGTGAGAAAATGTTGTCGCTTAGTTCTGGTTTCCCTCCACTTACGTGGGTGGTGCTTAGAGGTTGAAACCCATGTGGCCTTCAGCCCAGGTAGGCCCTTGAAGTGAGTGTCAACAGCCCAACTCCAATCTGCTGTGTCTCAGTGCTCCCTCGGTCAGCAGATGGGTCGATGCCACCGAGCTGCAGCGATCCTCCAGCTTCTCCCAGAAGTGCTGCAGCACAGTATCCAGGTTAGTCATAGTGGGACCAAGGGAGCCTGTCCGATTGGCGTAGTGCAGCAGCAGGCCTCGTGTTGCACAGACCGACGCGTCTGCCATCTTATCCAGCTCGCATTCACCCCAGTAATGTGTGGGTGCAGTCCTACGATCAAGCTCAGATTAAGTTAGGCCAACTTAGGACAGAGGATAACCCTTACCGGTACAGGAATGGTAGCAGAATGCTGAGTCCACCCACACAAATGAAGAGTGAGGAGAGTGGCCATCACTCCCCAGTTCCATCATGGTTAGGCTGCAGAGTCCCGCTTCAGGCAATCCGGTCGCAAATAGTGACGGTGAAGTATCGATTGAGTCACTGAGACCCCCTCTGCCGGATCAGCGCATGGCTGCGCTTAAATCAGTTAGTTGACCCAGAATACCCCCAGATTACCAGTGCAAAACGCAGGAGCATGCTCAACAAGTATCTGGTCTGCTTGGCAATCAGGCTTAACCCACCATTTTCCAACTTTATGCTTCATTCAATCAGTAAAATTTTTTTACTAATTCACTCTTTCTGTCTAAGCAACATACTTGGAAGCCCCATTTTATGGGGAAAAAAAACCACTGCAGCCCGACAAAGATTTTAGAGAAGATAGCAACACATTAATTGCTAAAACTACTTTTTCCCCGTTGAAATATAATAATGCATGTTAAATTTCATCGGAAATTTGCTATTTTCTGACTGTTATTTCTAAGAGGTTTTGCAGTCGATAATACTGATGAGCCCCATTCATTTATGAAGTACACTGTTTGAATACACTTTATGCATTTTCTTCACATACGGCATTGCGTTTGTGGACAGCATTTAGTGAGCCCAGGTGCATCTCTTTTCATATCTTAATCATTTTTAAAAGATCTTTAAATGGCGAGTTTTCAAATCTGTACCTTCCTGGTTTTCCTTTAGCATCTGATTACATGTGCCACACATTATTCGACATGGAATGTTATTTGTATATTTTTTAATGTTCAACTTAAATGAAGATCCCCAATTATTTGAAGGACATGTTTTTGAGAGGGATCATGTTAGACAGTTAATTTTCACTGACTGAATAACAAGATATGTACATAACATACCTCAGAGAAGCTGGAGAAAGGAGGGTAATGGGGGCAAGCCAGTGACACAGCTGAAAAAACCTTTGGCTACTGCGACTGTAGTCAAGCTGGAGAGTCTTCCAAAACCAGCTATTTTGGCTGATATTTTACAATCTTTATGATCAGCTGTCTTACCAATAAAACCCCCTGCAACCCTCTTTTGTAGAAGAAACTAGCTCCACCTTACCTAATCTTCTAAGAGAATTGCAAGTATATGGAACACTGTCAATGTTTAAATTTAACCTATCCAAGTGTGAGGTACTGAATGTATCCATCCCCAGTGGGGAGTGTTTCATTCTTAAGACTAGATTCTCTTTTCGATGGTGTGAAAGCCAGATTAAATATTTAGGAGTATGGATATCGGCTAACCCAAGAGAGCTCTACCAGCGAAATTTTCGGCCACTATTGGATGGAATACAGACAGATTTAAAACGTTTGCATTACCTGTTTATTTCCTGGTAGGGTAAAGAGGCAGTTGTGAAAATGAATATTCTCCACAGACTTTTGGTTTTATATCAAACTATTCCTATAGTGGTCCAGATGGCCTTTTTCTCTACTTTACGGACTATAATATTACGTTATGTTTAGAAAGGCGAAAGGCCTAGGTTGAGATATGACATTTTGTATCTACCAAAATCATGGGGACGCTTAGCACTTCCAGACTTTTGAAAGTATTACCAGGCTGCAGTTCTTCAAAGAATTAGTGACTGGCATAATACGTAAGATCATAAACTTTGGATCTTGCTGGATAAAAACAGTGGGCTATCACCTTTACAGTCAGTGATCTGACACATCCTCTACTTTAAGCAGAGCCTCACCAATCTCTCATACATTGAGGATCTGGGAGACAATACGCAATATGCTGAACATATTTCACCGAAACCAAGTCCTCTGATACCTCTGCCGTATAATAGAGGTCTGGGGGGTGGTCTTACCCCGAAAGCTTGGTTCTTCCCTGGAGTTGAGGAATTCATTCCAATGGTAATGGCATTAGGTAAGACAAGATTGAAAACTCTGAAGGAAATGGTAAGTGATCTTTCTCCATTGACTATGCAGATTTTTAGATATTCACAGCTGCAATATTTCTATTTAAATCTTCCGAATCGGTCAAAGATACATTAACAAGGTTTGAGGAACTCTGTATGGGTATTTTCTTATTTATTTATTTATTTTATTTTCTCTCAGTTTGGTATGGCTGTCTTGGCAGTGATGGTCATAGTAGTTTTCATTTATTTATTTTTTTAATAGTTTTTTTTGTTGTAATTGTCTTTATCTCTAATGCTTTGCTAGATTTTGGGCGAGGTGGATTAGGGTGTAGAAAATAAGAGCTACAATGCTAAAGGGAGAATTCAAAGTGAATTCAAAGTCATTTTTAAGGTCAGCGTAGCCAAACTGAAAGCATAGCTGACTAAAATAATGTTTCAAGATCGGCTATTGTGACCTTAACCCCTTAAGGTCCAAACTTCTGGAATAAAAGGGAATCGTGACATGTCACACATGTCATGTGTCCTTAAGGGGTTAAAGGGACACTATAGTCATCAAAACAACTCTAGCTTAATGAAGTAGTTTTGGTGTGTAGATCATGCCCATGCAGTCTCACTGATTTTGTTGCCATTTAGGAGTCAAATTACTTTGTCTATACAGCTATATGCATACCTCCCTGCATGTGACTTACACAGCCTTCTAAAGCACTTCCCGTAAAGAGTCATCTAATGCCTACACTTCCTGTATTGCAAATTCTGTTTAATCTAGAATGTCTTACCTCCTGCTCTGTTAATAGCTTGCTGAAACACTGCTGAAATCTTCTGTATGTAATTAAAGTTCAATTTACAGAGCAGAAGATAAAAACTTTTGAAGTAAGTTTCATGTGATTAAAAAAAAATTAAACCATTTTGTTTTCATGAAGGCAGCCATGGGAGATGTGACTAGGACTGCAAAAACAGAAACAAAAGTGATTTAACTCCTAAATGGAATATAATTGAGCAGTGAGACTGCAGCGGTATGATCTATACACAATAACTGCTTCATTAAACTAAAGTTGTTTTGGTGTCTAGAGTGTCCTTTTAAATTGACATTCACTTTGAATTCTCACATTAGTGATAACCCAATAAGAGTATAAATCTTACACAATAGGAAGTGGCTGATATCAAAGTCCAGTATCTAAACTATGATGCACATATCTTATGTAACTTATTTTAGTTTTGTTTATTTAGAAAGCGTTTACCCAGAATGCGTTGAGATGTCAGTTTGACAGATAATTCTGTGTAGAATCCTATGGAAACGTAGCATTCTGTGTTAGTGTAATGCATGCTCCAGATCTTGTAGAGAAATCTACGAATACTGAATACGGAATATTTCCAGCTGAATGACCCCCAGGGGAAGTCATTACCAGATACCAATGTACGTGGTTAAGGTCAGTGTTGAGAAAGTCAAGGAAATGGTCTCAAGGTCTAATGAGATAAGCCAAGGTTATTCTTTCATTTATAACAAATGTTTCCTTTTCTAGAAATCAAACAGTCTGTGCAGGAGGGGGAACAAACCGAAATTCAATGCAGATTATTCTGCTGTCATGGTGGTCCAATGTGAGGGCCTCAGACCTGCTGTTTAGGAGGATTCTTAAAGGACCAGTTTGGACACCATAACAACTTCATTGTAATAAAATTGTTATAATGTTCTCGAACGGTTTAAATCCCAAATCTGTGTTCCAGCGCCGAATCTCTTTGTCCTTCCGTTTTCTAAAAATTTCTAAACCGGAAGGCTATTGCTGAATCGGGCAGCGGTGCTGCTGATTGGCTGAAAGCAGTCAGCTGACACTCTCAGCCAGTCAGTTAATCCCCATTCCCAATCCACTGTCTTTTCAAGCCAGTTTTATGAATGGTTCATACGAACAAACGCTACTAAGAAGCCAGAGTGTGCGTTCGGTATTTCTTTTTTTTTTTTCTTTTTTTTTCGCTCAATGGGTACAGCAAATAGACAGTAACTTTTGGCTTGCGCAGAAGCCATAACATGAGCATTTTCAATATCGCATAATACAAATACAAGAAGATTGAGACAAGGCAGCTCCTTCAGCCTTAAAGATTTGCCACCCTCCAAGGGTTTTATTGTTTATATCCAGGCTGTTAAGCAACTTAATGGAGCCCTAACTGATCGAAGGCTGCACCTGCCCTTAGGCTTCCCTGTTCCTCCAGCGTTTGAAACATACCTGGTAGAAAATAAAAACTTCTTGCCCTTGAAAACCAAGGGAATAAAAATAAAATCAAGAAAGAAGAGTATAAGTTGTTGAGAGAGGGTAGAGGAAGAGATATATAGTCTGAGGAAAGTGGAGAGATAGTAGAGGAGAGGAAAGTAGAAGAAGAGGAGGTGGGAGAAAGGGGGGGCGCCCGTGTGGGGGGTGGGGAGGGGTTCTCCATGGGCTCTCTGGGTTAACTCTCTTACTGATCCCTGTCAGTCTCCCCTTGATCCCACTAAGCTATTGTCCCATGGCTCCCAGAGTCTCTAAAATGCCGTTGTTGTCCCCCTTATTCTTGCTGTCAGGTCGTCCATAATTATACATTCTCTTATCCTAGATATCACCCCTGGAAACTCTGGGCCCTATGGTGATAGCCATGCAGTCGCTATTGCTCGCCGTGCACTCGGGGTTATCTTATGTACTAATTTCTGCTCTCTCTTAGTCCATCCGTCTACAGATCTATTCAATAGATATATCCACGGGTCCATATCCAGGGGCCTGTCGAAAGTCTGCTTCAACAAGTCCTCCACCGAATTCCAAAAGCCGTGTATCTTCGGGCAGCCCCACCACATGTGAATGTATGTTACTTGGGTTCCGCAGCCTCTCCAGCAGTTGTCTGTATCAATTTTGTGCATTTTGTGTAGTTTTACGTGTGTAGTATACCATCTGAGCATAGTTTTCCACGTCTGCTCTTGTGACACATATCGATGCGTTTTTGTTCGCTTCCCAGATCTCTTGCCATTCAATTCCTTCCAATACTTCCCCTACATCCGCCTCCCATTGTTCGGTGTATGTGAGTCTTCCCCATTCTTTATTTTCAGCACTGAGATGAGCATAGAGAAGTGTGATCATACCCTTGGGGGCCGCTCCGTCTGAGCATATTCTCTAATAAAAAGTCAGCTGCTCTTATCAGTGGTCTTCTGCCGAAGTCTCGTATCTGAATATATCTAAAAAAATCTTTAGGGGTTAAGTGGTTGTTTTGTTGGAGTTCTTCGAATTTAATATGTTCCCCATTGCGATATAACTCACTTATCCGTTGTAATCCAGTTCCTTCAATATTCCAAAATTCTCTGGGAGCCATTCCGGGTATAAACTCCCTATTTCTAAGTATTGGAGTTAGGGGGGAAGGTGACGATTCCAGTCCGTAGTTGGTATTATTCGTATCCCATAGTTGGAGTGAGTTGAGAATGGCTGGATAAGTCACGCCTATCATAGGTCTGTGTTCCTTAGGGACCCACATCGTGAACTGGGGGATGTCCAATCCCACCAGCATGGACTCTATTTCCACCCACCTTCTTTCTTCCGGTGGAGAATGCCACATGGCCACCTGCGTCAGTTGGGCTGCAAGATAATAAAAGTATAAGCTCGGTAGGCCCAATCCCCCTCTGGTTATCCGTCGGTATAAGATTTGTCTTGAGATTCTGTGCCTCTTGTTCTGCTAAATGAAGTCTCCTATTGCTCTTTGTAACGGAATCAATTGCGTTTTTGTGACTCGGATGGGCAAATCTATTATGTGAATGACTTCTGAGGCTCCATGTTTTGTATTTCTGCCATTTACGTTCCTTAATAGCGAGTGGGGGGCTCTGCTCCCCCCCCAGCAACCACCGGTATCTCCCTATCTTTTGTGTTACCGGTCGTCATCTCCTCACCCCTACTTTTATGGGAAAAAAAAGAAAATTTGTGATCTGGGATCATTTACTGGGGGCCTCTCAGCGCTCCCCTGCCCCCCGCTCCACCAACACTTCCGGATCCCAAAAGCTCGCCGAACAGACCCAGGTTGAGGAAGCCTTTAGAGATCATGCGAACTAAGTAATGTCCCTATCTAGAGTGCCCTCTGTCACTATGTGCCTGCTTTGATGTCTTATGCTGTTACCTGGTTCGTGTGTCTGTCATTGTGCGGCATCTCAGATCGGTTCCTTGTTTATAATTGGAGTGCCAAGCGTCAATGTATAGGAGAGGTAGCCCCGGGGCACTCAGGTAAGGAGCGTGACCTGTAAGGGGTAGGTATCAGTTCGTCTCTGAGGCTCCCTCCTTGTATAGCTAAATGTACCCCTTTACATCTATCTCCTCTTGTTGGCTATGTCTTCACTTTGGCTTCAGGACCCCAGGCCTTTTGGTTGGGAAAGAGCAACGTCCCTCTCTAGGTGGCCACCCCACTGGCCAACTTATAACTTAGAGAAGATTGTTCCGAAAAAAAATAAAACAATTTTTTTAACAAAATATAAAAGTAACCCAAGCAGCTTTAGTATATGTTACATCTGGTGTAGTACCTTAGCATAGCAGGTCTACGTAATATTTCTCTTTCTTTGTTTTTATTTTTTATTGTTATTTATTTGTTTATTATTTTTTTGAATAGGGTTTTTCCTTTTTTCTCTCTTTTCTTTTTAAAAAAAACCCCAAAATAATTATTTTTCTTTTTTTCTCCTTTTTTCCCTTCCCTTTTTGTTTGGGGGGGGGGGGATAAAAATAAAAATAAAAATAAAATTGTTGTAATTTCTATGGGAACAGGCCTTCGAGCCGTCCCTATGCTGGGTTCTGCTTTATCGTGTCACCCTTAGTGGGTGTCTAAGTGTTACATGCAACATGTCTGTTTAACCCTAATGCACCGGGGCCCCACATTCTCGCCGATTTGGTTCCCCAGGTTGGGGAATCCGTTCCGTGCCAGGGAAAAACATACCAGTCTCTATATGTAGGCAGGATGGAGCACTGAGGATTTAAGCGACATGAAGTTAAAACCTCGCTCTCTGCAGGTCTGTTCATCGTGCTTTGTCTCCCTAGGCAAAACCCCGTTGTGGCCCAAAACAGATGTATTGTAGTGTGAATCCTTCTTCTATGGTTGTTCATACCGTGTGTACACTGTCCGTATCAGCCTCTTCCCATCCCCATAGTCTCTAGAGTACCCTGGTAGCCAATGGGGTACTCATGCCTGACCACCTTATCAGGGCCACTCCCCTCCTGAAACAACAAGGTCCCGGGCCTCTTTCACTTTACAAACTGGTGGTAAACAGGTAATTGTCCCTCAGGGGGGTGTAGCTAGTGATTGAACTCAAAATTACAAATGAAAGGAAGTTAAAAGTAACTTAAGGGGTGGACATTGCTCTAGGGCAGGGGTAGGCAACCTTTTAGTAGTATTGTGCCAAAATAAGATCTTGAAGTCCCTTGGTGTGCCGGTTCTATTTTTTTAAATTGAGGTATGTATGTTGCCATATTGTGCTTGTGTTATTTATGAGTGCTGTATGTAGTTGCTTTGTAATGTTCTATTTGTGCGTATCTGGGCTATTATATTGTATATATTTATAAATAGTTTGTGGCATTGTGTATGTTACCAATGAATGTGGAATGTGTATGGTGGCTGTTTGTGAAATTGTGTGTGTGTGGATGATATGTCACATTGTGTGCATGGTAGTGTGTGTATGTGTGGGGCTGCTTGTGGAGTTCTGTGCGTGTATGTGGATAGTCAGTGGTGTATCTGTGGGCACTGTGTGTGTGTTTGTGTGTGGTTTGTTTGTATTATGTGTATGAGGGGGAGGCTTATTCTGCAGCTCAGTGCATATCTAGCAATGTGTGGCTTCACTGGGGTTCAATAGGGACCGGACTGGCCAAGTACAGGTCGTGGGCAGGAGCTGCAATAGCTGCTGCGGGAAGCTCTACTCCAGTGTGGTTTCCTGTTCAAAATTGTTGGGAGGAAGTGATCTCAGATCATTCCTTGAGGATGGTCCCTTACCACCTTTTTGCACAAACATATATCTGAAATTCTATTGGAACTCCTGATAGGCCAGAGCCTGTTTAGTTCTAGAAGTCTTGAGTGCCATGCAAAGGCACCCTGAGTGCCATACAGAAGGTCAGGGGGCGTCTGGATTCCAAGGCCCTTGAAGAAACGGTGAGGGTCTCCCCCTGGTGCCAGGACGTGCGCCCGATCTCCCCGAAAGACCATCAATTTGAAGGGGAAGCCCCACGCATATTTTACTCCTGCTCTTGGCAGAGCCTCCGTTATGGGTCGCCAATCCCTCCTCTGCTGGAGTGTCAAAGGTGCCAGATCCTGGTACAGGGAGATGGTAGCCCCAGCATGCCGGAGAAGTCCCTCATGGCTCTTTTTCATCAACGCCTCCTTAGTTCTGTAATGTAAGAACCGTATTATTACATCCCTTGGGTTGTTAGCGTCGGTTCTTTGGGATCTCAGGGCTCTATGTGCCCTCTCCATATGCCACTGTTCCTCTGGGAGAGTTGGGAGGAGAGGCTTCAATATGGTGAGCAGGGTCCCCTGTAGGTCTTCATCATTTCCTACTGGCCTCTCACGCGGAGGTTATTTCTCCGTGACCAGTTCGCCATTTCTTCTAAGGCAAGATCAGTTTCCACTAGATGTGCAGAGATACGGTTTACCCGGTCAGTCACAGCATTGTGGGCCTGTGACGCTCCTCCAGTTTTGCAGTACGCTCTCCCAGGGCTCCTGTGTCCGCCTGTAACACGGCAGTTGAGTTAGCTATTTCTCCCGTGAGAAAAGCTTTGACTTCTGCCAGTTTTGCCAGCACAACGCCCTGGTCGGCAGAGGAGGCCACTCTATCGGCACGAGGAGATGTCTGCGGGGACGTTCCGTCTCCATCTTTTGCGCCGTGAGGAGGTCGAGAATGGAACCCCCGGACTCCGAAGCCTTCTTCACCTGCTTCTTAGGGAGTCTCTTCTCCATGATAGGGAGCTCGGTTTGGGAAAAGATTTTGAAAAGGTCGATTTTGTTAGCTGTTTCGGCGCGGTAAGAACGGAGCTCTAGTGAGACACATCCGTGCTCATCAAAGGTCAGACCACGCCGCCTTCGTGTTCGATATTTCTTTCGCATGGAACTCCAGAAGTTGACCGGCGAAAAGCACAAAATGCCCTGGAACTGTTTTGGGCATAGGACCAGGTGTGCGGCCAGTCAGAACTTCCACATAGTGGTGTTTTGGCTTTGTTTGTGGGATCGGAGCGCTTTTCGGATATGTTGGGCACTTAGATCCAGGCTATCCGGGGATCTATAAACTATGGGGGTTCCTAGGTGGGAAATATGTGTTTCTATGGTGTTTCATATTTGTTACGGTTTTTGATGAGTCACGATGACAATGCATTTTGTGGGTGTGTTTTGGGAAGTGTAAATGTAAGCCATTTATCTGTATAAATGTGAGCCATTTGGCTGGGAATAAACAGTTCTCCTTCACTAAGCCTCGGCTCGTGTTTGGGGGATACTGTGGTTACCCCTTCAGCAGTAACTAGAATCACCACAGGTGGCAGAAACCCATCTTCAGGAAGCTATACCGCCACAGGATGCTGTGTGAAATGTTTGCTTTTAGTTCTTGAAATAAATGTAGACAGGTCGAGTGTGAGCATTTTTGTCTACACAAGCGGGGATGCACTTTGCCACCACCTTCCCAACCTAGTCAACCCTCATACCTCTCACACTACTCCCCTTGTAATTCCCTGCATGTATGTCCCATGCAGGATGTATAAAGAGTTTGTTTTTTGTTAGTAGAAGGTAGCAGCTCCCATAGAGAATAATGGGCGCCGCTGCTTAGTGACTGTGTTTCCTGTAACTCCTTGTCGCTATTTGTGAAATTTTGCAGATGGTTAGCAGCCGCTGCTCACTAACAGTAGCCACCGGCATTTAGGCATGTAATGGCTGCTTATAGATAGGATTGTAGACAAACCCTTAGAGATTACCAGTTTTCAATGGATATTGGGTTCCCTCTCCTGCTTGGGGTACACTAAGGCGGCTGCCTATGTTGCCTTTCGGTAGCTCTGGCCCTCAATGTAGGGGTGAATGAGTGAACCCCCTCAGCAAAACATTTCTACCTCTGTCTTTTTTTTAACCATTTTATGTCACGTGGAAGCAGCGGCAGCTGTTGGCATTACGATATGTGGCGGCATTTGGGGTTAATTGAGATTTCGTTTTCAAACTCTTTACATGCATGTCTCTCAATCCCTGCAGCTCTCTCCCACCTCCTCCTTCCCTGCTGCTCCCTCCCTACCAGACCCTGCACTCACATCTTCCTGCAGACATTATATACTTCCCTGCAAGGATGATGAAATGCATTTGAAGAGGATTTCATAGCTCTGTTTAAGTTTACCTAATCTATTATTAAAGTTTCATTTACATGTTGAATTAAGTGAGTGCTGTAACTGAATCTAAATGAAGAACAGTGTATCCAGACAGACAGTCACACACAGTCAGTCTCACAGACAGGCAGACATACAGTCACCACAGAGCCAGTTAGACAGACAGTCACACACTGTGCCAGTGACACACACACTCATTATTACAGACAGGCAAACATACAATCATAACAGAAACAGACACAAAGACAGTCACACACACAATCATTTTCACAGACAGGCAGACATTCAGTCATCACAGAGCATTTACACACACAGTCACATAGTCAGTCACACACTGAGACAGTTAGACAGTCACACAGTTAGTCAACCACTGAGACAGTTAGACAGACAGTCACACACTGAGCCATTGACACACACACTCATTATTACAGACAGGCAAACATACAATCATAACAGAAACAAACACAAAGACAGTCACACACACAATCAGTTTCACAGACAGGCAGACATTCACTCATCACAGAAACAGTCACACACCGACAGTCAGTCAAACACTGAGACAGTCACACACAGTCAGTATTATAGCCAGCCAGATATACAGTCATCACAAAAACAACCACACAGACAGTCACATACACAATCATTTTCACAGACAGGCAGACATTCAGTCATCACAGAGCATTTACACACACAATCGTCAGTCACACACTGAGACAGTTAGACAGTCACACAGTTAGTCAACCACTGAGACAGGCAGACATACAGTCACACATTGAGACAGTAACACAGGCTGTCACACATCGAGACAGTAACACAGGTAGACAGACTGTGAGACAGACAGACACACAAAGAGACAGGCAGATATACAGTCACACATTGAGACCGTCAAACAGACATTTAAACACACACTGAGGCAGTCACACAGACAATCATACACTGAGAAAGTTACACAGACAGGCAGTCACACAGACAGTCAAACAGACATTCAGAAACACATTTAGACAGACAGGTAGTCACACACTGAGACAATCACACGCTGAAACAGTCAGATACTTAGACAGACAGTCACACACACAGAGTCACCCACTCAGACAGACAGACAGACAGTCACACATGCAGAGACAGTCTCACACACACACACACACACACACAAACTGAGACAGTCACACAGTGAGACATATACTGAGTCAGGCAGACATTCAGTTCTACCCAGAGACAGTCACACACAGAGACAGTCATACAGCCATTTATATATGCCGGCAGTTACACAGTCAGCCCCATACACACAGAGACAGTCACACACAGTCCCATAGACACAGACAGTCACACACAGAGACAGTCACATACACACAGTCAGACACACACACACACAAACCCACAGAGACAGTCACACAGTCAGTCCCATACACACACAGACAGTCACACACACACACACACATACAGACAGTCACACAGTCAGTCCCATAGACACAGAGACAGTCACACACACACACACACACACACACACACACACACACACACACAGACACACACACACACACAGACACACACACACACACACACACACAGACACACACACACAGAGGATGATGGGATTTGGACTCCTCTCTCCATGTGATGTTATCCTGGCTCAGTGCTGGCTGTGTCCCGGCCAGGATGGGGTTAATTCCCAGTCTGTCTCTGCTCCAATGACAGAGCTCGGCTGTCTCCGGGAGAGGAGCACGTGACTCAGCATCTCTGGCTGTCCGGAGCAAACCTGCGGCACCATCCACCCGGGATCGCACCGTCAATCCGGGGCTCCCTGCACCCCAGAATCACACTGTCCGGGGCTCCCTCCATCCACCCGGGATCGCACCATCCATCCGGGGATCGCACTGTCAATCCGGGGCTCCCTCCATCCACCTGGGATCGCACTACCCGGGGTTCCCTGCACCCCAGAATCACACTATCCGGGGCTCCCTCCATCCCAGGGCTCCCTCCATCCAGGGGTCTCTATATCCAGGGCTCCCTCCATCCCAGGGCTCTCTATATCCAGGGCTCCCTCCATCCCAGGGCTCTCTATATCCAGGGCTCCCTCCATCCCAGGGCTCTCTATATCCAGGGCTCTCTATATCCAGGGCTCCCTCCATCCAGGGCTCTCTATATCCAGGGCTCTCTCCATCCCAGGGCTCCCTATATCCAGGGCTCTCTATATCCAGGGCTCCCTCCATCCAGGGCTCTCTATATCCAGGGCTCCCTCCATCCCAGGGCTCTCTATATCCAGGGCTCCCTCCATCCCAGGGCTCCCTCCATCCCAGGGCTCTCTATATCCAGGGCTCCCTCCATCCCAGGGCTCTCTATATCCAGGGCTCTCTATATCCAGGGCTCCCTCCATCCAGGGCTCTCTATATCCAGGGCTCTCTCCATCCCAGGGCTCCCTATATCCAGGGCTCTCTATATCCAGGGCTCCCTCCATCCAGGGCTCTCTATATCCAGGGCTCCCTCCATCCCAGGGCTCTCTATATCCAGGGCTCCCTCCATCCCAGGGCTCCCTCCATCCCAGGGCTCTCTATATCCAGGGCTCCCTCCATCCCAGGGCTCTCTATATCCAGGGCTCCCTCCATCCAGGGCTCTCTATATCCAGGGCTCTCTATATTCTGGGCTCCCTCCATCCCAGGGCTTTCTATATCCAGGGCTCCCTCCAATCCCAGAGCTCCCTCTGTCCCAGTGCTCTCTCTATCCTGGGCTTCCTCCATCCCACGGCTCTCTCTATCCAGGGCTCCCTCCATCCCAGGGCTCTCTCTATCCAGGGCTCTCTCCAATCCCAGAGCTCCCTTTATCCAGAACTTCCTACATCCCAGGGCTTTCTCCATTCAGGTCTCCCTCTATCCAGGCTCTCTCCATCCCAGGGCTCCCTCAATTACAGGCTCACACCCACCAAGCTTCTTTATTCTTCTACCAAGCTCCAGCATCCACTAAGCTCCTGTACCTCTCCACCAAGCTCCTTCACTTCTCCACCCCCCCCCACCCCTTACACCTCTCCACCAAGCTCCTGTATCTATTCACTAAGCTCATTTATTCTTCCACCAACCTCCAAGATCACACCTCTCGACCAAATTCCTTCACTCCTCCAGCAAACTCTACCCCCCAATCCCTTACACCTCTCCACCAAGCTCCTTTACCTCTCCACCAAGCTCCTTCACTCTTCTACCAAGCTCCTACATCTCTTTACCAAGCTCCAGCATCCACCAAGCTCCTTCACTCTTCTACCAAGCTCCTACATCTCTTTACCAAGCTCCAGCATCCACCAAGCTCCTTCAAACATGGGACTGGCTGGTACAGGTGACCTGCTCTTTTTGACTCTCCAGGACTGGCATTAGACCCTCCTCGCCCTGGGCTCTGGTGAGTGTGACCCCTGCATTGTGTTATGTGAATGACCCTGTAACTCCTGGTGTGCAGAGTGTGAGTAGTACCTGGACATCCTATGGAGCATTCTACTGCCTCCGAATGGATCCATATATCAGCACTGCACGGGTTAATCCATTCAATGCTTGCTTATTGACACCAAGTCATCTATAGTAAAAAAAAAATAATCTTTTTTTATTCTGTTGCTTCTTACCCAGCTCCAGTTCTCTTAATGGGTTATTCACTAAAACGGCAAACTGTCAGGAATCTAAAGTTTGAATTCCAAGGTTTAGACTAAAATAACTAAAGTGAAAAAATTCTCAAATTTATTTATGTTTTTGTTGTTATGTATTTTGGCATAAATTCCAAAACTCACTTTGAATTCTTTACAATTCACACTTAGCGAAAGTCCCTGAGACGCTAATTAACCTATTCTGTAGTGAACTGAAGAATGTTACCCTGGGTGTAACTGTCTTGGTGTTATTCGACAGACCACTTAACCCCTTAAGGACACATGCCATGTGTGACATGTCATGATTCCCTTTTATTCCAGAAGCTTGGTCCTTAAGGGGTTAAACAAGAGCCTATCACATCTTAGGCCAAAACAGGCGAATGGCAAAAATTCTCAATTTTTTCAACTTGGCAATTTTTACAGTTTTAGCCTAAATATTATCATTTGCTTGTCAGCACTCACGAATTACTGGTTTAGTGTTTTCCAATCCAAACTCTGGACTTGTTCAAATATATTGCTAATATCCATTGCAGCGTTAATATTATTACAGGAGATTTGCAATTTGCGCAAGACACTAAGATGCTATGGATGTTTGTAGTTTATAATTAGGCTTTTTTACTGCTAGGTAGCTGAGAGGCTTGAGAAATGCAGTACGTAGAATTCTGCAGTGCAGAATTAGACATCTCTGTACTAAGATCTGTGAGGGCCCCGGGACCTACATCTCAGGTACCGACTGCGCCAATTTTATTTTCCACCTATGCCAGAAAATTGGAGAGGAAATAGTTTATTTGAAATGTATTCATTAAACACTAATTGTGAATTGAAAATCAAACTGCAAACTCTCGGCAAAAAGGGGAGATTTGGAAAAAATATCCAGTACTTCTTGTCACAGCTTGCATATTTTTGTCTAAATGTTACAATTCAATTATGAATTCATACATTTCAGTGTTTAATTAATAAAACATTTAGCTTCTGTCTGTACCGAGAAAGTAAGCTCTTTACAAAATAAATATCTGCTTGCAGGATTGTGTGCCCTGAAGAGCTTACATTCTACAATGGACTTCCCTCTAAATATTTAGAGACTTTATTACTGCATTTTAATACTGTACGTGTAGAATATGATAGAGAAACTGTTATAATTCTACATACCTGAAACCGGTCTGACCTCAATACATCTTCTCTCCAGATTAGAATTAATATGTGACATGATTACCTCTCATACATTTATGTAGTCATACCTCATACCATTCTGCGTGATATTTATTAATACAACCAGGCTGCTGGGATCGGCCATTTTGCTTTTATGTAAATGTCAAAAGAGGAAACATTTTCATTGACTTTTTCGGAAACAGATATGCCAACAATACGTGAAAGCCTATACACTCAACGTGATCTTTTTTGGGTTTATTTGCTGTAAATGTGAAGATTAGATAATTTTTCCAAATTGGCTTTTATTGCCTGAGAGTGACAAATTCCTTACAGTTTCTCTGCAAATCTATGTTTAGTAAATAAACCACAAATAATCTAATCACGCGTTTACAAGGACAAATCAAAAAGGCAAGGTGATCAGATACGCTCCACATTGTGTAAAAAGGAATTTCTAACAAACCAAAAAAAGTACTAAAACTTCAGTGTCCACTTTTAACTATCAGAGTTTTCTTAGTAGCGCTATATGACTTTATAGTGTGAGCTTACTTGTTAATGTCCAGGCTGCTACCTGCCCCCATGTGTTGTCAGTTTAGAGTTAATAAATGTGGAGTTTTCTAAGAATAACCTCTTTTGTCTCATAAGACATTTTGCAAATGTTGCGTTTTGGTATTTGAGCTGAAAGCAGCCAGGTGAATGGTTAGCGTCGGGCTCACCTAAGAGGTTTACCTGGATCTTGGCAGATGAGCTTACAACATAGCCATACATGTCCTATTGAGGACCGTTTGGGACAGTGCACACTAACCTTGCTAACTGATTGCGCTGTTTATTGTCCTTGACATCAGAGACTACTATCTGTATCTTTTTATAACACAGATAAGTTTCTTATTTTCAATATGCAATGTCATTGGTCAAGGGCACTATAAACCAGATGGCAGTATGGAGTGCATTTCGTACTGTGAACGCAATTTGCGCTGTGAGATAACTGCAGATTAATATAAGATTGGATACCCCCTTTCAACAAGAATAGATTAATCATGAAATTCAAGGTTTTATCAAGTCTTTGAACAGTCAGCTGTAGTCAGCGATACCCCGTAAAACAGACATTTGTTTCATACTTGAGATTCGTGTTTGTGCCGGAGGGTTTAGCAGTTTTATTGAAATTAAAAACACCAATTCCCGAGGCTCTGAAATACAGCGAGCAAAGCTACGCAAGATCTCTATGGATTTATGCAGTCAGGAGACAGAAGGGATTAGCGTCCGTGGCTTGTGAGCCGAGTTAGCAGGCAAAACCAGACCAATTCTAGGCCAAAACAACTTATCTTTATTTAGCCAAGAGAAATGTTCAATGGAATTGAGCTCACGTTACAAGGATTGTTAAGGAGCAGTCACATAATATGTCAAATAATTGTCCTGATTAAATACACAGTATCTGTCGGTATCCAGATTTTCAAACTATGAATTTCAAGAAGACTGTTTCCATCTGCCACTATTTTCGCATATCATTTGCACTGGGGAGACCTTAATCTCTTCCGAATTATTCCCTGGCAGTACAGATCAGATATAATC
Organism: Pelobates cultripes; assembly: GCA_933207985.1. Lineage (NCBI taxonomy): Eukaryota > Metazoa > Chordata > Amphibia > Anura > Pelobatidae > Pelobates > Pelobates cultripes. Next base: position 11,006,452 of record OW240921.1, read on the forward strand.
TAGGTTAGAGAGAAATTGGGGGTCTGGACCACAGAGAATTTGTGGATCGTGAAGAAGAGTTGGGTTAGGACCACAGAGTTTTGATTGGGCTAGGGTTATGTAGAAACAGTGGTTATATGTCGCAACGTAGACGTGGCTCTGAGCCATAGAAAGTGGCTGGTCTGGTCTGAGAGAAGTGGTCATTTCATGATCTAGGAGAAGAGGTGGCTCAGAGGCATAGAAAGGTGCTTGTTGTAACCTAATGTATTTATACCAGAAAGATCTGCTTTAGTATATAATGTGGCTGTCACCTTTCAGTATTCCATAAAGTTATAATCTGGGACTTTGACCAATGGGCGAGTTGGAGGTTGACTGAAAAAAGCTCCACCGTCAACTTTAGTCCAATCCCAGCATCCATGGTTTCCTGGGATCCTACATAGACCTTGTGTGTTGTACATTCGCGCATGTGCAAGAGTACAGCACTGATGTGGCTCCTGGCAGGTGAAGCACCAGGAACTAAAGACGGAGATGGCAAGGGCCGCAAGGAACAGCTCCAAGAAGGTAAAACCTACCTTTTCCTGCACCCAACTTCTACTGGTCCATAGTGGAATCTGTCACTTTCTGGATCTTTGCAAAAAAGTGACAGATCCACTCTAACTGGAAAAAGACGGTGTTAGAGAATAATGAACAGGTAAGACTAGTTTTAGTGTTGAACAAATGGGGATTTCTAGTTTTAAGGTTAATACAGCAGGATGTTTAGTTTTGGGGTTAAACAATTGGGGAAGGCTAGTTTTTGCATATAATGTTCTGGGAGAGCTGGAATTAGTGCTTTCTGAATTAAAATGCTGACATTAACATAAATGGAATTTGGAATGCTTAAATAAGTGTATAATGTATTGTGTGGGCTGGAGTTACTGTATAATGAATTGGAAAGCCTAATATTAGCATAATATGATGTGGGAAGGCAGTCTGTGGCCTATAATGAGGTGGGTCTGCTTGCTGAATTTAGCGTTTAGGAATGTGCGATCATGTTTGAGTCACAGCTTTTAGTGTGGAGCAGCATGTGGCCAATAAATACACAGCCTTGTCTACAACTGATTCTATTAATTTCAGCTATGAGCACACTTAATAACAGCCAGTGACCTAATTAGCGAATGCTCAGATAGCCAGGAATCCATGCCTGTCATGCAGGGAGAATATTTCAGACATAATATAGTGGAAGTCTCTGTGACTAAAGAATAATTTTCGCACATGTGGGAAGAGGGTAGATCCTGGCTTTTAGCTTTTCGTGCAGTTTACTTACTACAGAGAATCATGCAGGACCAACAAGAAATTAATATATATATTTTTTTAATCCAAACAAAAGATTATCCAGCTCTTCTGCAAACTTTTATATACTGAACGACACCTCGCGTGGCCTGTCCTGACCGCACTGGGCGCTGCCATCAGACGTGTTATTTTTAATATTCAAAAGATTTACTGCTTAAACTCAACAAGCGGTGATTAATGCAGTCTTTTCAGCCCCATTTAAGATCCCACAATTAATGCAATGAAGCTCTCGAGGGGACGGGATGGCCTGAAGCTTTGTGACTAATTCAGAGATGAATTATAATTTTGTCCGTGCCATCGTCAAATGTTGGTCCAGACTCCAGCCTTGTGGTGTATCTCGTGCCTGCTCTGCGCGCTCAGATTCTCTGCTGTAAAGCCATGTTTCTCAGCTGTATCATCCAATGTTCAAACCCAGGGGAATGATTTGTTCCAGCAATGCCAGCAAGGCTAAACTTAGATCAAATCTGCTGTTTCTGCACAATGTCTCTTCGGAGGGCATCATGCTCAGGACGTATCTGTCAAAAAAATGTCCTGGACTGCTTGTTTTTTATCTCTGCCAAATTTTACACACGGTGCATAATTACCACCTGGGCCTGTTTAGAGAAAATCCCTTGCGCTTGTGTAAGATTTAAAGGGGAACTGTCATGTCTCTGGAGAATATACCATCGAACAAAACACTTAAAGCCACCTATAGCGTGCATTAACAGTTTTTGCATGTGATGCTCATTTTTTTTAATGTTTATTAAATATTTAGCATTAGGTACAGCCATGGCACACGTTAAAACACTATATCTGTTTCTCCTGCTCTCTTTTATGCTCTTTTTAAGAGGCGATCATATCCAGGACAGAACTAAATACAGTGGTGTGGATGTCTAAATAAAACTTTATTTTTCAGACTTCACAAACACATTTTGTTCTATTTATGGTTTAAGTAAACATTTTTTCAGAAATCTCATGATGTAACGGTCCCCTTTAAATGTGGTGCACGGTGATAGATTTAATGAGTGTGGCAAAGATGCCTCTGCTACGAGCTCCTAGAGGAGCCTGCTGGCTATCCTCCTGCCCAAGGACTATAGGCCATGTAAAAGACATGCTAAAAGACTTTGTTCGTGAGATTTCCCTGCATGGTTCGGGAACCGTACAAAAGCACAAACTAAGGACCACCCGGATGCTTGCTAAGCCCTATTGACACATTTTAACGATTCACACCTCAGTGTTCTTAGTATTTGGCTAGGTGGCCGCCGTTCGTATGCACGAACACATGGTGGTGGCCATCTTGTTCACATGAACGCAGGCAGCGATGTTTGGTCGTCGAGTGCATGAAACTAAAATCGGACACTTGACCTCGCGAACACAGCTGAACTTCCATCATCATCTGCGTTCGGTTCTTTACATCGTGGAAGGACACTGTTCAGTGGAATCGTTGGTATGGATTAGGGGAACAAGCTCCACACTATAACTATGTACAGTCAGTCAATTTCGGGAGTATAAAAAGGAACAAACTACCGAACGTAGTCCATAGTTATAGTGTGGAGCTTGTTCCCCCAATCCATACCAACGATTCCACTGAACAGTGTCCTTCCACGATGTAAAGAACCGAACGCAGTCTTGTTGTGCTGTTTGTTAGCAAATTAGAGGAAGCAATTAATTGCTCGCACGCTGCTTCCTGCTCCAGGAGGTTATGTGTGCAACATTACATTTCTTCCCGCAGCTTGTTCAGAATTTCTGTGTGTGAATCAAAGCAAAATAAATCTATTTGCCCGAGCTGAGGAGAAATGCTAGCCAGTTCCATATATCTACCAAGTACCCAAAATACAGCCATTGTCCCATGTATAAATTGCCAGTGTGAAGTCGTAGTGGAGAAATGTATGCTCTTGCTGTAGTTTTTCTTTAAAATGTGGTTTTCAACTAGTTTGTTTTCAAATTAAAGGACCACTATAGTGCCAGGAAAACATACTCGTTTTCCTGGCACTCTAGTGCCCTGAGAGTGCCCCCACCCTCAGGGACCCCCTCCCGTCGGGCTCTGGGGAGAGGAAGGGGTTAAACTTACCTCTTTTTCCAGCGTGGGGTGGGGAGCTCTCCTCCTCCTCTCCTCCCTCTTCTCCTCCTCTTTGGCAGAATGCGCATACGCGGCAGGAGCTGCGCTTCACAATGCTTTCCTATGGACGCTGGCGAATTCTCACTGTGATTTTCATAGTGAGAAGCACGCAAGCGCCTCTAGCGGCTGTCAAGAGACAGCCACTGGAGGCTGGATTAACCCTAGCTGGACCTGGCACCCAGACCACTTCATTGAGCTGAAGTGATCTGGGTGCCTATAATGGTCCTTTAAGAATATCTCTTTGTTCGTAGTCATTGAAACAAGTTTATGTCACAAATGTGAGTGTGATGCCATTGTTGTACTTAATGCTGATAGTTATAAGCTGATGACATTGTTATAATACTGAAATCGACATGAAAAAAAAATTATATCTTATTTTGTGAAGCCTGACAGCCAGGCATACATTCTTAAAGGGACACTATAGTCACTAGAACCACTCGAGCTTAAAGGGACACTGTAGGCACCCAGACCACTTTAGCTCATTGAAGTGATCTGGGTGCAGTGTCCCATCACCCTTAACCCTTACCAGACAGCCACTAGAGGGACTTCCGGGCTCGAAGGCGACTTTTGGTAGCCTAAATGACTCTGGACGTCCTCACGCTATGCATGAGGACTTTTAGCGCCACTGGAATCTCCATAGGAAAACATTAAATAATGCTTTTCTATGGGGAAATCCTAATGACATCGGCGGGGGAGGAGTGAAGGTGGCCATAGCCAGCGTCAAGGGACATTGGCGCTGGATCCAGATAAGTGACAGTGTAACCCCTTCTGTACCATGGGTGAGTGTGCTTAACATAGGGGGAAGCTATAGTGCCAGGTAAACAAGTTTGTTTTCCTGGCACTATAGTTTCCCTTTAATGTAGTGATTCTGGTGTCTATAGCCTGTCCCTAAAGGCTCAGCACCGTAAGCGTTGCCTTTTGAGAGGAATAGCAGTGTTTACATTGCTGCCTAGGAACATCTCTAGTCACTCAGACACAGGGGAGGGCTGGCAGCCTTAGGCCTGGAGGGCAAAACCAGTCAAGTGGCCCATTGCACCACCAAATCAGTTCACCATCCATGCCCACCTTTTCCTGGTTTTATAACGGATATTGATGTTATGCTAATCAGTAGCTCTTTGCCATACCCGCTCCTTCACGGCTCCAGGCACTGCTTGTTGTGAGTGTGAGCCACTGTAAATTAGGGGCAGAGGGCACTTGCACTGCGGTAAAGATGGGGCTGGACAGGAGGAGAGTGCAGTGCAATCAGTGCACTCCCCTCCCGTGGGTCACCAGTAGACTGGTGCACCTGCCCAGGATCAGTGCCGGTGCAAGGATTTTTGCCGCCCCCCCATGTGACATCACAATGCCCCACCCATATGAACTAACGCCAGTGCTGCACACAGTGTGTGCTTACATTTCAAA